>JAUIMM010000015.1:31777500-32377500 GCA_031769625.1 Taudactylus pleione | reverse complement strand
CATGCTCGTATATGCTGTGGGTGGTGACCCACAGCCATACGAGCGTCCAGGAGGACGCTCCATATTAATGGAGGTGGGCCCTGATTCAGAGCGAGCGCTCTGGTCAGAGCGTCCGGCTCTGAATCAGGGCCAATGTTCCTACTAAAATATTAATAAAATAGAATTTCCCTCATCACAGAATTATCAATGTTATCTACCTTCTTATTCAATGTATTTTGATTAAAGATGTGCACGGACCCCCGTTTCTTGATTTTGGTTTTGACAAAGTCACCCCCAAGTGTTACAGTAGACCCCAGACGGGACTCTGCTGTACTCGGAACCCCAATAGTGATCCGAACCGGGACTAGATTCAACTCAGAATCCCAAAGTTCGGGTGTGTTTGTTTTTCAGAAAACCAAACCGCACATCTCTAATAACTATAGCCCTTATTTTAAGTGTATTGTGATTCTTCTCTTTCTGATTGACCAGATTGCTCAAACAACATCTTGTTACACATGCAAAAATAGTAGTTGCATGTTTTATGTAATGGGCCCTTTCATCATTAGTGGCCCAATGTGGCTTGCCTGTATTTAACAGAAAGTTTAGATAGGGAATATTTTCTTATGGACACTTATGTACTGAATATCAAGGATTTTATTTAGGCAGACGAAACCCTGTTCCATTTCCTTCAGTATACTATTTATAAATTATCAATCAACTCTGACAAACTCCGTTTCAGCATCTGTTGATACTGTATTAAAATAGAATAATGGCACTTTTCTCAGTCAGTAAATTTTATCTTGATCTTCTTTAATTAAATGTATGGTTAGCGCTCTCTTCATACGTAAGGCTCTAGCTAATTATCTGCCTTGTTTGTTGCCCCAAAGAAAATGCGTTCTGACATTTTTAAAAGGCCAAGTTCCAATTGTTAACTTATAGTTTGTTTAGGGCAGTTTTGGCTTCTACTTGTTGTGGGAAATGATGTGTGTGCAGGGATTGATACTGCAGAGTTATATAGGCATTAGTAGATGACTCAAACTATGAACAGTCCAGTTAATTAACCAATGGTGTTGGTTTATCGATAGATAGCAGGTACAGCTGTACTCACTATTACACTGGTAAACTTGCACAAGGCCTGACCTTACTCCGGAATTGCTAACCTCATCGCACGCAGTGAAAGCCGAAGCTGCATATGGCATTGCAATTGCAATTTATGCACACCGCTGTAACGGCGTTCAAACGCATTGGGATGCCTGCATTTCGCCAACCACCACCCCATCACCACCCCCAAAGGGTCAGTTCCTGTCAATCACTCTGCAATAGGTCTACGTAGTCCTATCGCAGTGGAGTCTTGGCGCACTGCGATACATACGAATGTGCTGAAACGCAACAATTGGCTGGTTGCCTGCGTTATTGCAGTTGTGATCGGTAATGAATCAGGCCCTCAGTACTAAAACGGCTGCTGTCACATGTGCAGGAGCATAATCAGTTTGAAGGTCAGACCTTCCTGCAGACTCTGGGTCCTAGTGTCCAGCATGTATGCACACTGCTTTCTGACACCCTCTCACTACAAACGTCTTTATGTTACACAAATATTTAATTTCATGTTTTTTTTAGCAACCTGTAAAAAAGGTAGTGGTAAATTGGTAACCACATAAAAAGGCATCAATACATACTGACTCCAACTTAGTCTTCTCTTAGGATACTGAAGCAATAGTTCCTTCACTGATAGCCATAGCAACAGTCGCTCAACTCACAAACTTGGGACTGCTACAACTATCAGGATTCTTGATGCTTTTCAAACTTGTGTTTTTTTTTCCTATCTTAGATTTCCATCCATACCAATCAGACTTTAGTTTTAGTTTCTGGATATCTTGAGGTTTGTCATGCCTGAGGGTTGGTTTGGGCTGGAACAGGCATGGGGGGCTGAAGAGGAGACTTGGGAGGTGTGAATAAACCTCGGTGGCTTGACCCAGGACTTCCTCATGTATTGCTGTGAGGAGGTAGAGGAGTTGCAGAGGATGATGGGCCCGAAGAATGGAAGCAGCCTGGGGTCACCATTGGTCACCATCGAAACAATCACAACCATCGGTTGTTGATGTTCCATTGGCCAGGCTGCGAGAACTAAAGCTTCCCGCAGCCTGGCCGGGTCCTGGCAGCTTGCGAGGCCAGGAAATCTGCTTGCACCTACGTATACCCTGGCCATATCCCTTCCGGAAAACGGGGGCGAAACTCCCCCGTTTCCGGGAAACGCTGCCAGGGAATTCCCCCGCTCCGCCTCTCAAACGCTACAGACTGCCAATCAGGCTGCGGCTAGGACACACTGCGAACGGGCTCACAGTCGGAGGGCTGCACATATGCAGTACACCTGCTGCGCATGCGCAGTCCTCCAAACATCGGAGATGTGCCCTAACCATCGGGTTAGTGTATATCTCTGAATCAGGCGCTAAGAACCTAATCACACAAGTCTGACTGTCTTCCTATATTCCACATTGTAACCATGCAATACCATTGATTTTAAAGAGCAATTGCTGTTTGATACAAATGTATTTTGTTCTGTGTACTTTTTATATATTTTTTTATATTTGTTTATTTTACTTGATATATATGTATAAATGTGTGAAGTACTATATATTCTGAACTTCACTATATTTCATACAGGCGCGTCTATACTTTTTTTTTTTTTCCACCTTAAGCAAATTACTGTCACTAATGTATCATTCAAGATATAACAATCAGTATTTTTTTGTGTGATGGGTGCTTTAAGTAGTCGAGTTAGCATATACATAGAATGATAAGAACTAGCTACTTTACTTTTTGCATCATACAGTATATACTCCTGTCAAAAATTAATTCTAGTTGCTCATTCCTTAACTTGTATAATAGCTGAGGCCATCATTTCTCAATTCCCCTGGTCAGATCATGCAGGATCATATATTCTATGTGACCTTTTGCAGCTACTCTTCAGACGATCCCATAACGATCATCTTGATGACGTGCTCCTTCAAAATTTCTCAATGTTTTTGGGAAATGAAGACTACCATCTCCAATATTATCAACTAAACTCTTCAGAAGATGTATTGCCAGGAGTTCTTATGTAGACTCTCACAGCTACAATTCAATGTAGGCTTATTAGTAGTGCTCCTGCTGCTAGGCAGCCAGCAACTCATGAAATCTCCCTACTAGAAACTAAACTCTCCACTTTGCTCGCCTGACACCAACAATCTCCTCCGATGATTCAGATAATTCAGATTTAGAGGTAAATTTACTAAGAATCGCATTCGGCTAAGATTGCATTTCCATGCAAGTTTCCCTGGCAAATACACAATCCCACAGAAATAGACGCAAATGGAAGTCAACAGATCATCGTACCCACACGCGACTACTTTCCGTAGACATGGATACAACTCGCTGATTTACTAAGAATCATGTTTTAAAACACTATAGAACAGAAGAATGACATAGAAGTGCTTGTGAGCTGCATGTACTGTCGAAGCACTGGACAGTTCAGTCAGATCTGTGCTGAGCTTTTGTGTGTGACTGTAAATAAAGGGTTAAAATTTGCATGGATTCGCCATACACCCCCCCCCCCCCAAAAAAAAGCATTACTAGCCCTGGACCTCTGAACCCTTTCTGGTATTGGTACTGGCTCATCCAGCTGGGGGGTAATGCCATAGCAAGGGGACACACAACATGGGGTCCCCCGGCCATCAGATTAACTGATCTGTGCAGTGCTCAGCAGGGTCTATTAAGAAGAATGGGCCAATATAACTGAAGTCACACACAATACAACATGATCAGTATCACTATCGGATCAAAATAGACAGGCAAACACAATTCTTAGTAAACTCGTGATTTTGGTTGAAAAAAATTAATGTGAATCCCTGTGTTCTCCAGCGTGTTAGATCTCGGCCAAACATGATTCTTATTAAATTTCATCACCTCAGATCACTGAATACTGAATTTAAAATAGAGGAAATGATCTCTATGATAAAATGATAAAATTTCTCTTCCGCTTCGGTGTCACGCTCCAGACCCTAAAACAAGCTTTTTTACCTCTCCGGTGTCTGTCCCAGCTAGCACTGAGGTCTGCTCACGCTGCACATCGCTCCCGGCTGGTACTGAGGTCTGTGTGCTGTTCCTGCCTAGTCCGCTCAGTGTTCTGTCACTGAGCGTGAAGATGGCTCCCCGCAGCTCCTTGCTCACAGCATGTCTCCTCAGCATGATGGTACACAAGACGCATGCCAGAGTTCCCTCCAAAACCACAGTATGGGCACGGCCATGTTGGACTCAGTCACCTGATGCTCTTCCTCCACTCATAGTGATATAAATTCCATTTCTTGACTGGCTTCCATTGCCAGTACAACATCGCTTCTGCTGAAGTTACAGCTCTGGCTGAGCTCCCAGGTACTCTGTATATGAACGTTCTGGTTACTTAAGTCTCCAATTCTATCCACACTCCAGTCTGGTTATTCCACTGAGATGTGTTCCTACTGTACCACTATCATCTGTCCCATCCGATATCTACAAACATCGGTCCCAAACCCATCCTCTTCTTCAGCTCAGCATCATCAGTCCCAAACTGATCCTCCTCATCAATTCAGCATCATCGGTCTAAAACTGACCCTCATCAATTCAGCATCATCAGTCTCAAACCGACCCTCCTCATCAAGTTTGCATCATCGGTCTCAAACTGACCCTACTCATCAAGTTAGCATCATCGGTCTCAAACCAACCCTACTCATCAATTCAGCATCATCAGTCTCAAACCGCTTCAACTCATCTATTCAGTATCATCAATTCCAATTATATTCTATTCAACTCATCATCAGTTCCATATCATCGGTCCCAGTCAGATATCATCATCTTCAGTTCTCATTCCAACCTGCACATTCCATTCCTGTCCTCACCTCTGGGCCCATTATCTACTGCAGTTCCCCTACTTTCTCACCTCATTACATGAGGAAGTCCTGGCTCAATCCACCCCGATTTATTCATGCCACCCTAGTCTCCTTTTCAGCCTCCCACGTCTGTTACGACCAACCTCAACCCTAAGGCATGACACTCAGGCCCTGATGGTCAAACACTGCAATACTTTGAAAAATGTTCTTCACGGCTAGCCCCCTTTATTATTATTTAACATGATTAAAGAGGGTGCAGCCAATGATGTGGGTAATACAGTACCAGAGCAAATATTGTTTTGATTCCTTTCCTAAGCTGGGAAAAGATCCTGCCTCATCTTCCTATTTCACATCTAAATTTGGATCTAAATTTTTTTGCAAAAATCCTGGTGAACAGATTGAAACCAGTCCTAGCTCAATTAATCCAGAAAAGTGTGTGTTGTTGCATAGAGATGAGTATGAAGGAAGGCAATAACAGCACACTAATATAATTCAATGAAAAAGAGGAGTTATGGGAGTGCTTCTAATTGGAGATACCAGAACTCCCATATAGCGGTGCTTCTACAATTGCCCGCTGAGACAGACTAATGGCAGATAATTCAATTAAATGGCTTGCCTCTCCACCTCGCAGTGCATGTGGACTGTCCACACAAATGGACTGCTGAAGGTTAATACCTTTTAACAGCGTTCAGCTCTATTGGCCTGGGGACAAGCAATATGGGTACTCCTATATACAATTGGGCCTTGTGTCCACTGGATCCCACTCATTGAAAGGCTAACTATTGGCTGGACCACAATACATGTGTTCTATATATTAGATCTGGACATCATCCAGAGGAACATTATTTCTAACACAGCTTATTGGATTTATGTTTTTTTTTCTTAATTACAATGTGGCCGTGTCCTGCAATTTATACATTTAAATTAGAAATGTGCAGGCTCGGGTTATTTCGTTTTTTTTTTCCAATTTCGGATTTTTGCCACCAAAAATCGAGTTTCAGAAAGAGGCAAACCAACATCTTCCATGGACAAGCATCATCTTTCATGGACTTTTCTTCAGGAAAGATGATGTTTGTCCATGAAAGATAATGTTTTGTCTCTTTCTGAGACCCAATTTTTGGCGGGAAAATCCAAATTAATCCGACCCTGCACATCTCTAATTTAAATGACTATACAGTAGGTGTGATGTTTATATATGTTTTCAAACAAATTTTTTTTTTTGAAGGATACTGACTCCATCGCCAATTAGTAGCGCTCTTATAATGCCTCTACTTCTTGCACCTAATGCCTTTTTTTCATGCACCTACTTTCACCATTATAATATCATTCAATAACATATGTTTATTGCAGTAAAATAATATAACATACAGTAAAAAAAAAGCTTGTGGGCGTAAGGAGTCACAAGCAAAGACTGATTTCAATTAGAATAAAATATAACACATTGACTCCATCACAGGGACAGCTTCCTTAGAAGGCATATATACCCACTTTCTTTGGAAACTGTCCCCTTTGACAATGGGCTACTGGCAGCCGGCACCAAGGACAGAGGCTCACCAGGAAGCAGTCAGCCATCAACCCTGGTCTCCTGAACACTTTTCCTATTGCTCAGGAGCTTAATCACACTGACTGCTTTTACTGCCACTCGAGAGGGATTATTCCCCCACTGGGAATGTTTCCATTATTTATCCCAATGGCTTTTATATAAGAGCTTGCAAAAAGTTTGCAATAAACTTGCCACGTTAATATATCATTCCCCTGAGGTATTCTGGGTCTATTTTTGGACAGTGGCATTCCTGTGAACTGCATACAGTATATTGATTGCATAATTTTCCTGCTTCCAGTCAATGTTTTTATTTTATTGTGGTTGAAATAATTTTTTGATCATGACACCTTACTCCTGGGAGCTATTTTTAAAAAATGTTACAGTATATTATTTTAATTCAATAAAAATTTATTATAGAATGATTTTAGCCTTGTGCTATTGCCTCCCTGATACTCGTCTCCAAGCACTGCAACAGCACACACTTTTTTCAGTCTGTTTTTTAGAGGACACTACATTCCTCTATGATATTAGCTGCAGGTGATGTTTAGCTGGGGATCAATTGGATTAAAGTATCCGGGCACCAGGACTTTTCTCTAGCTCATCTAATCAACCTTGATCGGGTTGCTTTTATGTTTAGTCATCAGATATACAAAAACACTAGGGTGTACATTTACTAAGAATCGAATTTGGGTGAGTTTGCAATCTCACGTGAGTTTAGGCATGTTTTTCATCTCGCAAATTTATTAAAGACAAACTCGAGTGAGTTTGGAAGTGAGTTTTTTCTTTTCACTGTTAAAACTCATGTGAGATTGCAAACTCGAAAAAACTCACCATTGGCCAAATTAGGAAGTACTTTACATGAAAAAGATGCAACTCGCAAATGTACTAAGAATCGAGTTTCCAATCTCGTGTGAGATTGTAGCAAACTCACTGTGAAATTTCAAATAGATCACTTCCTGAGCTGCGAGTTTGGCAGAAACCTACACAGATCAGTGTGATTTGTGTATGTTTCTGCCTGTATACCTAATATAAAGTGTTTTTATTAAAAAAAAAATGACATAGGGTCCCCCCCAAAAGCCTAACCTGTCCCGGACTTGCCAGCCAGCACTGGTTCCTAAAATTCCGGGGAAAAAAATGAGTAGGGTTCCACTGTAATTTAGGTACCAGCACTAGGCTGCAGGGCCAGTCCTGGTTTTAATTATTGGTGGAAAAACAAGTGCCAGCAGGCAGCCAGCAGCTGTACCTTCACGGTAAAATAAATAGCTAAATAAAGACAGTACACACAACCGTATACAGTAAATGTTTAATACACACATACCTCACTCACACATACTTAACTGCTGCCAGATGTTCCCATTAAGAAATCCATGGGAAATGACCTGCAAAAAAAATCCTATACTCACCTCCATCCTCGCGCTGGTCTCCGTA
Source organism: Taudactylus pleione (assembly GCA_031769625.1). Taxonomy (NCBI): domain Eukaryota; kingdom Metazoa; phylum Chordata; class Amphibia; order Anura; family Myobatrachidae; genus Taudactylus; species Taudactylus pleione. Next base: position 32,369,649 of record JAUIMM010000015.1, on the reverse strand, counting down.
GCATCCAGGGGGGTCTTTGCAAAAAAACAAACTGAGTACCCGATTTATATACTTACCATTAGCAGTGTATGTGTGTGACCACAAACACTGCTAACCGGCTCCCGACTATTCAGTGAGAACTGTCAGCTGTCAGGAGCCGCCAGCCAATCAGCAGCCGCTCTATAGTTAGCTGCTGCTGATTGGTTCTGGCTCCTGACAGTTCCCACGTGGGCTGGTCAGTGTGTCAGGAGCCGAAAGCTAACTGTAGAGCGGCCACTGATTAGCTCTGGCTCCTGACTCACTAACAGCCCACATGGGAACTGTCAGGAGCCGGAGCCATTCAGCAGCCTCACTACAGTTAGCGGGTGCTGACAGGCTGGCGGCTCCTGACAGTTCTCACTGAACAGTCGGGAGTCAGTTAGCGGGTTATGTGGTCACACACATACACTACTAATGATAAGTATATGGATCGGGTACTCGGTTTGTATTTTTGCAATGAACCCCCTGGATGCTACGGAGACCAGCGCGAGGATGGACATGAGTAGTTCCACAAGTGCCAAAGGGCAGGCATGCTGGCACCTGTAGTTCGACTGTAAAATACAATAGTTTACTTTGATTTTCCACTTTATTACCCCTGTACCCACAGCCCAGTGGTGCGGGGAAGAGCCTCGGGCTTCAGACCAAGCCTGGGGTTCTGGAAGAGGGGTGACCCCTTTTTTGGGGGGTCCCTACCTCCCCTGAGATCCCCGGCTTGGCCTGAGTGACGGGGTGAGAATGCTTTGGCCCTGGAGACCCAGTAATAGGGTCTCCGGGCTGTGGCATTAAATCCCGGTTGTTGGGTCCAGTGCTGGCTTTAATTATAGGGGGACCCCTATGCATTTTTCCCCCCTATAAATAAAACCAGGACTGGCCCTGCAGCCTGGTGCTGGTACCTAAATTATGGTGGAACCCTACTAGTTTTGTTCCTCGTAATTTTAGGTACCAGGAATGGCTGACAAGTCCGGGGCTGGTTAGGCTTTTTGGGGGGGACCCTACATCATTTTTTAAAATATATTTTAACAGGTACAGCACACAACCAGCCCCAGGCTGCTCTGCCAGTCCCGGTTTCTAAAATTACGTGAACCCTATCACGGGTCACCCCGGCCAAACATTATCACCCCAAGCCGGTCAGCCCAAGCCGGGGATCTCAGGGAAGGTGGCCCGCCCCCCAATACAGGAGTCTCCCCTCTCCCAAGGCTTAGCCTGAAGCCCGGGGCTTTTCCCCGCACCCCTGGGCTGTGGATATGGGGATAATAGTAGTGAAAATAGATGCCAACTATTGTATTTTACAGTGGAACTACTGAACCAACTTGCCTGCCCTTTGGCACTTGTGAAACTTCAAGTGCCAGCAGGTGGCCAGCACCCATACCCCCACTGTAAAATAAATAGCTAAATGTCCACAACACTCACACACCGTGTCAAGTATAACTTTATTACATATACCTACCTATCCCACACTCACATACTTACCTGCTGCCAGGAGATCTGTCCACTTGTTCATGTAGAAATCCAATGGGAGTACTTGGAAAAAAGATCATATACTAACCCCTATTCTTGCACCGGTCTCCGTAGCATCCATGGTACTTGGCAAAAAAAACACGAATACCGTTCCATGCCGGACAAGTATAGGTATATGTGTTACCACACATACCTATACCTCGCGAAATGATAGAAGACAACAGTCATCTGAAATTCCCACGGGACACCAGCCAATCAGAAGCTGCTTAACATGTAGCGACCACTCATTGTCTGTGACACACAAGGGTATCACAGCTAAGTCCATACCTCGTTACAGGGGTCAATGACGAAAACGTGCATTATGTAATACTCTACATCTCTGAAGTAAGCAATGCCAAATCAACACTAACTGCATTGGATCAATAACATCCTTATGAATTCTTGACATATGATGAGTTTCTATCATTGGGACCTCTCCTTTTTCGTATTCAGTAGCAGATAACTAACATTCATCCACTGCTGCATCTTCGTTACACAACCATTTAAGATTGGTGTTAGTTTCTTAGTACCTGGAATAAAGAACAGTCTGCATAGCAGTGGTAGTCCGGGCCACAACGACTTACTGTTTTAATTAATGGTAGCATTTATACTGCAAAATGTCATATTCATCTGAACTGCGTCAGTTGGTTGCAGTAAGGAGGCGAGCCATACCAACTTCCACCCCAAATGATGCCAAACAACAGTGGCAGTTGGTGTGGCTTCCTATTTGAATTTTGGACTTCTCTGCAGCAACACCTCTGGAGCCGCCACTTGTCCCAGACAATGAGCTTACAGTCCAGCAGGACTTGGGCCATGTTTCTTTGTCACCCAATAACCTTGGGCACCCCCTCAGGAGTCGAATTTGAAAAAAGCTTAGAGGGTGCTTATGTCAGGGAAGGAATATACTCCCCGAATTTCATGATTCTAGGTCCAGGGGTTTGGACTGGGCGATGATGAGTCAGTGAGTCAGGACGTTTGTTTTTATATGTTAAGATTTGTACTTTATTCAGGTACCTACTACAGCTGCAGAGTTATCAGGTACACAGCAACTACACTTGCGTTCACGGGGAATAATTTTAATTATTTTGCAAATAGCATAGGAATAGCAGGGTCGTAACTAGGGTAGTGCGACCTGTGCCATGGCACTGGGCACCGCAGGACAGGGGGCATTGTTTGGGCCTGTCAGTTTTCTGTTTCTTATCATTCTCATTTGAAGCTTCCTCTTCTTTTATCTCCAACAGCTTCTGGCCTCCCCTATCTTCTCCCTGGCCCTTCCCCATGAGGCTGTGGCCCTTTTTCAGGTGTGTGTCTTATGTCCCTATTTGAAAAATGTGGGGGGGCGCCAATGCTCCTTCTGGCACAGGGCATCAAAAAGTCTAGTTACGGCTCTGAGGAATAGGTACTATATAGATCTCTGTGGAACCCTATCCTTGGTGCAAGAGATTCATCTGAAAATAGGCAAATCTTTCACATATGTGCAACTCTGCATACTGTCAGCATGCTCTCATTAAACTGAGCCTACGTGCAAACACCATGTTACTACCCTCTTATACCCCTTCTGCTGCAAGTGGAGATGCATATGATTTAGAATTATCAGTAAATGTGAGCACTTGGCTATGGAGCATACATTTACATATATTTACTAAAGTGGGCATTTTTAGAAGTGGAGGGGTTGCCCATAGCAACAAATCAGATTCCACACTTCTAAAAACTCTCACTTTAGTAAATTTACCCCATAGTGTTTAAAATAACAACAAAAAAATGCAATATAATTTTTTGAAGTTCTTTATAAGTTAGTGTGAGAAGTTTGAATTGAGTTCTGAAGGGGAGCCAGTGAAGGGGTTGTAGGTGAGGAGAGGTAGATGTAGTGCGTTTTTAGAGTAAGATGAGCTAGGCAGCAGCATTGAGGATATATTGTAGTGGAGACAGGTGGGAGTCAGGGAGGCCAGATAAGATGAAGTCCAGTCTAGAGATGAGGGTCTTAGTGGCCTCCAGGATGAGAAGGTCTAATTCTTTAAATATTTTTCAGTTAGAAATGGCAGGACTGTGAGAGTTACAGTATGTGTGGTTTGAAGGAGAGGGGGGAGTCAAGGATGACTTTAAGACAGCAAAATTGAGGCTTGAGATGGTGGTGGTGTCAATAGATAAAGAAATAGAGAGAGGTGAGGGTAATCAGAAGGGTGGGAAGACTATCCACTCAGTCTTGGACATGTTATATTTTAGAAAGTGCTGGGACATATAAGAGGAAATAGCAGAAAGACAGTTGGAGATACGAGTGAGGAGAGTGGGGGAAAGGCCAGGGGAGGAGAGGTAGATCTGTTTGTCATCAGCATAGAGATGATATTGGAGGCCTAAATAGCTGATGAGCTCACCTAAAGAGGTCCAAGAACAGAACCTTGGAGGACACCTACTGGCTGAGGAATTGTGGGGGGGAAGTGGAATCATGAGAGGTGACAGAGAAAGGAATGTCAGATAGGTAGGAGGAAAACCATGTATCATGCAGACCAAGTGATTGGATTATTTGCAGGAGGAGAGGATGGTTCACAGGGTCAAAGCAGCAGACATATCAAGGAGAATGAGCAGAGATTAGTGGCCCTTGGATTTGGCAGAAAGGAGGTCATTGCTGACCTTAATGAAGGCAATTTTTATGGAGTGGAGGGGACGAAAATCAGACTGAAAAGAGTCCAGTAGGGAGCAGGAGAAAACAATGGTGATGATGCAGTTGTAGACAGTCCACTAAAGTAATTTGGAGGCACAGGGTAGGAGAGAGATGGGGCGGTAGCTAGAGAAAGTGTCAGAATCAAGGGTGGGTTTTTTAAGAATGGGTGAGACAAGGACATGCTTGAATGCAGAGGTGCCAGTGCCTGATGAGAGAGAGAGAGATTGAAGAGATAGGCAAGATGTGAGCAGGCGGCAGTAGAGGAGGCACAAGGGGATAGGCTAAAGGGTGGTGGTGAGTATTGGATTAGGGAAATTACTTCTTCTCTAGATACCGGGGAGAAAGAAAGCAATGTTGGTAAAGTGGATAGAGGGGATGGGGAGAGACAGTGTGGGAAAAAAATGGGATGGGTGCTAAGGGTCTGTTGGGCAGGGATGTTCTGATGTATTGCTTCAATTTTAGATGTGGAGTGGGTGGTGTAGTCAAGGCCGAAAGTGAAGAGGGAAGTTGAGGAGGAGGGTGGCAGAGGAGGGAGTTGGAAGTGGGGATGAGATGACGTGGGGTTGGAGGATTGGGAGGAGTTAAGGGTCTTGAAATAAAAATATTTAGAAAGGGAAAGGGCAGCACTGCAGGTTGTCAGGTAAGTTTAAACAATGTCCTAACAAACGTTGCATTTTTTTGCAACAGGCTGTGACACTAGCAAAACATTGGCCGAAAGGCAAGTGACTTTAAAAATTATGCTTGCTGATATGGTAGATTTTGATTTTTGAGTTTAGTTCCACTTTGAACACTACATTATGAAACTACTGCACGTGTCAATATTTTCGTTAGAGGGCCCTTTTTAAATGATCAAGAAGGCAGCTATGAAGTGTTCCATATCAAAAAATATCAGCTTAATGTCAATTTAAGGTTGTTTTTTTCACATTAACAAATAGAACTGTTACGTATTTATAGCTTCCTTTCAACCAAATGACTGCTCTGTTTTTGCTGTAATGCCATTTTGTAAAGTGATTTCAGTACAAACAAATTATTATCCCTTTAGGATGTTTATTTTGGTGGTTATTTGATTCCGGCATCATCTATAGTTCTTACAGTACAGTGCTGGAAGCATTAAACCTGGAAACCTTGTTTTCCTAGTTTGCAAGTCATACACTTCTGACTTTCAGGCAGAAAGCAGGAAGCGATTAGAATAATAAATGTGCATTTAATTGACTTTCTACTCTAGGTGCTATGTTATTCAGTGTCTCTTCAGCATGGTCATTTTTTTCTCTCTAAAATGATATATTCAGCATTTTGTAGGCCTCACCTGCAGGTCACAGAATATTTTAAGGAAAACTGTGGATTTAACATATTTTAATATAAAACAATGTAATGTTTTTTTTAAAAGCATCTATGGAGTTATTAGTCCTGTATATATAGACCCAAATGAACAGGGCCGGCTCCAGGTGTAGTAGCGCCCTGTGCAAGATTTTTTTGAAGCGCCCCCCCCATCAATTAGCACCAGAAAAAAAAAATATATATATATATTTAATAGGGATGAGCGGGTTCAGATTTCCATAATAATCGGAGCCCCCCGATCCTTGCCGGGAACCCAGTAAGGCTCGGGTTTTCCCGCCTGGCTCGGATCTGAAATCGAGGCAAAACGCTATCATCCCGCTGTCGGATTCTCGCGGGTTTTGAATTCTATAAAGGTGCCGTGATCGCCGCCATTTTTCATTCTGGCTGTGAAGTGAGCAGAGTTAGGAGGGAGCTGGGAGCTCAGTATGTTAGAAAGTAGACTGTTATAAAAATAAAAACAAATAAACTAGTACTGCTGGCTGGCCACTGTGAAGAGGGAGGGAGCTGTTGCTGACACAGACCATAGGGGCTGGCTGGCAACTGTTGTCCATATACAATACATAGGGGCAGGCTGGCTACTGTTGTCCTTGTCCATATAGGGGCTGGCTGTTGTCCTGTCCATAGGGGCTGGCTGGCTGTAGTTCTGTGTTATCCAGGGGGTGCTCTGTCCTTCAGGGGTGCCCTCTTCACCCACCCCCAGTGTGAAAAGCTGGGCTGGCTGGCTGGCTACTGTTGTCCATATATATTAGGGGTGTGCACCGGCCACTTTTCGTGTTTTGTGTTTTGGTTTTGGATCTGGATCTTTCTTCGTGTTTTGGATCTGGATTGGTTTTGCCAAAACCACCCTTCGGTGTTTTGGGTTCTGGGTTTTGAGTTTTGGATCTGTATTTTTTTTAAAAAAAGCATAAAAACAGCTAAAATCACAGAATGTGTTGATTTTTCTGCTCCTATGCTATTATTAACCTCAAAAATCTTAATTTCCACTCATTTCCAGTCTATTCTGAACACCTCACACCTCACAATAGTGTTTTTATATCCAAAAGGTTGCACCGAGGTAGATGGATGACTATGCTAAGCGACACGAGTGGGCGGCACAAACACGTGGCCCATCTAGGAGTGACACTGCAGTGGCAGACAGGATGGCAGTTTGAAAAACTAGGCCCCAAACAGTACATAATTCAAAGAAAAAAAAGAGGTGCAAGATGGAATTGTCCTTGGGCCCTCCCACCCACCCTTATGTTGTATAAACAGGACATGCACACTTTAACAAACCAATCATTTCAGCGCCAGGGTCTGCCACACGACTGTGGCTGAAATGATTGGTTCGTTTGGGCCCCCACAAAACAAGCTGGCAATTAATCTGTCCCTCCACAAACTGGCTCTACGGAGGCAAGATGTCGTCCTCATCCTCCTCATTCACCGATTCCTCACCCTCTTCAGTGTTGTGTACATCCTCATCCTCACAGAGTATTAACTCATCCCCGCTGGAATCCACCACCACAGGTCCCTCTGTACGTTCTGGAGGCTGGTCTACCTGGAAGAGTTGATAATTCATTTTTATGAACATCATCTTCTCCACATTTTGTGGAAGCAACCTCCTATGCCTTTCGCTGACAAGGTTCCCGGCTGCACTAAACACTCTTTCGGAGTACACACTGGAGGGGGGGCAACTCAGGTAAAATAGAGCCAGTTTGTACAGGGGCCTCCAAATTGCCTCTTTTTCCTGCCAGTACAGGTACGGACTGTCTGACATGCCTACTTGGATGCTGTTACCGATGTAATCCTCCACCATTCTGTCAATGGTGACAGTATCATATGCAGTGACAGTAGACATGTCAGAAATTATTGCCAGGTCCTTCAGTTCGGACCAGATGTCCAAACTTGGTCCTGCCTGCCCTGCATCACCGCCAGCGGGTTGCTTAGGATAAATACGTTTTTTCCTGGCAGCCCCAGTTGCGGGAGAAAATGAAGAAGGAGCTGTTGACGTGTCACGTTCCGCTTCAGCTGACAGTGTTTTCACAAGCAGGTCTTTGCACCTCTGCAGGCTTGTGTCGGCCAGAAAGAGAGACACCGCATAGGCTATAAACCTAGGATCGAGCACGGTGGCCAAAATGTAGTGGTCTGATTTCAACAGATTGACCACCCTGGAATCCTGGCAAAGCGAAAGAAGGGCTTCAACCACAAGTCCCACATGCCGAGCGGAATCGCTCTGTCTTAGCTCCTCCTTCACTTTCTCCAGCTGCTTCTGCAAAAGCCTGATGAGGGGAATGACCTGACTCAAGCTGGTAGTGTCTGAACTGACTTCACGTGTGGCAAGTTCGAAGGGCTGGAGAACCTTGCACAATACGGAAATCATTCTCCACTGTGCTTGAGTCAGGTGCATACCCCCTCCTTTGCCTATGTCATAGGTGGATGTATAGGCTTGAATGGCCTTTTGCTGCTCCTCCATCCTCTGAAGCATATAGAGGGTTGAGTTCCACCGCGTCACAACCTCTTGCTTCAGATGATGGCGGGGCAGGTTCAAGAGTGTTTGCTGGCGCTCCAGTCTTCGGCACACAGTCGCTGAATGGTGAAAGTGGGCAGAAATTTTTCGGGCCACCCAAAGCGTCTCCTGCACGTCCATGTCGCTTTTCAGAAAATTCTGCACCACCAAGTTTATTGTGTGAGCAAAACATGGGACGTGCTGGAATTTGCCCAGATGTAATGCCCGCACAATATTGGTGGCGTTGTCAGATATCACAAATCTCCAGGAGAGTCTAAGTGGGGTAAGCCACTGGGCGATGATTTCCCTCAGTTTCTCTAAGAGGTTGTCGGCAGTGTGCCTCTTACTGAAACCAGTGATACACAGCGTAGCCTGCCTTGGAACGAGCTGGCGTTTCTGAGATGCTGCTACTGGTGACGCTGCTGCTGTTGCTGCGTAAGGTGATACATCTACCCAGTGGGCTGTCACAGTCATATAGTCCTTAGTCTGCCCTGTTCCACTTGTCCACATGTCCGTGGTTAAGTGGACATTGGGTACAACTGCATTTTTTAGGACACTGAGGACACTTTTGTTGACGTTTCTGTACAGTCTCGGTATCGCCTGCCTAGTGAAGTGGAATCTAGACGGGATTTGGAACCAGGGACACACTACCTCCATCAATTGTCTAAATCCCACTGCACTAATGGCGGATACCGGACGCACGTCTAACACCAACATAGCAGTCAAGGCCTCAGTTATACGTTTTGCTTCAGGATGACTGCTGTCGTACTTAAAGGACTGTTGGAGGGTCAATTGTTTAGTAAAAGTAGTGGTGTTCCTACTTCCTCTCTGGGATGATGAACGACTCCCAGCAGCAGCAACAGCAGCAGCGGCAGCAGGAGGCGTAGCAATGCAGGATCCTCCAGAGGAATCCCGGATTTGAGAGTCAGTCATGCCAGTGACATGGCCTGCAGGACTACTTCCGATCCTGACTAAGGAGGAAATTGACGAGGAGGGAGTTGACGGTGTGGTTTGCAGGCACTTGGATACAAAAGGACAACGGGATTTAGGTGTCCCTGGACTGCTTACAGTCTTAGCCAAAGTTTCTGAACTTGACAGTAACTTATTATGAATGCGCTGCAGGTGCCGTATAAGGGAGGATGTTCCTAGGTGGTTAACGTCCCTACCCCTACCTATTCCACGTTTACATATGGTACATATGGCAAGACAGTTGTTGTCCGGATTTGGATAGAAATATTGCCAGACCAAAGAAGTGGAATGTTTGGTCTTCTGCCCAGGCGTGACCGTGATGGGCTTTTTCATCCCACGGACAACAACTGTCTCCCCCGGAGCCTGATTTAAACAAACCACATCACCATCAGAATCCTCCTCGCCAACTTCCTCCTCAGCGCCAGCTACACCGGTATCCTCATCCTGTTGTACTTCAACAGTGACATCTTCAATTTGCATATCAGCAAGTGGACTGTGGGTGCTCCTTTCAGCACTTGCAGGGGGCCTGCAAATGGTGGAAAGAGCCACCTCTTCCCGTCCAGTGCTGGGAAGGTCAGGCATCGCAACCGCCACCACACCTGGACTCTCCTTGGGGATTTGTGATATCTTCTTAGAACGCATAGTTCTTTGCTGTGCTTTTGCCAGCTTAACTCGTTTGATTTTTTTAGCGGGAGGAGGGCTTCCATCATCATGTGAAGCTGAACCACTAGTCATGAACATACTAGTCATACTAGTATGACACACACTAGTCATAGGGAAAGACCTTAGCCGTTCCTTGCCACTCCGTGTCATAAATGGCATATTGGCAAGTTTACGTTTCTCTTCAGATGATTTAAATGTTTTTTTTAAGGTCATTTTCCTGAACTTTGTCATTTGGGATTGTATGTGGCTTCTACTATTACATTGGGCATCGGTTTGGCAGACGACGTCGATGGCATGTTATCGTCTATGTCATGACTAGTGGGAGCAGCTTCAGCACTAGGAGGAAGTGGTTCTTGATCTTTCTCTATTTTATTTTTATCGGAGAAAGTTTGGTCCTCCATTTATGTTATATCGATTTGATATATACGTGCGGCTAAGGCGCACACAAACACAGAAAATATTTTTTTATTTTTGCTGGAGAGTAGTGCACTTTGGGGGTTACACCACCCTTTAAGAAATGAGCCAGCTGGCCCTTTACTTATGGGACACAGGCGCGCGCTTGGCGCTGCTCCTTTGTTGATGCATGTGCGGCTACTGCGCACACAATTCACAAACACAGAAAATATATATTTTTTTGGTTTGGAGTGTACTTTGGGGGTTACAACACCCTTTAACGGTCAAGCCAGCCGGCCCTTTACTTATGACACAGGCGCACGCTTGGCACTACTTTGTTGATGCACGTGCGGCTACTGCGCACACAATTCACAAACACAGAAAATATATATTTTTTTGGTTTGGACTGGAGTGTACTTTGGGGGTTACAGCACCCTTTAACGGTCAAGCCAGCCGGTCCTTTACTTATGACACAGGCGCACGCTTGGCACTACTTTGTTGATGCACGTGCGGCTACTGCGCACACAATTCACAAACACAGAAAATATATTTTTTTTTGGTTTGGACTGGAGTGTACTTTGGGGGTTACAGCACCCTTTAACGGTCAAGCCAGCCGGCCCTTTACTTATGACACAGGCGCACGCTTGGCACTACTTTGTTGATGCACGTGCGGCTACTGCGCACACAATTCACAAACACAGAAAATATTTTTTTTTTTGGTTTGGACTGGAGTGTACTTTGGTGGTTACAGCACCCTTTAACGGTCAAGCCAGCCGGCCCTTTACTTATGACACAGGCGCACGCTTGGCACTACTTTGTTGATGCACGTGCGGCTACTGCGCACACAATTCACAAACACAGAAAATATATATTTTTTGGTTTGGACTGGAGTGTACTTTGGGGGTTACAGCACCCTTTAACGGTCAAGCCAGCCGGCCCTTTACTTATGACACAGGCACACGCTTGGCACTACTTTGTTGATGCACGTGCGGCTACTGCGCACACAATTCACAAACACAGAAAAAATATTTTGTTATTTGGTTTGGAGTGTACTTTGGGGGTTACAGCACCCTTTAACGGTCAAGCCAGCCGGCCCTTTACTTATGACACAGGCGCACGCTTGGCACTACTTTGTTGATGCACGTGCGGCTACTGCGCACACAATTCACAAACACAGAAAATATATATTTTTTTGGTTTGGAGTGTACTTTGGGGGTTACAGCACCCTTTAACGGTCAAGCCAGTCGGCTGTTTACTTATGACACAGGAGCACGCTTGGCACTACTTTGTTGATGCACGTGCGGCTACTGCGCACACAATTCACAAACACAGAAAATATATATTTTTTTGGTTTGGAGTGTACTTTTGGAGGTTACAGCACCCTTTAATGGTCAAGACAGCTGGCCCTTTACTTATGACACAGGCGCACGCTTGGCACTACTTTGTTGATGCACGTGCGGCTACTGCGCACACAATTCACAAACACAGAAAAAATATTTTGTTATTTGGTTTGGAGTGTACTTTGGGGGTTACAGCACCCTTTAATGGTCAAGCCAGCCGGCCCTTTACTTATGACACAGGCGCACGCTTGGCACTACTTTGTTGATGCACGTGCGGCTACTGCGCACACAATTCACAAACACAGAAAAAATATTTTGTTAGTTGGTTTGTAGTGTACTTTGGGGGTTACAGCACCCTTTAATGGTCAAGCCAGCCGGCCCTTTACTTATGACACAGGCGCACGCTTGGCACTACTTTGTTGATGCACGTGCGGCTACTGCGCACACAATTCACAAACACAGAAAAAATATTATTTTTTTAGCACTTGGGGGGAGCACCCCTGATGGACAGAGCACCCCCTGGACAACACTACAGCACCCCTTTAGGACTGGGACACTGCACAGGACTTTGGAGTGGACACAGCCCCTATGGACAACTGACTGCACAACACAGTCCAGCCAGCCCCTATGGACTTTGAAGTAGTGGACACAGCCCCTATTAACAGCAGCACAGCACAACACAGCCAGCCCCTATGGACTTTGAAGTAGTGGACACAGCTCCTATGGACAACAGCAGCACAGCGCAGCACAGCACAGCACAACACTACTCTGCACTACACTACACTACACTACACAGCCCAGCCAGCCCTAACTCCCACCCTCCCTCTTCACTGTCCACAGCCGAGTGAGAAAATGGCGCCGACGTGGGTACCTTATATAGGATCCAAAACCCGCGAGACTCGGAAGGCAGGATGATGACGTTTTGCCTCGATTTCAGATCCGAGTCAGGCGGGAAAAGTCGAGCCTGACTCGCATCGGCCTCGGATCGGGGGGGCTCGGGGGGGTTCGGATTTCAGAAATCCGAACCCGCTCACCCCTAATATATATATACATAGGGGCTGGCTGGCTACTGTTGTCCTTGTCCATATATTGGCTGGCTGTTGTCCTGTCCATAGGGGCTGGCTGGCTGTAGTTCTGTGTTGTCCAGGGGGTGCTCTGTCCTTCAGGGGTGCTCTCTTCACCCACCCCCAGTGTGAAAAGCTGGGCTGGCTGGCTGGCTACTGTTGTCCATATATATACATAGGGGCAGGCTGGCTACTGTTGTCCTTATCCATATATTGGCTGGCTATTGTCCTGTCCATAGGGGCTGGCTGGCTGTAGTTCTGTGTTGTCCAGGGGCTGCCCTGTCTGCTGTATGGGTATGCTCATACAAATAGTTTTTACAGGGGGTGCCCTGTCTGCTGTATGGGTACGCTTTTACAAATAATTTTTACAGGTAGTGCCCTGTCTGCTGTAGGGGTATACTCATACAAATATTTTTTACAGGGCTGCCCTGTCTGCTGTAGGGGTACGCTCTTGAAATAATTTTTACAGGGGGCGCCCTGTCTGCTGTAGAGGTACGCTCATACAAATAATTTTTACAGGGACTGCCCTCTCTGCTGTAGGGGTATGCTCTTACAAATAATTTTAACAGGGTGTGCCCTGTCTGCTGTAGGGGTACGCTCTTACAAATAATTTTTACAGGGGCTGCCCTGTCTGCTGTAGGGGTACGCTGTTACAAATAATTTTTATAGGGCTACTCACTCTATAAAAATAATGTAGGACAAAAATTTGGAGGATAAAAAAAAAATAGGGAGAGATCAAGAACCACTTCCTCCTAGTGCTGAAGCTGCTGCCACTAGTCATGACATAGACCAGGGATGGTGAACCATATAAGGCCCTCGGAATCATTTGGTCTGGCCCTCGGTGATTTTTTCTTCTAGCCTCATCTGGCTAGCAGGATGCCTAGAAAGGCACCCTGCAGACAGAATCTATGCAGCAGTGCCGTCTGGAGCATCCTTAGGATGCTTCAGATGGTAACACCGCTGCCCTTACAGCTCCCTGGAACATCCTCAGGATTCTCTGGGGCATTGCTGTAACCACTGGCGATTGTGGCCCTGCCCTGTGTAACATAATGCGGAGAGGGCATGGCCAGCACCAGGCCCGCCAATAATGTTATAATAATGTTATATATATCAAAATGGCCCTCGGCAGAAAAAAGGTTCTCCACCTCTGACATAGATGATGAAATGCCATCAACATTGTCTGCCAAGGCCGATGCCCAATGTCACAGTATCCGCCATTAGTGCAGTGGAATTTAGACAAGTGATGGAGGTAATGTGTCCCCGGTACCAGATTCCACTTCACTAGGCAGGCGATACCAAGAATGTACAGAGAAACATCAGGAAAAGTGTCCTCAGTGTCCTAAAAAATGCCGATGCCCAATGTCACAGTATCCGCCATTAGTGCAGTGGGATTTAGACAAGTGATGGAGGTAATGTGTCCCCGGTACCAGATTCCACTTCACTAGGCAGGCGATACCGAGAATGTACAGAGAAACATCAGGAAAAGTGTCCTCAGTGTCCTAAAAAATGCAGTTGTACCCAATGTCCACTTAACCACGGACTTGTGCAACAGGGCAGACTAAGGACTATATGACTGTGACAGCCCACTGGGTAGATGTATTGCCTTACGCAGCAACAACAGCAGTGTCACCAGTAGCAGCATCTCAGAAACGTCAGCTCGTTCCAAGCAGGCTACACTGTGTATAACCGGTTTCAGTAAGAGGCACACCGCCAACAACCTCTTAGAGAAACTGAAGGAAATCATCGCCCAATGGCTTACCCCACTTAGACTCTCCTGGGGATTTGTAATATCTGACAAGGCCACCACTATTGTGCGGGCATTACATCTGGGCAAATTACAGCACGTCCCATGTTTTGCTCACACAATAAATTTGGTGGTGCAGAATTTCTGAAAAATGACAGGGGCATGCAGAAGATGCTTTGGGACTTTCGCCATTCAACGACTGCATGCCGAAGGCTGGAGCACCAGCAAACACTCTTGAACCTGCCCTGCCATCACCTGAAGCCAGAGGTTGTAACGTGGTGGAACTCAACCCTCTATATGCTTCAGAGGATGGAGGAGCAGCAAAAGGCCATTCAAGCCTATACATCCACCTATGACATAGGCAAAGGAGGGGGTATGCACTTGACTCAAGTGCAGTGGAGAATGATTTCCGTGTTGTGCAAGGTTCTCCAGCCCTTCGAACTTGCCACACGTGAAGTCAGTTCAGACACTGCCAGCTTAAGTCAGGTCATTCTGCTCTTCAGGCTTTTGCAGAATCAGCTGGAGAAAGTGAAGGAGGAGCTAAGATGGAGCGATTACGCTCGGTATGTGGGACTTGTGGATGAAGCCCTTCATTTGCTTTCCCAGGATTGAGGGTGGTCAATCTGTTGCAATCAGACCACTAAATTTTGGCCACTGTGCTCGATCCTAGGTTTAAAGCCTATGTGGTATCTCTCTTTCCAGCGGACACAAGCCTGCAGAGGTGCAAAGACCTGCTGGTTAAAACACTGTCAGCTGAAGTGGAACGTGACACGGCAGCAGCTCCTTCTTCATTTTCTCTCACAACTGGGGCTGCCAGGAATCAACTTAGATATCCTAACCAACCCATTGGCGGTGATGCAGGGCAGGCAGGACCAAGTTTGGACATCTGGTGTGGACTGAAGGACCTGTCAACAATTTCTGACATGTCTACTGTCACTGCATATGATACTGTCACCATTGACAGAATGGTGGAGGATTACATCGGTGACAGCATCCAAGTAGGCAAGTCAGACAGTCCATACCTGTACTGGCAGAAAAAAGAGGCAATTTGGAGGCCCCTGTACAAACTGGCTCTATTTTATCTCAGTTGCCCCCCCTCCAGTGTGTACTCCAAAAGAGTTTTTAGTGCAGCCGGAAACCTTGTCAGCAAAAGGCGTAAGAGGTTGCTTCCACAAAATGTGGAGAAGATAATGTTCATCAAAATGAATTATCAATACTTCCAGGAAGATCAGCCTCCAGAAAGTACAGAGGGACCTGTGGTGGTGGATTCCAGCGGGGATGAATTAATACTCTGTGAGGATGAGGATGTACACAACACTGAAGGAATTGGTGGATGAGGATGAGGACGACATTTTGCCTTTGTAGAGCCAGTTTGTGCAGGGATAGATTAATTGTCAGCTTGTTTTGTGGGGGTCCAAATGAACCAATAATTTCAGCCACAGTCTTTTGGCAGACCCTGGCACTAAAATGATTGGTTTGTTAAAGTGTGCATGTCCTGTTTATACAACCTAAGGGTGGGAGGGAGGGCCCAAGGATAATTCCATCATATGTACTGTTTGGGGCCTAGTTTTTCAAACTGCCATCCTGTCTGCTACTGCAGTGCCACTCCTAGATGGGCCATGTGTTTGTGCTGCCCACTTGTGTCGCTTAGCATAGTCATCCCGCTACCTCGGTGCAACCTTTTGGCCTAAAAATAATTTTGTGAGGTATTCAGAATACACTGGAAATGAGTGGAAATGAATGTTATTGAGGTTAGTAATAGCATAGGAGCAGAAAAACCCACAAATTATGTGATATTAGCTGTTTTTATTAGAGATGTGCGCCAACCCCCGTGTTTTGGTTTTGGATCTGGATCTCCCCTGGTTTTGGATCTGGATTGGTTCTGCCAAAACCTCACCTCCGTGTTTTGGTTTTTGGATCTGGATGTTTTCTTAAAAAATAAAAAAAACAGCTTAAATCACATAAAATTGGCCTTTTTTGTTCCTACAGTATTAATAACCTCAATAACATTTATTTCCACTCGTTTCCAGTCAATTTTGACCACCTCACAGCTCACAAGGGGACCAGGAAGTGTGCTTTCCAAAAATAAATAAACAAATGACTTAAATAATGCTTTGCAAATCTTCTATAAACTGGCATTTCCGAACCTGTAGAGGGAGATAAAAAAAAACATAGTTCAAACTGCCATTGTTCCCACGGTCCACTTAACCAATTGAGATATATTTGAAACAACAAATGCAACATTTCTGACCTAAGGTTTAACTATTACGTTGTGCGGCTGCACCATGCCTGCTTGCTGTCATTTTTTTTTCATCCCAGAAGGGGACCAGGAAGCGTGCTTTCCAAAAATAAATCTTCTGTTCTGTAACTTAATCTTTCCAACCTGTAAAGGGACATTAAAACAAACAGAGTTTGTTAGTGGCCTTCAAATTGCCATTGTTCCCACTGTCCACTTATTCATGGACTGGAGCAACCATGGCGACTGAATCAGTGTCATAACTTGAGGAGGCTGCAAACTGGGTGTCATGTTATGAGTTGGCTATATGGAGTATGTTGCTGTTAAGGGATCAGGCTGGTTATATCAGTAGACACATTAATTATAGTTTTTGTTATTCTGGATTTCCATCTCCTGAAGGGTGTTTACCAACAGACAGAGACTACCTACCTATCAGCTCAGGCATAGACAGTTCCTGAGGAACAGAGCTCTGTTCTCTGGACGGAAGCCAAATAGGTGGGAGCCACTGTTCCAAGTCCAACATTTGAAGCTCTTATTCTCTCCACATCATCTCTGATAGAAGAAAAAAAATGTCATTGGGGACATCTAGCTCCTCTATCTGTACCCTGCTTACCCTTTTTGGACAGTAAGTCCAGCATGGATGGTTTGGAAGAAGGCCTAGCAACAGGTGGGGATGGTCATTATCAAGACCTGGTCCCCCAAGTTGGTGTAGTCTGGGAGGTATTGGCTGGCATGCAGGCAGTGGAATAACAAAGGCCTCTATGTTGTCTGTGCTTACTATTCCGTATTTCAGTTTGCCATTCAGGTAGGAATAAACCAGTGGGCTATAGAACACAGTGACAGAATCACTGGATGTCTTAGTGCATTCAGGCCAAATATGATCCATGAATTCCCAGACAGATTCCGGACAGAATCCTTTGCTTGTAAAATAATCTTTGGCTATCTATAACACCCACCTTTGTCAGGAATTACCAGACTCTTTGAAGGCTGTAACTTTGAACTGCTTTATAGAAAACATGTGAATGAAAGCTTTCCATACTGCAGAACATGATGGAGAAATCCCTTGAAGTTCAGCACCTAGAGCATCTTTTTTCATGTTCTCTGAGGCCTCTCCTGACTGTGAAGAAAGATTCTCCACACTGTGACTTTTTAATAGTGATTTCAATGTTGTCCACTGGTTGAGACCCATCTCATCTGAGGGTTGTGTTTTCCCCATGCAAATGAGACAATTCACATCCAGAAGGTAACTCTTATGTTTAGCTGTGGTATCAGTCTCTCTTTTGGCAGAATTAGGCTTTAGTTTTTTTTACAAATATTATATATAGGCTTTAGTTTTTTAGAGCATATAACTTTATAAGCTGTTAGGATAACATTTCTGCTATGTTTAAGATTAAAATAAAATAAACTTTTTGTAACCCAATAACTTAAAAAAAAGGTTTTCATTGCAATATTCATGCAGCCCCTTGCCAGACAGCAGCACAGCACCCCTGCGCAGCTATGCAGATGACAGGTGTGGCTGACACGCACATAAAAAAATAGTTTATTTATTATTTTGTGCAGCAGCCCCTCGACAGACAGGAGCACAGCACCCCTGCGCAGCTACGCCAATGACAGTGACAGCCAGGTGTACAATTGATAATAAATTAATTAAAAAACAATTCATTGGTTCCTAAACCAACCATAACATTAATTTAAAATGTCAGGCAGCAATGCCCCAATGGAAAAAGGTGCAAGATAGAATAGTCCTCCCACCCACCCTTATTTTGTATACGCAATAGGACAGTTTAACAAACCAATCATTTCAGCGACAAGGACTGCCAATTGTGGCTGAAATGATTGGCTTGTTTGGACCCCCATAAAACAAGTTGCCAATGTGCTTTGGACATGGAAAAGAAAATAATCCCATACACAAACTGGCTTTACATTATAAGTTGTCATTATCCTCATCCTCGTCCTCCCCATCAGTGTGTACATCCTCTTCTTCACACAATATCAATTCATCCCTGCTGGATTCCACTGTAGGCGCCTCTGTCATTTTTTGATGTAATTGTTGGTCGAGGTCTTCCTCGTGGAATTTGTAATTCATTTTAATGAACATCATCTTTTCCACATTTTGAGGAAGTAACCTTCAACGCTGATCACTGACAAGGTTGCCAGCTGCACTGAAAACTCTTTCGGAGTACACACTGGAGGGTGGGCAACTTAAGTAATGCAAAGCCAGTTTGTGTATGGGACTCCAAATTGCCTCTTTTTCCTGCCAGTACTGAAAAGGACTGTCTGACATGTCTATTAGGATATTATCTCTGAAATAGTCCACTGTTCTGTGACTGGAGACCGTATCACACATAGGCCCTCAATCAGACCCACTCGCGAGCGGCTGTCCGCTCGCAAGTGGGTCGATGGTCCCCACTGCGCATGCGCACGATGGAGGGAGCTCCATCGTGCGCATGCACGAGACCCGACGAGCGAAGGACTTTCCTTCGCTCGGAGTGTCTCATCAAAGGGGGCGTGCTGTCGATGGTGACTGACAGCACGCCCCCTTTGGTGGGCGTGCCTGCCAGATGGAGGTGTTCCCAAGGGAACGCCTACCGTCTGAAGCCGGCCCCACTGACATCACTAGTGATGTCAGTGGGAGTGATTTTGGCTCTGATAGAGCCAAAATCACTCCTGGCCTTGCGGTTGAAAAACCCAACCGCAGGCTTTTGCTCGCAGTTTCGATGGTCGTGATGGTCAAGACCATCACGACCATCTTGTTGCACGCTCGTATATGCTGTGGGTGGTGACCCACAGCTATACGAGCGTCCAGGAGGATGCTCCATATTAATGGAGGTGGGCCCTGATTCAGAGCGAGCGCTCTGGTCAGATAGTCTGGCTCTGAATCAGGGCCATAGTCATGGTAGAAGACATGTCACCAGTAGGCAGTTCTCTCAGGCCCGACCAGATATAATTTTTTGGTGACTTGTCTGCATGACCAGCAGGCATTCTGTAAGGAAAATGTAGTTTTTTCCTGGCAGCTGTTGAAACTGAAGGAGATGAAGGCATTTCACATGCGATAGCAGCTGACAATTTTTGGACCAACAGCTCTTTGCATAGTTTTAGATTTTGGTCTTTTGAAAAAAAACTCAAAAGGTAGGACTTAAACCTAGGATCCAGAATGGTGGGCAAAATATATTTTTCAGATTTCAATAGATTCACGACTCTTGGATCCTGGTGAAGTGAATCAAGGGCTTGATCCACCAATCTGACATACTTTGCGTAATCGCTCCGTTTCAGCTCCTCCTTCAATTTCTCCAGCTGTTTTTGCAAAAGTCTGATGAGGGGAATGACCTGACTCAAGCTGGCAGTGTCTGAACTAACTTCACGTGTGGCAAGTTCAAAGGGTTTGAGAACCTTGCACAACACGGAAATTATTCTCCACTGTGCTTGAGTAAGGTACATTCCCCCTCCACGACGTATGTCATAGTCCACTGTATAGGCCTGGATGGCCTTTTGCTGTTCCTCCATCCGCTGAAGCATATAGAGGGTAGAAATCCACTGAGTTACTACCTCTTGCTTCATCTGATGGAAGGGCAAACTTAACTGTACCTGCTGGTCATGCAATCTTCGACAAGCGTTCGCCGAATGTTTAAAATGTCCGGATAATTTGCGTGCCACCGAGAGCATCTCCTGCATGCCCCTGTCATTTTTAAAAAAAATTTGTACTACCAAATTAATTGTGTGAGCAAAACATGAGACGTGTTGGAATTCGCCCAAATGTAATGCTCTCACAATATTGGTGGCATTGTCCGAAATCACAAATTCCAAGGAGAGTCCAAGTTGGGTAAGCCATTTAGCAATGATTTCCCTGAGGTTTTCTAAGAGGTTCTCAGTGGTATGCCTCTTAGTGAAACCAGTTATACAAAGAGTAGCCTGCCTCTGTATCAGCTGTCTTTTGGGAGATGTTGCTGCTTTTTTGTCGTTTGTCCCGGCATGACAACAATTGTCTTTGGCTTTTTCAAACCATGGGCAACAGCTGTTGCCTTACTTACACAAAGGACATCCTCGGCATCAACATCCTTATCACCAACACCAACATCCTCATCATCCTTAGTGCCTTCATCCACCAAAATATCCTCCTCCTCCATGTGCAGTTCCACAGAAGCATCCTCAATGACTACGTGTGCAAGATGTTGACTGCCCTTCCCCACATTTACAGAGGGCACACAAATGTTGGAACTTGGAGGATCCTCCAGTACACTAATATTTAGGTCGGGCACACACATGGCAACCGCAAACACACTTGCACTCTCCTCGGGGATTTGTGATTTCGATTTCTCAGGGCACATAGTTGGTTTTTCCAAAGCTGTCTAAACAACTTTCAAATTTTTAATTGGACCACCACCACTACTACTACAAGCAAAAGGGCCATCAGAATCAGCAGTCTTCTTCATAAAGTAAGAAGGCCAAGGCCTTATCCTTTCCTTGCCACTTCATGTAGTGAATGGCATATTACCAATTTTTTGTTTATCTAAAGTCAAATATCCTTTAAATTTTTTTTCTTAATTTCAGTAAAACCTGCTTTACCATATCGATGGCATGACTTAAGCCCTGGGACATGGGCCTTCCTAGAGGTCAAGGAAGTTGACGGCCTTGCACTGCTGCCGGCAGCTACAACATGTGGTTCTTGGCCTTGCTCTCTTGTCATGTGACAGCCCTCCATATTTTTTCTGCAGTCTAGAAGTAGTGTCACAATCACCAATAGTGTAGCCAAGGTGCGGTTACAAACTTAACACACGTGCAGTCGTGCGCACACACAAAAATATTAGAAAAAATTACAAATGATGATTTATATTTTTTGTCAGCTACAGAAGAACTTGGCCCCGGAGTAACAATTGATCACGACTGGAGTCTGTCAGCACAAGGTTGCAACTTGCGTTGCTGGCTGGATCTTGTCCACTAATGGGGTTAAGCCGAAAACCCACCCACACAAACAAGAAAAAAATATGACACTTTAATTGTATTTTTTTTAAGAGCGATTGGAGTCTGTCAGCTCAAGGTTGCAACTTGCATTACTTTCTGGATCTTGTCCCCATTACTACAGTTAAGCCGAAACCCCACCCACACAAACAAGAAAAATATATGACACTTTAATTTTTTTTTTAAGAATGATTGGAGTCTGTCAGCACAAGGTTGCAACTTCCATTACTTTCTGGATCTTGTCCAGTACTACGGTTAAGCCGAAAACCCACCCACACAAACAAGAAAAAATATGACACTTTAATTGTTTTTTTTTTTATTGAACACGACTGTAGTCACTGAATCTTGTGCGCTAATGTGGTTAAGCCTAACACCCACGCACACACAGAAGAAAAAAATATATAAGACAGTGACACTTGTATTGTTTTTTTTTGATTGAACATGACTGTACTGTAGTCGCTGGATCTTCTTGTGCGCTAATGTGGTTAAGACTAACACCCACACACACAGAAGAAAAAAATATATAAGACAGTGACACTTGTATTGTTTTTTTTTTTTAAGATCAACTGGAGTCTGGCAGCACAAGGTTGCAAGTGCAACGTGCATTGCTGGCTGGCTCTTGTGCGCTACTGTGGTTAAGCCTGCCCAACACGCATGCACACACAGAAAAATATATAAACATAAAAAGACACTTTTTTTTTTTCCTATTTTTTTGTTCTGGAGTCCAGAACTTGGGCCCAGAGATGGACACAGCACAAGCCCAGGACACAGCAGACAGCCCAGATGGATCTCTGTGACCAGAGACCAGAATGGATCAGCACAGACAGCACAGTGATAGTGATAGTGACAGCACCGTGACCAGAGACCAGAATGGATCAGCAGACAGCACAATGATAGTGACAGCACCGTGACCAGAGACCAGGATGGATCAGCAGTCACCAGCCCAGAACACAGCAGATAGCACCAGTACTCTCCCAGCCCTACTCTACCCACCCTCCCTGTTCACTTTACACAGCCGGAGTGAAAATGACATCTGTCGCGTGGTCCCTTATATATATTGATCATAGAGACGAAAGCTCGTGAACCGCAAGATTTCCGCCTCTATGGTTTTGCCTTGGTTTCGAGAACCGAGTAAGGCAGCAACCTTCGAGCCTGCTTGGATTCGACTCGGTTATGCTAAATTCGGGTGGCCTCGGTTCTCTGAGAACCGAACCCGCTCATCTCTAGTTTTAATGCTTTTTTAAAAAAAAATACAGATCCAAAACCAAAACCAAACCCCGGAAGGGTGGTTTTGGCAAAAACAAACCAGATCCAAAACACAAAGAAAGGATCCAAAAAGAAAACATGAAAAGTGGCCGGTGCACACCTCTAATATATATATGCTATTTTAACACATCCATCTCCATAATAAGTGCCAATGATTGGTCATTCGTACTGTACAGTACAGATCGCTGCATTACAGTCTATCCTATGACTGGGGATAGGCATAGCATGCTTCCTGACTACTATGATTGGCAGCCAGAACAGGGACATCAGTGAAGTGCAGGATGGGAGCACAAGGGACATGAAGAGCATGATTGCCCCGGCACTTTGACCTTGTGCATTTGCACAACAACCAGGCACAACAGGGAACTGAGGACCTGATTCAGATTTGGGAACAGGGGGCCTTTCAGACCCGCTCGCGAGCGCTGAGCGCTCGCAAGCGGGTCAATTCAGGGGCAGTGCGCATACGCATGACGGAGGCGGCTCCGTCGTGCGCATGCGCGAGACCCGGATAGCGACGGGCAAGCCGTCGCTCCGGGTCTTGCTACAAAGGGGGCGTGCTGTTGATGGTGAGTGACAGCACGCCCCCTTTGGTGGGTGTGTCGGGGGCGTGGCTGCCCAGACATAGGCATTCCCATGGGAACGCCTACCGTCTGGGGCCGGCCCCACTGACATCACAAGTGATGTCAGTGGGAGTGCTCTCGGCTCTGATAGAGCCGAATGCACTCCAGGGCTTGCGGCCACGAGACCCTACCACAAGGGTCTCATCACAAGCCCGATGGTCGCGATGGTCTTGACCATCGCGACCATCTTTTTGGCCGCTCGCTATAGCTGTGGGTGGTCAGCCAGGAGGCCGCTCTAAAAAAAGAGAAGGACGGCCCTGATTCAGAGCGAGCGCTCTGTCAGAACGTCCAGCTCTGAATCAGGGCCAGAGTAAGATAGAGCAAATAACTGTGCACCTGGATAAACCATGTTGAAATGCAAGGGGTGCAAATACATACTTTTTTTTGCACGTGGGGTAAATACTGCCTGCTTTTGCATGTAGCCCAGAAATGCTGCACAGCAGTGGCGTCCCTCTCCACAGTGTCACCCGGTGCTAGGGGGGATGCTGTCTGCGCAGTGGAGCCTCCAAAAAGGGGTGTGACCTCACACAAAGGGGCGTGGCCTCATGGGAATGGCACCTGGGTTCGCAGCCGAACCCCCGTGGTCCCGTTATTACTGAGGGGGCAGGAGGGGTGCCGTAGTTGTGGACTGTCCTGTGTACAGTGGAGCTCATTCAGACCCGCTCACAAGATGCGATCGCTTGCTGGCAAAAAAGGACCGGATATTTAAATTAAGTGCTCACACTGCGTCGCTTATGGACGCCCACTATGTTTTAGCAAGCTACAGCAAAGTGCGCTCGCAAGTGTCTAAAGACGCCCCCTTGCCACTCGCAACACATGTCATATCCGGGAAATTAAGGATTAATCGGGACCATCGTGAGCCATCGGAGCTGCTCGCAGCCCTTGGGGTTGCCTTAACCTGCCGCAAGCACACTGTTCAGTGCTGGCTGAAATACATGCAGGTGTCATGTAGAATGACGCTACTTTGCTATTATGCATGCCCTTTAAATGGCGTTTTGGTGGCCTGAGAAGCCTGCAGTCGCACATCCACTGTCACTCAAAGCAGCGACCTGATAGTGGCTTACGTGCAACTAAAATCAGATCGCAGCGAATAGCTTGCGCACACACACTGCGAATTATACGCATGCGCAGATGGCCGAAAATCGCTCAGAGCGAGCGATCGTGCCTTAGCGAGCGGGTCTGAATCAGGTCCAGTGTCAGGAGCCTAGCTCTGCACTTAATTATACAGTGCTGCACCCTGCTCCTGTCACTGGGTTAGTCTGCACACTGGTGTCACCCCTCAGCGGGTGACACCTGGGTGCACCCCGCGCCCCCCTTGTGATGCCACTGCTGCACAGCTTTATTTTTACACTGCTATTTAGATGTCAGTTTGGACACACTCCTCCCAAATCTAAATCTCTCAGCACATTTGACATCTGCCCCACCTGCATTGCAGAATGGTTTCACCATGGTGCACAGTTATTTGCTCTTTCTTACTCTATTCCCAAATATGAATCAGGCCCTGAGCACACATGACAGGCACCTGGAGCATGCTGTATTACATGAAGTGTTTGACACAAGATAACAAAGTAATCTTGCTGGAAGACAAGTTTATTTTTACAGAGACAAATGGGGAGATGTACTGAACTTTCTAAAGAGTGTTGATGTGGACAAGTGGAAAAGGACTCTCCGGGCATGCACCCTGCAGTGTGTTGTGCTGCCAGGAACTTACGGCAGAGTTGCCTACCTTTAATATTCTCTTCCCGGGAGAAGCCCGGGTAAGAGAAGCAGCAGGGGGCCGACGGGGGCGGGGCTTGACGATTTGCGTCATTAAGCCCCGCCCCCTCGCGGTAAAATTGTCGCGATTGGGCACAATTTACATAGGGGGCGGGGCCAAATGCTGTGATTCATGCAGAATCACAGCTTAAGCCTCCGCCCCCTTCACGGAGACCCGCGATTGCCGCGGGTATTCTCCTAATTCTGCCCACTTCACTAGGAAGTGGGCAGAATGCGGGAGAAATGCCTACCCTTCCGGGGGTGCGGGGGGTTACCCGAAAAATCGGGAGCCTCCCGAGAAAACCGGGAGGGTAGGCATGTATGGCTTACGGGCAGCTTTCCACTTCTACTGCTGCTGGCCCTGCCTCCATATATCATGGGTTTGGGGGGTAGCTGGCACAGGGTGCCAGTGAGCACTGCTCCGGCGCTGTTCCTATGCCAGCTCTGTGCTATCTGAACTTAATTTACTTGTTACTCTTGATGTAAATCTGGCATATATACTAGCGTTGTAGCACTGGGTTCAACTTGACATGCTTTCAACTGAGCATATGTACGTAAATGTGCTGAGCTAACTACCTCCACAGCAGTCTTGTATTGTGATAACATTTAAATGAAAACATCTGTTCGTGACTAAAGTATTGTCCTCTGGGGTTGATTCAGAGAGTTGTACACTAAAGACACAGCAGCGATGTTAAAATATAGGGAAGAGCAGGTTCAGAACTCAGAGATCCGAACCCACCCGAAGTTAGTGGATACGAGGCAGATCCCAGTCGGCTCGGGTTTTCCCGCCTGACTCAGATCTTAAAACAAGGCAAAACGTCATCATCTTGCTGTCGGATTCTCACGGGTTTTGGATTCTATAAAGGTCCAGTGATCACCGCCATTTTTCATTCCGGCTGTGGAGAGTAAAGAGAGAGGGAGCTGTACTGTGCTGCTGTGCATGCTACAGTTGTTGCTTTGCTTAATGTCCATAGGGGCTGACTGTTGTCCATACAGTGGCTGGCTGATGTCCATATACGGGTGCTGCTGTTGTCCATATAGGGGCTGGCTGTTGACCATATAGGGGCTGACTGGCTGTTGTGACTGAGTCACTGAGGTTGTCCTGTCCATCCACAGGGGCTAACTGTATGTTGTCCATTATATAGGGGCTGGCTGGCTGTTGTCCATATATAGGGGCTGGCTGTTGTCCTGTCCATAGGGGATGGCTGGCTGTTGTCCACTCCATAGGGGCAGGCTGTTCTGCTGTGTTGTCCAGAGGGTGCTCTGTCCATAAGGGGTGTTCTTCACCCCCAGTGTGAATAAAACAAACAATTTTTTTTGTGTGTGTTAGCCACACTTGTCATCAGCGTAGGTGTGCAGAGGTGCTGTGCTGCTGTCTGTCAAGGGGCTGCTGCCTCTTTCAGGGGTTCACCCCCAGTGTGAAAAAAACAAACAATTTTTTGGTGTGTGTGTGTTAGCCTGCCACACCACCAGTGAAAAAATTAAAACAATTTTTTGTGTGCATGTTAGCCTGTCACAAAACTAGTGAAAAAATAAAAACAATTTTTTGTGTGTGCATGTTAGCCACACGTGTCATCAGCGTAGGTGTGCAGGGGTGCTGTGCTGCTGTCTATCAAGGGGCTGCTGCCTCTTTCAGGGGTTCACCCCCAGTGTGAAAAATAAAAACAATTTTTTGGTTGTGTGCGTTAACCACAACTGAGCTGCACTATAATTGCTTGGTGACACTGATGTAAGACTGCAGTGAGTATGGAGGACAGTCACATGACAGGAGAGCAGGATCAACATACCAGTCTTGTAGCTGCCGACAACAGTCATGATGGCGATGCAAGGCCGTCAACATCATCTATTAAG
This sequence comes from Taudactylus pleione, assembly GCA_031769625.1. Lineage (NCBI taxonomy): Eukaryota > Metazoa > Chordata > Amphibia > Anura > Myobatrachidae > Taudactylus > Taudactylus pleione. Next base: position 32,342,798 of record JAUIMM010000015.1, on the reverse strand, counting down.
GCCGATGTACCAGGGCTTAAGTCAGGCCAAAAAGTGAGGCTAAAAAAAAACAACTTTTACCCTGTTAAAGCAAAAAAAATCTAAAGCTAAGTCAGCTTTAGGTAAACAAAAAATTGGCAATATGCCATTCACTACACGAAGTGGCAAGGAAAGGATAAGGCCTTGTCCTAGTTTGTTTATGACTGGTGGTTCTAGTTGTGATGATTTAAGCCCTTCTGCTTGTAGAAGAGGTACAAAAAATTTTTTAATTGTGTCCAAAACAAATCACAGATCCTCGAGGAGAGTCCAAGTGTGTCCACGGTTGCCATGTGTGAGCCTGACCTTTCTAATACTGTACTTGAAGAGGATCATACTTCCACCATTTGTGTGCCCTCTGCAAATGTGGGGCTGAGCAGCACAGGTTAACATGCTGACATAGAAATCAAGGATGCTTCTGTGGAATTGTACGAGGAGGATGAGGAGGATTTTTATGTAGTTGGCGATAACAACAATAAGGATGATGAGGATGTTGATGAGGATGTTGATGCCAAGAATGTTTGTGCAAAAACTGTAAATCAGTCAACAGTTGTTGCCCATGGTGGGAAAAATCCTATTGTTGTCATGCCTGGGCAAAGGACCAAAAAAATCCATTTCCATTGTGTGGAATTATTTCCACCCAAATCTGGACAACCTTTGCCAAGCCATTTGTTACCATTGCCAAGTAACAGTGAGTAGAGGTAAAGACATTAACCATCTTGGAACCTCCTCCCTGTTACATCACTTGCAACGCATTCATCAAATTGGAAAGGGTATTTCAAATTCTAAAACTTTGGGGACAAAAAAACGAACATCAATCAGTCCAGTGTCACCTAGCTGCTCCCTTCTATCTGGATCCAAGAGCCTGCAATCTACACCACCAACACCTGCATCATCATCAACATCCTCATTCGTTCTCGGAAGTAGTCCTGCTGCATCCAATTTCATAAGCATGACTGACTCCTCTCCTATACATGATTGTTCAGAAGGATCCTTGAGTGCTACCCCTGTTGCTGCTGCTGGGTGTGGATCTTCATCCCAGAAAGGGACCAAGAAGATTACTATCAGTAGTAATTTAAAAAAACAATTGACTATTAAACAGTCCTTTGATAGAGAAAGTAAGCATAACAGCTGTCACCCAGTTTCACAGCGGATCACTGATGCATGACGGCTGTGCTAGTATTAGATGGTGAAATAATAAAAAATGAGGATGATAGTGTGGAGGAAGTGCAAAAGGAGGATGAGAGGGAAAACTTTGTGTCCTATCTGACGCTAATGAGGATGTTAATGATGAGAATGTGGCTTGCGTAAATCATCCTACAGTGGCAGCAGTTCTTGCTCATGATAAAAAGAAAGCCAGAAAATTCACGTCTTGGGTGTGGAATTATTTGAATCTAAATTCAGACAACAGTTGTGAAGGCATCTGTTTCATTTGTAAAGCCAAAGCTAGCAGAGGAAGGGAAGTTAACCAGTCCTAGTCGCTAAAGTGCTTGGTTTGTTAAACTGTGCATGTCCTTTTTAATATCCCACATAAGAGTGGGTGGGAGGGACAATTCCATCTTGCACCTCTTTTCTTGACATTTTGCACAATTTGGAGCATTGCCTACTGACATTATTATAGTTTATTAAACTGCCATCCTGTCTGCCACTGCTGTGTGCCAATGTTTCATAGATGTCTGATATTTTTTTAAACTGCCGTGCGTTTCTGCTGCTGCTGTTACTTACTTTAGCCAGCCAGCTCTCTGCAGCCTTTGGCCTATATTGGTAAAAAATAGTGAAAACAATATTGTGAGCTGTGAGGTGGTTAAAAATGCATCGAAATGCCTGAAAATTATTGTTATTAAGGTTAATAATACTGTAGGAACAAAAATAGTCCCAAATTATGTGGTTTTTAGCTGTTTATATAATTTTTCTGGAAAAAATACAGAACCACAACCAAAACTGAAAAGAAACAAAACACCAAGGAAAAAAGTCCAAAACCAGATCCAGATCCAAAACCAGGGGAGATACAAATCCAAAACCAAAACACGGGGGTCGGCACACATCTCTACTAAAATATACTAATGCTGCAGGAGGCGTCTTGTGTAAATAGACTCTTCCTGAATGATTCTGTGCTCTGCAGCCATGGGATCATTTGCGAAAAAATCAGCCATCTGAGTAACACGGACGACATTCTCTGTTTCCAAGAATGCTCTCCGACGCCACCCCCTCCCCACCCCGAAATTGCTGTAGTATATCAATTAAGCTGTGGCTTAGGCGGGACTGTGACTGCTGTGGCACTCAATGATCGGCACATGCACAGTACAGATCCTGAGCATGTGCTGATCATTAAACATTGGACTTGTACGCAAACCATCGGTTTTGCATACAAGTCTGAATCAGGTCACTTATCCATAGTTGTGTGTGCAGCATTTCCTAAACGTCCATTCCACAAAACTATTTGAATTTATATATCTAATATAGGGGTTTATTTACTAAGCCTTGGGGATCTATCATCATCACTTATTTCTACAAAAGCAGGTGAAAATGAACATTTTTGGGCCATTCATCAAAAAGTTAATGCAGGTGATATCATATCTCCCCATTACCTTTCTCTCCCGGAATGGCCCGCTCTCCCCATACACTAGTATCACAGATATCTCCTACTACCTTACTCTCCCGGAATGGCCCGCTCTCCCCATACACTAGTATCACAGATATCTCCTACTACCCTACTCTCCCTGAATGGCCCGCTCTGCCCATACACTAGTATGGTGTCAGAATTCATCCAGCTCCAAAAATACAATATCTTCGTAGCTTAACTGCGGGAGCATTCGCCATCTTCAGATGGCGTTTACCTCCTCAACCCTCTCCTTCCTTATGGGTAGGAGTCCGGGGTTGCAAAGAGGGAACCTTTTGGATCCCTCCACCCCTTGTCTGACTCCTTCCGCTGGACTCTGGGCCTTTTGTGTGCATGCGTAACCTGCAGTGATTTGCGGATCAGCTGTCTCGCACCGCAGCAATGATAAAATGCATTGGTGCTGGTGTCAAGTTAGTATGTTAATTATCGGGATCTGGTCGGACCCCGATAATTAACATAATGGACCCCTTGGAGAAAGATAAAGTGGATGGAGATAAAGTACCAGCCAATCAGCTCCTGTCACTTTACAGGCTGTGTTTTAAAAATTACAGTCAGGAGCTAATTGGATGGTACTTTGGAGCTCATCCAGACCCGCTCGTTAAGATGCATACTCTCGCTGCAACCGATGGAATGCATTGTGTATGCATTGTGCGCATGCATATCCATCGCAGTGCACGTGCGCATACCTTAGTGAAAGTTCACAATGCATTAGCTTGCTGCACATAGACAGCCCAGCAGAGTGAGTGACATGGGAAGCCATTTGTAGGTGGTTACAGGGTCTGGCCATTAAAAACGGCGGAGTAGAGGTGGACATGCAGACGGGCCTGAGCATCTCAATGGCGTTTTAGAGGTGTGCATAATTATAAGACAGCATCATAATACACGTCACCTGGCTTATTTTTAAACTGAAGTGCTCGCAGTGCTAGCGGCAGGGTATGGTCAACCTCAAGCGCCGCGATAGCATCCGATGTACCAATAGTTGCATAAACTTCCTGGACATGACGTGCACAAGTTGGCGTCTAAAAACAGGCTTGTGGGTATCTGCACACACTATGTGATCGCTCTTTAAGTAATACTGGGCGTGCTAATGCATTGCTGTGGCAATTTGCATACACATCATGCGAGCGATCGCATCTAACGAGCGACTCTGAATCAGGCCCTTTATCTCCATCAGGGCTTAGTACATAGACCTCTTAATTTCTAATGCAGGGGTTCTCAACTGCAGTCCCCCTAACATGTCATGTTGAGAGGATTTCATTAACCATGTGTGGTTGAGTTTATCTATTTTACTAGGTCAGTAATTACCTCATCTGGTTCCACAGATAGAAATCCTCAAAACATGACCTGTTGGGGATACTTGAGTGTTGAGAACCATTGGTCTATGTGCCCACCCTGTTTTCACAAAACTACATAAGCTATAAATCCAAGTCTTGAAAATAAGTAAAAATTTAAAATTTTACAGGAAAAGAAAAAAAACCAAGTTGCCATACTTTTCTTTCACTAAAAATCAGTAATAATGAAGTGAGAATACACTGTAATGCAAAATATTTTTTTAGTTGTAAAAAATAACCTACTATTAGTTCTAATATAAATCTTTGCTTTGGAAGAAATGTGTAAAACTAAAATAAATGTAACCAATCATGCTAATTATTGTGTAATTGGTGCAGACCCAGAAATTATGTTTCTAGAATTATTGGCATGCCTTTTGGTTAATAAAGTCTATGATTTTTCAAATTAAATGTGTTTGCTGAGAAATCAGCAGACTACAGAAAAGTAAGGCATGAAAGCATAACTATATTTTTAATAGGGTTGAGGAATATATGTACTCTGACAGATTTGTATTACCTTATTCCTTATTATTATAATCAGCATGCTGTCGTGGGGGGGCAAGTGGGAAGCCGACGGACGTAATCCTAAACGCTGGCTCCCGACTGTCTAATCCCGGCAAGTGTCTAATGACAGGTGTCAAAATCCCGGCACCTGTCATTAGACAAATGCCGGGAACCCGACGCCTGGCATCCCGATCGAAGGGAGACCGGGTGCACAGCGCGGATAGCAGCGCGGGGGGGGGGAGGGTTAGGTTTAGGGCTCCCGGGTGGGACTTAGGGTAGGCACCCCCACGGGAGGTTAGGGTTAGGCTAAGGGAAGGGAGGGTTAGGGTTAGGCACCCCCTAGGGGACTTAGGTTTAGGCGGCGGCGAAGGGGGGGTTAGGTTTAGGCACTTAGAGGGGGGATTAAGGTTAGGCACTTGGGAGGGAGGTTAGGGTTAGGCACCCCTAAGGGAGGGTTAGGGGGTAGAATAGGTTAGAAAATTCTTACCTTAGGACGATTGGGATTTTCACTGCTGCCAGGATGCTGGTATGGATTCAAACCGCCGGCCATGCGACCGGTGGTTAATCATACCGATTCCCTGTCCTGCATATCATGATTGTGAATCTAAGGTACCTGATTGCATGGGGCAACAAAATAACTGAATATCTAGATACATAATTTCAGTGTTGCATCTGCGTAACTAGAGTGCCCTAAGTAACCACGATACTCCCATTCTGTGCATGTTTTAAATTGTCCCCTCTTATTCTGTGACATCAGTAGCAGATGTTTGCTCAAGACACATAGGGGCCGATTCCATCCAGCAATAGCAGATATTTGACTGCACACGTCTACCATATAGGGTACATTGAACACCACTGTTTTGCTCAGCACCTTTATGGGGTGGGATGAAAAGTTAGCAATTCTGCTGGTTGAGCTGTGCCTATCCTTATCATACATCTGTCCACTCAGTGTTCGCAAATTGTGTTGTCATGACAAATCCCCATCTCCACCCAACTTCCAGGAAGGTAAGTTATGGTCACACATCCCTTTTCTACCATGTGCGGGCGCATCACAGAATCCATGGCTAATTATCGCCTCCTAACTTTTTTTATATATGTTCTTTTGTGAATGTTTTTTGTCTTGTTCAGATGTTTTCTGTGTTTTCCCACTTTTCTTTATTTTATTGGGTATTTTATCATTCTGTAATTTTTTCTTTCGTTTGGTGTTTTCCCCTATAACGTATACCTAGGGGTAAATTACTAAGATTCGAGTCTGATCGAGCTTGTTTTCTTTTAAACTCGAATTGCATCGCCAAACCTCGGGTGATTTTTCAGTTTTTAAACTCGCAAATTTACTAAGAAGTGAGTTTAGATGATAGTGAGTTTTCCGATGATGAAGCAGATCGAGATTTCTACCCCGAGTACCAAGTTTAGATGAGATTACTCACCCGAGATTGCAGTGTTTTCTCGCTGCAAAACTCTCCTGAGCAAGCAGCCTGCACATATTAGTGAGAAATGTGAAGGCTGCTTGTGTGTTATACCTGTTAAAGAAGGGTACATTTTTAAAAAAAAATTACGTAGGTTCCCCCCCTAAAAGCATAACCAGCCCTGGACTGGTCAGCCAGTCCTGGTTCCTAAAATTACAGGGAACAAAAGAAGGAAGGTTCCAGCGTAATTTAAGAACCAGCACCTGGCTGCAGGGCCAGTGCTGGTTTTAAATATAGGGGGAAAAAATTTGCTTAGTGGGTCTCCATGGCCAAAGCATTTGCACCCCAAGCCGGTCAGGCCAAGCTGGGGATCTCAGGGGAGGTGGGGACCCCCCAAAAAAGGGACCCCCCCTCTCCCGAAACCCCAGGCTTGGTCTGATGCCCATGGATCTTTCCCGCCCCCCTGGGCTGTGGGTACGGGGGTAAGAATGTGTAAAATAGTTGAAAACTATTGTATTTTACAGTGGAACTACAGGTGCCAGCACAGTTCGGAATATAATGGTGAGTGCTGAGTTTGCACAATTTCTTTATTTAAATGGTGGCAACGCAAATATTTGCATGTCGTGGATCGAAGCCAATTGTTTATATATATATATATATATATATTATATATAATATTACGGATGAGCGGTTCGGATTCTGTGGAATCCGAACTGCTCCGAGCTACGGGGATCCGAGTCCACCCAAGCTACCTGACTCGGATCCCACTGAGAGGCCGAACGTCATCCTCCTGACATTGGATTCTCGCAAGAGTTTGCCTCTACATAAGGTGCCGAGACCGGGACTCCTCGCCATTTCACTCTCACGCTGATGAAAGTGGCTGTGTACAGAGATTCACAAGTAGTGGCAAAGTGACTATGTAAGGGGGCACACTGCACGCTGATATATGCTGCGCTATACTCTGCTGATTAAGTGGTTGTGTCCAGAGACTCACAATGGGCTGTGCTGGTAAAGTGACTGTATAGGGGGCACACTGCACACTAATGTATGCTGCACTATACTCTGCTGATTAAAGTGACTGTGTCCAGACTTACAAGTGGCTGTGCTGGCAAAGTGACTGTGTATAGGGGGCACACTGCATGCTGATGTATACTGCACTATACTCTGCTGATTAAAGTGGCTAAGATCACAAGTGACTGTGTGTACAAATAAAAGGTTAAAAAAGTTAAAAAAGCTTCCAAGAAAGTTAAGTTTAAAAAGTAAAAAAAATATTATTTTTTAGTGCTGTACCCCACTGTGTTTACAGGCACCATGACTCCTTGGGCTGTACCCCACTGTGCTTACAAGTACTGTGACTCCTTGGGCCATAGCCCACTGCGTACACAAGTACTGTGACTCTGTATGCCGTAGCCCACTGTGTATACAAGCACTGTGACTCCTTGGGCCATAGCCCACTGTGTATACAAGCACTGTGACTCCTTGGGCTGTAGCCCACTGTGTATACAAGCACTGTGACTCCTTGGGCCATAGCCCACTGCGTATACAAGTACTGTGACTCTGTGGCCATAGCCCACTGTGTATACAAGCACTGTGACTCCTTGGGCCTTAGCCCTCTGTGTATACAAGCACTGTAACTCCTTGAGTCTTAGCCTTCTGTGTGTACAAAACTGTAACTCCTTGGGCCTTAGCCCTCTGTGTATACAAGTACTGTGACTCCTTGGGCAGCAGCACTCTGTGTATACAAGCACTGTGACTACTTGGGCAGTAGACCTCTGTGTATAAAAGCACCTTGACTCCTTGGGCCTTAGCCCTCTGTATATACAAGCACTGTGACTCCTTGGGCTGTAGCTCACTGTGTATACAAGCACTGTGAATCCTTGGGCCATAGCCCTCTGCGTATACAAGTACTGTGACTCTGTGGCCATAGCCCACTGCGTACACAAGTACTGTGACTCTGTATGCCATAGCCCACTGTGTATACAAGCACTGTGACTTCTTGGGCCATAGCCCACTGTGTATACAAGCACTGTGACTCCTTGGGCCGTAGCCCACTGTGTATACAAGCACTGTGACTCCTTGGGCCATAGCCCACTGTGTATACAAGTACTGTGACTCTCTGGCAATAGCCCACTGTGTATACAAGCACTGTGACCCCTTGAGCCTTAGCCCTCTGTGTATACAAGCACCGTAACTCCTTGAGCCTTAGCCTTCTGTGTATACAAACACCGTAACTCCTTGGGCCTTAGCCCTCTGTGTATACAAGCACTGTGACTCCTTGGGCAGCAGTACTCTGTGTATACAAGCACTGTGACTACTTGGGCAGTAGCCCTCTGTGTATAAAAGCACCTTGACTCCTTGGGCCTTAGCCCTCTGTATATACAAGCACTGTGACTCCTTGGGCAGCAGTAGCCCTCTCTGTATAAATTAAAAACACAGTTACACCTTGGGCAGTAGCCCTCTGTGTATAAATTAAAAGCACTGTGACTCCTTGGGCAGTAGCCCTCTGTGTATAAATTAAAAGCACTGTAACTCCTTGGGCAGTAGCCCTCTGTGTATAAAGCACAGTGACTCCTTGGGCAGTAGCCCTCTGTGTATAAAAGCACCATAACACCTTGGGTCTTAGCCCTCTGTGCATACAAGCACCATGACTCATTGGGCAGTAGCCCTCTGTGTATAAATTAAAAGCACTGTAACTCCTTGGGCAGTAGCCCTCTGTGTATCAAGCACAGTGACTCCTTGGGCAGTAGCCCTCTGTGTATAAAAGCACCGTAACTCCTTGGGCCATAGCCCTCTGTGTATACAAGCACCGTGACTCCTTGGGCAGTAGTCCTCTGTGTATAATAGCACTGTAACTCCTTGGGCTATAGCCCTCTGTGTATACAAGCACTGTGACTCCTTGGGCAGTAGTCCTCTGTGTATAAAAGCACTGTGACTCCTTGGCCAGTAGCCTTCTGTGTATAAAAGCACCGTAACTCCTTGGGCCATAGCCCTCTGTTTATACAAGCACTGTGACTCCTTGGGCCTTAGTTCTCTGTGTATACAAGCATCATGACTCCTAGGGCCTTAGCCCTCTCTGTATACAAGCACTGTGACTCCTTGGGCCTTAGCCCTCTGTGAATACAAGCACAGTGACTCCATGGGTAGTAGCCCTCTGTGTATAAAAGCACCGTGACTCCTTGGGCCTTAGCCCTCTGAGTATACAAGCCCTGTGACTCCTTGGGCAGTAGCCCCCTATGTATAAAAGCACCGTGACTCCTTGAGCAGTAGCCCTCTGTGTATAAAAGCACTGTAAGTCCTTGGGTCATAGCCCTCTGTGTATACAAGCACTGTAACTCCACAGTGAGTGGTGATTAGTAAATACATAATACTATTAGTAGTAGTAAGTAGTTTGTACAACTTGAGTGCTTTAATCAATATGGATCATGACAACCAAACGAGAGGAGAGCAGAAGCAGCAAGCAAGTGCTAGCACTGCATCTGCTGGAACCAGTCATGATGACAATACTAGTCCTTCACTGTCATCTAAAGCTGATGCTCAAGGGCATAGAGGCTTTAAAAAATTAGGGTATTTAACATTTAAAAATCAAGATTTCACAGGGGTAAAGACAAAAAACCTCTAAAGGTTAGTACAGAAAAACAGAAAATTGGCAACATACCATTCACCACATGCAGTGGCAAGGAAATGCCTTTATTTCTGAATGGTGGTTCTGCAACTGTCAGTAAGCCTTCTGCCTCTCATGACAATGAAAGACCTTTTCACTCAGGCTATAGAATACGTGTAAAAAAACTGAAAACCATTAAGGCAGTAGATCAAACTGTGTGTTCAGAAACACAAATGTCAGAAATCCCTGAGGAGAGTCTAAGTGGGTCCACGAGTGCTATGTGTGATCCTGACCTTTCAGAGAAGCCGCCTTCCACAGCTTCTGCTTCTTCTGTATTTGTGGGGATGAGCAGCATAAGTATTGCTGATGACATAGAAATTGAAGATGTCAGCATGAAATTGCAAGAGGATGAGCAGGATATTTCTGTAGCTGACGCTGGCACTAATGAGGATATTGAGGATGAGGATGTGTTTGTATAAGTCAGGCACTGATGGAAGCAGCTCTTGGCCATGATAAGAAGAAGGCCATTGTCATGCCTGGGCATAGGACCAACAAATCCACCTCTTATGTCTTGAATTATTTTACCCAAATCCTGACAACATTTGTCAAGTCATTTGTAGCTGTTGTGGAACCACAGTAAGTAGAGGTAGGGACGTTAAGCATCTAGGAACCTCCACGCTATTACGTCATCTGCAATGAGCTCATGACAAGTATTTTATAACATCAGAAACTGGTGCTAAAAAAATAACAACAAGCAGTCCAGCATCAGCTAGCTCCCTTCTCTCTACTAGATCCCAGCATCTGCAATCTCCACCGCCAACACCTTCATCCTCAATATCCACAGTAATGATCAGAGGTAGTCCGGCATTCTATTTGGTAGGTAACTCACCCCCTCTCTAGGACTCCTCATAAGAATCATTGAGTGCTAGGCCTGCTGCTACTGCTGATGCTGCTGCTGGGGGTGGATCTTCATCCCAGAAGTGGACCAAGAAGACTACTAGTAGTAGTTTAACAAAACAGTTGACTGTTAAACAATCTCTTGCAAGGGGAAGCAAGTATGACAGCTCTCACCAAGTCGCACAGTGGATCACTAACGCCATGGCAGCCATGCTAGTATTAGATCTGCGTCCAATATCCGCAATTAATGCAGTGGATTTTACAACGTTAATTGAGGTCCTGTGTCCCCGGGAACAAATTCCATCTCGGTTTCATTTTACCCAAAAAAACATTCCTCGGCTATACCAGGACGTTAAAAAGAACCTGATTAATGCCATTGTAACAACTGTCCACTTAACTACAGATATGGTGGGCAAACTAAAGATTACATGACTGCGACAGCCCACTGGGTGGGTGAATCGCCCTAAGCAGCAGCAGAAGCAGTATCTAACAAACAGAACCAGTTCATTCAGAGGTAGGCTACTCTGTGTATTGGATGTCATAGAAACATGGCTTACCCCACTTAGACTCTCCTCAGGATTTGTGATTTCTGATAATGCCACAAATATTGTGAAAGCATTATAGCTGGGTGAATTTCAACACATCCCCTATTTGCCCACACAATCAACTTAGTGGTGCAGGTTTTTTTTAAATGATAGGGGCGTGCAGGAGATGCTGTCTGTGGCCCAAAAATTTTTAGGACATTTTCGGTATTCAGCAACTGCATGCAGGAGATTGCAGCACCTGCAAGAACAGTTTCATTTGCCTTGCCATAAACTGAAGCAAGAGGTGGTACCAAGGTGGAACTCCACCCTATGCCTCAGCAGATGGAGGAACGCCAAAAAGCCATCCATAGCTATACAACAAGCCATGACATTGGGAGAGGAGGGGGAATGTACCTTAGCCCAACACAGTGGAAAGTACTTTCTGTCTTGTGCAAGGTGCATAAACCATTTGAAGTAGCCACATGTGAAGTGAGTGCTGACACTGCTAGCTTGAGTAAGGTGGTTCCTCTTATTAGGCTTTTAGAAAATCAGCTGGGGAAATTGAAGGAGGAGATTAAACAAAGCGAATCCGCAAAGTATGCCAGATTTGTAGATCAAGTTCTTTATTCGCTTCACCAGGATCCACGGGTGGCCATGATCTTGAAATATGATCACTACATTTTAGCAACGGTGCTTGATCCTAGGTGGCAAGTGTCACAAGCACTACGATGTCTCCTCCTTCAGTTTCTTCAGCAGCAGGCAGAAAAAAAATCAGCTTTCCAAAAGACCAAGTGGTAATGCAAATAAATCAACCCAATATTTTGACATTTGGTCAGGTCTAAAAGAATTGCCCAACATTAGTGACACCTCTACCGTAACTCCATCTGAAATGAAGACCATCCCAAGAATGGTGGAGGATTATTTTCATGACACCACACAAACAGATATGTCACAGAGTCTCTTCGAGTACTGGAAGGAAAAAAAGGTAATTTGGAGGCCCTTGTATAAACTAGCTTTGCATTACTTAAGCTGCCCACCCTCCAGTGTGCACTCGGAGAGAGGTTTCAGCACAGCCGGGAACCTTGTGAGTGAACGGCGTAGGAGGCTACTTCCTCAAAATGTGGAAAAGATGATGTTCATCAAAATTAACTGGAAATTTCATGAGGAAGACCTTTCCTGGCAACTATGTAACAGTACAGAGTATTTTGTAATGGTGGGTTCCAGCGGGGATGAATTAATATTGTGTGAGGATGATGTACACACTGATGAGGGTAAGGATGGCAATGATGGTGACATCTTGCCACTGTAGAGCTGTTGCCTTAAGCCAATTGGTAGCTTGTTTTGTGGGGCCTAAACAAACCAAGAACGTCAGCCACAAAAGTGGCAGTCCCTGTCGCTGAAATGCTTGGTTTGTTAAAGTGTGCATGTCCTTTTTAATATCCAATATAAAGGTGGGTGGGAGAGCCCAAAGACAATTCCATCTTGCACTACCTTTCATTTCTGCCACTGCTGTGTGGCAATGTTTCATAAATGTGCTTTAAATTGTGGTTGTCTGTGTTGCTGCTCTGTTGCTTAGTAACCAGCCAGCTCACTGCAGCCTTTGGCCAACAATGGTGGAAATAATATTGTAAGCTGTGAGGTGGTCTAAATTGACTGTAAATGACTGGAAATACTGTATAATGTTATTGAGGTTAATAATACTCTAGGAACAAAAAAAAGCCCAAATTATGTGATTTTAGCCTTTTTTGGCAATTTTTGTAAAAAATCCAAATCCAAAACCAGTCATGGCAGGTTTGGCAAATCCAAAACCGGATGGTGAATCAGAGCCGAATCCAAATCCAAATCCAGCAAAAATGGTCCGGCGCACATCCCTAATATATAATGTACTGTAGTAACTAAATATTGTCCCTTGCTTTCAGTACTGACCATTTGCACAATACAATTCCTGTGAAATTGTATATGGGGTGCAATCCTAACTACATTCTTATTCTCTGAGCTTTTTATGTAATAATAATGAAAATAACTGACACTATAACCAAAGTCAATAAACCTAACTTGATGGGCATTCTGAATTTGTTTTCCTAGATCACACAACCCATGACATGCTGAGTTTCACTTGATCAGGAACAAAGTGTCCTGGGCAATTATTTTAAAATGTTGGCAACTATGGTGTAAAAAAATAATAATCAGCTTTTCTTCTGCAACATTCTGAAATTTTGGTACATTTTATTTTAGCACCAGCCTGACAGCTGCAACTGTAATAGGCACCACAAGACATAAAGGATTCCCCACCATTAACCTTGTTTGTCTTCAGGGAACTAAGAGACGTGACTGGGATAGGAAATTGTAGTTCTGAAATCCCTCTCCCTGCCAATGTCTTGCTACATAGATAAATTAGAGTGGTTTAACCTGTTCGCTGGGAGTTACATAAGATGTTTACTGACATGGTTTAAAAAACCCAACAATATACAGAAATCTCATTTAGAAAATACAGTAATAGCCAAGATTTACAATTACTGAAGGTGACTGAAACAAATGTACTGGAAAAATTACATAGAGCAGGTAATTTATGACACTAAAATGTGGAAAACAATGTCCCGACAAGATTAAATTGGGGTTTAATGTCCTCCTACTATTTTTACTAGCTACATTGCTTTATATTTCTCTTATGTGCCTTATAGCCACATCATAATATAATCAGATACAGCTGTTTATGTTGCACTAAAAATTGACCCAGTTTGTTGTATCCTGTCATATCCAGTGACCATCAGATAGCAATAATTAATAAAATGATTAAATCATGGTTGGAGAGCACAGTTGGAAGCTGGAAATGTATGGAGATAACATCCATAGCACACACAAATCACACAGCATAATGCACAGGTTGATTAGGAAGGTCTGCCTATCACACTGCATAACGCATAGGTTGATTAGGAAGGTCTGCCTATCCCACTGCATAACGCACAGGTTGATTAGGAAGGTCTGCCTATCACACTACATAACGCACAGGTTGATTAGATAAGGTCTGCCTATCACACTGCATAATGCACAGGTTGATTAGGAAGGTCTGCCTATCCCACTGCATAATGCACAGGTTGATTAGGAAGGTCTGCCTATCACTGCATTACGCATAGGTTGATTAGGAAGGTCTGCCTATCACACTACATAATGCACAGGTTGATTAGATAGGTCTGCCTATCACACTGCATAATGCACAGGTTGATTAGGAAGGTCTGCCTATCCTACTGCATAACGCACAGTTTGATTAGGAAGGTCTGCCTATCATTGCATAACTCATAGGTTGATTAGGAAGGTCTGCCTAGTGCACTTTGAGATGCATGCCTACTCTGTGCTGTGACATGACTCTTACACCTTGCACACACAGGTGCACTTCTAATGTGAGAGGGTTCCTTTCCCAAAGTCTTACTTCTTAGCACTTTTGTGCGACCTCTTTCATTACAACAAGCAAAATTATGTTCTGTTTAACTCCATTGTGGTCTAAGTTAATCATGAGACATGGGGACTGTCTTTAATATATGTGTCAATTTTGTGGGTGTCATACTTTCCTGCTCTCTCGGAATGTCCAGGAGTCTCAAAAATTTTGGGGAGCTTCTCCACACCCTTCATTAATATCATGCATAAAGTATATCTGAAAGCACCGCATGCCATAAAGGTCCTATCGCAATTCTTCTGTTCTTGTAGATTACATTTTAATTTTGTCTGTTGGCTCTAATAAATCTACAAAGCAGTACTAAACCAGCACGTGCGCTTGGCACTGTGTTTTTCATTTTTGAAGGTCAAAGGGGCTAAATGCGACTCTAATCTACAATGAGGGAAGAATCATGAGGGAGACACAGAAAAATATTAAGGATACTTTAAAGAAAATGTGGGTTTGGGTCTTATAAGTCCATTATTTGTCATAGTACCTGATACTGCTATTTATTAGAGATGTGCTCAGAAACCACCCTCAAATTTTGTGGTTTTGGCAAAACCACCCTCAAGTGTTTTGGATTTCTTTAAAATTGTTAAAAACAGCTAAAATCATGTAATTTGGACCTGTTTATATGCAATTCAAAACACGAGATTCGGTTTTAAGTTCTGAACTTACAGCAGACCCGAGCCGAGACTCAGTTCTACTTGGGACTCCAAAAGTGATATAAGCTGGGACACAATTTGACTTGTAGCCCCAAAGTTCGGGTGTGTTCAGTTTTCATGAAAACCCTACCGCACATCTCTACTATTTACATTAAATGAAAAAGGATATTGTGGTTATTCATTATGTTACTTGATCTAATTGTTTCCCTCTTAATAATAAAGGAGCCGGCTGCTCATGAAACACGTTTGATATAATTAAGGATTGTGGTGAGGAGATACAATGGTCATATAATAATAAAAAAAATATTGTTAGTGTATGAAAGTATGGTTTGTATCATTATTGTAATATCTACTAATTAATTTTCCAATGCAAAGAGGTAGCTTTATCAGGGCCGTAACTAGGGGTGTGTGAGCAGTGCGGCCGCACAGAGCGCAGCGCTCTGTGGTTGGCACAGCTGCTCACCCACAGCTCCTGCATCTGGCTAGCAGGGTGCCTGTAACAGCACCCTGCTGCCAGAGTCTCTGCAGCAGTGCTGCCTGGAGCGTCCTTAGGATGCCCCCCAGAGCATTCTCAGGATGAGCTGGGCATTGCTGTAATCACCCTCTCCTGGCGCCGGGTGCAGGCCACACCCCATCCTCGTGACACCATACCAAGGGTCGGGGCCAGCTCCAGGTACCGGGAGCACTAGCTACGGCACTGAGCTTTATTAACTGTTTTTCTTTTCAAGAATTACCTGTCATGTCTGAGGGTTGGTTTGGGCTGGAACAGGTGTGGGAGGCTGAAGAGGAGACTTGGGGGTGTGAATATACCTGGGTGTCTTGAGTCAGGACTTCCTCATGTATTGCTGTGAGGAGGAAGAGGAGCTGCAGAGGATGATGGGCCCGAAGGCGAGAACAACAATGGGATGTATTTATTACACAGCAGGTTGGAATGAGAACTGGAGATGATAATGAATGAGCAGAATCGGATTGGGACCCTTGATGCTGGATTGACAGCTGGATCAGTTTGAGACCAATGTCGATGATTTGAAGAACTTGATGGATTTAAATCCAATGTTGGAGAATTAATGAACTTTATCGGTTTGATACCAATGTTGAAGAATTAAAGAACTTAATTGATAAGAGTCCGATAAAGATGAATTGGTGAACTTGATCAGTTGGGACCGATGTTGTAGAATTGAGGAACTTAATTGACATGAATCCGATGTTGATGAACTGATGAACTTGATCGGTTGGGACCGATGTTGATGAATTGAAGAACTTAATTAATAAGAGTCCAATGTTGGATGCATTGGATGAGACCAATGGTTGGAGGTATTGGCTGAAACCGATGGTGACTGTAAGAACAAGTCTCAGTGGTAAAACATGTGCAAGATAACATAGGAGACTTGTTTACTAGATATAGGAACTGGATATAACAGATTGGGACCATTCAGGTACAGAGTACCTGGGAGTTCAGCACAAGGCTGTAACTTCAGCAAGAAGTTCAGCAAGCTGTGTGCCATCATGCTGGGAAGACATGCTGTGAACAAGAGGCTGCGGAGAGCAATCTCCATGCTCAGTAACAGGACACTGAGCGGACGGAGCAGGACAGACCTCAGCACCAGCTGGGAACGATGTGTAGCATGAGCGGACCTCTGTGTTATCCTGGACAGGCACCGGACTGGTAAGAAAGTGGTTTTAATAGTCTGGAGCATGACATTACCAATATAGCTAACCAATATATAAATTATGCAAACATGTAATGTCTTTTTTTTCTATCATTTTCCTATAGCAACCACCAACTGCAGCAGAACAGCAGTTATAGCTGACAGGGATGCCACCCTTCTCTCCGTCTGATAGTTCTGCACATTTATCATCACTGCGTCAACTGGACGGAATCCAACAAGATCACAGACACAAAACAGCTACCAACAAAAATCGCTACAATCCTCCAGGAGATTACGCATCAGCAGTTGCATTATATAGAGCACATTTAAATAGCTATAAGAAAGTTTGGTGCAGCACTGGTTGCTGTCCTCAATTGGACAGTACCTGTGGCCCTACAGTAGGTCCTGGCCCAACATCTGGTCTTTGTGAGTCTAAGTTTAAATACTTCTATTGCAGAACCCAGTCCTTAGGCCTCATGCAACCAAATGTAGAGGGCTTCATCTGCTGTAACCATGGGAAACAATGCTTAGAAAAGCATTTTTTTTCTCTATTTATCACAATAAAAATGTTTAACTAATTTTGCTGGTCTTTTTCAATTAATCATACCTTGGCAATATATTAAAGCAAAGTATGTGTTCTTAGTACAGATGGTCAATACATTTGGTTGGGGTGCCTTTACACAATATAATTATTTTTGGCTAGCAGAATTGTTCTCCAACATGGCATGCAAAGTTCTGCCAATGTTGGAACAGTAAGCGTGGGCCCTAGATTGGACGCAAGAGGTTTCCGATCAAGAGTTATTTACATAATCACTTTTATCCCACTACGATGATGCTACGGGCATAATCTAATTAGGTGCGAATGGGTCAAATTGCCATTGGAATGGCATAGAAGTGTCAGAAACGGCACAGCAATTCATCACCCTCGTGACCCAATCTCAGGCCAGACTCGCACATTCTTGCTAGCAAACCTATGGGGCTGTGAACAGAAATGTGTGAGTCTGAAGGTGCCGTAATACATACAGCCGCACTTATTCTCGGGTGCAAGGAACTCACATCTAATTGGATTGAGCCCTAAGTGTCACCTGTTCTATTTGAGCATTCTTGTGTCCTTAGTTTTCCAGAAGCAAAATCTATGTTTTATCAGGCACTAGCAACCTGCCCCGGCTTCGCACTGAAGCAATTTTAAATTTATGGCAAAAGTTTTTTTAACCAAGGTCTTCTAAAACTGCCTTGTAGTCAACATTAGTCGATTTATCCTCCTGATATCAACTTGAAAAGATTTAGTTTTGACGTGACACGCAAAAGGGCCACGTAAAGTTGTCCATAAGAAAAAAACGTCTCCACTCAACTCAGCCACGTTATGTGTCTGTCCCTGTGCTATATTTATTGCCATGCCAACGCAGACTCTTACCGGGAATTGGACTAGTTTGAAAATGAAAAAGGAACAGTAATAAAAGGGAAAAAACTGAAATTTTGTATCGTAAACAGGACCTACTGTACATCAAATTTTTTTTTTGGGGGGGAAAAACGGATAATATGTTTCAATGTCTACATGATATAAAATAAAGTTCATCATTGTGATATATCATTAACCATTTAACGGTTTAGGCAGCGTTAACCAAGAAAGTACTCGGACATCCGTTTTTTCATCAACTTGCTTCACTAATATCATCACTGCTGGGCTCCCTTTTGTCATACAATAATGTGTTTCATACACCTAAACCTTCCTCGACAAATGCTCTATAGAATAGTGAAAACTGCATCAAAATCCATCCAGTGGTTCTCGAGATTAATCCTAACATACAGACAGACGCCTACCAGGGACTTTAATTTATACTATGTATAGATTATGGGTCTGATTTAGAGATGGTTTAAGGTCCAATTCTGTGCTGCAAATATCCAATTTGTTTTACTGCTCATAGCTATTAAAGAGTGTTGGAATTTTAAGTTAAACATAACTTGCTATTCCGAATATGATGGGCTAGGGAAAACATATGTAAAATGGACAATTAATTAATTCAAATAGTCTTTGTGATTATGATGTTGTTGCCAATCATCATTTTAGCAATGGAAATATTTTTTAGCTGCTTCCACAGCTTCACATTTATATTTAGTATCTAGAGTCAGCACACACTTTGTCCAGGCTCAGACACTGCATAGTTATACTGCTTTATTTCTGCTACACTCTCATATTTCACACTTTAAAAAGACTGCAATTATTAAACAAGAGTGTCTGAAAGGTTTATGCGGGTGTTGACACATGACAACACTCGAGTTTATGATAGACACAAATCTGACAGAAAGGAGTTACAGAATTTATAGTAGGGCTTAGACAGGGAACGGCTAATCTTTCTTTCTTTTGCAACACAACAAAACTAAGCAATGTAGATTATTTGTTTAGCCTTGTTTGGAAAGAAAGTTGCATGATGTATGATTGGTCATGTTGCGAGTGTTACTGGGAAGGAGTTTTATGATGTATAGCGATACAAGCAGCATGAATTCCAGCTTAACTCTATTTTTTAACCGATCTAGAAGCTTATAGCTAATTTCAGATGCACATTTTAGAACCATGTAACTATTAAGCTGTTTGAAGCCAGAGGTATTTTTGTGGCAAAACTATTTTCACATTTATGTAAAGTGTTTAACTTTGTTCTTTATTTTTCAGTTTACCCAATTGAATAATTATTTTCTTTTTTATATTTAACATGGTTTTCTTTGGGTATTATTCTATAATTAGTTGTGTTGAATCACATACAGAAAACTGGTAAAATTGGAAATTAATACAGTAGTTTCCTGGTTTCTGCTATGGCCATTTAGGTCGGGATGTACTTTGGGCAAAAAAGCGGTGAAACCCCCTAAAATGCAGTTTTAGGGGGTTTGACTGCATTTCTCATATGTACCATGCTCCGGAATGCGATACATTCCAGATCTTGGATCCGGTTACCCAATAGAAGCCCATGGGCTTCTTTCTGCAATTCTTGTGGGAGGGATCCAACTGGATTCCTCCCAGTGTCCTCAGCGGCGGCACGCAATGTTCTATGCATGCGCAGAGGGACTTCTGGTTATTAAACCCAGTAGTCCCTCTATTGCAAAGGACAGCTCTTATCAGGAGAGCTGTCAATTGTGATTTTAATTGAATCTCCTGGCACATACTGGTGTATTTAATTCCAGAATGTACCCGATAAGTGGCAGGATGTGCTGTTAGAACAACTCTATAACTATATCTAATGTTTATTCAATAAATGATTCTGATTAATTGGACAAAACCTATTGTACTCAAAGGGGCTGATTCTGAGTTGGATGTATCTCTTTACATGGACGCCAATAACGAGTTGTAGCATATATCGGTAATGCAGAAGTGAAGTTACTAATGTTTGCATAAATTTGTCTGATTCTGTGTCAGACTTATCTTTGTGAGAAATTGGCATTTCAGAGCTAGAAATGGGCGGTGACAATGCGTTTGTATGGAACTGTTCTGTCTTGAGTGAATGTAATGGGCATATAGCATTTTTATCAGAACTTGATGGTGTTACTGTATGCCATCCTGAGATGGTGTACAGGCCCCAATAATCTTCACACGCTGCCATTTACACTGCAGTCTATGAAGATTTACACAGTAGACACTGCAGCCAGCAAAGTGATCTATTCAGATCCCTCCCTGCTGTATCTGAACTGTAGAGCTCCAGGGCACCGCAGCCCTGTGTGCAGCACACAATGCCTCCTGCTCTGACTCACCTGTCATGTACTTCCTCCCGCCCAGGCTCCACAGCATCGCTCCAGGTAGGAAAAGGAGACAGGTGAGAGGGAGCAGGGTGGGGTGGGGTGGAGGGGAGTGGACAGCGTGCACACTGGGAGATAGCATGCAGGGACATGACACAGCAGAGGAGGGAGAGAAAACAGAACATATACCGGGGTAAGGATGCTGGGGACAAGACACAGCAGCAGGGGGAGGAGAACTGATGGGGAAGAGAGACAACAGAGCGGACATTATTTATTTATTAACAGTTTCTTATATAGTGCAACATATTCCGTTGCGCTTCACAATTGGAAACATTAATAGAACAAAACTGGGTAATAATAGACAGACATAGAGGTAGGAAGGCCCTGCTCGCAAGCTTACAATTTATAGGGAGATAGGCATTGATACAAGAGGATAGGTGCTATATATTGCATTTTGGTCCAGTCAGAATTCAGAGTTTCTTCGTGGGCTATATGATTTAGTCACACAGGAATGTTGGCCAAAGGTAAGGAGGATGTGAAAGAAAGTCAATGTGTGAGGTTATGTGTGGACTGTGAATGGGGATGTAATTAGATATGGAAGCTATGAAGGTTATGTGGGAGGTTCTGGAATCTGATAAGCTTGTCTGAAGAGGAGAGTTTTCAGGGAACATTTGAAGGTTTGAAGATCAGAGGAAATTCCACAGACTGGGTGCAGCCTGAAAAAAGTTCTGTAACCGTGAATGGGAGCAAGTAATGCATGGGAATGAGAGATGCAGATCTTGTACTGAGCGGAGAGATTGGGTAGGAAGATATTTTGAGATGAGTGAAGAGATGTTTGTTGGTGTGGTTTGGTTAATGGCCTTATGTGTAAGTAAAAGTATTTTGTATTGAATACGGTAGAAAACTGGACTGACAGAGCGGAGCAGCAGACGATAAACGTTTAGCGAGGAAGATCAGCCTCGCAGCTGCATTAATAATGGATTGTAATGGCGATGGCATGTTTTTGGGAAGGCTAGTAAGAAGACTATTGCAATAGTCAATGCGGGAAATAATGAGTACATAGATTAGAGTTTTTGCAGTGTCATGTGTGAGATTTGGTCAAATTTTGGATATGTTTTTTAGATGTATGTAACATGATTTTGAGACAGATTGAATGTGGGGAACAAAGAACAGTTCAGAGTCAAGGATGCAGGATGAGGAGAAATAATACAAAGGGCAGCGGGGAGCACAGTCATTGGCTGCTGTGGGGTGGTGTTGCAAGTGTTGGCAGGGGGGGCACGATATCAGCGGCGGCAGAGAAATCCATAGGGACATGGCGGGTGTAGGGAGAAAAGTATAATTTTTACGAAAAGCTGACTCCACAAAAAGAGCAGCTGTTCGGAAGTGATACTTTTGTTAATGAGGCATGATGAATGCCTCCAAACAGTTTTTTAAACTTGCAGTGAGTTTAAAACATAGTTATCATAAGTGTTAATTATGTAATTATAAATAGACTCGTTTGTGAGTGGAAATAGATATATATGAATCCATACCTCCCAACATTTTAGTTTTGCAAGGAGGGACAGGTCATGCGCCATAGACGCGCACGGTCAAAAAGGGGACGGACCTTAGCACAACAGGGGCGGAGCATCGGGGAAACAGGCAGAGCCTTGTTGCACCCCCCTCGGTTACATCACTGTGGGGGCATGCCCAGCACTCTCCGAGATGCTGGGCAGCCCCCAATCTCTCCCTACACTAGAGAACAAATGCTGTGCACATGCGCACGACATCTATTCTCCTTCTGCTTACCCCCTGCTCTGCTGAGAGCAATGATGTATGCTTTCCCCAACTTCCACCCCACCGCGGGACACTGCGGCCTGCGGGTGATACAGCGGGATAGTCCCAAAAAAATGGGACTGTCCTGCTGAATGCGGGACAGTTGGGAGGTATGATGAATCCCTCAAAACCTTCTTTCCATCAATTCACCCGCAATTCAAAAGTCACAAATTTCAATGAAATTAGAATTTGCCTATGTCTGCCAGTGAATACAAATGCTGATTTGCCTCACCTGCTTCCTGCCAGACATCTTAAAAATCTCTGTAACAGCCAGTTGTGTAAGTGCATTTGATGGCACCACTAGTATTACCTGGGTATTATACAGCTATATAGCTATTCTTATTACTGACTAGAAAGAAATTTGGTATTATATGTATGACAGTACAGTGAATAGAAAAGGTGGAACTTGTGAGATAAAGACAATTAGTACAATGGAAGTAGAATGTAATAGTAAGGCTAACTAGGTATATTTGGGGAAAAATGGAAAATCTGGCTATGCTAGTATTATTCACAGATGTGTTACGCCTAATGTCACAAGTTTAAGAGCTGCCACAGACGATTTCCCATCACATCATCCAGGAGAAATGGTTGTCATATATTGATGATTGCTGACTGACTTTTTATTGTTCTGATTCTCCAGCGGGGCAATATTTGTAATTTTTTTTTTTTCAGAGAGAGAATGGGGATGAATTCAGACATTGGTTTGCTGATATCGAATATCTGAAATTTGGTTGAATTTCAAACTTGTTAACTTAATTGTAAAAAATTTCTCTTGTTTGTCTGCCCGGTTATTAAGTAGCTCGCTGGAACTTAGGACCTGATTCAGACCCATTAGGTAGCATGCGTTCGCTCGTAGCCGGACGATTTTTGCATTGTGCGCATGCATTCGCATCGCAGTGCGCATTCGCGAGCCAGTTCGAGAGATCGGGAAGCGTTCGATCGCTGCGCATAGACAGCACAACAGAGTGAGTGACAGGAGAAGCCGTTTTTGTGTCTTAACTGGGGCCATTAAAAACGGGGGAGTGTAGGTGCGAACGCAAGTGTGCCTGAGTGTCTCAACGCCGTTTCAGAGGCGTGCATAATTTAGAGACAGTGTCATAGTACACATCACCTGGTTGGTTTTTACACTGAAGTGCTCGCAGTCAGGGCTGCCACCAGAAATTGTGGGGCCTGGGACTGACTAAATAGGCAGGGCCCCCATGCTACACCTTCCTCCCTGGGGTCCCCTGCCCCTACCACGCTACCTTTTTCCCTGGATTATTAAAACTGTACCAGTGCTCTTCTGCCTGGCTTATTTTTCCCACTTCCCTTTTCCCTGGTTTATTAAATTACTTACCTTGTCTCCATGAAGAAGGCTCTGAGGGCATGATTCAGAGCCGGACGCTCTGACCAGAGCGCTCGCTCTGAATCAGGGCCCTCCTATCTAAACTTGGAGCGGCCTCTTGGACGCTCGCATAGCTGTGGGTTACCACCCACAGCTTATGCGAGCGTTCATGATGATGGTCGCGATGGTCAAAACCATCACGACCATCGGGCTTGCGACGAGACCCTGCGGTAGGGTCTCGGTGACTGCAAGCCCTGGAGTGATTTTGGCTCTATCAGAGCCAAAATCATTCCCACTGACATCACTAGTGATGTCAGTGGGGCCAGACCCAGATGGTAGGCATTCCCATGGGAACGCCTCCTTCTGGCAGCCACGCCCACGGCACGGCCACCAAAGGGGGTGTGCTGTCAATCAACATCGACAGCATGCCCCCTTTGGTGCGAGACCTGGAGCGACAGCTTCCCCGTCGCTCCCCGGGTCTCGCACATGCGCACGACGGAGCTCCCTCCGTCGTGTGCATGCGCACTAGGGCACCATTGACCCGCTTGCGAGTGCTGAGCGCTCGCGAGCGGGTCTGAATCAGGCCCTGAGTCCTTTCTTCTGGCTTCTTCTCCGGCAGACCCTGGAGCTGCTCTTGTCGCGCTGCAGCTCCTTCGACTTCTCCCCTCCAGCGGCGCACGTAATGTCATGACGTCACACGCGCCGACTACAGAATAAACTTTATTGATTACCGGCGGACCTCAGTGCGGCATGTAGGTTGTCGCGGCCAGCCTCTTTTTTAGTGCGGGCTGTGTAGGCGGTGGGCAGTAGCAGTGGCCCACATCTTTCACGCAAGGGGGTAGTATGGGGTTGAATGATATGCAGCAGCAGTAGGAGCGAACGGGCCCTCCCCCAAGTCTGCCAGTCTCCGGGCCCGGGACTCCAGTGCCGGCAGTCCCCCCCTGATGGCGGCCCTGCTCGCAGTGCTTGCGTTAGTGTATGGTCAGCCACAAGCGCTGCGATCAATCCGATGGTACCAATGATTGCATATACTTCCTGGAGATGACGTGTGCAAGTGGGCATCTCAAGACAGGCTGGTGGGCGTCTGCATACACAAAGCAATCGCATGCCAAGACATAGTGGGCGTGCAAATGCCTTGCCGTGCGATCGCCTGCCTTCCCAATTTGCATACGCATCAAGTGAGCGAAAGCATCTTGCGAGCGGGTCTGAATGAGGTCCACAGTTCATCGAACGACGGGTGCTCCTCAGTAGGAGCTTGTTCAGTCAATAGGGTTTTTATTTTTATTTACAATATGATTTATTCATCTCCACATTATGTCAAATCAAGAAAGAAAGACAATTTTAGGTAAGAATTTAATAGGGAGCCAACTTTTAATTATAAATTACAGGTGTCATAATAATTTCTTATTGAAGGCAACAAAATACTCAGACCTCAATCAAAGAGAGTACTTTGGGATGGGGAGACTGACAGCATGAATTTACAGCGGAAGAGTCTGAAGTAACTGAGTTTTGCTACCATATCAACATGGATCATATACAGGATGTTTGCAGCGCTAATGAATCCATGCCACAAAGAAGTCAGCCTTTTCTTGGGCAAAGGGGACTCACAAGCAAATCATAAGCAAATTGACAGGTTTTGGCAGCACAATATAAAACCCAAGTATCTCATCCATATATACAATAAAAGCTCTCTGAATTCAGCCAGAAAACACATCACATGTATCCAGTCCATTAATTTAACTTCTCAAGTGATTCAGAGCATCTGTGCTGTTACAATGAGTAAATGAGCATTTATATTAATAATAAAAATCTGTTTAAAGTTGTACATCAGAGGTGCAGATGATACACTTAAGCTGGGTACACACGTAAAGATTTTCTGTCCAACCATCCAACTAGTTGTTTGGTTGGAATGAAAATCTGGTAAGGTATGAAAGCAAATGACAATCAGCAATTTGCTCCCAAATGCCAGAAAATGGACAAAAACTGTTGTTTGAACAAATCATTTAGATCAAACATTTAACAAACTTGTCTGACGACCATTTTCATCTGTTTTCTGGCATTTAGGAGCAAATTGCTGATCAGCATTTACTGCCATTACATTACCAGATTTTCATTCCAACCAATCAACTAGTTCAGTGGTTCTCAAACTCGGTCCTCAGGACACCACCCAGGTCACGTTTTGCAGGTCACCTAGCAGGTGCACAGGTGTATTCATTACTCACTGACACATTTAAAAGATCCACAGGTGGAGGTAATTATTTTACCTGTGATTCTGTGAGGAGACCTGGAAAACATGCACTGTTTGGGGTCCGGAGGACCGAGTTTGAGAACCTGTGAATTAGTTGGATGGTTGGACAGAAAATCTTTAGGTGTGTACCCAGCCTTAAGGCACCATACATCAGAGATTGATTGCAGCAATCATGCAATTTGCAATCGATTGTATATAAAAATCTTTCCCTTTTTCAATCGATTTTGGCAATTCTGCTATATGCAATCGATTGAAAAAGGGAAAGATTTTTATACATAATCGATTGTAAATTGCGCGATTGCTGAAATCAATCTCTGATGTATGGGGGCCTTAACATGCAGTGTAATGAATGACTCATTTCTGTAAGTTTAACAATGATATGTGATCTACAGAGTAAGTAGAAATTCCTAAAACACGAAAAGCAAGTGCTGATATGGGTTGGGATATTGACCATTCCTAATGTGCAATTATTAGGTAAATGCATTTTTTTCTCAAACCCTCATTTCAGTGTTTGAGGTGCCCTTAACCATTGCAACTACAGTGTTTAATTAACCAGAAAATCATGTTTCAAAGACAACTCTACTATAGTACAGAAGTAGGGGTGGACAATAAGCCGCCCCCCCCCTTCCAGCTATTGTAGAACTACACATCCCAGCATGCCCTGCCACAGTTTTGCTATTTGGCCATGCTAAAACTAGTGCAAGGCATGCTGGGATTAGTAGTTTAATAACAGTTGGAAGCTGCTTATTGCCCACCCCTGGAAAGGGTACATAAAAAACACAAAGCAAACCTAATGTGTTGCCACAAGTGAATATGGTTAAAGTACATAATATTTTTCATACAGAATTAAAATAAAACATATAAAAGAGAACCCATGCAGACAACACATAATTCAGTAAGGCTGGTGTCACAGACATTTAGAAACATTCTGGAAGAGATTTCATTAGCATTTTCTGACCTTTCTATCTGGTAGAAAATGCTTCTTTGATAATTTAATAGCTCTTTACAGCTTGTATAGACAGATGGAGCTTTTAGCTAAGTTATCACTGATTGAACCAGTCCTCAAGACTAGAAACTACCATCTACTGTTCCCATCTAGTTTCATGTGACTCCTTTGCCTGTGCCAGACTAGCAATTAAGAGGTTATACCATGGGGAGAGACAGTACAGCAAATGTTTTGGGGATAAAATTAAAGTGGCAAGATGCATTAATGAATGAATTTGTGCTGGAGAATGGAGAGGTCGTGTAGGGATGGGCAAAGGGGTAAATTTGAAGATATTAAAGTAACACAGGGGCAAAGTAACTGTATATCAGAAAGAAATGGGATGTTCTTATTAATCCATGGGAGAAAATCCACAGGGAATTCAGTCCATTTAGCTCCATAAAAGAATTACCCTGTTTAGTGCAGAGTATCAGAAATGTTCTGCATGCTCAGTGCCAGACACTGGGCCTGATTCAGAGTAGGGACCTATCCGAGCCTGCACATCCCTAATTCAGAGCCGCTCGTAAGCGGCCGCTCGTTTGCTCCTAGCGATGTTCGCACATCTGTGCATGCGTATGGGTCTTAATGCGCATGCACCAACCAGTCAGTGCAGTCGGAAAACGTGTGTTCGCAAAATTGCTAGTGCCTGCTAATTTGAGTGACAGGATGAGGCGTTTGTGGGTGGTAACAGGGGAAGGTGCTTGAAAACGGCGAGTGGAGATCCGAACGCAGGCGTGCCAAACGGTCAAAGCAGGTGTTTTAAGGGTGTGCATAATTAACAAAGCAGCGTCATCGACCACGTCACTTGGTTGTTTCTTAGCCTGAACTGTTCGCATGATTGCGGTAGGAAAATCCAACCACAAGCACTACGAGCAGTTCAGACGCCTTTCGATGTACTCGATTAATGAAATAAATAGCGGAGATGACGTAGGATGCGAGCGGCCAGGGGGCGTCTTTACAAAATAGCGAGCGCATGTTTCGTTTGCTCGCTCAGACATAGAGGCGTCAACAGACCGCAAAGAGCGAGCGCTCAATTTAAATAGCTGGCCCCTTTTTCTGAATGAGCGAGCGCAAATAGCGTCCGGCTCTGAATCAGGCCCACAGTACCACACAGTGGTGGAACTTCGGGCCCCACACCTGAAGGCAAGATTATCTGACCTCCCCCGGGCACATAGGACCTGATTAAGTTGCAAGTGTCGATGCTGCTCACAGTTGGCTGAGGTTTGTTCTAGTCGCAATGTGCATTGTTAGGACTCAGAGACGAAGAACAGATTCGGATGCACAGTGGACTTCAGGGTCATTCCTGGAAGGTAACACTGGGTGGCTATGCAGATGTGGGCATGTCAATGCTAGTGGCTGCATCCAAAGATAAACAACCGCTCACACCGGAGGCAGAGAAACAGCAACTTCCACAGGGCTGGTGCAAGTTCCGATGGTGTGTCTAAAGCTACTGTACACCTATACGGATTTGCACCATTGCAAGGTGCAAATCCATATAGTTTGTCTCAGCATTCACAAAATCGGATGCAGCATTAGCATAAAGATGCCACTTCTGCGCACGACTCGGGGTAAGTACCTAGCAAGTGTAAAGCACATGTGTGTCTGTCTCCATAAAAAAATAGGCTACAATTGACTGATGCTATCCGAAGATGGCAAGCTTGGTAAATTTCCAATTTAGCAGTACCCATAGAAACCTTTTGTGGCTGCTTTGCATTTGAAAATGGAGGAATTGCAGATGATATCTCCGAATCTGCTGTGGCACTGTACCCCTTACATACATTCTGGTGATGCTTCATTTTTGTGGTTATCCCCCAAAAGTATGTTTTGGTGGGATTTCCAACCAAATGACTTTGATAAATATGCCCGTAAATGAGAGACAACAGCATTCTTCATTTTTGCCCCACAAACACCCAAGGACTATTTGCTGCACTGCCTATCCACAACCACCATCAATGCAGGACGTCATGGTTTATAAAATAAGTACATGTGCTCTATAAGTAATTTAGGTGATGATTCTATTTACACTGCACGTAAACAAAAAACAGAATGAGAAACGGAAATCAGCTTGGAGGCCTGGGTATTCCTCCTGTTGACACATCATTTAAAAAGCAAACATGCTTGCTAGCTGGGACCTACAGTATTAATGAGTTCTCAGGAAAGGAGATGACAGCACTATACTAGGTTTGGCAATCTTTGCTGTTTCCGATTCGATGAAACTGTTTTTTCCATTCGGAAAATCAGGTTGCCATCATCGAATGCTGGTTTCCAATAGCCATCTGATATTTTAATTTCATCTATACACCCGTGGACACAATGGGTGGCCATCTCTGTACTGTACTCACTGGAAATCTTTGTTGCAAACAGTTCATGTGGGATGAAATTGGAAACCCAAATGGGACTTCACAGTGCATGCAGATATGCATTAAATTAAAATATATATTTTCTGTATTTATAGTGCAACGTCTCTTTAAAAAAAACTCTCTTCCAAACTAGGTTTGGAAATGCTCCTCAAGATTATAAATAACAGAGAGCTTTAGCTTATTTGCTGATATGTTTTTCCCTGGAAGTCTATGGGGAAACTTCTGGAGAGCACCTGTCCGACTCATTTAATGTTATTGAAGATCACAGCATTGTCACTTATTACAAACTAGACTGCAATATAATAAATGATGGTGTTTATGCAGAGGCTAGAGAGGAGCATTTAATAATTCTCCCTTTCTGGGAATTTAGCTACAAATTAGGGCTTTCATCTCAGCACTGTTTATTTTGTGAAACACCAGTGTGCTCCTTTTCTCTCTTATTGTAGCTCTGCTGTCCAAACAAGAAGCGTTGTGATTTCCCCAGATGTGTACAGATAATTTTGCACACTTCTGTCTTCGTTATCTCTCTTGACAGATTCAGGAATGTCTCAATATTCAGAGTAACAGTATCGCAAATGTTTCATTATTACTCTAAAAGTAGAGTCACGAGATCCCAAGTGAAATCTTATTTGTAACACAGGAAATAACTGAGAAATGTAGGTTATATTTGAGGTAACTTGTCTATCACCATCTGTGACCGGACGCCTTCGCCTAGGCCGTCCCTGGTCACGGGTTAGCGCTTTTGGACTCCCACTCACCGTCAGTGACCGCCTGTCACTAACTCCGCCTACTGCGCCGTGGGCGTTTAACGATGCTGCCACCTCCAAACTCTACCATCGGCGTTTGGAACCGCTTACTAGGTACACTCAGGCTCCTGCCTTGGAACCTGGAACCGCTTCTGCTGCGTATGCGTTTGATTAACTGCGGACACGCCTCCTGTTTGGTGTCGGCTGTTCCCACCTGATCCCTCGCAATAGACCAGGTCTGCACGGTAGCTTGGCAGAGGGCTTGAACTTGGAGACACGGAGCTCTTACCCAGAACAGCAGGAGAACGGAATAGCGTTTTGTGCAATTCTGTTAGTCGCAGGATTGAGATACCATTGAAGTAAGGCAAGGTGTTTATTGCTCAAAGTCTTAAAAAAGACCCCCCCTTCTGCCTGAAGGGGAATATCAGCATACAAGATGTTACAGCAATTCTTCTCCACACAGGATTTACAAGGATGTACCCATACAGGGCTCACAGGCCCTTCTTTTATGCCACTCTAATACACATTTCCACAGGGGGTAAGCCCGCCCTGTGGTTTCCAACCAATCATCATAAGTGCATGACCTGTGCATGTGCTAGCCACATGCACGTTTAACATTGTCCCTTATGGCAAGGGGGAGTGGTGACTCCCCTGTGCCTGGGCTCAACCTCTGAGCTGGGCAACGCCCACGGCTCCGCTCCGTCTGGACACAGCCTGGGAAGATAAGGTTTTCCCACCGAAACGGACTTCCCGGAATCTGCTAAGGGACCAAGCTTGCTACTCTTGCCCGAATCTGAGCTCCAGAGGTGGGCAAGCAGGATCCCCGGGCACGGTTTCCTGACCATGGAAGGGAAGCGATTTGAATCTCCCTAAACCCACTTAGCTGGCTGCATTAGCCAGCTACCTATGCACCCCCTCATACCACTTCCAGGCATGAGGCTGCATAGGAGGACATTTTATTCCCCTAGGGAAGAGGCCTGGGGACCCAGCAGCCCACAGAGAGCTCCGGATCCCCCTGGACCTCCACAGACCATAGGTAAGTGCACTGTTCTTAAATTATACATTAAACATATACATTTCATGTTTTTACACATACACCAAGCCTGTGCCCTGCATCAGGCTGTTACACACTGCAGCACTGTAGCCTAGGACCTGCTGTCCTGGCTCAGTGCTGCACAAATCATTTCAAATGCATTTATATTTATTTATTACACTGCCCAGCGCTCAGCGCTGGGCTCCCTTATCCCTGCCGCCCTGGACTGCAGGGTTCAGTGCTGGGGCTCTCTCAGCGCTGGGGGTTACCAGGAGTTAAATCTCCTGAACACCCCAGCCACAGGACTTTGGCTGCGAGCGCTCTGTACTGCCCCCATACAGCCCCGCTGCACTGGGAGCCGGCTTCTCCGGTCTCCCAGCATGTGGCCAGCGTGCGGCTATGGCGGCTCTCCCCTCGGTGCCACGCACCAAGGGTTAACTGCCAGCCCCGCTGCATTGCTCCCGGTCCCCAGCGATCAGCACCACCTGGGGGAGCCGGCTAGCCCGGTCCCCGCCCCTTGAGCCACTTAGCCCTGCAGTCCGGGACGATCGTATCCCGGCTGCAGTGGCTCCCTGCTGCCCTGGGCGCCAGGAGCTCTGCTCCCAGTCCCCAGCGGTCAGCATACCGCCCTGCCCTCCGCTGCCTGGCCGCAGTAAGCAGCTGGCACGGAGGGACCAGCGGCGTCCCTGTGGAGCTGAGACGCCGGGAGTCACACTCCCGGGTCCCAGCGTGGAGCGCAGAGCGGCTCCCTGCCCTCCGTTCTCCCCCGGTGTGGCACACCGGGGGCTACCTCATCCCTGCCGCAGCCGCCAGAGCAGGGCTGGACCGCGGCAGGAAAATACATAAATTGATACATTTAACTTAACCCTCGGCGCCTAGCGCCGTGAACACATTTTAAATATGGCGCCCAGCGCCCGGTGTCCCTTTTAAAAATGGCGCCGCAGCACAGGGGTTAACCCCTTCAGTGCCACGGCCGCCATTCCCCACGTGAGGCCGGCCTCCGGCCACACCATCCAACATATATTTTAGCATAATTGCCTAATCTCCAGGAATGCCCATTGGATTCCTGGATTACTGAAATACCTGTCCTACTCCTCGTGCAGTAAATAATTCTTTCGGAAGGCCGCCAAAGTGGGTAATAGCTTCATAAAGCCCTTCTCACTACATCATTGGGGTATTTATATTGGGGCACCCACATCACACATCCTGTATTCAACTCTGTACCCCCTTCCCACACTCTCATTGTATTCGGTGGTCACTGTTGGCTTGCTTAAAAACATTAGCTTTGTATATATTCAAATGTTTCTACAGTGAGTACAAAACCCATTGTAGCCTTGTTATATTAAGGTGCTAGCACCTGCTGCATTTATTCTGTGGTTTTGGTGTGTCTTCAATTTTACATGGTGCATGCTGGCTCAATTGTGTCAAAGAGGGAAGTTTCACTGCCTGTGCTACACTACTTCACCCACCACAGAGCATTGTATACAATACATAAAGCATTGAAGTGACCACCATATAATACAGAGAACATCGCAGTGACTGCCATATAATGCAGAGAACCTTGCAGTAACTGCTATGTAATGTAGAGAACCTTGCAGTGACCACCATATAATACAGAGGTTCTTCTGCTGCTCCCCCAGTCTCCCGGATTTGCTCCAATGTTCGGGAATGGTCTCCACATCTGACATAAAAACATTCAGCTCAGGCAGGATGGCCGTACTGCATATAATGGCTTACTGTGATCGCTGGTCCTTTATACGCTGGAATTATGACACACAATACACTTTGTATGATGCATGTTAAAGCTGGTTAAGTGTTAACTATACCCTCTTCATGGACATGGAACCCCCCCCTCTAGAAATCCTGTGTTTACCACTGCCTACATACAGTATAGAATGTCAAATGAAATATCCCAGCCTAAGTACTGGACCCTGGAAGAATACAGTATCCCAGCCTACATCGCATATTCCAGAATTCAATTTCTATATTACAAAGTAAGTAATAGAATAAAAAAATCACAAGTATATGTTCTCCCATAATCTTGAGAATAAAGGAGAGTTCACATATTCATAGTTGTGACTCATTATATTGTCACTGAATTGGTTCTAGTATGTTGTCATTGATAATGTGTCCCAGAGGGCAAGGACACAACTATAGAAGATGATTTAATAATCTAGTTAATCCATAATTCTGCAACTAAAGTGAGAACAAATATACCCAGTGTGCCAACATTTTTGTCTTAGAATTCATACTAATATTGATTTACCTTCCAAGTGATGTATCTGCACAATTATAGGAACACACAGACATAAGAACACACAGAATTATCTCTAACCCAAATAAATTAAACATTTCTTACTTATAATAATATTTCCAGTTGGTTGATACTCTTGGTCCTGCCATTTAAATTGACTGACTTGGCAGGATTAGAGGCTATTACTCCATTACGGGTGAGTCGGGTGGCTCACAATTTAAGATGAATTTAGTACTTGCATTACCAAACTCTGTACCCTGTACTCTGTACTGGAACTGAGCTTGCCCGTGGAAACTATTTGTTTATGGTGCTAATCCATTTTTACACCCCAATTTTGATGGCCACATTCCATTGAGCTGATTTATAGAGTTATTTTAAGTTTTTGAATTTCTTCACATTGTAGTTAGTAAGTTAGGACAAATTTAATATATGAGATTTGTGGTACATACAGTATATCTTTTTATTGTTTGAAGGGTACATTAGTAAAATATTATTTCTTTGTCCTCTGGAAAAATGTTGAGAGTAATAAAAAAAATACAAAAGCATCACTAACATAAATAAAAAGACAAAAAGACTTTAACTGCATCCATATGCACTGGAACGAGTAGGGGGGTAAGGGGGCGCCAGTATAAGTACTAGGTCATAGGGAGCAGGGTTACCATGGTGCTGGGCATGGAGGTATTCCCCTTTTCGACTGCTCCACCTCCTCCCTCTCCACAGCCCTTCTGTGCCCACCTCCTCCCTCCTCCTTGCTCTACCTTGCCCTGACCTAAACAGTGGCTAGTAACTGCGAGGTGGCCCCTCCTTTGGGAGCATCCCTGCACCCTTCCCCCTCCCACTTTATATATTCCTCCCCTATTCCTCCTCAGCTGCTCCTTCATGCTTTCTATGTCCCCCTTTGGACCCAAACGCACCTCCCAGTTGCGGCACCCTGTCCCCCCCCTTTGGCAAAGCTCTTGTGTGGAAATATCTTTAAGTAAAACTCTGCTCCATTTCTTAATTATATCACATGTTTTTCTGATCTTTGAATTTATAAATCAATAATGCGTAAAGTAACCATGAAGTGATGTGATGGAGGGGTATGCAGTCGGGAAGCCGGCGGACCTAATCCTGACAGCCGGTTTCCCGACTGCTTAATCCCGGCGAGGGTTAAATGACTGGTGTCTAAATTGAGACGCCTGTCATTTTACCTATGCCGGGAGACTGGCGCCCGGCATCCTGATCGAAGGGACGCCGTGCGCCGAGCGCGGATAGCCGCATGGTGGGGGAGGGTTAGGTTTAGTGTTCCCGGGGGGGATTTACGGTTAGGCAGCCCCCCGGGAGGTTAAGGTTAGGCTAGGGTGAGGGAGGGTTAGGATTAGGCATCACCGGGCTGGGACAGGGTTATGCACCCCCCCAGGGGACTTAGGTGTAGGCGGTGGGGAAGGGGGGGTTAGGATTACGGTTAGGCACTGGGGGGGAAGGTTAGTGTTAGGCACCCCCCTGGGGGACTTAGGTTTAGGCGCCGGGGAAGGGGGGGGGCTAAGTTTAGGCACTTAGAGGGGGGATTAGGGTTAGGCACTGGGGGGGAAGGTTAGGGTTAGGCACCCCCTAAGGAAGGGTTGGGTGGTAGAAATAAGTTAGACAATACTTAACTTGGACGATCGGGATTTCTTCCTCTGCCTGATGCTGCTGTCGGGATTCCAACCGCCGGGCATGAGTCCGGCAGTAAATCATACCGATTCCGATGGAGGAGGTGGAGGAGCTTTCCCCAATAAGGGAAATTGCTATAAAAATTACACAATGTTGAATGCATATATGAGAAACATAATAATATATGTTTTTATACCCTGGTGTTAAGGACACTTTAAGTAACTCTTGTATATTTACTAAAGTACAGGTTTATAGAAGTGGAGATTCTAGCTATTTTGTTGTAGAAGGTGCTAGATAATTGATAAGTAGAATCTGATTGGTTGCTATGGGCAACAAGTCCACTTCTAAAAACCATTAGTTCAGTAAATATACCCCTTGAAGACTTCCAGTATAGTTCCATTTACACTTTTAGGATATTATCACATATATATTATATTGTGATAAAACTGAACATTGCTTCAACCCTACTTCAGCCATTCTTTGTCATTAACCCTATAATGCCAGCTGTATCATATGTGCTATTTGAATTTACTGGATTGAAGCAACCAATAATTGCTTAATATTTAGTGACTTATTTTATAGTATAGTCATGTTACAATTAATGTTGACAATTTGTGTAATAAATATGATACAGCAGGTACATATGGTGAATCTCCCAAATGTTATTGTATTGCATTTCATGATGCAATATGCATTATGCCTACCACAATACACAATACACTGTATTCATGATTTCATTTACTAATCATTGAAATAAGATATATTTAGAGTGGAAATTAAGGTATTCATATGTAAAAGACAACCTCAAGGATGCCTTGTGATATGACAATGAATGGCATTGATTATTTATCAACATGGGAAACTCTAACAGTGATGCAAGAATTACACATGCAATCACCACATGTCTAATGTGGGAAATGTAAAGCCCATCTTTGCCTGGCCAGAAACTATTTTTTGTTTTGCATATCACAATGTAAAATAAAAAGCTGAAAAAAGGTTTTTGTTTGAAAAAAATTTACCAAACCAGTTGGAATGTTCGTAAATTGTGATCGTAAAAATTGCCATAAATGTCTGACAGACATACCGTATATACTCGAGTATAAGTCGACCCGAATATAAGCCGAGGTACCTACTTTTACCACAAAAAACTGGGAAAACTTATTGACTCGAGAATAAGCCTAGTGTGGGAAATGGCAGCAGCTGGTAGTGCCCCCAGTAGTAATTCCCCCTGGTTGTGCCCCCAGTAGTAATCCCTCCTGGTAGTGTCCCCAGTGGTAATCCCCCCTTTCAGTGCCTCCAGTAGTAATCCCCCCCTGGTAGTGCCCCCAGTGGTAATCCCTCCCTTTTAGTGCCCCCAGTAGTAATCCCCCCCTGGCAGTGCCCCCTGTAGTAATCCCCCCCTGGTAGTTCCCCCAGTGGTAATCCCCCTTTTAGTGCCCTCTGTAGTAATCGCCCCCTGGTAGTGCCCCCTGTAGTAATCGCCCCCTGGTAGTGCCCCCTGTAGTCCCCCCCCCAGTAGAGAGAGACGTGACAAGAATTAAAAAAAAAATCACTTACCTGAAACTCCCGCTCCTGGTCCCGCCGCTGTCCGCTCCTCCGGCCGCTTTGCATGGGAGAGACGTCGTCATGACGACGTGTCTCCCATCACCCACTGCGGGAGCCGGAAGATGGCTCCCGCAGTGGGAGCAGCAGCAGCCGCTGAGAGTCTGACAGACTCTCAGCGGCTGCTGATTACACCAAACACGCAGCTGCCGGCTCAGGCGGCTGTGTGTTTGGCAGTGTGTAGCGCTGACCGAACTCCGTCCGGTCAGCGCTACACTTGACTCGAGTATAAGCCGAGGGGGTACTTTTTCAGCACATTTTTTGTGCTGAAAAACTCGGCTTATACTCGAGTATATACGGTATATATGAAAATAAAATAATTAACATTTTTTATTACAAATGTTATAAAAAGGTCTAAAAGGTTCTTCAATTTATTTGATGTGTCAGGCTTCACAGTTTACTGTCTTTAAAATATATTTATTTCAGGGTTGCCTACCTTTAAATTTCTCTTCCCGGGAGAAGCCCGGGTAAGAGATGCAGCAGGGGGCCGACGGGGGCGGGGCTTGACGATTTGCGTCATTAAGCCCCGCCCCCTCGCGGTAAAATTGTCGCGGTTGGGCACAATTTACATAGGGGGCGGGGCCAAATACTGTGATTCATGCAGAATCACAGCTTAAGCCCCGCCCCCTTCACGGAGACCCGCGATTGCCTTGGGTATTCTCCTAATTCTGCCCACTTCACTAGGAAGTGGGCAGAATGCGGGAGAAATGCCTACCCTTCCGGGGGTGCGGGGGGTTACCCGAAAAATCGGGAGCCTCCCGCGAAAACCGGGAGGGTAGGCATTTATGATTTATTTGTATATACTGAATAGTTTTTTCCTTTTTCTTTAACTGTTGGGGCTCAATGCAGAGTTTAATGCCAATTATATCCATGACTGCAGGCATCAAAGATAGATTGGTAACTAAAATTTTCCATGGAAAAATTATAAACATGTAAGTGGGGCAAACAAAAGTAGGTGAAGTTAAAATAAATTTTCGAATACATTTTCATAGTAAAATAAAAATTGCCTTTGTCTACATGTACCCAGAATGAAAAGCATCCTAGTAGCATACAGTACAGAAATCATCCTAGTGCCGGCTATACAATACACAACTCATTCCAGTTATTGCCATACAATAAAAACAGCATCCCAGTGACCACTATAGAATAAACAGAGCATACCAGGTGCTGCCATACAATAAATATCCCATCACAGTGACCACCATATAATATAGAGAGCTTCCTAATGACTGCTG
The DNA here is from genome assembly GCA_031769625.1 of Taudactylus pleione. NCBI lineage: Eukaryota > Metazoa > Chordata > Amphibia > Anura > Myobatrachidae > Taudactylus > Taudactylus pleione. Next base: position 32,305,205 of record JAUIMM010000015.1, on the reverse strand, counting down.
TAAAATGCAGAGTAATGACCACCATACAGTATATAGAGGATTCCAGTGACTATCTACAGAGCATCCAGTGACCACCATACAATACAGAAAACATCTCAGTGACAGCCATGATGATCATCTTCTTGCTTAGATACCGCACATCATAGTCATGGTGTGAGGTGAAACTCAATAGACAAAACAGCCCCTAGGAGGGATAGCGGCAAAGTATTTTATTTATTTTGGTTATGTTAACTACTTTATTTATTATGGCATGCTTATAAAATACATGCACACACCAAAAGTCCAGTAGGCTCATTCGGATTATCCACCTAAATGGAATGGTAGTCAGCTGTTGCATAGATCTTCAAATATGTGTATGTATAGTCGATGGATCTCAAAGAGTATCTGTTTGTATAGGCAGCAATAAGAAAAAACTTCAGCAATGAAGAAGCAAACATTTCTCACAGCAGTCACATTCTGTCTGACAATTTACTGACTCTGCTGCTGAAGTCAGAACTGAAAAACTAAAAAAAAATAATGATAATCAGCTAGAAAAATGCATTCACTAAAAACTGCAATTGCATGTTTGTGCGAAGTTGCAAAAATCAAGGAGAATATTTGTATATGATATATAGAGGCACTCAGTCTTAATTTTGAAATAACATGTGTAAAATGCTATACTTTATTAATTATTATTGAAAAAATATTACATTGTCCTCTAAATAATGTTGCAAAATATTTAAAATAAGATAGATGTTATGTATAAGACATGAAAAAGTGCTTAAAATTCAGTTTTCTCTGTTAATAAAAATACAGGTTCCCTGTAAAAATGTCCAATCATAATTGTGCTTTATTATTCTCTTGCTTTGCCATGTTTGAAACCCTAGGTGATTATAATCTGTCTCGAAAGATAATGAATTAAAGGAAAACACATCATTCTGTATATCATTTTTTATAGGGTTTACTGTGTCCTATAATTCTATTACTCTTTGTGTTCTTTGTATTCCCTTTATTTTCAATAATGTCACTGCCTATCAATACTTGTTTTTTCCTTTGATTCCATTAATTGCATTTACTGTTGTCCAGTTTAGGGTGAAATTGTTATAAATTGGTATAATCACATTATTATACCATGCACTCCATCTGGGTTACTGAGTAGCTATTTGTTCATTCATTATTGTTCTCAAGAGTCATTGAAATATAAATGATAAAATATGTGTAAGAGTAAACTGTGCTTATAATGGAACTTCAATTTCTCCAATAATACATGCAACACTAAACATCACTAATGTTCACACATTAACAACTGGTTCCATAAAAATTACTATAAATAATATGGGGATTTTATTAATAATATAGGTAGCATATAAAATATTACACATACTGTATATAAGGGGCCATCATTTTTATTGTTACAGCCCTATACATAGGGAGCACTATCTATCATTCATTAATATATATTGGAGGTATTTTTAACTAAGTTGGGTGCACACGTTTTATTTAAATACAGTACATGGACACTGTGAAGGGAAGGGAATTTAAAAATAATAATAATTAAAATAAAAATGTTTCTGAAACAGCAGTTTAATGAACACAGCTTTTTATATTTTTTAGATGAAAAATTCGGAATGGCAATTTTCAGAGTGTCGGGTTTGAAATGGCAGTTTAACTGCCATTTTTGGGAGGTTCTGCTTTAACAAATATAGCGGTTTGCAACCCTCCCAAAAACACATTAAAACGATGCTTGAAAATGTTTTCCTTGGGTTTGTAGCAGACTAAGGGCTCCATTTACAAACCATTTTTTCCTGTAATGATATTTAGTGTTACCACTCAGCGTGGCATTTGTTTTTTTTTTACTTGAATTTATTAATTGATTGTTCCCCGGCGAGCTGTAGTGCTAAAAATCCTGTCAGCGCTGTTTCTTTTCTCCAAACAGCACTGACGAATGGAAGTTTTATTTCTTTTGTAATGGGCGCATGCGCCGTGAGACCTGGCTCCCTTATATAATATTACTGCGCTAATGAGTCCTGGCAGATCTGTTCTGCTTGGACTGTTGTTTGGGCACTGCCACAGATAGCAGGCTGTGTGGCATGGCAACCGCACTGCAAAACAAAGCTCCATGATCGAGCCCTCTCCCCTCGCTTGGCCTGGCTGCGGCAGCAACCTCCCTTCCCAGAACAGCGTGGCGATTGCTGCTCTCGCTGCCTCGCAGGAATGGAGAGGAATCAGCTGCGTGCTGGGGTCCTGCGGGAGGGAGAAGGGGGGAAGGGGGGAAGCATTGACCGCTGGCTGCTGCAGGAGAGAGGAAGTTGCCGGGTGCTGTCCACGGGGATGAGGGGGCCGTCAAGTGCTGTACACTGAGGGAAATTATGCACAGGACGGACCACAGCGCATGTGAGCGCTGCTTAACAGAATCCTTCTGCTGGAGAGTTTAAATTAGGGGTGTGCACCGGCCACTTTTCGTGTTTTGTGTTTTGGTTTTGGATCTGGATCTTTCTTCGTGTTTTGGATCTGGATTGGTTTTGCCAAAACCACCCTTCCGTGTTTTGGGTTCTGGGTTTTGTGTTTTGGATCTGTATTTTTTTGAAAAAAAGCATAAAAACAGCTAAAATCACAGAATTTGTAGGTTTTTCTGCTCCTATGCTATTATTAACCTCAATAACCTTAATTTCCACTCATTTCCAGTCTATTCTGAACACCTCCCACCTCACAATAGTGTTTTTATGTCCAAAAGGTTGCACCGAGGTAGCTGGATGACTATGCTAAGTGACACGAGTGGGCGGCACAAACACGTGACCCATCTAGGCGTGAAACTGCACTGGCAGACAGGATGGCAGTTTCAAAAACTAGGCCCCAAACTGTACATAATGCAAAGAAAAAAAAGAGGTGCAAGATGGAATTGTCCTTGGGCCCTCCCACCCACCCTTATGTTGTATAAACAGGACATGCACACTTTAACAAACCAATCATTTCAGCGCCAGGGTCTGCCACACAACTATGGCTGAAATGATTGGTTCGTTTGGGCCCCCACAAAACAAGCTGACAATTAATCTGTCCCTGCACAAACTGGCTCTACGGAGGCAAGATGTCATCCTCATCCTCCTCATCCACCGATTCCTCACCCTCTTCAGTGTGTACATCCTCATCCTCACAGAGTATTAATTCGTCCCCGCTGGAACCACAGGTCCCTCTGTACGTTCTGGAGGCTGGTCTCCCTGGAAGAGTTGATAATTCATTTTATGAACATCATCTTCTCCACATTTTGTGGAAGCAACCTCCTACGCCTTTCGCTGACAAGGTTACCGGCTGCACTAAACACTCTTTCGGAGTACACACTGGAGGGGGGGCAACTCAGGTAAAATAGAGCCAGTTTGTACAGGGACCTCCAAATTGCTTCTTTTTCCTGCCAGTACAGGTACGGACTGTCTGACATGCCTACTTGGATGCTGTCACCGATGTAATCCTTTAACAGACAGACGCACGCTTGTCGCTGCTGCTTTGAGGATGCAAGTACGGCTACATCGCACACAAGTCACAAACACATTAAAAAAATAGTTTTTTATTTTTTGGAGCACTTTGAGAGTTACACCACCCTTTAACAGACAGACGCACGCTTGTCGCTGCTGCTTTAAGGATGCAGGTGCGGCTACAGCCCACACAATTCACAAAGACAGAAAAAAGAAGAATATTTTTATTGTTTGTGTAGCAAACTTTGAGGGTGTCACCACCCTTTAACAGACAGACGCACGCTTGTCGCTGCTGCTTTGAGGATGCAAGTGCGGCTACATCGCACACAAGTCACAAACACATTAAAAAAATAGTTTTTTATTTTTTGGAGCACTTTGAGAGTTACACCACCCTTTAACAGACAGACGCACGCTTGTCGCTGCTGCTTTGAGGATGCAAGTGCGGCTACAGCCCACACAATTCACAAAGACAGAAAAAAAAAGAACAATATTTTAATTGTTTGTGTAGCACACTTTGAGGGTGTCACCACCCTTTAACAGACAGCCGCACGCTTGTCGCTGCTGCTTTGAGGATGCAGGTGGAATCTAGACGGGATTTGGAACCGAGGACACACTACCTCCATCAATTGTCTAAATCCCACTGCACTAATGGCGGATACCGGACGCACGTCTAACACCAACATAGCAGTCAAGGCCTCAGTTATACGTTTTGCTTCAGGATGACTGCTGTCGTACTTCATCCTCATCGCTAGGGACTGTTGGAGGGTCAATTGCTTAGTAAAAGTAGTGATGTTCCTACTTCCTCTCTGGGATGATGAACAACTCCCAGCAGCAGCAACAGCACTAGGAGGAAGTGGTTCTTGATCTTTCCCTATTTTATTTTTATCGGAGAACGTTTGGTCCTCCATTTATGTTATATTGATATATACGTGCGGCTAAAGCGCACACAAACACAGAAAATATTTTTTTATTTTTGCTGGAGAGTAGTGCACTTTGTGGGTTACACCACCCTTTAAGAAATGAGCCAGCCGGCTCTTTACTTATGGGACACAGGCGCACGCTTGGCGCTGCTCCTTTGTTGATGCACGTGCAGCCACAGTGCACACAAGTCACAAACACAGAAAATATATATTTTTTTGTTTTGGAGTGTACTTTGGGGGTTACAGAACCCTTTAACGGTCAAGCCAGCCGGCCCTTTACTTATGACACAGGCGCACGCTTGGCACTACTTTGTTGATGCACATGCGGCTACTGCGCAAACAATTCACAAACACAGAAAATAAATTTTTTTTTGGTTTGGACTGGAGTGTACTTTCGGGGGTTACAGCACCCTTAACGGTCAAGCCAGCCGGCCCTTTACTTATGACACAGGCGCACGCTTGGCACTACTTTGTTGATGCATGTGCGGCTACTGCGCACACAATTCACAAACACAGAAAATAATTTTTTTTTTGGTTGGACTGGAGTGTACTTTGGGGGTTACAGCACCCTTTAACGGTCAAGCCAGCCAGCCCTTTACTTATGACACAGGTGCACGCTTGGCACTACTATGTTGATGCACGTGCGGCTACTGCGCACACAATTCACAAACACAGAAAATAATTTTTTTTTTGGTTTGGACTGGAGTGTACTTTCGGGGGTTACAGCACCCTTTAACGGTCAAGCCAGCCGGCCCTTTACTTATGACACAGGCGCACGCTTGGCACTACTTTGTTGATGCACGTGCGGCTACTGCGCACACAATTCACAAACACAGAAAATATATTATTTTTTTAGAACTTGGGGGGAGCACCCCTGATGGACAGAGCACCCCCTGGACAACACTACAGCACCCCTTTAGGACTGGGACACTGCACAGGACTTTGGAGTGGACACAGCCCCTATGGAGAACTGACTGCACAACACAGTCCAGCCAGCCCCTATGGACTTTGAAGTAGTGGACACAGCCCCTATTAACAACAGCAGCACAGCACAACACAGCCAGCCCCTATGGACTTTGAAGTAGTGGACAACAGCAGCACTACACTACACTACTCTACACAGCCCTAACTCCCACCCTCCCTCTTCACTGTCCACAGCCGAGTGAGAAAATGGCGCCGACGCGGGTACCTTATATAGGATCCAAAACCCGCGAGACTCGGAAGGCGGGATGATGACGTTTTGCCTCGATTTCAGATCCGAGTCAGGCGGGAAAAGTCGAGCCTGACTCGGATCGGACTCGGATCGGGGGGGCTCGGGGGGGTTCGGATTTCAGAAATCCGAACCCGCTCACCCCTAGTTTAAATTAAGGAACCGAACGGTAAGTTAGCAATAACATTCATTCATAAATAAGGGTAGCCTACTGGATTGTATGGTGAAATGAAAAAAAAAAAAATAGCACTTTTGTAAATAAACACTATCCATGCAATAATAAATAACATCCACACTTGTTTTGCCTCACAAACAACTTCACACACCTGAAACTCGTTAGTAAATGGAGCCCTTAGGATTTGGTAATGCTATATAAGGGATGCATTTAAGACTTAATGGGGTAGATGTATTATAGTGGCACGTTAAGTGCCGCTATAACGCTTCCTGCTTCGCCTCTTTACCGAGGCGAAGCAGGAAGCACTACCGGTGAGATGTGTGAACATCTCACCGGCCGGAGAGGGGGAGCGTTAACTCCCCCCTCCGGCGCTACCCGCTACAGACCAGATCAAGCCCGGCCGGCTCCAATGAGCATGTGCGGGATCTCGCAAGTATCGCGAGATCCCCGCGTGCAGCCCTGAAGCCGGTAGCCGCCACAGCAGGGACAGCGCTGTCCCTGCTGTGGGGATAGGCTAGCGCCAGGCTGTAGCTGTCGATAACGACAGCTACAGCCGGCCGAACGGTCAGACGATCTGACCGTTCGTACATAGCCCAGGCTGTCGGCGCTGCTATCTTGTAGATAGCAGCGCCGATAATGACAGGGGCGCATAGCGCCCCTGTCATTTAACGCCCAGACCCCCGATCATACTTCGGGGAGAAACGGTATCAGCGCACTTAACGTGCGCTGATACCGTTTCTGGGCTTCATACATCTACCCCATTTTATGATTCAGCTGAGTATTTTTTCCACCCATTAGAGAGTATTTCTTTGCTAAAATAACTTTAAATAGTAGACTAACCTCCTGTTTTCTTCACCACTGTTTGATACAGGCCTTTGGGAATTGTTTTGGAGAATCATCACCTTCTGCTTATGCTTCCCAGTGAGGGACTTTGCAGTTTAATACCCTCATACAGCCCTGGCTTGTGAGAACATTACCTGGTCCAGTGCATTTTTATCCACATGTGGCTCCAACACTCTCAGTGGCGTAAGTTTATCCCAGACGCAGTGGCGTAAGTTTATCCCAGACGCAAGTTATAATTTGGTGCCCCCCCGTCACAGCCGCTGACACTGTAATGTAGCAATTTGCATGCAGACAGGCTATAGATAGACGAAGGCAGCAACTGATGGTCTGACATGGAGCTCTCCACTAGTGTATGGTGGCTTCTCAAGTGGCGGGAAGGGGTGCCATGTATTGGGCGGCTGTGACGGTACACTTCGGGTACATAGTTACAGCCCTACGTGGGGTGAATATGTTGTGGACAATGGAGGAGGTGCCCCTTCAGCGCTGGAGCCCGGCGGCAGGCGCCTCCATTGTCTCCCATAGTTCTGCCCCTGTCTCTGGGTAGGAACTCTCCTCACATTTTGCACTTCTTAGGTGCTTATTTGTATGCCTCATTGTATGAACATTTAGGTTTCTGGGCTTATTTCATATACCCATGCTGCCATAATTTATGAATATCCTGTCTATTTGCACTTGCACTTCATTTTCCACCTTGCATGTGCTTAAATTAACATGACATTTGAACTGAGTGATACATCCACGTTCATCTTTGTTTTGCTGTCCCAATTTATGCACGTTTTTGTCCATCTGCAAATGCATTTTATCCTGCATGTGCTAATTGTATGTTTTTTATTTTGTATTTTGTGATATATCTTTGCTTATTTTTAATTTTGTGACCTTTCCTCTCATATACCTCAAATAAATTAATTTTTGATCACATTCTACACTGAGTACTCCATAATAGCGCCAGGTGAGTTAAAAACATTTTTCCACTTATCATATCTCTTTGCGGCTGTGCAGGGTACCGCATATTTAACTCCTGGGCTGCATTACATTTTGCGCTAAAGGTTTTTTCACTACATTATATCTGCCTAATGACGTATAAACACGTTTACGCTTGCGCAGTACAGAAATGCATATGTTATGTATGCTTGATCAACTATGACTTGTCACATTCAAGAGCCACTAAAATAAAACAAATGTTTCTGGACAATAAAATAGGTTAAAGAATAGAGAATTCTATGTCTTCTAAATTTATGTTAGTAAAAAAGTTAAGTAATGCAATATGAAATACTTATGTGTTCATAAACCAAAAACATAACAAATAAAATATGCGTTTAGCCATTAGTAGAATGGATGGAAAATAACATTTGTTATAGTGTAGGTATCACTGCCGGTGCATACCATACCGTACCAACAGGCCTGACTGTAAGATGTAAAACTTGAAATTGGCATTGCAGCAAAGGTTCAGAGCATGGTTTAACCAACTAGAGAATTATATAAAAAAAAAAAAAAAAAAAGTCTTAGAAATTAATTAGGTAAATAATACCTATTAAAAATAGAGATTTACGGGTCTGGATTTCTGAAATCCGAGCACACCCGAATTCACATAATTCCGAGTAGAAAAAGATCAAACTTCAGATTAATTTTTGTGTGGTCGGTTTGAACCAAGTCCCGGTTCGGATCTGTTGATGGTTCAGATCTTGGATTTAAAAGCTGAACTAGGGTTTTGAATTCGGACATTTTAGCTGTTTTTTTTTTTTTTTAGCAATTTCTATTGATTTTTAATTGATTTTAATCTAATCCAAAATAGGGGTGTGCACCGGCCACTTTTCGTGTTTTGGTTTTGGATCTGGATTGGTTTTGCCAAAACCACCCTTCCGTGTTTTGTGTTTTGGATCTGTATTTTTTGGGAAAAAAGCTTAAAAACAGCTAAAATCACAGAATTTGTGTTTTTTTTGTTCCTATGCTATTATTAACCTTAAAAATATTAATTTCCACTCATTTCCAGTCTATTCTGAACACCTCACAATATTGTTTTTAGGCCAAAAGGTTGCACCAAGATAGCTGGATACCTATGCTAAGCGACACAACTAGGCCCCAAACAGGACATAATGCAAAGGAAAAAAGTGGTGCAAGATGGAATTGTTATTGGGCCCTCCCACCCACCCTTAGGTTGTATAAACAGGACATGCACACTTTAACAAACCAATCATTTCAGCGCCACGGTCTGCCACACAACTGTGGCTGAAATGATTGGTTCATTTGGGCCCCCACAAAACAAGCTGGCAATTAATCTGTCCCTGCACAAACTGGCTCTACGGAGGCAAGATGTCGTCCTCATCCTCCTTGTTCACCGATTCCTCACCCTCTTCAGTGTTGTGTACATCCTCATCCTCACAGAGTATTAATTCGTCCCCGCTGGAATCCACCACCACATGTCCGTCAGTACTTTCTGGAGGCTGGTCTCCCTGGAAGAAATGATAATTCATTTTGACGAACATCATCTTTTCCACATTTTGTGGACGCAACCTCCTACGCCTTACGCTGACAAGGTTCCCGGCTGCACTAAAAACTCTTTTGGAGTACACACTGGAGGGGGGCAACTTAGGTAAAATAGAGCCAATTTGTCCAGGGGCCTCCAAATTGCCTCTTTTTCCTGCCAGTACATGTACGGACTGTCTGACATGCCTACTTGGATGCTGTCACCGATGTAATCCTCCACCATTCTATGATACTGTCAATGGTGACAGTATCATATACAGTGACAGTAGTCATGTCAGAAATTGTTGGCAGGTCCTTCAATCCAGACCAGATGTCCAAACTTGGCCCTGCCTGCCCTGCATCACCGCCAGCAGGTTGCTTAGGATATCTAAGTTGTTTCCTGGCAGCCCCAATTGCGGGAAAAAATGAAGAAGGAGCTGTTGACGTGTCACGTTCTGCTTCAGCTGACAGTGTTTTCACCAGCAGGTCTTTGCACCTCTGCAGGCTTGTGTCCGCCGGAAAGAGAGACACCATGTAGGCTTTAAACCTAGGATCGAGTGCGGTGGCCAAAATGTAGTGGTCTGATTTCAACAGATTGACCACCCTCGAATCCTGGCAAAGCAAATGAAGGGCTTCATCCACAAGTCCCACATATAAGTCCCACATAGTCTCCAGCTGCCTCTGCAAAATCCTGATAAGGGGAATGACCTGACTCAAGCTGGCAGAGTCTGAACTGACTTCACGTGTGGCAAGTTCGAAGGGCTGGAGAACCTTGCACAACATGAAAATCATTTTCCACTGCGCTTGAGTAAGGTGCATACCCCCTCCTTTGCCTATGTCATAGGTGGATGTACAGGCTTGAATGGCCTTTTGCTGCTCCTCCATCCTCTGAAGCATATAGAGTGTTGAGTTCCACCACGTCAAAACCTCTTGCTTCAGGTGATGGCAGGGCAGGTTCCTGGGCAGGGCAGGTTCCAGTCTTCACCACGCAGTCGCTGAATGGCGAAAGTGGCCAGAAATTTTTCAGCCACACAAAGCGTCTCCTGCATGCCCCTGTCGTTTTTCAGAAAATTCTGCACCACCAAATTTATTGTGTGAGCAAAACATGGGATGTGCTGGAATTTGCCCAGATGTAATGTCCACACAATATTGGTGGTGTTGTCAGATATCACAAATCACCAGGAGAGTCTAAGTGGGGTTAGCCATTGGGCGATGATTTCCATCAGTTTCTCTAAGAGGTGGTCGGCGGTGTGCCTCTAACTGAAACTGGTGATACACAGCGTAGCCTGCCTTGGAATGAGCTGGCGTTTCTGAGATGCTGCTACTGGTGACGCTGATGTTGTTGCTGCGTAAGGCGATACATCTACCCAGTGGGGTGTCACAGTCATATAGTCCTTAGTCTGCCCTGTTCCACTTGTCCACATGCCTGTGGTTAAGTGGACATTGGGTACAACTGCATTTTTTAGGACACTTTTTCTGACATCTCTGTACATTCTCGGTATTGCCTGCCTAGTGAAGTGGAATCTAGATGGGATTTGGTACCAGGGATATGCTACCTCCATCAATTGTCTAAATCCCACTGCACTAATGGCGGATACCGGACGCACATCTAACAACAACGTAGCTGTCAAGGCCTCAGTTATCCGCTTTGCAAGAGGATGACTGCTGGCGTACTTAATCCTCCTTGCAAAGGACTGTTGGATGGTCAATTGCTTAGTAAATGAAGTAGTGGTGTTCCAACTTCCTCTCTGGGATGATGAACGACTCCCAGCAGCAACAGCAGCGGAAGTAGTCAGTATAGCAATGCAGGATCCTCCGGAGGAATCTGGGATAGGAGAGGAGTCAGTCATGCCAGTGACATGGCCTGCAGGACTACTTCTGATCCTGACTGAGGAAGAAATCACGAGGAGGGAGTTGACGGTGTGGTTTGCAGGTGCTTGGATACAATAGGACAAAGGGATTTAGGTGTCCCTGGACTGCTTATGGTCTTAGCCACAATTTCTGAACTTGGCAGTAACACTTTATGAACTCGCTGCAGGTGACGTATAAAGGAGGATGTTCCTAGGTGGTTAACGTTCTTGCCCTTACTTATTACACCTTTACATACGCAACATATGGTAAGACAGTTGTCCGGATTTGGACTGAAATATTTCCAGACCAACAACTGTCTCCCCCGGTGCCTGATTTAAACAAACCACATCACCATCAGAATCCTCCTCATCAACTTCCTCCTCAGTGCCAGCTACAACAATATCCTCATCCTGTTGTACTTCAACATTGACATCTTCAATTTGAATATCAGCAACTGGACTGTGGGTGCTCCTCCCAGCACTTCCAAAGGGCGTGCAAATGGTGGAAAGAGCCACCTCTTCCCATCCAGTGTTTGGAAGGTCTGTCATCGCAATCGCTGCCACACTTGGACTCTCCTTGGGGATTTGTGATATCTTCTTAGAACACACAGTTCTTTGCTGTGCTTTTGCCAGCTTAACTCGTTTAATTTTCCTAGTGGGAGCAAGGCTTCCATCGTCATATGAAGCTGAACCACTAGTTATGAACATAGGAAGGGAGGACCTTAGTCGTTCCTTGCCACTCCGTGTTGTAAATGGCATATTGGCAAGCTTTTGTTTCTACTAAGACGATTTAAATTTATTCTTTAAGGTCATTTTCCTAAACTTTGGCATATTGGAGTTTATATGCCCTCTACTATGACATTGGGCATCGGCCTTGGCAGACAATGTTGATGGCATTTCATCGTCTATGTCATGACTAGTGGCAGCAGCTTCAGCACTTGGAGGAAAGGGTTCTTGATCTTTCCCTATTTTATTTTTATCGAACAAATTTTTGTCCTCCATTTATATGTGCGGCTAAGGTGCACACAACCACAGAATTTTTTTTTTTTCCGGCACTTTGGGGGTTACAGCACCCTTCAACAGACGAGCTAGCCGGCGCTTGACTTATGACACAGGCGCACGCTTGGCGCTGCTACTTTGGTGATGCACGTGCGGCTAAGGGTCACACAAGTCACAAACACAGAAAACAACTATAGAAGGAAAAATAGGTAGCTCTGCTGCTGCTAGATAATATGCTTAATTGATCCACATAACATACTTCTCTGAATCACAAAACATTTATTACACATAAAGTAAAATTGACATAGTAATAAATATAATATCTCTAGAGAATAAAATTCAACTAAATAGTTGCAATTATTGTGATAGCTTGGTATAATTGGAATGTATGTATCTATAAATAAATACAATTGAATTCAATTGCTCACCGCTCAGTATGACAACTGTGTCTGGTATCCAATCAGTTCATCTAGAAAACAGCATATATGCTGATGTTTTTAATACACCAAAGCTTCTTGTGATGGAGTATGAATTTTAAAAGTGTATCTCCTTATATCCATCGAGGAAACTCTTCCCACAGTGAAATAACAAATGCCAATCCCCCTTCAGTAGGGAATCCAGCTATGCACATGTGTCTTTGGTTGGGATCTGTAGTGCACCAGTGTTGTTTCTGTGAATATATATGTGACACTCGGCGTGTTCAGCAAAGTCACTGGGATAGTGTCCACGTGGTAACAACTTGTTTGGCAACAGTCACCTCTGGGTGACAAGGCAGAGTGGCAGCTGTGGACAGGGTACGTACTTGACCAGCACCGTGGTCTGGCAGCGGTCTCGTGTCCTTATTGATGATGCGGATGTTGCCGCTTGCTCTCCTAGCCAAAATATCAGCTGATTGGGCTTGTTTTGTGGCAGGCAGGGTAGCGCTTGTGAGCAGGGCACACAACTGACCAATGATCCGACCTGGCAACGGTCTCGTGGCCCCGCTGGTGGTGTAGTTTCCGCCACTCTCTCTCATGTCCTGATTGACAGCTGATTAGGCTCTGGGTGAGCCAACACCTCTCTGCACAATGATGAAATGAGGCGGTAGGTAGCAATAGGAGTCACTTCCATATATTAAAATCACTTGGTCACTGTAGGTAGATATAAACCCTACAATGCATTTCACTCCTCTCTGGGAGCTTTTTGGCGCTGCTACTTTGTTGATGCACATGCTGCTAAGGCGCACACAAGTCACAAACACAGAAAAATATATATTTTTTTATATTTTTCCAGCACTTGGGGGTTACACCACCCTCCAACAGACGAGCCAGCCGGCCCTTGACTTATGACATAGGCGCACGCTTGGTGCTGCTACTTTGTTGATGCACGTGCGGCTAAGGCACGTCGCACACAAGTCACAAACACAGAAAAATATATTTTTTTATTTTTTCCAGCACTTTGGGGTTACACCACCCTTCAACAGATGAGCCAGCCAGCTCTTGACTTATGACATAGGCGCACACTTGGCGCTGCTACTTTGTTGATGCACATGCGGCTAAGGTGCACACAAGTCACAAACACAGAAAACAACTATAGAAGGAAAAATAGGTAGCACTGCTGCTGCTAGATAATATGCTTAATTGATCCACATAACAAACTTCTCTGAATCACAAAACATTTATTACACATATAGTAAAATTGACATAGTAATAAATATAATATCTCTAGATAATAAAATTCAACGAAATAGTTGCAATTATTGTGACAGCTTGGTATAATTGGAATGTATGTATCTATAAATAGATACAATTGAATTTAATTGCTCACCGCTCAGTATGACAACTGTGTTTGGTATCCAATCAGTTCATCTAGAAAACAGCATGTATGCTGATGTTTTTAATACACCAAAGCTCCTTGTGTTGGAGTATGAATTGTAAAAGTGTATCTCCTTATATCCACGAGGTGCATCTTCCCACAGTGAAATAACAAATTGCAATTCCCCTTCAGTAGGGAATCCAGCTATGCACATGTGTCTTTGTCTGGCTGGGATCTGTAGTGCGCCAGTGTTGTTTCTGTGAGTAGATATGTGACACTCGGTGTGTTTGGCAAAGTCACTGGGATAGTGTCCACGTGGTAACAACTTGTTTGGCAACAGTCACCTCTGGGTGACAAGGCAGAGTGGCAGCTGTGGACAGGGTACGTACTTGACCGACACTGTGGGCTGGCAGCGGTCTTGTGTCCTTATTGATGATGTGGATGTTGCTGCTTGCCCTCCCGGCCAAAATATCAGCTGATTGGGCTTGTGCTGTGGCAGGTGGGGTAGCGGCTGTGAGCAGGGCACGCACCTGACCAATGATCCGACCTGACAACGGTCTCGTGGCCCTGCTGGTGGTGTAGTTTCCGCTGTTCTCTCTCACGTCCTGATTGAAAGTTGATTAGGCTCTGGGTGAGCCAACACCTCTCGGCACAATGATGAAATGAGGCGGTAGGTAGCAATAGGAGTCACTTCCAGATATTAAAAGCACTTGGTCACTGTAGATATAACCACCTGTGATGCGTTTTGCTCCTCTCTGGGAGCTTTTTGGCGTTGCTACTTTGTTGATGCACGTGCATTTAAGGCGCACACAAGTCACAAACACAGAAAAATTATTTATTTAAATTTTTTTCCGACACTTTGTGGGTTACACCATGCTTCAACAGATGAGCCAGCCGGCCCTTGACTTATGACATAGGCGCACACTTAGCGTTGCTACTTTGTTGATGCACGTGCGGCTAAGGCGCACAAAAGTCACAAACACAGAAAAAGATTTTTATTTTTTGGAGCACTTTGGGGGTTACACCACGCTTCAACAGATGAGCCAGCCAGCCCTTGACTTATGACATAGGCACACGCTTGGTGCTGCTACTTTGTTGATGCACGTGTGGCTAAGGCGCACAAAAGTCACAAACACAGAATTTATTTTTTTTTCTGGCACTTTGGGGGATACACAACCCTTCAGCAGATGAGCCAGCTGGCCCTTGACTTATGACACAGGCGCACGCTTGGCGCTGCTACTTTGTTGATGCACGTGCAGTTAAGGCGCACTCAAGTCATAAACACAGAAAAAGATTTTTATTTTATTTTTTGGAGCACTTTGGGGGTTACACCACCCTTGAACAGACTAGCCGGCCCTTGACTTATTACACAGGTGCACGCTTAGCGCTGCTACTTTGTTGATGCACATGCGGCTAATGTGCACACAAACAGAATTTTTTTTCTTTTTGCACTTGTCGGGAGCACCCCTGATAGACCGAGAACCCCCTGGACAACATTACAGCACCCCTTTAGAACTACAGCCTTTATGGGACAACAGCACTGCACAACACAGCCCAGCCAGCCCCTATGGACAACAGCAGCACCAGCACAGCAACCCCCACCCTCCCTCTATGGACAACACAGCCTTTATGGGACAACAACACTGCACATGACAGCCCAGCCAGCCCCTATGGACTATGGACACAGCCCCTATGGACAACAGCAGCACTAGCACAGCAAACTCCCACCCTCCCTCTTCACTGTCCACAGCTGGAGTGAAAAATGGCGCAGACATGGGGAACTTTCATAGAATCCAAAACCCGTGAGAATCAGACAGCGGGATGATGACGTTTTACCTCGATTTCAGATCTGAGGCAGGCGGGAAAACCTGAACTGGACTCAGTTCCCGGTTCGGATCGGGGGGGTTCGGATTTCAGAAATCCGAACCCGCTCATCCCTAATCCAAAATCAAAACCCCAAAATACAGGGGTTCACACACATCTCTAATTCAAAAACAAATTTATAATATTTTTGAGAAAATTACTTCCAGTGGGTGTCTGTCACCATCCTGTGGGTATGTCTCGAAGACCTTTTTAGCATAATCTCACCTAATTTAATATAGAATGTCCTGTAACAATCGACCATCCCCCTCCCCCTGAAATGATAATGGCCCCAGATATCATCCATCATTTCAGGCAGCTCAGAGGAGCCAATCAGTCCCCTCTGAACAGAAGCAGCACTCAGCGGGGATGATGAATATGCATCAGCCCTCTCTGACTGTGCCCTGCAGTGATCGGCGATCCAGTGCTGAGAGAGGGGAACTTCATTTCCCCTCCAAGACTTTTGTTGCACTCAGAACTCAAGACATTCTGGGGTGCACAAACCACATGTGATGTCGGAGGTCAGAGGAAAGGATTTCCTCTTGTACATTGGATGGAGTCTTGGCTGGCTGGGCTTATAAATATGCAGGAGAGTAGTAGAGCCTGCGGCAGGGAAAGCCCACCTGCCTGTGGTCGCATCCAAAGAGACCTTGCCAGGCAAGTGGATAAGTAGTTTGGAGTATGGCCTAACTTGTCACAATTTTATAAAAGGAAATATTAAGAATGTTGTTGATTTCATTCACCAGCAAGACTCAACTGATTTATCTAATGCCAGTAATTACATTGCCAGTAATTATGTGCTTTTAATTGTATTACCATTGGCTAAGTAATTAGGGTAAATTGCAGTTGTCTGTTCATATATAATTTTTCCTTCTTTAGTTGTTACACAAGATTACTGGCCATTGCTTTTTTACTCTCATGAATTTAGCAATAAGGCTGTTTACTTTATTGTATATTCCCACACCTTAGGGCAGTGGTCTCCAACCTTAATTGGGGGGGAGCTACTTGAGAAAAATTAGACGTTTTGAAGAGCTACATTTTATTTTTGTAAACTAAAATCTGGCTAATAACCATGTATAAGCACTTTAAAAGGAGACATAATATAATAATGGCACTCTAAGTTTAGAAGATGAACCGCGCCTCAAGTCACTCACCCACAGCCAGGTGTATCAAGTCCATTGGAGTGACTCCGATCCAGCTGTCAGGGCACTGAGTGGTTAATGCTGTGTCCGGCAAGATGGAGACTCTGGAGACAAAAAGCAGCAAACTACAGCCCCTGAAGAAGTGAAAGCGGCTCCACGGGGCAATTGCGACCAGAGAGCCTCTGCAGGAGACGTCCGTGATGTCAGGTGGAGGAAGGGACACTTCTGGCCCCGAAATGTAGCCCTCGGCTTCAGCAGCGTGACGGGGCTCTGGGTATGGAGGGCTCACAGAGAAACTGGAGACCCGCTTCTGCAGACCTGCAGGTGGTATCACCAGTAGAGCGGTTTCCGGTTCAGATGGTAAGTGGAGGGCTCGTCAAAAGGGGTCTCAGGAGTGCTGCTAAAGGAGAGCTCTTAGTGGCGTGCATGCAGGCTCTCTGCAGGGCTGCCAAGAGAAATCCTGGGCCCCAGTACAGCAACTTCCCAGGGCCCCCCTGGAGGGGGTGTGGCCACAGTATTTTAGGGATATGGCTGCACCTCTTTGGGGGCGTGTCTAACATGTGAGAACCACCCACCCACAGGAGCATGACATGGCTACCAGCAGCTGGGACTTAAGTATTCACTATTAGGACAACACTGGTGATTCAGCGGTCAAGACATGCACGCACCTAAGGTGCGCGCGGCCCAAAGAGGGGCGTGGTATTATGGCATGCTCCTGTTACAATTGATGTTGTTCTGAGGAAGGGGATATGGAACCCGAAACATTGTCCCAATAAATCACCCTTGCATAGGGTTCACTTTTCGATTGAAAAGACTCTGAGTGCCGCCTCTCTCCGTATAATGAGAGATCTATCTATCTATCTATCTATCTATCTATCTATCTATCTATCTATCTATCTATCTACATACATACATATATACACACTAGGGGGGGGGAGTCACCAGTGCCCAGTGACTGTCACAGACAGTGACAGTCTTATTCTGACTCACTGTCTGCGCCCATAGGCGAAACTTACCATTTGATAATGGGTGGTCCCAGTTCCATAACTTATGTTAACTTTAGTGGCGCAAGTTTCAAAATAAAGTAACATGTAGTGTATGCGTGCCGAAGGCGCGTGGCAAAACAATAGGCATGGTCACGTGTCATTAGGGTCGTGGTACTGGAAATGGGGCCATGTCATCATGACACTAAACCCATTTCTCGTCACTCTGGGAATATTCCTCTCCATTTTGTTCCAAATACACCTTACCTATATGGTGGTTTCTCTGCAACGTAGAACCTCTGAAGAAACTGATCCTCCCTGGGCAGACGTTGTCTTCAGTCAGTATTCACTATTCATGTTGGAGATCACATGGTCCCAGAAGATGCCTGTTTGTGTAGGAATATAACTGTGTCATCATCATACAACAGAAGTTCAACCAGACTTGTCCCCTGTATCACCTACCCACCTAAATTACAAAATAATTTAATGTATGCTTTATACAGATATACAGGGGGCGATTCAAATGTTTAGCGTGCCCCCTGCTGGGTGTCTAAACTAATGGGCATCTATCAGAGCAAATAAATTGTTACTCAGATTAGACACCCATTAGTATATAAGGCGCCCAAAATAACAGGGTTTAGCAACTGAAAGCAGCTAAATCTGTCTAAAGTTCTTGTTTGGGTGTCTGAAGTCCTGGTTTGGGTGTCTGAAGTCCTGGTTTGGGTGTGCAGTTTTAGGCATCCAAAGAAAGCTACAATTGTATAGACAGCCAGCAGGGGGCACGCAAAACTTTTAAATCGCCCCACAGATTCAAAAATATCTATATAAATTAAACATTAAAAAAATTATTTGAAAAAGATAACATAAAATAATAATATAGTGTTGGAAAGGATTGGGTATGGGATCCCGGCGGTTGGGATGCCGGCGGTCAAATTACCGACAGCGGTATCCTGACAGTCAGAACCCCGACACCATTAGGTAAGTACCCTAATGCTAACCCTTACCCCTAACCCTCCCCGGTGCCTGAACATAATCTCCCCCCTAGTGCCTAAACCTAACCTCCCCCTCCCTCCACCCTAAATGTAACCCTCCCCCCCAGTGCCTGAACCTAACCTCCTCCCTAGTGTCTAATTCTAACCTCCCCTCCCCACACCCTAACTCTCCCTCCCCAGTGCCTAAACCTAACCTCCCCCCTAGTGCCTAATCCTAACCTCCCCTACTAGTGCATATTCCTAACCTAAAACCTAACCTCCCCCTCCCTCCCCGGTGCCTAAACCTAACCCTCCCCCCAACCCTAACATAGAGCATATTCCTAACCATAAACCTAACCCTCCCCCTAACCCCTGGCGCTCTGGATTCTGGAGACAGAGTCCCGACTGCTGTTGGGATTCTGGCGCCGGTTTTTTGAACGTCGGCATCCCATCTGCCGGGATGCTGACTACCTCCCTGTTGGAAGTTACAGAGTTTAAAAACATATATTCTTACAAAGTTACATAAAAAAAAAGAATGAATAAAACAGGGGTTCCTGCCATTACAGAGTAATAAATCAAAACAAGCAAAGGAACCCCCACCTTCTCCCCTGCAAAGCTGCAGCCAGAAACATTGCCTTACCTGTGGAAAGCAAAGAATTGCTTTAGATCAAACTCTTTGATGTCTGATCCCCTCTCCTCTCCTGCTACAGACAGGCTGTCACTGACACACAGACTGACTGTAGCGTGGTGGCTGGGTGTCAGGTGAGTGACAGTGTGCCACTACTCCCCTCTCCCTCCCTCCTCCCTCCCACTACCCCAGAACTGCCGCTCGCCGCCACCCCTGGTGGTTCTAGTAAAGGAGAATAATAATAGTAATAATAAAAAAAAGTTGAAGAAAGAAAAAAGAGCGGTGATGTGCTGCGGGCGGCCCGGGCCCCCTGCCATGTCCGGGCCCGGGTAATCTGTACCCGCTCTCCCCCCATCTCGGCGCCCCTGGCTCTCTCATACATACATATATATATATATATTAGGGGTGTGCACCGGCCACTTTTCGTGTTTTGTGTTTTGGTTTTGGATCTGGATCTTTCTTCGTGTTTTGGATCTGGATTGGTTTTGCCAAAACCACCCTTCCGTGTTTTGGGTTCTGGGTTTTGTGTTTTGGATCTGTATTTTTTTTTAAAAAAGCATAAAAACAGCTAAAATCACAGAATTTGTAGGTTTTTCTGCTCCTATGCTATTATTAACCTCAATAACCTTAATTTCCACTCATTTCCAGTCTATTCTGAACACCTCACACCTCACAATAGTGTTTTTATGTCCAAAACGTTGCACCGAGGTAGATGGATGACTATGCTAAGCGACACGAGTGGGCGGCACAAACACGTGACCCATCTAGGCGTGAAACTGCAGTGGCAGACAGGATGGCAGTTTGAAAAACTAGGCCCCAAACTGTACATAATGCAAAGAAAAAAAAGAGGTGCAAGATGGAATTGTCCTTGGGCCCTCCCACCCACCCTTATGTTGTATAAACAGGACATGCACACTTTAACAAACCAATCATTTCAGCGCCAGGGTCTGCCACACAACTGTGGCTGAAATGATTGGTTCGTTTGGGCCCCCACAAAACAAGCTGGCAATTAATGTGTCCCTGCACAAACTGGCTCTATGGAGGCAAGATGTCATCCTCATCCTCCTCATCCACCGATTCCTCACCCTCTTCAGTGTGTACATCCTCATCCTCACAAAGTATTAACTCGTCCCCACTTGAATCCACCACCACAGGTCCCTCTGTACCTTCTGGAGGCTGGTCTCCCTGGAAGAGCTGATAATTCATTTTGATGAACATCATCTTCTCCACATTCTGTGGAAGCAACCTCCTACGCCTTTCGCTGACAAGGTTCCCGGGTGCACTAAACACTCTTTCGGAGTACACACTGGAGGGGGGGCAACTCAGGTAAAATAGAGCCAGTTTGTACAGGGGCCTCCAAATTGCCTCTTTTTCCTGCCAGTACAGGTATGGACTGTCTGCCATGCCTACTTGGATGCTGTCACCGATGTAATCCTCCACCATTCTGTCAATGGTGGCAGTATCATATGCAGTGACAGTAGACATGTCAGAAATTGTTGCCAGGTCCTTCAGTCCGGACCAGATGTCCAAACTTGGTCCTGCCTGCCCTGCATCACCGCCAGCGGGTTGCTTAGGATACCTAAGTTTTTTCCTGGCAGCCCCAGTTGCAGGAGAAAATGAAGAAGGAGCCGTTGACGTGTCACGTTCCGCTTCAGCTGACAGTGTGTTCACCAGCAGGTCTTTGCACCTCTGCAGGCTTGTGTCGGCCGGAAAGAGAGACACCACATAGGCTTTAAACCTAGGATCGAGCACGGTGGCCAAAACGTAGTGGTCTGATTTCAACAGATTGACCACCCTGGAATCCTGGCAAAGCGAATGAAGGGCTTCATCCACAAGTCCCACATGCCGAGCGGAATCGCTCCGTCTTAGCTCCTCCTTCACTTTCTCCAGCTGCTTCTGCAAAAGCCTGATGAGGGGAATGACCTGACTCAAGCTGGCAGTGTCTGAACTGACTTCACGTGTGGCAAGTTCGAAGGGCTGGAGAACCTTGCACAACACGGAAATCATTCTCCACTGCGCTTGAGTCAGGTGCATACCCCCTCCTTTGCCTATGTCATAGGTGGATGTATAGGCTTGTATGGCCTTTTGCTGCTCCTCCATCCTCTGAAGCATATAGAGGGTTGAGTTCCACCGCGTCACAACCTCTTGCTTCAGGTGATGGCGGGGCAGGTTCAAGAGTGTTTGCTGGCGCTCCAGTCTTCGGCATGCAGTCGCTGAATGGCGAAAGTGGCCAGAAATTTTTCGGGCCACCCAAAGCGTCTCCAGCACGCCCCTGTCGCTTTTCAGAAAATTCTGCACCACCAAGTTTATTGTGTGAGCAAAACATGGGACGTGCTGGAATTTGCCCAGATGTAATGCCCGCACAATATTGGTGGCGTTGTCAGATATCACAAATCCCCAGGAGAGTCTAAGTGGGGTAAGCCACTGGGCGATGATTTCCCTCAGTTTCTCTAAGAGGTTGTCGGCGGTGTGCCTCTTACTGAAACCGGTGATACACAGCGTAGCCTGCCTTGTAACGAGCTGGCATTTCTGAGATGCTGCTACTGGTGACGCTGCTGCTGTTGCTGCGTAAGGTGATACATCTACCCAGTGGGCTGTCACAGTCATATAGTCCTTAGTCTGCCCTGTTCCACTTGTCCACATGTCCGTGGTTAAGTGGACATTGTGTACAACGGCATTTTTCAGGACACTGAGGACACTTTTTCTGACGTTTCTGTACAGTCTCGGTATCGCCTGCCTAGTGAAGTGGAATCTAGACGGGATTTGGAACCGGGGACACACTACCTCCATCAATTGTCTAAATCCCACTGCACTAATGGCGGATACCGGACGCACGTCTAACACCAACATAGCAGGCAAGGCCTCAGTTATACGTTTTGCTTCAGGATGACTGCTGTCGTACTTCATCCTCCTCGCTAAGGACTGTTGGAGGGTCAATTGTTTAGTAAAAGTAGTGGTGTTCCTACTTCCTCTCTGGGATGATGAACGACTCCCAGCAGCAGCAACAGCAGCAGCGGCAGCAGTAGGCGTAGCAATGCAGGATCCTCCAGAGGAATCCCGGATAGGAGAGTCAGTCATGCCAGTGACATGGCCTGCAGGACTACTTCCGATCCTGACTAAGGAGGAAATTGACGAGGAGGGAGTTGATGGTGTGGTTTGCAGGCGCTTGGATACAACAGGACAACGGGATTTAGGTGTCCCTGGACTGCTTACGGTCTTAGCCAAAGTTTCTGAACTTGACAGTAACTTTTTATGAACGCGCTGCAGGTGCCGTATAAGGGAGGATGTTCCTAGGTGGTTGACGTCCCTACCCCTACTTATTTCACCTTTACATATGGTACATATGGCAAGACAGTTGTTGTCCGGATTTGGATAGAAATATTGCCAGACCAAAGAGGTGGAATGTTTGGTCTTCTGCCCAGGCATGACCGTGATGGGCTTTTTCATCCCACGGACAACAACTGTCTCCCCCGGAGCCTGATTTAAACAAACCACATCACCATCAGAATCCTCCTCGCCAACTTCCTCCTCAGCGCCAGCTACACCAGTATCCTCATCCTGTTGTACTTCAACAGTGACATCTTCAATTTGCATATCAGCAAGTGGACTGTGGGTGCTCCTTTCAGCACTTGCAGGGGGCGTGCAAATGGTGGAAAGAGCCACCTCTTCCCGTCCAGTGCTGGGAAGGTCAGGCATCGCAACCACCACCACACTTGGACTCTCCTTGGGGATTTGTGATATCTTCTTAGAAAGCACAGTTCTTCGCTGTGCTTTTGCCAGCTTAACTCTTTTGATTTTTTTAGTGGGAGGAGGGCTTCCATCGTCATGTGAAGCTGAACCACTAGTCATGAACATACTAGGGATCGACCTTAGCCGTTCCTTGCCACTCCGTGTCGTAAATGGCATATTGGCAAGTTTACGTTTCTCTTCAGCTGATTTAAATGTCTTTTTCAAGGTCATTTTCCTGAACTTTGCCATTTGGGATTGTATGTGCCCTCTACTATGACATTGGGCATCGGCCTTGGCAGACGACGTTGATGGCATGTTATCGTCTATGTCATGACTAGTGGCAGCAGCTTCAGCACTAGGAGGAAGTGGTTCTTGATCTTTCTCTATTTTATTTTTATCGGAGAAAGTTTGGTCCTCCATTTATGTTATATCGATTTGATATATACGTGCGGCTAAACACAGAAAATAATTTTTTTTTTGGTTTGGACTGGAGTGTACTTTGTGGGTTACAGCACCCTTTAACGGTCAAGCCAGCCGGCCCTTTACTTATGACACAGGCGCACGCTTGGCACTACTATGTTGATGCACGTGCGGCTACTGCGCACACAATTCACAAACACAGAAAATAATTTTTTTTGGGTTTGGACTGGAGTGTACTTTCGGGGGTTACAGCACCCTTTAACGGTCAAGCCAGCCAGCCCTTTACTTATGACACAGGCGCACGCTTGGCACTACTTTGTTGATGCACGTGCGGCTACTGCGCACACAATTCACAAACACAGAAAATAATTTTTTTTTGGTTTGGACTGGAGTGTACTTTCGGGGGTTACAGCACCCTTTAACGGTCAAGCCAGCCGGCCCTTTACTTATGACACAGGCGCACGCTTGGCACTACTTTGTTGATGCACGTGCGGCTACTGCGCACACAATTCACAAACACAGAAAATAATTTTTTTTTGGTTTGGACTGGAGTGTACTTTCGGGGGTTACAGCACCCTTTAACGGTCAAGCCAGCTGGCCCTTTACTTATGACACAGGCGCACGCTTGGCACTACTTTGTTGATGCACGTGCGGCTACTGCGCACACAATTCACAAACACAGAAAATAATTTTTTTTTTGGTTTGGACTGGAGTGTACTTTCGGGGGTTACAGCAGCCTTAACGGTCAAGCCAGCCGGCCCTTTACTTATGACACAGGCGCACGCTTGGCACTACTTTGTTGATGCACGTGCGGCTACTGCGCACACAATTCACAAACACAGAAATTAATTTTTTTTTGGTTTGGACTGGAGTGTACTTTCAGGGGTTACAGCACCCTTAACGGTCAAGCCAGCCGGCCCTTTACTTATGACACAGGCGCACGCTTGGCACTACTTTGTTGATGCACGTGCGGCTACTGCGCACACAATTCACAAACACAGAAAATAATTTTTTTTTGGTTTGGACTGGAGTGTACTTTCGGGGGTTACAGCACCCTTTAACGGTCAAGCCAGCCGGCCCTTTACTTATGACACAGACGCACGCTTGGCACTACTTTGTTGATGCACGTGCGGCTACTGCGCACACAATTCACAAACACAGAAAATAATTTTTTTTTGGTTTGGACTGGAGTGTACTTTCGGGGGTTACAGCACCCTTTAACGGTCAAGCCAGCCGGCCCTTTACTTATGACACAGGCGCACGCTTGGCACTACTTTGTTGATGCACGTGCGGCTACTGCGCACACAATTCACAAACACAGAAAATAATTTTTTTTTGGTTTGGACTGGAGTGTACTTTCGGGGGTTACAGCACCCTTTAACGGTCAAGCCAGCCGGCCCTTTACTTATGACACAGGCGCACGCTTGGCACTACTTTGTTGATGCACGTGCGGCTACTGCGCACACAATTCACAAACACAGAAAATAATTTTTTTTTGGTTTGGACTGGAGTGTACTTTCGGGGGTTACAGCACCCTTTAACGGTCAAGCCAGCCGGCCCTTTACTTATGACACAGGCGCACGCTTGGCACTACTTTGTTGATGCACGTGCGGCTACTGCGCACACAATTCACAAACACAGAAAATAATTTTTTTTTGGTTTGGACTGGAGTGTACTTTCGGGGGTTACAGCACCCTTTAACGGTCAAGCCAGCCGGCCCTTTACTTATGACACAGGCGCACGCTTGGCACTACTTTGTTGATGCACGTGCGGCTACTGCGCACACAATTCACAAACACAGAAAATAATTTTTTTTTTGGTTTGGACTGGAGTGTACTTTGGGGGTTACAGCACCCTTTAACGGTCAAGCCAGCCGGCCCTTTACTTATGACACAGGCGCACGCTTGGCACTACTTTGTTGATGCACGTGCGGCTACTGCGCACACAATTCACAAACACAGAAAATAATTTTTTTTTTGGTTTGGACTGGAGTGTACTTTCGGGGGTTACAGCACCCTTAACGGTCAAGCCAGCCGGCCCTTTACTTATGACACAGGTGCACGCTTGGCACTACTTTGTTGATGCACGTGCGGCTACTGCGCACACAATTCACAAACACAGAAAATAATTTTTTTTTTGGTTTGGACTGGAGTGTACTTTCGGGGGTTACAGCACCCTTAACGGTCAAGCCAGCCGGCCCTTTACTTATGACACAGGCACACGCTTGGCACTACTTTGTTGATGCACGTGCGGCTACTGCGCACACAATTCACAAACACAGAAAATAATTTTTTTTTTGGTTTGGACTGGAGTGTACTTTCGGGGGTTACAGCACCCTTAACGGTCAAGCCAGCCGGCCCTTTACTTATGACACAGGCGCACGCTTGGCACTACTTTGTTGATGCACGTGCGGCTACTGCGCACACAATTCACAAACACAGAAAATAATTTTTTTTGGTTTGGACTGGAGTGTACTTTCGGGGGTTACAGCACCCTTTAACGGTCAAGCCAGCCGGCCCTTTACTTATGACACAGGCGCACGCTTGGCACTACTTTGTTGATGCACGTGCGGCTACTGCGCACACAATTCACAAACACAGAAAATATATTATTTTTTTAGCACTTGGGGGGAGCACCCCTGATGGACAGAGCACCCCCTGGACAACACTACAGCACTCCTTTAGGACTGGGACACTGCACAGGACTTTGGAGTGGACACAGCCCCTATGGAGAACTGACTGCACAACACAGTCCAGCCAGCCCCTATGGACTTTGAAGTAGTGGACACAGCCCCTATTAACAACAGCAGCACAGCACAACACAGCCAGCCCCTATGGACTTTGAAGTAGTGGACAACAGCAGCACTACACTACACTACACTACACTACACTACACTACACAGCCCTAACTCCCACCCTCCCTCTTCACTGTCCACAGCCGAGTGAGAAAATGGCGCCGACGCGGGTACCTTATATAGGATCCAAAACCCGCGAGACTCGGAAGGCGGGATGATGACGTTTTGCCTCGATTTCAGATCCGAGTCAGGCGGGAAAAGTCGAGCCTGACTCGGATCGGACTCGGATCGGGGGGGCTCGGGGGGGTTCGGATTTCAGAAATCCGAACCCGCTCACCCCTAATATATATATATATATATATATAGTGGTGAGTGGGGTAGTCTCTCACCTGAATTGTGACGGGATCAGCTCCCTCCAAGGGAATCTGGAGTGAAGCCTGTGCATTCTACATTAGCAGTGGGGGTGTGCACAGGCCCAGCTGCAACTCATCACTGAGCAGCAGAGAGAGTTTGAAACTCTCACAAACCCACTGCTCTGGCCACTGATGCTGACTAGCAGCCAATTAGTAGGAGAGAGTATTGTAGTGCCAGGCTCCAAGAGCTATGGCTGCAAGCCACTGCTGACTGCTAAGCACAAGGAGTGCTGGGACATTTACTTCGTCGGCCTGGACGTGACCGAAACGTCGCTATGATTCTGGCATATTCTTGAATAAAGTATTCATCATTGGCTATATCTTTCTGGTCAGTGCCTCCATTTGGAATATATATATATATATATGGAATTGAAATACCGTCTACTCAACAGCCGCTGGTTAGAATCCCAACAGTGAGAGATCCCGACGGGCGTTGGTAAGCACCCTAACTCTCCACTCCCCCGCTCCTAACCCTAACCCTCTTTTAGGGGTGCCTAAATCTAAACTAACCTCCCCTCCTAGTGCCTAACCATAACCTCCCCCCAGAGGTGCCTAAACCTAACCCCTCCTCCCCCCTTCCCGCACCCTAAACCTAACCCTCCCGGGGGGCTGCCTAACCCTATCCTCCCCCACTAGTGCCTTACCCCGGGGGGTGCCTAACCCTAAGTCCCCCCGGGGGTCTCTAAACCTACCCCCCCATCCCCGGGCTAAGTGTAATACTTACCCATCAGCAGATCATCGGGATGGCGGGGGTCGCTCCTTCGGCATTGGGATTAAGATAGGCATCGGGGACACAGTATATATGTCACTCACCGAGGGTTGTACGAATCTCTTCTTCTGGGCAGAGAGGTGAATTGCATATAATTCTCTAACATTTTAAATATCACTTTACACTTCCAACAATTAATATATTTCAAACAATATACACACAAGTAAAGTAACACTTCACAATATTCAGATTTATTAGACAGGAACTCCGGAACTGGAGCTATAAATGAAAAGGTTATTTTCTGACAGTATTAATAATAACAATACATTTACTTTCCAAATAACATTGTTTACTGAACAAACAATCTTTAACTTTCAAATTTCCCTTACTATCTACTGGTAGAGATAACAATGAATATTTCTAACTTAACCTATCATTAAGTTTAAACTTTAGTCCGGACTAAATTAGTTTTCCCTTAAAGTCTATACTTATTGGCCAAATTACTGTCGGTGGTGCACAGTCGAGATAATAGACAGTTTGACAAACTGAAGAATATTAACTGAATGTTGAGCTCCCTGACAGCTTATGTCGTGCTTAATAATAATGTCAAGTTATTTTGTTTATAACAATCCTGAGCTCAACTTTATGTTATTTAATCCTTCCAACGTAATGAGGCTGAAGTATTAATGGGAATTTACTGTTTCTTTCCTTCAGTTCCCTGAATCCGGACTTTTATCAGTTACTTCCTATCAAGCTGTATAGATACAGTCAAATCAATTAATTTGTTTTGATCACTGTGTGTGGGTGGCTTATTAAACAGTTCTCTCCTGCAATGAAGGGATTTCACAGTATCTCTCTATCTTCTGGCTAACGAGGGGCTATTTGAGCACTACTATCCTGGCTTTGTTCAGTGGAGAAGCTTTCTGTGAACTGCAGGGCTCATGTACGTGGATAAGTGATTATAAAGTGGTCTATATCACTACCTAAGATTTTTAGCCTGCTTTTGTCTAGGTGATTATTTCTCAGTCTCTGAGGGATATATTCTGTATCTTCTAACAAATGCTGCAGAAGGAGGGTAAAGTAATTTGTCCACCAGTACTCACAGATCAGAGCCTGTTATCTCCCTCAATCGGCAGGGATTCAATGCAGAAGCAGTGACAGCTCCTGCTGTCACTCACTGGAAGCCAGACACTCCCCTCCAGCTCTATTGTAGTCCGGAGTCCGCCTCCTCCCACCGGGCCACGCTCCCTGGTTCACTCCACTCCCTGATAGACGAACTGTGGTTCCTCCTGCTACCACCCCCGGCTGTTAGTCATCGATCGGGAGGCAGGTTAACAGGCCTGGCTCCACCCACCTAATGGCCGCCGGTGTTCAGGCTGAAACACCGCTCTGTGATCTCCAGCAGCTCCGCTTTCCGCACCCCGGCAGTACAGTCGCAACCAGAGGCTCTCTCCAACCGACGCCACCAGCGGTCAGTCCACCTATTTAACTCCAGTGCTCCTGTACCCGGATGTTTACTGCTGAGGCCGCGGGACACTGTGCAACTGAGCACGTGGTGCTCCAGCATCCCCACACTCATGCCAGCTCCCGCACCCGCCACTCCAGTGCCCACTGACACCAATGCACCCCAATGCAAGGCTGCATATGTTTCACAATAAAATCAATGGGGCATACATGCTCCCATGGGAATGCACCAATCCCAACACCCAGTCCTCTAGTGGGATATCACATATATACATATATAATACACTGTCATGTTGCCCATAGTGTAAATAAACTACATGGGAAGAGTGGATGGGCTGCAGAGGCTGCAAAAGGGTCTAGCGGTCGAGCTGTTGTACCTGGGAGGCTGGTGATGAACAGCATCCGCCAGGAGTAAGGGCAAGTAAGGGATCAGGAAGAATGGGCCACCATACCTCCCAACATGACTCTCTCCAGGAGGGACACAATGCTCTGGTCCTGGACTTCCCTGGTAATTTCTGATTGATGGCGGCTCCAGAGGTGGGGCTGCAGTACAGTCCAAAATTCAAATAGGGGAGACGCACCAACTGCCAGTGAGTCCCAGCCAGTGATGTTTGGCAGCGTGTGAAATGACAGTTGGTGTGGCTCCCCTATTTGAATTTTGAACTGCGCTGCAGCCCCGCCTCTTACCAGGGAATTCCCGGACCAGAGCATTGTGTCCCTCCTGGAGAGGGTCATGTTGGGAGGTATGGGCCACACATGATGCCCTGGCAATGCTGCCCTCAGTTGAATGTCCCGGGAGTAGGTGTTGGTGATCTCACTCATGTCTTTCGCTGCGGACAGGTGTCACTCGTCGGTCCAGTTTTGAAAGTGGAAGCCATTGTCTCTTCAGTGTCTGACAGAAAGAATAAGGCTCCATAGAGCAAGCTCCTACTCTGCAGGGTCAGGCCGCTCCATAGTAAGGACAGTTCCCTCACCTTAATGCTTCAGCTGCACTTGCTGCTCCTGGACACTGGGGTTTCGGCTGAGGAAGGAAAGCGCAGGTCCAGCTGGGGAGTTTAATAAATAGACCCCTATTTTCACACTTTTTACCAAATAAAGCCCTATAACACCACAGACAAATATCTATACACTATAAAATTATGTCACTTAAAACAGCTACAGATAGCGTGCTTCATGCTGAGAAAACATTATGACGGTACTTATCAAAGATTGGACAGGGATAAAATTGTGAGAGATAAAGTACCAAGTAATCAGCTCCTAAATGTCATTTTTCAAGCACAGGCTGACAAATACCCCCCTAACGTAAGCATTACATTGCGAGCTCTATGGAATTCTGCATGCCATATTTTTATGTGCTGCTTAGAAAGTTGTAAATACTACATGCCCTCCAGAGATGAATGGCACATTCTTTGAACTGCGACTCTGATTTAGATGGTATCACCAAAGTTCCCTTTTCAACACCGTGCCACTGACGGTTCAGAGGAGACGATTAAATGTTAGCATAGATGCCATTAAATTATACTGCTTTCAGGAATTAATTTAATATATTGTTCAGCAATTGCTCACAGTAAATATGTGAGCTACATGAATCATGACAAAATTAAATCTCAAGATTTATAAGATGTGGAAAGGGATGAGGACAACAAACTCTGTCAGAAGCCTGCGGAAAATTACAGTTTCATTGCTGTGCAATAATTTCACTGAGTTGGCCATAAATATGTTATACTGACCTTCCGGATGGCTGGGTTATATTAAAAACAAATGTAAAACAATAGAACAGATGTATTTCTCACCATAAAAAGCTATGATGTGGTGTATTAGAAGAATAATGTCTCCCTTTCATGTACATTTTGTATCAAATCTGAAATGAAATATACAGGTGGAAATGAGATACATGTGTTAAGCATAGAGCACAGATTATTTGGGTTAAGTGTATCCTGACATGTTTTTACTATTATAGACATAAATTACTATCACAATGTACCAGAGAACTGCTTAATCCAATAATATCTCACTCATTGTTACATTGTAATATTATATGATATATGTGAATTGTTGTAGACAAGCTTGGTTTTCCTAGGAGAACATTACTGAGTACTTTTTTATACCTGTAATTTAAACTTTACTTATAGGGAGCCACATGTGGTCCCTACAGCTGTACAGAGGGTAAATGACAAGACAGTACATGGGGATTTATGTATCAAGCAGTGAAAACAGTGGAGAAGTGGGCTCCTACCTATTATTTTATAGACTGTACTTGATAAATGCTACATCAAAGCTGATTGGTTGCTATGGTTAACTTCTCTACTGGTCCACTTCTCCACCGTTTTCACTGCTGGATACATAAAACAGTACAATACAATAAGCAATACAGTAGCGGTCCCGCTAGGCTGTTTTAGCGGGGCGCGGCACCCTGCCCTCTTTCTGGAAGGCAAAAAGTGCCCTGCCCTAACAGCCTGTGGGAACTGTCTTCACCCGCGGGTCGCAGTGTCCCGCGGGTGAAGAAATGTGCGGTGACCCGGTCACCGCCGGAGAATAGACGCCAGGCGCATGCGCCCGGCATCTATTCTCCCTGTCTGCATGGCTTGGGGGCTGCCCGGCGTGTCCGTAAGTGTCGGGCACGCCCCCAAGAGTGATGAAAAGGGGACGCGGCTTATAGACACGCCCCCTTTTCGATGACCACTCCCCCTTCTTGGACGCGCGCGCACGACCATGCCCTCTCTAGCTCCGGCGCCCTGCCTCGCGCCGGAGTTAGAGTGAACACTAATACAGTATACGATTAACAAATAACACTGTACAACTGTCAATATAGCTACTAATGCCAGTGGGGCAAGTGGAATATCAGTTAAAAGCTGAAACCTGTACCCATAGACTACTGTGCAACTAACAGGTTTAGAGCAACTGCAAGAGGATATGAAGGAAAGACAAAGATGAAATTGAGGGCCTGATTCAGAGCCGGATGCTCTGACCAGAGCGCTCGCTCTGAATCAGTGCCCTCATACCTAAAAATGGAGCGGCCTCCTGGCCGCTCGCATAGCTGTGGGTGACCAGCCACAGCATATGCGAGCGGCCAAAAAGATGGTCGCGATGGTCAAGACCATCGCGACCATCAGGCTTGCGACGAGACCCTGCGGTAGGGTCTCGGTGACCGCAAGCCCTGGAGTGATTTTGGCTCTATCAGAGCCAAAATCACTCCCACTGACATCACTAGTGATGTCAGTGGGGCCGGACCCAGACGGTAGGCGTTCCCATGGGAATGCCTCCGTCTGGCAGCCATGCCCCCGGCACGCCCATCAAAGGGGGCGTGCTGTCAGTCACCATCGACAGCACGCCCCCTTTGGTGTGAGACCCGGAGCGACAGCTCAGCTGTCGCAGTCCGGGTCTCGCGCATGCGCACGACGGAGCTCCCTCCGTCGTGCGCATGCGCATTGGGGTAACATCAACCCGCTTGCGAGCGTCCTGCGTTCGCGAGCGGGTCTGAATGACCCACTGAGTCCCCAGGCAGGGTGTAGATTTACTAAAGCTTCTAAAACAGACAAATGGTGATGTTACCCATAGCAACCAATCAGATTCTGTGTGTTATTTTCTAGAATGCAATAGAGAAATGGAAGCTACAATCTGATTGGTTGCTAGGGGCAACAGCACCACTTTTCATTTTTAGAAACTTTAGTAAATCTACCCCTGGGAGTCCAAGGAGGAGGTAAACATGAGTGTAGCTGGTGAGCAAGAGTAGTAGATGATTAGAAAAGAAGACCCTGCTCACTGGAGCTTACATACTGATGGGTCGGGGAAACAAACAGATGACACAGGGGAGCTGAGGGCAGGTAAAAAGAGTGGGTAACAAGTTCCTGGTGGACTGCGGTTTCAGTCCTTATTATTTTATTTAGGGTAATGGTAGGAGTTCCAATCAGGGGGGCACGGTTATGCCCTGCAGTGTTGTAAATTCTTACGGTTGTTGCAGCATCACGGGGAAGGGGGAGGCAATTGTAAACTCCAATAGTGGGTGGGGCATCGGGATGGGGGTGATGAGGTGGCGGGTAGGCCCCAGCAGAGGACCAGGTCTGAGTACTTTGTAACCCTCTACCACCTGCTGAGTGTCACTGGGTAACACTGCTTTACTGATATACAAGGGAAACACTTATAACAGAATGATAATTTCGGGAAATAAATGTACTTTCTGTGCCACACATATTGCAACTTTTAACAAGCTGTACATAGTTGAGGACTAAAGTTTTTCCCATCTGAGAAATGTTATGGCTGCTCTAACTCATTCAGACACTCAACTCTAGTGGGAGGAAAATACTGCTTCTGTGTTGGAACAATGTATGATCCAGTTTTGCTTTGTGCAACAACCTTTTAACTTTTTTGCAGAGGGAAAATCTCCAGAACTATGCAAATGTTTTAAAGCTCACCTGTTCATTACTGTACATGAATCAGTGCTGCTGGAGGCAAGCAGAGATGGGATGTTGGTTGTTAAGGATTTATTATTACCGTGTGTCACTCAGCACCTGCTTCCAAGATATTTATTTGACTATGTAAATAATATATTACAGCATTATTATTAAAAAAAACTGTGTTCATTATATTTTTTTATTAGAATTATGTTTTGCATTACTGTAAATATTGCGTTCAATGTGATAACAAATTAATGTTTTATAAAAATACAAATTAACCTGTGAGATTAAATAAAATACTTCTAATGCCAGGCACACACTAGATGATATGTCATCCGATCTGGCAGGATCGGACGACATATCGGGCACATTATCTAGTGTGTACCCTCAATGTCACTGATGATGCGCGCTCCCAAATGCAGTACGGCTCCCGACATCGGCAAGTGTGTATGCACTTGCCGATGCCGGGATCCCCGACAGGTTCTGTCGCACGATAGGTCGGCTGGGTACACATC
This sequence comes from Taudactylus pleione, assembly GCA_031769625.1. NCBI lineage: Eukaryota > Metazoa > Chordata > Amphibia > Anura > Myobatrachidae > Taudactylus > Taudactylus pleione. Next base: position 32,271,483 of record JAUIMM010000015.1, on the reverse strand, counting down.
GTTAAATGTGTACCCAGCTTTAGAAGGGGGCCAGCTTATGTGGGGTGTCACTGGTGTCTCCACTCAGGGCTCTGTGCCTGATTCAGATGTGGACCCAATGCCAATATTTACAAAGTTGAGCAATTATCGGTTGACTGCAAATGTGTCTTAGCCACATTGCGCACGTGCGTCAATTGTAATCAAATGTGACTACAGTTGTAGTGAGGATCTATTCGCAAGTGATTGACAAACCTGGGACCAATTTGTGGGAAGTAACAGGGTGTGGTGGCAAAAACACAGGTGTGTCCTGACCGTTGTACTGGTATGTTTCTGCCTACATCTGCGATCATGTACACAGAAAATATGGCACCAGCATCTCAGTTCCCGCAAGACTTACTCATAAGATCGGTTATCGAAGGATATTCAAACAACCGCTGCGTGTCTTAAATCGGCAACGCTGCCATTGGGCGTCTCAATATGTTTCCAGGCGGATGCATGTAGTAGCATATTTTTGTACAGGAGCTGTGTACTGGATTGCAGCAGCGATTGCATTAGTGTCCACATTCTGAATTTTTTATTTCTGACCATGTCTAAACCCTATCTGATAAAATGCCAAACTCCTCCCAAAGAGAAAATAACAATAAATTGTAATCTAGCCTTTATTACACAATACAGGACATAATATCAGCTATAAGACACGTTCACAGCATGGTGGTGCTGAAAGTGTTAAATATGATTTGAAATAGTTATTATTATCCTAATTCATTCATAAACGAATTGAGAACGTATAATCAAATTTGTAAAAACAAATATTTGACAGTTAGTCTTTAATATTCAAAAATTATATTGTTTCACAACCTAAAATGTATTCAAAACTGTCAAAATGTATTTAAACTTCTAACTGTACAAGTTGATTCACAGAACCATGTAAACCCCAATTGTTGCCTCTTTCTCTCCAGTAATTAATAAATATAGTGGGATCAGGAGTTTTCATTGCACATATGTTGCTAACAAATAAAAAGCACCTCAGGGCGTGATTCAGAGATGTACGCAACACTGATTTACGCAGATTCAATAATTGTTTGCCATTGAGCATGCATGTAAGCCACACGTGCAGCCATTGTTTGTGACTACGCTCACATAGAGTCAATCGTAAAGTGAGTGACAGGTAGTCAGCATTTGGGGGAGATGAAGGGGGGTGGCTAGGCAAATGTAGGCGTGTCTGACCGTTTAACACTGTTTCATGGGCACGCATAAATTAGCCATTGTGGTTTCCTTTGCAGCATGAGAAATCTCTGCGTGTCAGGAGAGCCACAGTGTTTGAGACAGGTCAGACTTTGCCACATATGCTGCATGGCTGCCCAATCTGGGTCAATGTTACTGATTTTTACATTGGCACGCCACGTCAGATGGATATGAGAAGGCAGCAGTGGGGGTCCGTATGCTCAGGTGAGCTTTGGAAACATTAGCATATTTTAGTGAAATCGCAGCTGTGAATGCATTAGTATACATCTTTCAATCAGGCTCTCGGTCCACTGTCACCAATGAAAACTCTCTTATCTTTCCCATCTTGAAATTAATGTGTGGTTTACAACACTATGGGGGGTATTTAATATGTGAGCTAAAAGTCCGTGCAGGACTTTATACCCGTATTCAATTTGAAAGCTGAGAAAACGGGACCCAGCGGAAAGGTGAGTATCACAAAAAATGTGGGAATTTTCAGGAAATCATCCAGGGACCCCCCAAATGATGTCCTGACATGGGGGATCATTATGGTTACCCCCATTTTGGCCTGCGGAAGGTAAGTATGTTTTTTAAATAGCCACAGCAGGTGTTTTTTCCCGACAGGGAAGAAGGGGTGATGAAGAGCACTTAGGGTTTTTTACAAAAAAAAACTCGGTGCATCAAATTTGGGGTACATGAAAATGTGTGCAAGCCTATTTTTAAGTCTCTAAGGTGCATTTTGAAAATTCTTAAAAAATGCACCTGCCGCTACCACCCGCATTCTTTAAAACACCTGCCACATACTTGGGAGCCCTCCCTGAATTTATTTTGTTAGTTTAAAATTTGTTCGCCATTATTATTATTTTTTTTAACCCCAAAATTTTACACATTTTTTTGGGGTGTTCCTATTTTTTTTAAAACTTTTTTTTTTACACAGATCGTTTTAAGGGGGCATTCCCAAGGGTGCAGGCTATTTTTTTGAGCCTGCACCCCTAAACCCCAAGCGAAAAGTCACCGGCAAAAAGTCAATGAAATTGAATACGGGGATATTGGAAATAGGCGAAAATGACATCATCGGCAATAAATTATCGCCGATAATGGACTTTTCGTCCCATATTGAATATGGCCCTATGAGAACTAACTAGCTTTTGAGAGAAGGGATTTGTCCACACAGGTGCAATATAATAGCATCACTCAGACATTGCTCCAATTTAAATCAGCAATCCCATGACAAAATCACTACAGTGGACATCAGAAGAAGCTTGGTAATAAACATTTTTCCTTTTTATTATTTTCATCTCTTATTTAAAATGTGCCACACAGGCTACATGGTGCCATACAAAGAGATAGAACATACATATCTATATCTATATATATATATATATATATATCTATATATATATATATATATATATATATATATACAGTGTGTATATATATATATATATATACTGTATAAAATGGTACAGACAATAACATAACTTTACATCTCTCTCTCTTTCTATGTCCTGGGGTCTGTGTGTTCGTTCAGGTTAATTTCTTGAACCACACTACGGATTTTTATGGGGTTTTCACTATTCTATACAGCATTGGTAGAGGAAGGTTAGGTGTCTGAACCATTTCTCTGTTACAAAAGGGAGCTGAGCAGTGACTAATCTTACACCAAGCTGAAGCAGAGTAGCTGCTCATGGTGCTGAAACAGCAAAAGGGGAGCCAATCAGAGCTAGCAATGTACCCTGTAGCTTAGCAGTACCCTAGAGAGGGTAGGGAGCCAGGGAGTAAACAGGATCATGTCTGAGGCAGACAGAGAGTGAGAGACATCCTTCAACGAACCCATGAAGTTGTCCTGATGCAGTCACAGTAGCCAGGAAGGACACAAGGGAGGCAGAGCTATCAGGAATTTAATAAAAACAAACAACCATCGGAACACCATCAAATGATTTACATTTGATGGAGGCAAACATCGGGCTGCCACCATCAAATGGTACAAACACTACCATCGGAACAAAATCATTGATGGTTGGTAACCATCGGATTCCAATGACCATCCCTATGCTGAACCCACAGACAGATTCCGTCCACCACTCCTCCACTGTGATGTGCTCCCTCTCCAGCGTGATGTTCCCGCTCAGCCACATGCATGGAGGCTGCAGAAATATGCACAGGTGCCCCAGCCCCGGGGACATGCTGCTGATGATGCTTACGGTAGCTGCAATACAAATCTCTCATCCATGATCCTCCTGGCCGCCCAGCACATCCCAGCTGCAGCGCAGCAGCAGTGGGGGTTGTGGTGACACTGGTGAGATGCAGTGGGCAGGAGTGAGAAGCAGGGGGTTGTGATATGCAGAGGCCTGTGGTGTGATACAGGGGGCTGAGATAAGAAGAAGGAGTGAGAAGCAGGGGCCTGAGGTGAGATGCAGTGGGGCAGGAGTAAGAAGCAGGGGGCTCTTGTGAGATACAGGGTATTGTGGTGATATGGCTCAGGTTGTTATGAGATGCAGGGGCTGTGGCATGATGAAATCGCTCCCGTGCGAAGCTGGGGTGGGTCGCTAGTATTATATAAATATTATTTCTGCCTATCCTTTTTGTCTTCCTTTGCCTTAGCTCTTTCTCTATTTTCTTATTTTTTTTACTTCTTTCATCTTTGCTTATTTGTTGGTATCATGTCCCAGCTCTGCCATGCTGCATCCTAGCCTGCCAGGTAACTTGCTTATGTGAGGCTATATCCCATGGCCATCCACTGGATAAGACCTTGGTGCAGGGCCTGTATAGTTCTCTGCTACGATGGTCACTTCTGGCAGCGCTTGAGTTGACGCCTGTTGGCAGGCCATCGCAACGTGTGTTAAGGAAGCGGGTTGTGGTTATAAGTGAAAGGTGAGTCAGCCAGCCTAGAGTCTGTCAATGCGCCGCTGCTGCTGGCTAGGGTGTGTGTAGCTGAGGCCGCAGTGCATAGTGGGGGAGTAGACGGAGCGGCAGCGGTGAGGATCTGCAGCAGCCACTCCCAGGGCCCTGCCATTGCACAGTGCATTCAGAGGGGAACAGAAGTTTTATAAGGTGCCAACGCCATGGAGCGCTGATGATGCTAATTGCACCGCCATTTTAAGGATGGTGGGGTCTCGGCTGCAGGAGAAATGGCTGCCAGTGTTGTTATTGTACCATCTCTGAGGGCTACCAGGTGGGAGTGTAAGGCTCCCTCTGTGATTACTGTTGGGGCTGGACTCAGGGAGCTGCAGGTTTTTCAAGCATGCCAAGTTTGTTAGTGTGGAGTGCTGGGTTTCATCAGGAGGGAGCTTTGCGATCTTATGATGCAGTCATGGTGCAACCCCCTTCTGTTGTGGCATGGCCTCCAAAGGGTTGAGTGTCTGCACAGGTTCTGGGTGGTCCTGGCAGGGGTGGTGCTCCAGTGGCTAGCATGGCTGCTGGGGTTCCAGCTGAGGCAGCTCTTGGTTTGGATGTGTCAGCAGTGTCAGGGTTGTACACATTATTGGACTCATGTCTGGTCCCCATTTTGACCACTGGCCCCAGGGGAGGGGTCTTTGGTGCAGGGTTGGTGGCTGTATTGGGGCATTCTGGGTTAGCTGGGTCTAATTTGCAGGGGCATTTGAGGCCATTAGTGGTGCAATTGGTGCAAGCTTTCATACCAGTGGTTAGTTCGGCTTTCAAGCGGGAGTCAATAGTGGTAGCATAGCGTCTTGGGGTTGCCGATATGCAGTCAGGGAATATGAATATTTTAACTGCCAAGCCAGAGGTTGTTCCTCTTTTACCCTCTATTTCAGGATCTTCCAGTGAGTTGGAGCCCATGAATTGTAGTCAAGGTCTTTGTGGATGTGATTCAGCCACAACAGATGTCTCTGGAGATGACGGACAGCGGCGACCTGATGTGGGTCCTAATCCTATTGGCCTTAAGCCTGAGTAAGTAAAGTGTTATGCTTTCAGTAATGGGCAGTGTACCCTGGACTCGAGATGTAATTTTCGGCACCTCTGCATCTGAAATATCCAATCAGAGATTGCGGACATTTAGATCAGAGCAGTGCCAGTGCCCCAAAGGTTACATCCCTGTGGGCAGTAGTGCTAAGTAAGGCTCCCACTCCATTGAAAAAGGGTGCAATGTCAATTTGGCTTAAAGGCTACCCACTCTGTCGGAATGCAGATTTTTTATGGGCTCCAACCTGTGTCTGATCAAGTTCTTTGTCTCATTCAACATTTGTCTTGCCCACAGGGTTCCTCAGTGATTGATACCATTCCGGAATCCTATTGTCGGGTTGTTTACTTATCTTTTGACTTGGTCTTGGACATTGTCTGGTCTTTTTGACTGTAGGGCTCTCATGTGCAAGATAGATGTTGAAACAGCTTTTCAGTGGTTGCCACTGCACCATGATGCTTTTCTGTATATGGGTTTTAGACTGGAGGATGGATATTACGTGGATTTGGTTTATTTCCTTTTAGGGGTCCTTCTGGGCCTCTGCATTGTGCTCAGCTGCTTTTTGATGCTCAAGCAATATTCACAGCATTTGGTGTGCCTATTGCCTGTGATAAAATGGCAGAGCCAATTTGAGTATTAAAATTGATAATTAGGCGGGTTGTTGCAGACTCCCACAGACAAAGTGACAAGGCTTTGGGATGATATTGTGTTTACCTTGGCAGCTGGGAAGGTTACATTATAGCAAACTCAGTCATTGCTTGGTCTTTTTCATTTGCTTGTGAGATTATATCCATGGGCAGAACCTTCTGCATAAAGTTGGAGCACACAACGTTTGGGGTTCGCAGGTTAGTAGGAAAAGTGTAAGGAGTTTTATCCTATCAGTAAGGGTTTCAGTTTGTTGGGGGGTATATTTATGGTTTATATTATTGCTCCAGGCTTAAGGGAGGTCTCTATTCCTGATTCTTTACCCACCATCCTGCCCTAGTTTTTGTTTTTTAGTAGGCATGTGCACCGACCCATGTGTTTTGGTTTTGGGTTTTGGATCTATATCTCCTTTGTGTTTTGGATCTGAATTTGGTTTTGACAAAACTGCCCTTGCGTGTGTTGGTTTTGGTTTTGGATCTGTATTGTTTCTAAAGAATCATAAAAACAGCTAAAATAACATAATTGGGCCTGTTTTTGTGCCTACAGTATTATTTACCTCAATAACATTAATTTACACTCATTTCCAGTAAATTTTGATCACTTCCCAGCTCACAATATTAATTTCATCCAGTTTAGGCCAAAAGGTTGCATTCAGGTAGCTGGCTGACTAAGCTAAGCAACAGTAGTGGGCGGCACTAACGTGGCAATTCAGCTTCCAACTGAGTGGAACTGCAGTGGTAGACAGGATGGAAGTTTAATAAACTATATGACCCCATAGGAAGTTTAAAAACCAAGAATGTTTTCATTAATCAAGAACTAGGTCAGAGGCCTGAGGTAGTTCGAATATGTTTAAGGGCTAAAGTCAGGAAAAGTATCGAAGGATTGATTAGTTTTTCATTTATTTATTTTAATGTTTTGTTTCTTAAAAATTTTTATGAGGGAAAATTAATGTAGGAAAAAGGAGAGTTGCTGCTAGTACACACTGTAAACAGATGTTTACTTTGTGCTAAGGGAGGTTGTTATGGATAATGGGACCAAGACTTGCTGTTTACATCAGAGGAAAATTGCCTGTAGCTAGCTCTCCAGTTGAAATAGAACTCCCAGCATCTGTGATGTTTGCTGGGCCTACTGGAAGTTATTTGTCAACAACAGGTGGTGTGCCTCAGTTTACCTCAGCCTGCTTTACACACTGTATGTAATTTCTGGACATATTTGGCATTCAGCATCCACATGTACAAGATTTCAGTGGCTGTGGCAGTTCAACTTCCAACATGGCACATCAGGAAACAAATGTTTTTATTATTAAAGAGGCCTGAGGGAGTTGGAGTATGTGTGTAGTTGAAGGCAGGGAAAGGAAGGGTTGATTAGTAGTAAATTTAATTACATTTTTTGATTCCGAAGCAAATTTATGAGGGAGGAGGGAAGGGGAGGAGGCATTTACAAAAATATTAATCATTCACATCAGTCCTTGCCCCAGAAGAATCCTTGAGCAGTATGCCTGCTGCTGCTGCTCCTGGGAATGGATCTTCATCCCAGTAGTAGTTTTAAAAATACAATTGACTGTTAAACATATCTTTGCAAGGGGAAGCAAGTATGACAGCAGTCACCCAGATACTCAGCGGATCACTGATGCCATAACCTCTATGCTGGTATTAGATGTGCATCCAATATCCACCAATAATGCAGTGGGTTTTAGATTTAGACAGTAAATTGAGGTTCTGTGTCCCCACTACAAAATCCAATCTAGATTCCACTTCACTAGAAAAGCAATTACCAGCCTGTACAGGAACATTAAAAAAATTATTTAGTGTCCTCCAAAATACCGTTGTACCCACTGTCTACTTAGCCACAGATATGTGGACAAGCGGAACATAGCAAACGTAAGATTACATGACTGTAACAGCCCACTGGGTGGGTGTATTGCCTTCAGCATCTAAGAAACAGCAGCTAATTCAGAGGCAGGCTACTCTGTGTATCACCAGTTTCACTAAGAGGCATACCGCTGACAACCTTTTAGAAAAAGTCAGGGAAGTCATTGCAAAATGGCTTACCCTGCTTGGAGTTTCCTCAGGATTCATAATTTCTGACAACACCCCCAATATTGTGAGAGATTACAGCTGGGGGAATTCCAACATGTCCTATGTTTTTCTCATGCAATCAACTTGGTGGTGCAAATTGTTTTAATAATGACAGGGCCGTGCAGGAGATGCTCTCTGTGGCCCAAAAAATGTCTGGACATTTTCGCCATTCAGCGGGTGTATGTTGAAGATTGCAGCACCTGCAAGAAATGTTAAATTTGCCCTGCCACCAGCTGAAGGAAGTAGTCACCTGTGAAGTGAGTTCAGATACTGCCAGCTTGAGTCAGGTAATTCCCCTAATTAGACTGTTGGAAAAGCAACTTGAGGAGCTGAAACAAAGCAATTCTGCAAAGTACGTTGGACTTGTAGATCAAGTGCTTTATTCACTTCACCAGGAACCAAGTGTTGTCACATGATGCAGCGATGGCTCCTCCTTCAGTTACTCCAGCAAGTGCGGCTGCCAAGGCAAAAAACTAAACTTTCCCAAAAGGCCCACTGGTGATGCAGGTGAGTCAACACAACCAAGTTTTGACATCTGATTGGTTCTAAAAGAATTGCCTACAATTAAATTAATGAGACCTCTACTGTGACTCCATCTGATATGGTCACCATGACAGTCCGTTTGACTACTAGCAGGAAAAAAAGGGCAAATTGTAGGCCCTTGCACAAACTGGCTTTGCTTTACTAGAGCTGCCCACCCTCCAGTGTGTAATCCATGAGAGTTTTCAGCACAGCCAGGAACCTTGTCAGCGATCGGCGTAGGAGGCTACTTCCCCAAAATGTGGAAAAGATGATGTTCATTAAAATGAACTACAAATTTCATGAGGAAGACCTTTACCGCCAATTACGTCCAAAATTTACAGAGGCACCTGTAATGGTGGATTCCAGCGGGAACTAAATAATATTGTGTGAAGAAAGATGATGTAGACACTGATGAGGGTGAGGAATCGGATGATGATGGCGACAACATCTTGCCTCTGTAAAGCCAGTTTGTGCATGTAGAGATCATAGCCAACAATGTCAGCTGCCCATTGGTAGCTTGTCTTCTGTGGTCCAAACAAACCAATCGCTTCATGATTGAGGATATTGTTGATGAAGGTGTTGGTGGTAAAGATGGCAGGTGCTTGGATCTAGCAGATTGAAGGGAGCTAGCTGACACTTGTTGGTACTTTTTGAGCTAAAGATTCTGAAGTTTGAAAAAACTTTTTTGATGGATGCGCTGCAGATGATGTAAAAGGGAGGAGGTTACTAGATGGTTAAGGTAACTACCTCTACTTATTCTGGCTTTACAAAGGGTACAGATAGCTTGACAATTGTTGTCCGGATTTGGGTAGAAATAATTCCAAGAATTGGATTTTTTTTGTCTTACATCCAGATATGACAATGGGCTTTTCCTTATCATTGGCAACAACTGTTTTTTCCACTGGTGCCTGATTTACACAAATAACATCCTCATCAACAAAATCCCATCTAGATTCCACTTCACTAGAAAAGCAATTACCAGCCTGTACAGGAACATTAAAAAAATTATTTAGTGTCCTCCAAAATACTGTTGTACCCACTGTCTACTTAGCAACAGCTATGTGGACAAGCGTAACAGAGCAAACAAATGCTTGTCAACATCCTTATTAGTGTCAGCTACACAAATATCCTCATCCTGGTGCACTTCCAGAGAAGCATCCTCGATTTCAGCATGTTCACTTGTGCTAAAATCATCATAAAAGGCAGGACCACCAGTCATAAATAAAGGCCAAGGCCTTAGCCTTTCCTTGCCACTTCATGTGGTTAAAGGCATATTGACAATTTTATGTCTTTCTGCAACTAACTTTCCCTTTGATTTTTTTTCTTTCCAACTGTAAAAGATTGGTTCTTTGATTTTAGATGCCCTGACTAAAGCCCTATATGCTCTTGAGCATCGGCTTTAGTAGATGATGTTGATAGACTAGCATCGTCATGCCTGGCAGCAGCTCCAACCCTAGTATATGTTTCCTGCTCTCCTCTCAACTGATCATTCTCTATATCAACATACACAAATGAAGTGGGTTACACATATGTCAATTTGTACCAATTTTAAATATTACACTGCGGTTTAAATGACTTACAGTGTCACTATTTTTTATGAAAAAGAAAAGAATAACACACTGCGCTACTACTTGCAGTGTCAAAAGATTTTTTATGAGTAAGACACTGCACTACCACTTACAGTGTCACAATATTTTTTATGAATAATATAAGAATAACACACTGCGCTACCACTTACAGTGTCACAAGATTATTTATGAGTACAACACTGCGCTAACACTTACAGTGTCACAATTTTTTTTTATGAATAAGAATAACACGCTGTGCTACGACTTATAGTGTCACAATACGTGGATGATAAACCTACGGCTGGCCGGCAGTATCACCAAACGATAATAGCGTAGCTAGCACACACCAAAAAAATGAAAAAAAATATATATTTTTTTATTTTTTGTGGAATGATAATTTTATTTAACTTTTATTTTTTTACACTGGCGAAGAGCACCCCTGGATGAGGCAGCAGCCCCTTGATGAAGAACACAGCACCCCTTTATGGACAACAAAGCACTTCTGCGGAGGCGGACAGCCCACCTGCAGAGTCACAAATACGTAGATGATAAACTGCGGTCTGGCCGGCAGTGTCACCGAACAATAATAGCGTAGCTAGCACATACAAAAAAAATGAAAAAAAAAATCTTTTTTTTGTGGAATCATAATTATTAATTTTAACTTTTATTTTTTTTACACTGGGGAAGAGCACCCTGGATGACACAGCACTCCTTTATGAACTTCAGTTCTAGCCTCTTGATTGACAGGACAACAGTGACACAGCAGCATCCCCCACTTTATGTACTGCAGCTCCAGCCCAACAACACTGCACCCTTGAACAACTACAACACTGCACCCTTGAACAACAGAGCAGAACTGAGCCCCTTGATTGACAGGGTAACAGTGACACAGCAGCACCCCCCACTTTATGTACTGCAGCCCCAGCCCGACAACACTGCAGCCATGAACAACTACAACACTGCACCCTTGAACAACAGAGCAGAACAGAGCCCTTGATTGACAGGGCAACAGTGACATAGTAGCACCCCCCACTTTATGTACTGCAGCCCCAGCCCGACAACACTGCACCCTTGAACAACAGAGAAGAACAGAGCACATCTGTCCTGTACACTCTCCACAGCTGGAGTGAAAATGGTGCCGATCACTGGGACCTTTATAGAATCCAAAACCCGCAAGACTCCAACAGCGGGATGATAATGTTTTGACTCATTTTGGATTCTGAGTTAGGCGGGAAAGTCCGAAACATACTCGGATCCTGCTCGGATCCCCTATGTTCGGGTGGGTCCGATTCTCGGAGAACTGGACCCGCTCATCTCTAGTTTTTAGTGACGGCTTGTTTATGGAAAGAACGGTTCCTTGGTTTGTATCAGAGTTTTTGCACCCTGAATCGCTTTCCCCGGTATTGGAAGAATTAGGCCGATAGCACATTACTAGGGTCAGTGGCACCACTGGTCCAGGTGTTCCTCTCCTCTCATTGATTATGAATGTCGGACGCCTCAAGTTGCTTATGAATGGGTGGGCAGTTGGCCAATATCTTGATGGTTGTACCTGGAAGGGCTGGCAGCCGACCCTCATTTCGAGTTGCATTTGGAGGATGAGTTCGCAGTTGGCCCCTTCCATTTTGCTTAGTAGAGAGGGCAGTTGGCCCACACTTAATTTAAAGTTAATCATAGATTGGTATACTGTAGGATGTTATTTTCAATTGCAACCATACTTTGTAACTATAAATAAATGGTGACCCGTTCCCTGGCAGTAATTGTATTGCAAATATGTATTAAGTATATAAATGTCAACTGACATCAGCTGATATGGAGTTTATGAAAATGAGGCTGGATATGTAGGGAGTAGCAGAGTGGTTGAGGGCTTTCTTGGTTTGTTTCTTTAGACTACTATTAACTACACAGTTTTCGCAGTGTCATGTAACTACCATGGCAACCACATCCAGTTTAGGATCAAGTCAATGTAAACAAATTAATATTAATCCAATATATCATCTTACGAACTCTTTCCTGTTATTAGCAGACTCCCATGGGTTTCTAAGTCCTACAGTAGCTGTTCAGCAAGGTCCTTGTTGACATCCCAATTCAAGATGTAGTTGCAGTAGGAGTTATTATACAGGTAAATCATTAGCAGTAGGAGGTTTAAGATGGCCATCACAGGGTGTCCAAACATAGGATTAATTTTTTAGATATGACTTTAACAGTTATAGAAAATAAAATTATGCGTAGACATTTCAAAAGAATGTTGATTGCAACAATTATCTCGTTTACACTACCAACCATCAGAAAAGTTGGCTCAATAATATACCTAAGGGACAGTTGCACCGATTGAGACACAGCTGCTCTGAGTTTGGTAAATATACCGAACAAGCTGACACCATATTAGGGGTCTTTATATTAGGGATAAACTATATCCTGATAAATTATTGGATGAAGCCCTGAGGGTCACCTCTATGCTTGAAAGATTGACCCTTTTATTTAAGGGGGATAGTAGGTCTAAGGTAGACAAAGGAGGTTTTGATGGTTAAACTGCCTTTGTAACCAAGCATAATAGTGTAGCTCACAAATTAAGAACATTGTGAATAACAACTTTCACATTTTAAAACTAGATCCGATTTGTAAAATGAACTGAACGAAAAACCTACTATTATATTCAGGAAAGCTGATAATCTTCAAAAGAAATTGGGTCTAGCCACTTTGGACCTAAACAACATAAGAATGACTGTGTATATGAATCTTTATTAATATCAAGACCAACAGGATGTTTTAGATGTAATCACAATAGGTGTATTACTTGCAACATTTCCCATAGACAACAGAACCTAGTCTCATTCCATTCTGGGGAAAGGTTCACCATCAAGACTTTCCTCAATTGTGAGACGGACTATGTTATTTATGTCCTCTCCTGTCCGTGTAAGAAACAGTACATAGGGAGAACTATTAGAAAGTTTAAAATACGGTTCCTAGAACACTGTAGGAATATAATGAATTATGTTAAAACACATTGTAACAAGTCACTTTTCCCAAACACACACAACCAATCATGAACTGCTACAGGCAACAGTAATTGAACAAATAACGCCCACTCAAAGAGGGGGGGGATCGCTATAGTTGGTTATGTGCTAGGGAAGCTTTCTGGATATACTCCTTACACACCCTCTTTCCAGATGGATTTAATGAAAATGTAGATTGGATTTTTGATTCACTATTCCCTTTTGTTTTCTCTTCTGATGTCCCTTCTCTATTAATGTGAAATACACTTAATTTTCTTCTTTCTTTTTCTGACTCCTTTGGATTATATATAGATAGGCCCTTTGATCCCACCTGTTGTGCTCCACATCCATAGGTCTTTATATTTACATTTATTTATACTTTTATATATTTTTGTTGATACTGTATATATGTAAACCTATCATATTAGAATACTAGCTGCATGATCGTCATACCCTTTAGTCTCATATCCTTAATTGTAGGTATAGATATTATTTTTTCAATTGTTAATTTTAATTGAAGGTTTACATATAAATATATTATTATTTAATGTTATATACCTCTAATTGTATATGTATTATATCCACTTATTATTATTTTTTATGCATCTATGGTGAGATATAATTGTGCAATAAAATACCAGGAGTTCTTCTCTGAGCATTTGTATCCCTAACTGATTAAACCTTGTGAGAATCTAGATTAAAATACAGCTGAAAGTGTTTTTACCCTAATTCAGGGAATAGGTGGTGTTATATAATCCCTGGCAGGACACAAACTCTCATTCTACTTTCTGATGAAATCGGGAGGGCGACTGAACCAGAGAAACGCATCAAGGATTGTACACAGCTTTTGTTCTGATTCTCTGTCTAGTGTCTGTTCTGGGAGCAGTGTCCACTCCCCCTGTGAACCGTACGCACTATACAGAAATTCCTGTGCTTTATGCACCCATGCCCACGGACGATGATGCAGAGTGGAGTTCGACCATGATATAACTGGAATGGAGGAATAACCAAACTTTCCAGCTCATTGTTGCCACCTGCGGATGCATATCTGGGACTGTTTACATCATCTGATATGATACGCTGCTGTTAGATATTATGTTTTGCGGAGCCATTTGGCAACGAGAATCATATATATATTGTATTTGTTATTACATGTTCTTTATATTGTGCACATATTGTGTTTATTAGGCTAATACATAAACTGTGTTATTTATGGAGTTATCAATTGTGGCTATTTGAGGACTTTTAAAGAATTCCTAATCAAAAATTGGTATAATAAAATACAAAATTCTATACAGCGCTACACTTCTTTTTTCTTTTGCCTTATAAATTTTGTGGGAAGCAGTACCCACTGTGAGAGCTGCCGCTTGGAATTTGGGGTGTGCCCAGCCATACATTAGCGCCCCTATAATTGTTCTGTTTATCCTGTCCAAATATAGGGCTTGATTGAGAGATGTACACTAATGCCATTGCAGCTACGATCCTGTACGCAGCTGCTGTGCGAAAATATGCAAATGGCGTAGACGCTGAAGAATGTATTGAGACGCTCACCCACGGCTTTGCAAATCCAGACATCTGTGTACAAAGGCGCAGCATCGACCGCAGATCCATTGATGATCGATCTTCTGAGTAGCCCTGTGGTCATTCATAAAGGCGACATGTACTGAAACACGAGCCATTTTCTTGTATCGGGCCCTTAGTACAAATACCTGGCAGATTTCCATTAACAATATAAGAGGTAGGAAAACTCACTTTAGGTTCCTGACTAGTTTCTGTGTCAAAGATACTTTTCTCAAAGGATCAGCAAGTTGTTAATACATTGACTGCAAAGTTATCACACTTACTGTAATTAGCACTTTTATAAAGATCAAAGGGTCTATTTATTAAGCAGTGTATGGAGACAGAGTGAAAGTGATAAGGTAGCAGCCAATCAGCTCCCAACTGTCATTTTTCAAACAGCCTGTGAGATGGCAGTTAGGAGCTGATTGGCTGGTACCTTATCACTTTTCACTCTATCTCCTAACACTGCTTAGTAAATAGACCCCCAAGTCAGTTAGGACTTAGACATCACCTGTATTTATCCGATGTAAGGTCCATCAGATTTACCAGTCTCTACATGAGCAAAGTTGGAATTTTGTTTCTCAGGTGATGCTCAAGAGTTTTGTTTTACTTGTATGTTTATTGACTTCATCGTTGTTCCTCTTGGTTATACATTCTTCTATCCATTTGGCTTCATCTTGTCACGGCCAGGGTTTCTCGGCATGGTGGTCACCGGGTATTACCTGTGAGGTCGTTATGGTGGGGGATCTCTGGCAGCGGTGCTGGTGTTTGGTGAGGGGCATTGGCTGCACATGGTTCCATGCGGGCATATTGTCACTGGGCCTGGTGAGGTCTGGCATTGTTTCTGTTGGAATGGGCACCGCCATCTTGCCTGCAGCCATGTGATTCCAGCTGTCCAATCCTGGTAGGTCATGTGCTCATTCCAGCCAGTCACAGCGTGGCACTGACTATTTAAGAAGGTCCAGAGCCTTCCTTCCTTTGCAAGTGCAAAGTGTTTCTCAGGTGCGGCTGAGAGAGAGAGAGTACCTGTGCCTTACCTGCCTGCTTGTAATACGCTTCTAGCCTGAACCTTGCCTGCTCCAACCTGCTGGACTTACCCTGCACCCTCCATATACCTTCTCACCTGCCTGAGTACCTGAACCTGCTCTTTTCCCTGCACCTTGCTTCATTTCACTCCCAGCTGGACTTCACTACCTCTGCCTGCATCAGTCACAGTTCACCAAACCTGCATTCAGTAGCAGCTCATCAGCCTGCATTCAGTAGCAGCTCATTTTATTTATTTATTATTTATTTATTAACAGTTGCTTATATAGCGCAGCATATTCCGTTGCGCTTTACAACTGGAAACATTTATAGAACAAAACAGGGTAATAACAGACAGACATAGAGGTAAGAGGGCCCTGCTTGCAAGCTTACAATCTATAGGGAAATAGGCATTGATACACAAGGATAGGTGCTATATATATTGCAATTTGGTCCAGCCAGATTGCAGAGTTTCTTGGTGGGCTGCATGATCCAGTCACACAGGAATGTTGGCCAAATGTCAGGAGTATGTGAAGGAAAGACAATATGTGAGGTTATGTGTGGACTATGAGAGGGGATGTAATAAAACATGGAAGCTATGAAGGTTATGTGGTCAGTTCTGGAATCTGATAAGCTTGTCTGAAGAGGTGAGTTTTCAGGGAACGCTTGAAGGATTGAAGACTAGAGGTAAGTCTTATTGTGCGTGGTAAGGCATTCCATAGAGTGGGTGCAGCCCGAAGAAAGTCCTGTAACCGTAAATGGGAGCAAGTAATGCACGGGGTTGAGAGACGCAGATCTTGTGCTGAGCAGAGAGGTCGGGTTGGGAGATATTTTGAGATGAGTGAAGAGATGTATGTTGGTGTAATTCGGTTAATGGCCTTATGTGTAAGTAACAGTATTTTGTATTGAATACGGTAGAAAACCGGCAACCAATGGAGGAACTGGCAGAGCGGGGCAGCAGACGATGAATGTTTGGCAAGGAAGATAAGCCTCGCAGCTGCATTCATAATGGATTGTAATGGCGATAGCCTGTTTTTGGGAAGACCAGTAAGGAGACTATTGCAATAGTCAATGCGGGAAATAATGAGTGCATGGATTAGAGTTTTTGCAGTGTCTTGTGTGAGATATGGTCAAATTTTGTATATGTTTTTTAGATGTATGTAACATGAATCAAGGATGACACCAAGGCAGCGAGCTTGTGGGGTGGGGTGGATTGTTGAGTTATCAACAGTGATAAAGAGATCAGATTGGTAACTGTTATTGACCGGTGGAAATATAATTAATTCTGTTTTAGAAATATTAAGTTACAGGTAGCGAGATGTCATCCAAGATGAAATGGCAGAAATACATTCAGTGACACGGACCAATACAGATGGTGATAAATCTGGAGAGGATAGGTAGATTTGGGTATCATCCGCATACAGATGATACTGAAATCCAAAAGAGCGGATTAGTTTGCCAAGAGAGGTGGTATAGATTGAGAATAGCAAAGGACCTAAGACAGAGCCTTGCGGTACTCTAACTGATAGAGGTAGCAAAGAGGAGACAGAATCAGAAAAACGAACAGAAAAAGAGCGATCAGATAGGTAGGAAGAGAACCAAGAAAGAGCTGTGTCCTTAACACCTAGGGATTGTAATGTTTGTACGAGAAGAGAGTGGTCAACAGTGTCAAAAGCAGCAGAGAGATCTAGAAGAATTAGGAGTGAGTAATGACCTTTAGCCTTGGCAGTGACCAAATCATTTACCAGCTTAGTCAGTGCAGTCTCTGTGGAGTGCTGGGAATGAAAGCCAGACTGAAGTGGGTCCAATAAGTTGTGGTGTTAAGAAAGTGTGTGAGGGTGTGAGGGTGTTAAGTGTGTGAGGGTGTTAAGAAAGTGTGTGAGGCGGGTGTAGACAAGTCTCTCCAGTAGCTTGGAGGGGCATGGGAGCTGGGAGATAAGACGGTAATTTGAGAGAGTGTTAGGGTCAGAATTTTGTTTTTTCAGATTGGGAGTAATCACTGCATGCTTGAACAGTGATGGAAAGATGCCAGTAGAAAGAGAGAGATTACAGATTTTAGTTAGGGTTGGGATGAGCACAGGAGACAGAGCTTTACTAATTTGTGAGGGTAAAGGATCTAGAGGAGAGGTAATAGAGTAGAAGGATGAGAAGAGTGTAGATACTTCATCTTCATTTGTGGGGTCAAATGAAGAGAGTGTGCCAGAGGGTTCAGGTAGGGAATTGAGTAGGTCACTAGCTGAGGAAGAGAATAACATTTCATTTCGGATATTATCAATCTTGTCCTTGAAATAGGAGGCAAGATCTTGTGCACAGATAGTAGCAGGTGGCTTGGGTGAGGGAGGGGTAAGAAGCAGTTTAAATGTATTAAAAAGTCGCTTGGGGTTAGAGGCTTGAGCAGAGATAGGAGATTGGAAATATGTTTGCTTGGCAGTGTCCAGAGCAGTACGATAAGAGTTGTAGATAGACTTATATGTGAGGAAGTCACGTGGAGTGCGAGACGTTCACCACTGACGTTCTACTTTAGGTGAGAGTTTTTGTAGATGCCTTGTTAAGTTAGAATGCCACGGTTGATGTCTAAGTCTACGTGGTGTGTGATGGGTAGCTGGAGCTACTTCATCGAGGGCTTTTACTAGAATCTGGTTTAGGTGTGATGCAGCAGTCTCAGGAGAAGTGAGTGCAGAAATTGGTGAGAGTTGTTGTTGTAGAGAGGTAGATAGTTGTTGAAAGTTAATTGCATTAATATTTCTGCGGGTTTTAGGAGGTTTGGTTGATTTCACTGACATTGAGGTTGATGTAATGGAGGAAAGTGTGAAGGTGATAAGATTGTGATCTGAGAGAGGGAAAGGAGAATTAGTGAAATCAGAAACTGAGCATAGGCCCTCATTCAGAGCCACTCACAAACAGCAGTACGCTCGTTGCGTTCCGATGTTGAATAACCGCGCATGCGTCGGTGTAACAGTGCGCATGTGCGTACGGCAGATTGTGAGCTTTTTTGGTCTCGTTCGTCAAATAGCGTACAGGAAGTGACATGTCAAATGTGATTGACAGAACAGGGCGTTTTGGGTGTTGACGGGGGTGGAGATGGAAAAACGCAGGCGTGGCGAGGCGTTTTTGGGGCGTACATACATTAGCAAATGCGAGCGTAAAATGTGTTCGGACCGACTCATACGTCACTGGATGATCCTCTTTCCCTTCAAAATGCTTGCACATCTTAGGGTCTGGATTACTCGACCACATTGGCGATGGCCTTCTTCTCCGTCCCGGGACTCCACGATGTTGTTGCGATTAATCGCGGGAGGGCTGAAAAGCAATTAGTGTTGGATTGAAAACCGGCTTGGTATGTGTTTTGAAATCAGTTTTTTGGGATAGCACAAAACCGTACGCAGGTGGAAATCAGAGCTGCTAATGTCAGGATGACACAATCAATTTGCGTACATTTGTGGGGGTTTATTTTGCCCTCAATTTGGTGGTTAGGGCCTATTGTAACAATAATGTCATCATGTTTTAATTTTCGCACCATTTTATTTTTGCCTCTTGAATTTGCCTCGTTATATGATTTTTTAAACGTTCCTTAAAGAGCCCATTTTTTTTTTTTTTCCCAGTTTTTGCCTTTTGGTCCAGGATTAAATGTAACCCATTTGTACAATAATTTCACAATCCAATGTCAGATTTTTTGTTTCAATTTATTGCTCAAAAAAAAAAAAAAATTTGGGAACATCTTTTTTTGCCAAAGATATGTCCCAAAATCAAACAAATTGGCCCAACATAACTGTTGACATAAACATACAAAAAACATTTAAAAACATTTCACAAGAAAGGAGAGGGAAGTTTTGACCAGAAAGGAATATGAGCCAAGCACAGAAGGATTGTGGGAAGTCACCATTGCTGTCACCATTTTTTCACCCGTTTGGATGGGGGAGGGAGGGCGCCAGACCGGGTCCGGGAAGTCATCGGGCTGGCCTGTCCAGAGGCAGATGTTGTGGCCTCTGGACTAGGCACAGGGCTAGGCACATTTGGAGGATTGGCTGATGTTGTGCCAGAGGTGGAGGATCCTGATGTTCCGGCAGGAAGGGAGGTCGGCTCCACCATGTGCTGGCGAACGAGCTGCTCCAGGGCATTGGCGATGCGGATGTTGGCCCTGGTATTTTCCGCCAGGGCCTGACCAATGGTCACGTTGGCCGCAGCATTTTGCTCCAGGGCCTCAGCCACCCGTAGCAGACTGGCGTCCATCCTCTGCAGAATCTCCGTATGGAAATCCGATTTGAAATTGAGTTCTGTGAGGAGGGACACTGCCTGCGAGGGGGATTGCCCTGGACTGGCTTCTGCAGGGTCCTCAGCCGGATGTACTGGTTCCTCCCCTGCTGAGCCAGCAGAAATTCGGCGGCCAAGGCTCCCCTCTGGAGCAGACTCATCCGCCTGTGTCTCTGTTAGGAAAAAAGAGAAAAGCCTCACATTAGAATCTACATATTGGCACAATAACATTTCAGAGTTGATGACATTCAAAGATTTACCTGGGACAACATGAGGAGCTGCAAAGTCTGGCATGTCCGTATCCATGTTGGACACGCCAAACACCTCCACAGGCTGCACACACCCCTGTGCCAGCTCTTCTAAATCGGTCAACTCCAATGACACAGGGGTGGGACCCCCACCTGTCCCCCTTGCATGCCTAGCCCTGTCCGCGAGTTTTTGCTTTAGGCGATATTTGAAGTCGCCCCATCTGTGGGAAAAAATGGAAGCCATTATACTTTTGTTTAAAATGGTGTTTGTTTTTAGGGAGGGCAAGTGTTTACTTACCGCCGTTTGACATCCCGGGCTAGACGGACATAATCACCCACCCTATTGACAGCAACGGCTACCTCTTCCCACATTCTCCCCTTCTGGCTTAGACTCATATTCCTGTCTGCCTGTGGCAGGATGTCCACACACTTCTGTATCAAAACCTCCATCTCCTTTCTTGTGAAATGTGGCTGCCTTTTTTTTTTGGCAGCTTTGGCCGGAATACTTGGCCCAGCAGCCTCTTCCATGTCATCCTCCTCACCTATTTGTGTAAATATTCAGATTTCACAAAATCACAACTTGCCCAATCTTATGTTTCAAATTAATCATTGATACAAAATGCATGAAAGACTTACCGCCTGACTCTTGGGCATTGTTTCCCTGGTCTGTCGCCATGTCTGAGGTCCAAACAAGAAATACACCAGAATTTTAATGTGTTTTCGTGACATATTTATACATGCGTCCTTATTTTGCGGCCGCATCATTGATTGTGCGTTCCTATGATCCCTCCTTAATTTGTGCGGGAAACTAAACACTATTTATGGCTCGGTGTGTCTCGAGTCGAGGTGGCGTTTTTGGATTGTTGGAGGTTACCTTGGCTGGAGTTTATTGTTTGCGTATAAAGGAGTTGGCGGTTGGAGATTATTTTGTTTGGTAGATTTGCGTTTTTATTTTCCGTTCTCTTTTTTGTTTTTTATTTTTTTTACCTCGTTTCTTGATTTGGTAAGTTTTGTGAAGTCTAACTTTTGATCAATTGTTGTTTCATTGTGTTTCTTCATTTTTGTAAATTTTGGTTCCATAATTTCATATATTTTAGCTTTTGATTAATTTCGGACCCAAAGACCTTTTGATTTGGACTCTTATATATTTGCTCTTGGTAAGTCCATTTTTTATCTTGTATTTGTGAACTAATTAGCGCATTTTTCACAGTTTGTATAGTGACTTGTATTTGCGAACTAATTAGCGCATTTTTACTACTTACTATTGTGACTTGTATTTGCGAACTAATTAGCGCATTTTTACTACTTACTATTGGGACTTGTATTTGCGGACTAATTAGCGCATTTTTACTACTTACTATTGTGACTTGTATTTGCGAACTAATTAGCGCATTTTTACTACTTACTATTGTGACTTGTATTTGCGAACTAATTAGCGCATTTTTACTACTTACTATTGGGACTTGTATTTGTGAACTAATTAGCGCATTTTTACTACTTACTATTGGGACTTGTATTTGCGAACTAATTAGCGCATTTTTACTACTTACTATTGTGACTTGTATTTGCGAACTAATTAGCGCATTTTTCCTACTTACTATTGGGACTTGTATTTGCGAACTAATTAGCGCATTTTTACTACTTACTATTGTGACTTGTATTTGCGAACTAATTAGCGCATTTTTACTACTTACTATTGGGACTTGTATTTGCGAACTAATTAGTGCATTTTTACTACTTACTATTGTGACTTGTATTTGCGAACTAATTAGCGCATTTTTAAATGCTTATTAATCATTTTAATTTTTTTGAGTTTGCCCTTTCGCTTTTTGGGCAAACATTTCAACCCATTTTGATGTACTGTGTGCAATGTCGTTTTGCTCTTTTGCCAAATGTGTGTTTCGCATATTTTAAGTTTGGTCTAGCACAAAATTTAGAAACAAAAATGCACAGAGTGAAATTTTTCAAATAATTTTTGTGATTAATTTCAGTTTGGACGTATCATGACAATACCCCGGCATGTAAGCAGCAATGGATGGTATCATCAAGCTAAGTTGTTTTGAATTTTCTTTTGGGGTGGGTCCAAAGCCTTACATTACAATCTTGCCATTTCAGGTTGATCTAGGGCGGATTGTTCTGGCCATGCTCCCGGAAGCCGACCAACCTCAATCTCGTCCCAGGCGTAGGCATCGTAGGCGTGCAAGGCCCCAGATATTTCGAACACGTGTTACCCTTTTTGGAATGCCCGATGATGAGGTTTTAAGACGCTACCGTCTTCCTCCCAAAATCATCATAGACACTCTCTCATTAATAGAGAGTGATCTTGAGCGGCAAATTGACAGTCCTACAGCAATACCACCACTTACGCAATTTATGGCGGTGTTACATTTCTGTGCCTCAGGATCATTTCAAACAACGGTGGGAATAGTGGCAGGCATCTCACAATCCTCCTTTTCCCGGATCCTGAGGGCAGTGATGGAGGCACTTTTCAAGCACCTCCATCATTTTATTCAAATGCCTTTGGATATGGGTGCCCTTAGTGTGGCCAAGGCCAATTTTTACCAAATAGCTGGCTTCCCACACATCATAGGGGTTGTGGATGGTTCTCACATACCACTTCAGCCTCCAGCACGGCTGGAGGCCATATTTCGAAACAGGAAACACTATCACTCCCTGAATGTAATGGTGGTATGTGATGCCTCCCTCCAGATCCTGTCCCTGAATGCAAAATTACCAGGAAGTGCACATGACTCCTTCGTCATCCGGCAATCAGGGATATGGCACAAATTAAACAACCTACAAGCTGGTGATGCGTGGCTTCAGGGTAAGTGTAGACCTTTAGTACATAACAATGTTAAGCTTGATACACAGTGATCCTGATGTTGTCTATTCTTTTTCACAGGAGACAGTGGATACCCTTGCATGCCCTGGCTGCTCACTCCTTACTTGGCTCCCACACCAGGTCCACAAAGTGAGTTTAATACCGCACTTACAGCCACCAGGCAAGTGGTGGAGCGCTGTATCGGCCTTTTAAAAGGCCGATTCAGATGCCTCCACCGCTCTGGTGGCGAGCTCATGTATTTGCCGGATATGGTTTCGAAAATTGTGGTCCTGTGTGGGATCTTTCACAACATCGCCATAAGGAGTGGTGTTCCAATGCAGCCAGAGGATGCCTTACCTGAGGATGGCCCCCCCGAGGTTGGTCGGAGGTCAGTATGTGGGGGGGCCATACGCGATGATGTGGTGGCCCGATATTTTAGGTAATTATTGATCAAACAACAGTGTGCATACCCAATGTGTTACGATTTTTTTACGTTCATCTTTTTTTATATTAATTCTTGCACCATCTTCTGTTTGTTTGCATAATCTTTGGCACTCCCACGATGACTACTTCCTGCTACCCTTCAAAAACCTTTCTGTGGAAACTTCGGGAATATATTCTGACACCAATATTGCAACGCCATATTTGTGAAATCATGTGGGCATGGACCTTCGTCAACCAGTTCTTGATTTGTTGTGTGTTTGTTTAGTGTTTTTGGTATGTGGAGTTTTTCTGATTATCACTGTGTGTTTTGTTTGTGAGTGACCACTTTGTATTTTGATTTCTGTTGTGAATAAATATTTGGAGAGTGTAATTTGTTTCCTTTTTGGGCACGTTAGAAGCAAGTGTAAACAAAATCCCAAACGTTAATTTTACCTAAGGGGTAACCCAGTAATGAAGCAAGTGGAGCTAAAATGTAATATGTTTTCGGGGTACTAACCAACACAACAAGGAATCGTGTACAATCAGTTGCCTTCGTAAGATTGTCCTAAGCAGTTTGGCCACCAAATAGGAACCTGAAAAATGGTGTAAACTATCATGTTGACCACCACAAAAAAGGAAAATGACATTGGTACTGGGAGGTGTTTCTTGTGCCTGTTTGCATTCAAAATACAACACACAATCTGTAGTGAGTTTCTGGGGCAAACCTTGCTTGAAGATTCTACTTATGTCAGTGTAAAGAATCTTGGATTTACTCCAAACGCATGAGACAGAGCTTGATTTTAAACAGATTTATTAAGAAACAATTTGTAAAAAAACAAAAAAACAAAAACTAATTCCTAAGGAGGACCAACAGATGGTCAAGGCCCTGCATTAGCCCGGTGACCTGCTCCCGCATACGGCCCACACAATTCACAATCTGTTCCCGACGCCTCTGTTCCTCTGTGGGTGACAAAAGTTTGGGGATTAATAAATCGATAATGAAGCAACATTGTAAAAAAAACAAAAAACAAGCAAACACAAACTTACAAGCTTGTGGGCCAAAAATAAATTACACGGATAAAACCCAGAACCCCAAAATGTCGTATGCCAAAAATACAAGGGCCCTAAAAAAAGGCACACAGATGTGATATGTGTATGGTGACATCAGCAGGAGCAGGTAAAGACAACCCCCAAAAATACCCTAAGGCGAAAAAAAGACAAAAAAAATGGGGACGACACATGATTACATACAAACAGTTTGTGGTGTCCAAAATAAACTTTAAAAACATACCGTTCTCCAAAACGAGAGAGCCAGAAGCCACTCCCTGGACCACCTCGGAGGTGGCTACATTCCCCAACCCGAGGGGCAAGGTGTTTTCGCGATCCTGGGAAGGGGTATTTGGAGGAGGGACGGATGGAGGAGAAGGGGAATTGGGCTGGAGGGGAAGTAGGCCAGAAATTTCGGCCACAGGGTCTGGGGAGGAGGGGGGAAATAGAGGAATTGGGGGTTGGAGAGAGGGGCCGGGACCGGCGTCTTGTGTGGCGATGCCGCCGTAGTGTTTGCTGTGCCCCTAAAAAATGACCAAAAAATTGTTGTTAGTTTCAACAGGAAACAAAAAAAAACAAAACAAAAAAAAAACAATAGGACAGACATGAAAACATGCACATGCAGATATGACTACAATGACTCAATAGGACAGACATGAAAACATGCACATGCAGATATGACTACAATGACTCAATAGGACAGACATGAAAACATGCACATGCAGATATGACTACAATGACTCAATAGGACAGACATGAAAACATGCACATGCAGATATGACTACAATGACTCAATAGGACAGACATGAAAACATGCACACGCAGTTAGGGCCCACAAGATAAACTTGAAAACCACAGTCCAGAACACTTACTTTCCGCAATCTGCATGCGAAAGCATGCCAGCAAGCGGGGCGTCCGCCGGTGCAGGTCCGACCACCTGCGCTCCAGCTGGCCAATATGTTGGCGTGAGCCGAAGGAGCGCAGGCGTCGATGTACCTCCGCATATGCGGAACGCTTGCGCCTATTGGAGATGGGTGGAGGCTGACTGGTGATCCTCCTGTCCATCACCTCCGTCAGCACCAGCAGTTCGCGCCTGGTAAATGCGGCGGATCTCATGATGGCAATGGTGTTTTTTTGACAAAATATTTTTAATAAAGCACCACAAAAAAATTTGATTGGCTAATGTATTTGGGAAATTAACAGGACAAATTCTATTGGTTAGTGTATGAGTCATGTGTTCGACAGGGCCACAAATCTCTTGAGAGTTATGATAGGCTTGATGCAGTGACATGCGTAAGCAAATTTAAATAAAGAAATGAACCACAGAAAAATTGTGGGGAGACAAACAAATAGAACAATTGTTTAATTGGGGCTAACATGTCTTTGGAACAATAAAAGCGAAGGTTTCAGCCGTACGTATTCTGCGAGCAAATACAAACACGGACAAGATTAAAGTTTATTGCATTGTGTTGAAAAAAAAAAACCAATTAAGCTAATTGATACATTGATTGGCATGATACGATTGAGGGAGGTAGGCCGAAAAAACGAGCAGGTAATCGGAATCTGACAGTCCCACTTCCGGTTTGTACTTGTGCGTGCGTTCCCTTCAAGCCATTTTGGGGATTTACGCTCGCTATTTGGCACGCTCGTTAGTCAGAGGAGGGGTCGCCTGAGTTTGGGGCGGATTTTTAGCTGCGTAGGAAAAAACGAGCGAGTGCTTGAATTAAATATTTTTTTACGTACGGCGAACGTGCGTACGCCCACTTGCGAGTGGGTCTGAATGAGGGCCATAGTCTGGAAAATACAAGATCAAGGCAGTGGCCCTCCTTATGAGTAGAGGAGTCAGTCCATTGGGAGAGGCCAAGAGAGGAGGTTAGAGAGAGTAGTTTGGGGGCATGAGGAGATTGTGGACTGTCAATGGGGATATTGAAATCACCCATAATGATGGTGGAGATGTCTGAGGATAGGAAGTGAGGGAGCCAGGCTGAAAAATGTTCCAGAAATTGTTGCGGTTGCCCAGGCAGGCGATAGATAGCAGCAACTCGCAGAGAGAAAGGGGTGAAAGTCCTGATAGAATGTACTTCAAATGATGTAAATGTAAGTGAAGGTACCTGTGGGAGAACTGTGAATGTGAAAGATTGGGAGAGCAATATTCCTACCCCACCTCCTTTACAATTGCTAGGCCTGGAGGTGTGTGATAAGTGTAGGTTACCATGTGAAAGTGCAACAGGGGAGACAGTGTCTGATTGTGTTAGCCATGTTTCTGTTATTGCCATACCTGCATTCTGTTTTCAGCTCACCATACTTGTATACTGGACTATTCCTGCCTGTCACTATCTGGACATTATCTCATTAACCCCCACTACAGTTATCAAGTGCACTTTAGTGCTTTACCTGGACTTTTTCATTTGCCATTCCCATGTCTTCTAATTCACTTATTAAAACTCCACTTTTTAATTTAAGTCTGCTTCTGTGTCTGCTCCTATCACCATCCCAGGTCCACAACAAATTCAGAACCTCACACATCTATCATGATTTTACCTTTTCCAATGTATTGGCTTTGTCCCTCATGACCCATACTTTCAATAGATGTATGAAGCAGTGAAAACAGTGGCGAAGTGTGCCAGTGGAGAAGTTGCCCATGGCAACCAATCAGCTTTGAAGTTGCATTTATCAAGTACATTCTACAAAATAATAGATAGGAGCTGATTGGATGCCATGGGCAACTTCTCCACTAGCACACTTCTCCACTCTTTTCACTGCCTCATACTGTACAATACTCCTAAGTGTCTCCATCTGTTGTGGTGTGTCTGTGATAGCTAGCCCAGCCAGGTGGTTCTCTCCTCTGAGTAAGCAACACCCATACTGTAGGTCTTGCCAATACACCCAGCCCTGGAGGCACGCCATAAGAAGCACCACACCCTGAAATCCCCTTGGTAGTCGTATATGATTGAATACAAGGTTAGAGGAGCCACACACATTCACTGTATCAGTTAAGGTGCATACACACGGTCAGATTTGTCAGATGAACGACTGAACGATTTGCAAACGAGTTGCAAACGATTTGCAAATGATTGAATGATTGAACGATTTTTGACTGCATTAAGATGAATAGAAATCATCCAAAACTGCAAATACATCAGATGTCAGATATCGTTATCTGACAAACGGGAATGCGCATCGTTCATCATTCAGACATGTCAGATATGTCAGATTTTCCTTCAGATATGAACGATTGATCGATTTTTTAAATCATTACTGTTCAGATCTGAAGAAAAATCTGACCGTGTGTATGCACCATTACTTATTAAGTTGTTACTTTCCATCATTGAAGCGTCTGATTTCTTCTATCAAAGCTTTATTTACCTTTTAACTCTGTAGGTTTTTCTTATGACTGTATCTTAATACTGCTTCTGCTGCTCTCCTTATTAAGTACAAATTCAATACTTAATCTGTTTTTCTGATAGCAATTTACTAGCACTTTAGTTTCCTGTGGTGTCCCCTTATTCATCAACACAAATTAATCTGTTGGAGATTATTTAATTATGTACCAAATCAAACCATCATATTCAACATTATAATTCCCCATAAACTGGCTCTACAAATGGTTTGAATTCCAGGGCTGAAAATTTTATAATTTTGATAATATTCATGCATTTTATTTAATTTATTTATTATTCAGTGTCGATATAATGTAAAAATATCTTCAACATGTTTTCAATCTTTAGTATACCACTGCTGCTTCATTAACCTTACACATACCAATATGCATTTTAATAGGTTGGTTGCTTATATCATTAACATAATGTCACTATTAATAATTGCAGCTACCCAGTCAATATTATCAAAACACTGTACATAGCGCTATATTCATTTAAAACATCTTCAGGATGTAGAGATCTGGAGAAAAGATGGATAGTGACGCTGGCAAGAATAAGGTAGGAATGCACATCGTGGGTACTGTGTGTTGGACCCTGTTTTTCTGCCACTTAGGAATAGTGAGGTTAATATCTAAAATATAAAGTATAATTACATAGATTTTATTTGTTGCTACCTTTTAGATGATATCCAATATATTCTAACTGAGGGTTCTATAGATCATCACATTAGGCTTCTGCCTATTTAATAAAATCCCCCACCTGGTGATGACTATCGTCTTTGTAGTGTTCACTGTTTATCACGGACAGCAGCAGCACAATTGTATACAGAACCTCTTGATGTTAGCTTGGGATACCAACAAGAAAAATGCTGTATTAATAAAGTAAAGAATTTCATAGTTCAATTTTTTAAACTTTTTTATTTTTTTAATCTGTAACTGGAAGCCCAGTTGCAATGTACAAGCATGATCTGGCTTTAGGGAGCTGGGCATCTGCTGCCCTGATGAATTATTAATTTTTATTTATAAACTGGTGAATGGAAGATTTTGTATCGCTGATAGCAATAAAAAGTCTCCATTGAAGAGACTGCCTATGTGAGAAAATCTTTTTTTGGTGATTCTGCACAACCAAATTTCCCCAGGTAGGGCGAGAATACAACAGATTTCTGGTATACTAGTTCTGGATGTTGTGAAATTCATAACACATAAATAAAATAAAAACTTATATACTGAAACCCTCTTTAGTGACCATACTGTCGTTACATTATTCATTAGTCAATAAACCAATCTCATACAAGGTTACTAGGACTAGGTTACTAGGAATAAAAATGTTTGTGGTTAAAGTATTAAAATGAAAGCAATGTTTTTGTAGTATTTTTTAAACATTTATATATTTAATTTTATTTGAATTGCATAAATCAAATTTGTAAAATTAAATACAAAGAACTATGTTGCA
Organism: Taudactylus pleione; assembly: GCA_031769625.1. Classification (NCBI taxonomy): domain Eukaryota; kingdom Metazoa; phylum Chordata; class Amphibia; order Anura; family Myobatrachidae; genus Taudactylus; species Taudactylus pleione. The sequence goes on along the minus strand of JAUIMM010000015.1, from coordinate 32,242,347 downwards.
GTTAATCTGTTTTTCCATCCGCTGGCAATTTTGAAAGTTTATTTAAACTTAAATTTTTTATTCAATAGTTCATAATTTATTTTGTGTTTTAGATTTGTTTGCAGTATGGTTATTAAGTTAAACATACTCAGTCACGTTTAGTATTTATGTTCTGCAGCATTGGTATTCAATTTATAGTTTCCGGTGCTTTCTTGATGAAAATGCATGTGGCATTTGCGTAATTGTATTCCTGGGTGTATGATCGAATCAGAGTGGGAACAAAGGCCAGATTGAGTGATAATTGTAGTCTGTGAAGGCAAGCTAGGTGAAATGTTACTGTTAATGTGTCCTGGAAATAAATGCAGACTAAATAATGGTCCTGTTTACTTGGCATTTCACCAGTTTGTGTTCTAGCATTTCTAGCAGAAAGCTTTTACATTTAGAATTTAAGATTTATTTCTGACCATATCATGAAAATAAATAATATATTTATTGGTGGATCAGCTTATATTCGTAAATAAAAAAATCCAATACATTCTCAGAAATATAGAGTTTTAATTAATTGAGTGATTGTGTAGCTTAAAATTGAGTACATGCCAATGCTACAGTGTTCATTATAAAAAAAATATGTAGCAGGTCTCAACACAGTTTTAATTTATATTGAAAGCCAAATATCAGACTTGGAAAACATAATCATGCCAAAAAAGGCTATCCTACCTGGACCACCCAGATCTCGGCAAACCATGTCTCTTTCTTGCTGTGACAGGCATCTTTCTCAGTAAGATACACTTCAGTTGGCAATAAGAATCGGGTTCTGTCCTAAGAAAATCATGACTACTGGGAGGTATGATCTGTGTTCTATAGAGATGGGATGCAGAGGTGAAATGGTTTGAAGAAAGTTAGAGCCAGCATAAGAAAAGATTATGTAAAATGTTTTATGGATATCCAATGTAAAAGCAGCAGTGTGAGAGGTGAAGATGAGATGCATTATGGCTGCCTCATTGGCTTTATTGAAAGGGCTGGATTAAGTTTTGTGGGGGCCCCAGAGTAATTAATTTATGGGGGTCCTTACCAATAAGTGACAATATGATATGCTTGAGATGTTATTAAGAAGTGTAATGTGTAAATACTCCCAACAATACCAATATGTTAAACACTGTCAGGTTGTGGCCTAGGATCGGCCGTTATTCACCTCAGCACTGGCTCCCCTGACCTCTCGAGCAGTCAGACGCCAGGTGCGGCGGCGAGTGATGCGCTGCGGATTATACCTGGGGTCTGCTAAGACATCCATGTGCTCGCTTCATGATTAGGTTCCTGCAGTTACCATCATGGATGCAGCCATGACAGTCTACATCACCTAATTAGCTCTTTACCCAATGGTAGCATTGGTTGCTGTCAGCTGACACTATCCTCCAATGGACTGCTACCTTAGGGTATTTAGCCGGGCAACTTTGTTACTTCCAGTGTATTCTAGCTGTTGCAGCATTCCAGGTTCCAAGCTCCTTTCTACCAGCGATACTCTCCTAGTGTTTACCCACGGTGTGTACTTTACCCGAGTACTATCTCCGAAGTGTCATCCTCTTGTGCCAGTTCTGCATCTGGAACTACAGTGTATGTACTCAGTACGTCATCCTAGCACAATCTCCTAGTGTCATCCTCCTGTGCCAGTTCTGCATCTTGGACCACAGTGTATGTACTCAGTACGTCATCTGAGTACAATCTCCTAGTGTCATAATTCTGTGCCAGATCTGCGTCTGAAGTTACAGTACGTTATCTAAGTACAATCTCCTATTACCATTCTCCTGTGCCAGCCCTGAGTCTGGATCAACAGGCTGTATACCCAGTACATTACCCAAGTGCAGAACTTCCATTATCATCCTCCTGTGCTTTCCCTTTGATATCGTTCTTCGATTTCCCACTTGTGCCGGATACTTGACCAAAGGGGCGCAACCTGCTTGCTGGGTGCAGCTTAAACCCAAATCCAACTTTGAGGGATCACTGGTGAACACCTCCCAGTAAGTTAGACTTCATGCCTTTGGTCAGGTCTAGCCAACATCTTGTACTTGTGGATGAGGAAGGCATATATCCAGGCCCCTCGCCTCTGATTATTTTCTCAACCTGGGTCCATATCTTCCAATACTTCTACAGAGGACCACCATAGCCCAATTGTGACAGTTCATATAGGCACCATGGTAGCCGTAGGATCTCAGGGTGCAGGGGCGTTACAAGATCTCACCTCTCCCAACGAGAATCAGGAGGCAGCACAACATCAGGTGGCTCAATATCTCAAGGAACTCTCCGATCAATTACTCTCTATTCAGTCAACTCTGGCCACTATACTTCCTGTTTCCTCTGGATCTGCTCCAGTAACTCCTCAAGTAGCAGTAACTCAAAAGTCTTGTCTACAGTTGGCCTTTCCTGAGTGCTTTGATGGAAACCACAGATGCTGGCGGGACTTCATCAATCAGTGTGAGATACAGTTCAAGTGCCTGCCTCAGAATTTCCCCACTCCAAGGTCAAAGGTGGCATACATCATCTCCTTACTATCCGGAACTGCCTTGGATTGGGCCTCTCCATTATGAGTGTGAGCTGATCCTCTCATCTCCAATTATGAAAATGTTATTTGTTCTTTCAAAAGAATCTTTGAGCCAGGCCGGACTGCCTCGGCTTCCTCTGATCTCCTACGAGTTCGACAAGGGGCCAGTACATGGTTCAATTCCAGACGGTCGCTTCCAAGTTAAAGTGGAATGATGAGACGCTTAGGGCAGCATTTCTTCACGGATTGTCCGAGAGAATGAAGAATGAGGTGTTCCTGAGTTGTTATCTGATGTAATATCTTTATTTATTAAAATTGACTTGCACCACAGAGTACAGCAGGCTAGTAAAGGGCGTGAAGATTTTTTCAAGGATCAATTTCACCAACTGCACGCTCTTTCTCTCCTGCACCAATTAAAGCAGGTCAACAGGTCTCGTTTTACTTCGGCTGAATGAACCCGCCGAATACAGAACTAGCTTTGCCTGTACTGTGCAGCCCCTAATCATATTCATAAAGTTTGTGCTCTCTTCTCGGGAAATGAGAGACCCTACCTGGTTCCAGGAGCATCCAGTTGGGGGTGTTAACTAAGCCTTTCCATTCATTGGGTAGTCTTCTACCGGTATCTATTCGTTTCAAGACTCAAATCAAAAGTATTACAGCCATGGTGGACTCAGCAACCGGCAGAAATTTTATTTCTGAATCTCTGACACATGCACTAGGAATCCCAGTTTTTCCTCTTCCAAGCAAGTTGGCACTTTCTGGAGTAGATGGCAGGAGATGTTATATCTTCAGTGACTTTATCCGTTTCACTTCGGGTAGGATGCCTACATCAATAGGAGTTAAAATTCTTGGTTCTACCTAAAACTCCCTATGCTCTAGTACTAGCACTACCTTGGCTTATACCTCACAACCCCACACTGAACTAGTCCACCATGCATGTACTGGCTTGGGGATCCAATTGTTTTCACCAGTGTCTTCCTCATGTTGTTCTTGTACGAACCCAACAAGTCTCTACTGAAAATTCCCCGAAGCTTCCTACGTCTGATCAATGGACTTTTAAACCAGATTCTCATCTGCAAAAACCATATCAAGATTTCTCTGTTATTTTTTTGAAAAAGCTGCAGACAAATTGCCTCCCAATCGCCCTTGGGACTGCAGCATCGAGCTAATCCCCGGGAAGATGCCACATTGTGGCCGTATATACCCTCTTTCGGTTCCGGAAACAGCTGCTATGTCCAACTACATAAAAGAAAATCTTGCCAAGGGTTTATAAGACCATCTTTTTCCATTGCCACTCATCTCGGAGCTTTTTGATAAAGTTTGTGGAGCGTCCCTTTTCAGTATAATTTAATCCATATTAAAGCAGGGTATGAGTGGAAAACCACTTTTAAAATGCGAGACGGCTAATATGAGTACTTGGTGATGCCTTTTGGCTTGTGTAATGAGCCAGCAGTCTTTCAGAGTTACATCAATGAAATCTTCCGAGATATCCTTTACAAATTTGTAGTAATCTATCTGATATTTTTATTTTTTCAGAGAACCTGCAATCCCATCGTCTATATGTCAGAGAGGTTTTGTCCTGCCTTCGAAGTCATCATCTGTACCGGAAAATTTCCAAATGCCTTTCTGAACAGTCCTCTGTGCTGATTTTGGGGCACAGAGGGATATTCCCTTCAAATGGATTCCAACAAGTTAAGAGCCATCCAAGACTGGCCCCAACTGAACTCCTTGAAAGCCATCCAGTGGCTTCTTGGCTTCTCTAAGTACTATAGGAGATCACTTAAAACTTTTCTACCATTGTTGTCCCCATCATGGCTCTCACTAGGAAGGGTGCTAATCCATCTTGTTGGCCTCCTGCAGCAGTGGCTGCCTTCCAAGCACTCAAAACAGCCTTTTCCACAGCTCCAATTCTTTGTCAACCACAACTTGAGAAACCCTTCACATTAGAAGTCGATGCCTCTTTGGTAGGAGTGGGAGCTGTACTGTCTCAAGTGGCTGAAGATGTGAAGAATCATCCTTGTGGTTTTCTTTCTTGTAAATTTTCCACAGCTGAGAAGAATTATGCCACAGGGGATCAAGAATTGTTGGCTATGAAATTGGCACTAGAGGAATAGAGACACCTTTTGGAAGGCACTAATTTCCTATTACAATCATCACGATCATAAGAATCTTCTTTATCTCAAAACAGCTCATCACAGCTAGACAAGCTTGCTGGTCTCTTTTTTTTTTCCAGGTTTAATTTTAAATCCCAATTTCATCCTGGCATATCAAAATAAAATGGCAGATGCACTCTCCCGGTCCTTTCTGCCTCCACAAGAAGAAGAACAACCTCAAGTTTGTCCTATTCTAGTTCCTCTTGTTTTTGCTCAAACTCAGTTGCTGACTCCTTCTCCGGGAAGATCTTTGTGGTGCCTCAGTTGCATAAGAATTTATTAACTTGGGCTCATGCCTCCTTGTTTGCTGGCCACTTAGGCATCCTCAAAACTTTTAAGTTTTTACAGTGCTCCTACTGGTGGCCCACTATGAATGTAGACATCTAGAATTGTATTATTTCCTGTGCCAAGTGTGCTTGCATAAATCCACTTGCAACAAAGTTATTGTCCCTTTGCATTCTCTGCATATTCCTGATGCTCATTGGACTCATCTGTCGATGGATTTTATTTCTCAGATACCACCCTCTAAGAGACACAAAACTATCTGGGTGATAGTAGATCGATTTTCAAAAATGCCCATTTTACTCCCTTGGTTGGACTTCATTCAGCTCCACAGTTGGCCAAAATGTTTATTCATGACATCTTCCATCTTCATGGACTACCTAAGGAGGTAGTGTACAATTTATGGCCAAAGTCTGGAGGGCTTTATGTACCTCTTGTGGAATTAAATTTAAGTTTTCTCCTGCCTATCACCCGCAAACAAATGGCCAAACTGAGAGGAGGAAACAGGAATTGGAAACATTTCTTAGACTTTTCATATCTTCTTTTCAAGATGACTGGGTCGATTTATTGCCTTGGGCAGTGTTTGCCCACAATTATAGGTACCACTCCTCTTCAAATTCTACTCCATTCTTTGCAGTATATGGAAGACATCTGCATGTTCCAGATTTCCAAGATTTACCACCCACGGAAGTACCTGCCATCACAAATCTTGTGGAGTCATTTACTGATATATGGAAAAACATTCACTCCTACTTGAAAAAAGCTTCTAGTAATTACAAGAAGTTTGTGGATCGTAAACGTCTTGCCAATTCCTCTTCTGAAGATTAGAGATAGGGTGTGGCTATCAACTAAAAACATTCAACTGAAGGTTCCAAGCATGAAATTTGCTCCACGCTTCATTGGACCATATCGTATTCTTAAAGTCATCAATCCAGTGGTGTATAAACTGGAGCTACCTCCTCAGTTTCCAACACATTTCATGTTTCTCTTCAAAGACCATTACTTATTAATCATTTCCAGCGTTCTCCACCCAAGACACCTCAAGTTCACACTCAATTGGGAGTCGAATTTGAGATTGAGAAGATCCTTGATTCTCGACACCGGTTGAATTAGCTTTAGTATCTCATTGATTGGAAGGGGTATGGACCTGAAGATCGAGCATGGATAAAGGCATCTGATGTCCATTCTCCACAGCTTGTTTGAGCTTTTCATAAAAAAATTCCTGATAAGCCTTGTGGGTGTCCGGACTTCACCCTGAAAGGGGGGGTGGGGTACTGTCAGGTTGCAGCATAGGATCAGCCATTACTCCTCTGCGCTGGTTTCTCCTGACCTCTCAAGTGGTCAGACACCAGGTGCGGCAGTGAGTGACATGCTGAGGATTATACCTGGGGTCTGCTAGATCATCCATGAGCTTGCTCCATGATTTGGTTCCTGTGGTTATCATCATGGACGCAGCCATGAAAGTCTACTGTACATCACCTGATTAGCCCTTTACCCAACAGTAGTATTGGTTGCTGTCAGCTGACACCATCCTCCAATGGACTGCTATCTTAGGATATTTAGTCAGGTTTCAGACAACAGGAAGTTGCCTGTACAATGTCCCAGTGTATACTCGCTGTTTCAGCATTCCAGGTTCTAAGCTCCTTCTAGCGATTAGTGTTTACCCACGGTGTGGGTGTGTACTCAGTACGTTGCCCGAGTACTATCTCTGAAGTGTCATCCTCCTGTGTCAGTCTGCATCTGGAACCACAGTGTATGTACTCAGTATGTCATCCAAGTACAATCTCCTAGTGTCATCCTCCTCTGCCAGTTCTGCGTTAGGAACCACAGTGTATGTACTCAGTACTACTTCTTCAGAGTACAATCTCCTAGTGTCATTCTCCTGTGCCAGTTCTGTGTCTGGGACCACAGTGTATGTAGTCAGTCAGTATGTAGTCAGTACGTCATCCCAGTACAATCTCCTAGTGTCATCCTCCTGTGCCAGTTCTGCATCTGAAGTCAGTGTGTGTACTTAGTATGTCATCTAAGTACAATCTCCTAGTGCCATTCTTTGCCAGCCCTGCATCTGGATCAACAGGGTGTGTGCCCAGTACATCACTCAAGTGCAAAACTTCCCTGTGATAGTGTTCTTCCATTTACCACTTGTGCCGGATAGCTGACCAAAGGGCCGCAACCTGCTTGCTGGGTGCAGCTTAAACTCAAATCCCGCTTGGAGGGGTCACTGGTGAACACTTTCCAGTAAGTTAGACTCTGTGCCCTTGGTCAGGTCTAGCCAACATCTGGTACTTGTGGATGAGGAAGGCATATATCCAGGCCCCTCGCCTCTGATTCTTTTCTCAACCTGGGGCCACATCTTCCAATATTACCATAGCCTGAACGTGACAAAACACACTGTAGTGCCCCATTTCACATCATGCCACACAGAAATACCAGTCCACATATGCCACAGTGTCCCCCACGCTGTTTATGTAGCTAATTTAAGGAAAACAAGGAGGATGCTAAATAATAAATGCAGCACCATATAATATTTTTTCCAACAGTTATAAATAGGCTAAACAGTAAATAGTGCCCTGTGTTGAAGGTTTAGGTGACTGTTATTTTCCCCTGCTTTTTATGATTGTCATTGGCTTTCAAACATGTTTTGTTGACAATTTATGTATTGTAAATTGTTAATGACAAAAAAGTTATTGATTGATTATTTTAATACAATTGTATAAAAACAAAAAAGATACATGTGTGGGGGCCCTGGGTGTCCGCTCTGGCCACGCTGTTGTTAATCCAGCACTGTTTGTGTTTATTGAACATTCTCAGGTGCACACACTTATTTGACGGAGTAATGGCTGCACACATGTACATGTTTCACTATGTTCCCATAACCTTACATGTGTTGAAGTTCAATACAGTTTTTTCAGCTGCATACCAAAAAACTTATTAGAGGGAGGACTTAGCCCTGTGTATTAAGGAGACACTGCATACTAAATCTAACTACCTGCCTTATAGTAGTTTAGTTACTGTATACTCGTACTACTAGAAAATCAATTTTTTTTTTTTTTAAAGTTTGAATTCTCAATTATGTATAAGGATAGTAAATAAATAATAAATAAATAAATAAAATAATTTGCATGTAAAATTGGAAAAAGGGGTTTAAAAAAAAACATCCTAGTTACAAAGATGGTTGTTGGCCATGTATTCATCAATCATGACATCATAATACATTGAACCCTCTCTATTAAAGTACACTTGTAAGAATAAACATGGTCAGAAATTCCCTAATCTAACAGGCAATATATTTTCAGAAAATCACATCTAGATTGATGGACAGTTAACTGACGTCCATGTTTAATTACAACACCCATCTCATTTATTTCTCCCATCAGTCTGCATGAGCCATCCCTCTGCAAACTGCTTCACTGGCTCTCCATCCACCACAGAGTACAGTTTATACTTTTTACTCGCGCGTATAAAGCTGTCAATCGCTCCATTCCTTCCTACATCTACAATTTCATTTCTGTCCACTCTCCCTACCGCTCTTTCCGCTCCTCTGCTCTGCTCACCTCTTCTTACAAGTGTATCCAATATTTCTACTGCGCTGAGCCACTCCTCTAGAACTCATTTTATTTCCCTTCCAGCATCCATACCATCAAACAAGCCCTTAAGTCTCACTTCTTCAGAAAATCCTATTAGCCCCTCTCATAACTCATTATTCAGTCTCTCTAACCACCCATTTATCCCACTTCACCTTTCTAGTTTCACCCCTCCCTGTGAGGGCATATCCTTTTCAGTAGATGCCAACCCTCTTAATTTCCTCCTAGAATAAACTTTTGTGGCCCTGTCTCCCAACCTCCAGTGTGTATTCGTAAAGAGTATTTAGCACGGCCAGGAACCTTGTGATTGACATAGGCGGCTACTTCCTCAAAATGTTGAAAAACTTATGTTCATAAAAATGTACTACAAATTCCATGAGGAAGACTTTTGCTGCCAAATGCAACTAAGTACAGAGACTTCTGTAATGGTTGATTCCAGTGGGGATGAGTTAATATTGTGTGATATTGATAATAACACTGATGAGAGTGATGATGAGGATGACCGCTCACCAGGACAGGTTTGTCAGGAGACCTGCCAACAGCATCTATCACAGGTGCTTTGCATTGCTGCAACTAGCTGAAGTGTGCACAGCCAACACCTCCCTTCAAGTGACCTGCAGACGGAAGAAGAAGCCCAAAATGACCACTAGGGAAAGGTAGGGAAAGCTGCAGCCATGTCTTCCTTTACTTTGAGTTACATGGATACATTACTCAACACAATTACTCACAGATGGGGCTATAAACATTTTTTTATTGTCTATGTATTGAATACCTTGTGTGAAAGGCACTTTCAGTCTGGCTTATTGTATTTTACTTTTCTTATTGTATTTGACATCATTCTTATCATTCTTTTATTAACATATTTATATACATACAAGAGCTTTCTATATAATTTTTATTGTTTTCAGGGGGTACCCGTAATTATTAAGTATCCCCTGAATGTATCATAGAGATAAATCAGCAGATATCTCCAATAGCAGCTGTGGTCCTCCCATTTCTGATAGCAGCTGTGGTCCTCCCATTTCTGATAGCAGCTGTGGTCCTCCCATTTCTGATAGCAGCTGCAGCTCCTATGCTGCGAAGCTGTCAGATTTACCAAGCTTTCGTCTTCTTGGCCCTGATAGGGGATACAGCATCTCCAGATGGTGTTATCCTATAGTAGTCTATATGCTACTACTTTGCATATTTTTACGCCCCCACTCCGCTCTCCCTCGCCCCTCACATGCGCTGTGTGCACCAGGGACCCAATCTATGAAGCAGTGTGATAGTGTTACGCTATCACACTGCTTCCAGCTCTTCCCCAGGACCCGTCTTATCGCAGCCCATCTCTTGGCAAGAGATGGTTAGTAAATTTGCATGAAAATATTCATATTAACTTTGTGAATATGCAAAAATATTTATAACATCCGTGTTAAAAATGCGGATTGTGATAAATATGCCCCTTAATCCTCTAATGCTAGAACCGAACACAAACTACATTAGGGGAATTAATTACTGATTTGGGAAAACCTGTAGATGCAATGAGTACACAAATGTTCATAAACAACTCTCTCAATAATAATAAATCCCCGCATGGACCCATTTCTTTGTGCAAGTGTCCACCACTTGCAGTAAAACCTTCACACCCACTTGATGGTTTTTGGCACTGCCCCAAAAATCAATCTGCCCCTTTATGTGGTGTTTGCTGCTTTTGTGTATTTCAATGGTTTTTACTACATAAGTTGAAACGCAGTTCTCTATAAAACCACCAGTGAAAAGTGTAAAGAAATGTCCAATTGGAAATATCGGACAAGAAAAAATAAAGGTGCTATCTTCTGCAAATCATGTGCCCACTTTATCTAAATGCTCCTTGCCCACCACGTAATGTCTTTAAAAAAATCTGCAAAACGATTTAATTTTTTGCTTGTTGGTATAAAGGTAGGGGCACTCGTGCTGCTTATTCACACATAGCAAAGAACACTCCCAAACCCCAGAGCACTGGTACATATTTCATACCTGTGTAGATGTTGCCACATTGGCCCTGAAATTCATGCGCTTTTCCTGTAGAAACAGATGCATTTACGCAAAGCGGTATTTGCACTGCGGTTTTGCACTTTCTTAAATGAGCTGTAAAGTCTGTGTATGCAGCAGGTAAAGCTGTAAGTGATGCAGCATCCTCTGTACAGACAGTCTTATGCTTCCAGAGAAGAAAACTGTTAACTGACAGCTAAAGAGAACATGTGTAAAACGCTGAATACTATTGAGGGAGTCATTAATAACCAATAGAATCAGCTCAAATGAGCCTTCTATCTTGTAGCATTGCTCTGCAAATGTGCCATTTAAATTTAATGGTCCAGATATTTTTTTTATGTATTTTCAAAATGCCATTTACTAATAATGCACTGCGGTAAAAGATCCTAAGCATTACAAGTATGCTAGTAAATAAAATAGCAAGTAATAAAATAGTATCAGATAGTAAATGTTTCTCTGCAATGTTTAAAGCAGAAAACAGAAATAAAAATTTCTGGTTTTATTTTCAGTCCTTACATTAATTGATTAAGCGGATTTACAGGCGGTATTACATCTGGAAATCCATATGGTTCAATTTACTCTAAATTACATTACCACACTGCACACTTTTTTTGATAAGATAGGAACTTGGATAATGCCAACATTAACCAGGCACTGTTGAAAACAATGGCTTTTGTAAATATTTTGATGGAAGCTATATGTTTTCTGATATCCGTGGTATTGGAGTTAGGGCCTGATACAGGTTGGTTCGCAAGGCTATGTTAGCACGCACCTGCTCGCTGCGTAAACATGGTAATGAATGCAATCGCATGGCAACCACAGCTCTATTCCAAGACGCCCACCACTGTATAAAGCCGCCCACTTCCCATTACATGCATCCGCAAGTCAGCGAAAACATCAAACCCATACGCACAGTTGTGGTTGACCATGATTTGCCGCACAAACTGCTAAACTTCCTGTCGCCAACTAGATCTCTGGCTACGTATACAGTCGCAGGGGCTTAATTATGCACGCCCCTGTAACGCACAGGCGCAACTGCGTTCGTCCAACCACCCCCCTCTCCACCAAATGGTCACTTCCTGTCAATCACTGTGTAATGGGACTGCGTGCTTAATGTAATCGATTCCCGTTTGCAGTGGTCGGTTTGCGCACGCGCACTGCAATGCATACGCATGTGCAGAATGCAAACATCAGCCGGCTGCGTGCGAAGCAACCATACGAACCAACCTGAATCATGCCCTTAGTGCCAAGTGTATTCAGGGTTCTATGAGAACTGTTCTAGCCTTATTCGTGGACCTGTCCCCTGGACGGAGGAGGATGACACTGCATGGGTGGCCAGTGGAGGGTATGTGAATATACATGTAGGACTGTAGTTTTTGCAAACACATTTATTAGTGTTCGTTTAGGACACAAAATGTTTCAAACTCTTAATCAGGACATTATACTAAGTCATTTTATTTAATAAAAATCTGTAAATATTAATTTTTTTAAACTACTCTAAATATTACAATTTAAACTCCCGGGCCTGATTCAGAGGCGCACACCAACTGCATGCAATGCCGATATGCACGCAGTTGGCTGATGTTGGAAGTACTGAGTATGTGTCTGAGTCGCACTATGCAAGTGTCCTGATGGTTACTACATGGAGGAGCAGAACTAATTTGTATACAACAGCTGTGGATTTCGATGGGTGTTCCAGGAGGATGGCCAGCCAGACATGGGAAGTCGCGTGCATGTTACTGACAGCAACTGTGTCTAAAGATGTAGTAGCACTGGTCAGAATGCCATGTTCAGATCATACATGACGACTCTCTGCCAGGTCGGTGCAGTAGGGAGGGTGGAGGCGGCTGAAGTGGTCGGAGCTGGGGGGGGTGTCTGCACGACTGTGCCATCGCGGCCCCGCCCACCTCTTTATAATGCCGATATTACCGGCATTACAAAGCAGGGGGCGGAGCTACGATGACATGATTAAGCTTGAATTGTGTCATCGCCCCTCCGAACCGCCCACTTTGACGTGCGGTCGCTGGGGGGGGGAGGTGGCAGACGATGCGGGGGACTTGCCTCCTCTTGCGGGGTGCCGGTAGCGGCACCGGATTTTCGGGAGGCTCCCGACAGTCCCGGGAGAGTAGGCAAGTATGGTTCAGCTGGAGAATTGCACCTGTCATAGTGCTGGTGCAAGCTTCAATGGTGTAGCTAGGATTGCTGCTGCAGCACACACAGAGCGTCCTGTGGAAGTTCCAGATGGGGACCCTGCACACTATATGCAGCCGGTCAAGCATCCGGAGGATGCCCGGTCAGCTGCCGGTAATGCCCCCTTTGTGTGACATCATGATGTTGCATGCTCAGTGGGCACTAATGTATGCAGTTACGGTCGTACTGCTGCAAGTGGGGCGTCTCAGTATGCTCAGAATTGGTCACGCCATTAGCATAAAGACTCAGCCGCACCTGCATCAAGAGATGCAGCCACGGCCACCTCTGCGTGCACCTCTCAATCACGCACGCTGTATTTATCTACATTTTGACAAGAAGATATGTTTTCAGGATTTTTTAACCATTTTCTCTTCTGCTTTTCACCTAAAGATAGCTGCCAGACCATAGGTCTGAAAGACCAAAGATACTACAGTAGATGGCTTTTGACTTCCTTGCAAAAAAAAGTAATAATAATTCTACTGCATAATAATGATACACAAACACTGGAGATTAAAAAAAACATTTTTTCTATTTGAGCACAATAGTTTTTTTTTAGATGACATGATTCCAGCTAAATTGAAAAGTAGAAGTAATGCATCTGGTAAGAAATAATGTATACTTCTGGGAGCAATATTGCTGATGCCACTGGTAATAAAAATAATACAAAAATAAAAAACAGAGCTTGTCATCCTTCATCCTTTCCTCAAAGGACAGATAATTTTTTATAGCCTGTTGCGAGGTGTACCTCTAGTGGAGGTCATTTACAGAGTGGAAAGCGGCTTAGACACAGTGTAGAGCAAGCTTAGGTCCCACGGTGCTTCTTGTCTTGCACTGGTGTGACTAGGTTTCTGTGAAAGTGCCAAGTTTTGCACAGCAATTTGTTGGAAAGTGGAAGGAGTGAGGATGTGCCTTGCTAGTGGGCATACTTTTGCAAAAAATAAGATTATATTGTATGAAAGGAGAATTTTGAAGCAAGATAAGAAAAACCCACAAATGGTGCATATTCAGCAGGGATGTGCAGATTCAGTTTACTGAAATCTGAACATACCTGAATGAGTGGAATGGAGCCCCGACTGGGGACTTCCCACCAAGATCGGCTCTCAGAATAAGGTAAAACATAATTTTCCTGGAAATATCAGATCTTCCGTGTTTTGGAATGCTTCCTTCCTCGAGTCACACTCTGGATTATTAAAACCACTTTCTTACCTCTCTGGTGCCTGCCCAGTAATAGCACAATGCTCCTGGCTGGTGCTAAGGTCTGTCTGTGCTGCTCCTGCCCGTCCGCTCAGTGTCCAGTTAATGAGCATGGAGATGGCTATCTGCAGTTTTCAGCGTGTCTTCCTAGCATAATGACACACAGTCTGCACCCCAGAGTTACCTCCTAGTATTGGTGCAGCCAATGGCTGAAGAAAGAATAGTTGATACTTGATAATTGGTACAGCCAGTGGCTGAAGAATTGATAGGTGGTGTAGTCACTGGCTAAAGTAAAAAGAGTTGATACTTGATAATTGGTGCAGCCACTGTCTGAAGTAAGAAGAGTTTATACTTGATAATTGGTGCAACCACTGGCTGAAGAATCGTTAGTGGTGCAGCCACTGGCTGAAGTAAGAATAGTTGATACTTGATAATTGGTGCAGACACTGGCTGAAGAATTGATAGTTGGCGCAGCCACTGGCTGAAGTAAGAAGAGTTGATACTTGATAATTGGTGCAGCCACTGTCTGAAGTAAGAAGAGTTTATACTTGATAATTGGTGCAGCCACTGGCTGAAGAATTGATAGTTGGCGCAGCCACTGGCTGAAGTAAGAAGAGTTGATACTTGATAATTGGTGCAGCCACTGGCTTAAGTAATAATTGATAATTGATAGTTAATTGTGCATGCAGCCTCCGGGCTGAGTAGTACTGGAATACAGAGCTATGATTAGGAAGGAACCAGTCCTGCAACAGCCTTGAGGGCTGGAAATTTTGGTAAGTTGCGGCCGCTACAGCCTTGAGGGCTGGTGAGGAGTGATGACAGGTGGCCTTTGGGACGTGCAGCAGGATGTGGCCTTTGGGCCGTGTAGCAGCCTTGAGAGCTAAGAACCCTTGGCTGAATGTCACTGTTGTGCAACTTGTGCCGCCGGGTTGACATAAGCAGCAGTTGGTTCAGAATTTTCTTTAAAAAAAAATGGAAGGGGCATGCAGGAGATGCTGTCTGTGGCCATTACAAGTTCTGGACATTCAAAAACCATAACATTAAAAATGTCAGGCAGCAATGCCCCAAACAGCACATAATGGAAAGGAGAAAGGTGCAAGATGGAATTGTCCTTGGGCCTTCCCACCCACCCTTATGTTGTATATATGAAACAGGACATTCACAGTTTAACTAACCAATCACTTCAGAGACAGGGACTGCCACTTGTGGCTGAAATGATTGGTTTGTTTGGACCCCCCCACAAAACAAGCTGCCAATGCACAGTGGACATTGGTGGCAATTATCCCATACACAAACAGGCTTTACAACATAGGTAAGATCAAATGTCGTCATCATCATCCCCATCAGTGTGTACATCCTCTTCTTTACACAATATTAATTAGTCCCCACTGGAATCCACCATTACAGACACTTATGTAGGTTTTTTTAGTTAATTGCTGGTAAAGGTCTTCCTCGTGGAATTTGCAATTTATTTTGATGAACATCATCATTTCCACATTCTGCGGAAGTAATCTCCTATGCCAATCACTGAAAATGATCCCGGCTGTGCTGAAAACTCTTTCAGAGTACACACTGGAGGGTGGGCAACCTAAGTACAGCAAAGCCAGTTTGTGTAAGGGATGCCAAATTGGCTCTTTTTCCTGCCAGTAGTGAAATGGAGTCTGACATGCCTATTTGGATGCTATGCCTAAAATAATCAACCACCATTCTCTGAATGGTGACTGTATTAGACAAAGTCACGGTAGACATGTCACTCATTGTAGGCAGTTCTTTCACAGCCAACCTGATGTCACTAAGTTTTACTGACTGATCTGCATCACCAGCAGTGGGTCTCTTAGGAAAAGGTAGTTTTTTCCTAGCAGCTGCAGAAACTGAAGGAGGAGAAGATGCCGTGTCACGTGCCGCTTGAGCTGACAATTTTTTCACCAACAGCTCTTTGCATTTTTTCAGATTTATGTCTGTCAGAAAGAAAGACACAAGGTATGACAAACCTAGGATCAAGTATGGTCATGAAAATATAGTGATCTGATTTCAAGATATTGACGACCCTTGGATCCTAGTGAAGTGAATGAAGTGCTTGATCAACCAGTCCGAAAACCATAGTGGAATCACTTTGTTTCAGCTCCTCCTTCAGTTTTTCCAGCTGCTTTTGCAAAAGTCTGATTAGGAGAATGACCTGACTCAAGCGGCAGTGTCTGAACCAACTTCACATGTGTCAAGTTCAAAGGGTTTGAGAACCTTGCAGAACACGGAAATTATTCTCCACTATGCTTGACTAAAGTGCAGTCCTGCTCCTCTCCCTATGTCCACCTAGTTACTACCTCTTGCTTCAGCTGATGGCAGGGCAAATTCAACAGTTCTTGCTGGTTCTGCATTTTTCGACACGCATTTGCTGAATGTCGAAAATGTCCAGAAATCTTTCAGGCCACTGAGAGCATCTCCTGCATGCCCCTATAATTTAAAAAAAAATGTTGCACCACCAAATTATTTGTATGAGCAAAACATGGAATGTGTTCAAAATTGCTCAAATGTAATGCTCACACAATATTGCTGGCATTGTCAGAAATCACAAATCCTGAGGAGAGTACAAGTGGGGTAAGCCATTTTGCAATGATTCCCTGAGTTTTTCTAAGAGGTTCTTAGCGGTATGCCTTTTTAGTAAAACCGGTGATACACAGAGTAGCCTGCCTCTGAATGAGCTGGCATTTGTTAGATGCTGCTGCTGCTGTTTGCACTGTTGGAGGCAATACACCTACCCAGTGGGCTGTCACAGTCATGTAATCTTTAGTTTGCCCTGTCCCACTTGTCCACATATCTGTAGTTAAGTGGACATTGGGCACAATGGCATTTTGGAGGACATTAATAATGTTTTTTTTAATGTCCTTGTACAGATCGGGAATTGCTATTCTTAAGAAGTGGAATCTAGAAGGGACATGGTAGCGGGAACACAGGACCTCCATTAACTGTCTTAAACCCACTGCATTAATGGCGGATACTGGACGCACTTCTAATACCAGCATAGCTGTAATGGCGTCAATAATCCGCTGTGCAACTGGGTGTTTGCTGACATACTTGCTTGCAAATGCAAAGGATTGTCTGACAGTCAATTGTTTGGTTGAACTACTAAAAGTAGTCTTCTTCCTGGTCCCCTTCTGGGATGAAGATCCACTCACAGCAACAGCAGCAGCAGGCATAGCACTCAAGGATGCTTCTCAGGAGCAACGGACAAGAGAGTCAGTCCTTATGATATTGCATGCAGGACTACTTCCGATCATGAATGAGGATGTTGATGATGATGCAGATGTTGGTGGTGGAAATTGCAGGTGATGTATCCAGATAGAAGGGAGCAGCTAGGTGACACTGGACTGATTGTTGTTCAGTTTTTTGTCCCCAAAGTTTCAGGATTTGAAATACCCTTTCCAATTTGATGAATGCACTGCAAGTGATGTAACAGGGACACACATCCAGCAGATGGCTCAAACTATGAAAAGCCCATTTACTAAACCAGTGGTTGTGGTTTATTGAATATAAAAGTACTACAGCCATTCGCGCATGCAGGGGGGGGTTCTGAGTACCCAGAAACACCCCCTGCCTGCCAATCAGTAAGTGTAGTGCTTACTGATTGGCAGGCATGGGGGGTTTCTTGTTTCTTATTACTGTGTAGTGTGCGGTCCACACTACACAGTAACAAGCACACTGATGCCAGGTAGTACACTTGTACTACCCGGCGGCGGTGTGTTGTTTTAGCAAGACAGACTCTCATTGGCTGCTGCACCCACTGCCAGAGCTGGCCTGGAGCTCACTTATGAGCTCCACCTTCTGGCTCCCACAGTGAGTGATGGGAGAGACGTCATGACATCTCTCCTATAATGCAAAGTGGGGCCGGGAGGATGGAGGAGCAGACACCAGGCACCGGGATTCTGGTAAGTGTTTCTTGTATTGTGTCTTTGTCTTATATATGTTAGGGGCACCGCATAGGGGGGACTACTACTGGGGGCACTATGTAAGGAGCACTACTGGGGGTACTGCATAGGGGGCTACTACTGGGGGCACTGTATAAGGGGCACTACTGTGGGCACTGCATAAGGGGAACTACTGTGGGCACTGCATAGGGGGACCACTACTGGGGACACTGTAAAAGTTACACTACTGAAGGCAATGTATAAGGGGCACTACTGAGGGCACTGTATTTGGGGCACTACTGGGGGCACTGCATAAGGGTACCACTACTAGGGGCACTATATAGGGAAACTGTATATGGGGAACTACTTGGGGCACTGCATAAGGGGCACTACTGGGGGCACTGGCACTACTGGGGGCATTGTATAAGAGACACTGCTGAGGGCGCTGCATAAGGGGACCACTACTGGGGGCACTGCATAGGGGGACCACTTCTAGGGGCACTGTATAAGGGGCACTACAGAGGGCACTGTATAAGAGGCACTCATGGGATCACTGTATAAGCGGCATTACTGTGGGCACTGGCACTATTGGGGGCACTGTATGAGGCACTACTGGGGGCACTGTATAAGGGGGCACTGCATAGGGAGAGACTACTGGGGCCACTGCATAGGGGGACCACTACTGGGGCAACTGTAAAAGTGGCACTATTGAGGGCACTGTAGAAGGGGCACTACGGAGGGCATTGCATAGGAGGACCACACTGTATTAGAGGCAGTACTGGGGGCACTGTATGATGGGCACTACTAGGGGGAGGGGAGTCTTTAATAAATCATGCTGGCTGTATTTATTTTCCTGCTGCATTCATGTTTTTAGTGATAGAGGTGTTTGTGTGTCTGACTGTGTGTGCCTGTGTCAGTCAGTGTGTGTGTACCCCATCATAGGAGTGGTATATTTTACTGTAGTGGTCCTATATCCTGTGTGTCAGGATGTGGCCTGGGATCGGCTGCTACACACCTCCGTGCTGGCGTCCTTGGACTGTGGTGTTAAGTCGCTGGGAGTGAAGGTGATTGGTGTCTGAGTATTCTCCCCGGGGTCTGCTAGGGCTTTCATGCATGCATCCTGATTTCCAGGGTGCCGGACATGGGTGCAGCCATGTTGGTCCATATCACCTGACTAGTCTCTCCCAATGGCAGTCCTGTGGTCACTCAGCTGATCCTCTGATTCAATGACCAGCTACCCAGAGGTATTTAAGTCTGACTCCAGGAAGAGGAAACTGCTGTTCAACTTTGCTGTTCTATTGACTGTTACTCTCACCAGTGTTGCCCTGTCATTCCCTGCAGAGTGTTGCTTCAGCCTATTCACAATTTTCCAGGGTTATCATGTGTTAGCTTCCATGTTAATTCTAAGTCTGAGACTTTAGGGACTGATTCAGACCCGGACACTAAGCTGCGCTCGCACGCAGCAGAAAGGGGCCGGGTATGCAAATTCCACGATCATACGGCATGGCTTAAGGATGCCCAATATGTCTTAGAGTGCGTCGGCCATGCAATTGCAGGCAAGTCTAATGCCGCAGCACACGTCTCAAGGAAGTGTATAAGACCATCGTTAACATCGAGAACCATCAAAGGCATACACAGTGCTTGATGTAGACTCTACCCCACCGCAAGCACTGCGATCAGTTCATGCTGAAAAACAACCAAGTGACGAGTACAATGACGCATCCATGCTAATTATGGACGCCCATTAAATGCCATTTTGATGGCCAGACATGCCTGCGTTTGCAGCATCACTCCCCTGTTCACAAGCACCTTCCCCTGTTACCACCCACAAACGGCACAATCTGTCACTCAAAGCAACGTCCTGTCTATGTACTAGAAGCTCACAATTCCTGAGCGCAGTGCGTGACTCATGCATGCGCATATTGATGCATACACATGCGCAGATGGGCAACAATCGCCCATAGCATGCATCCACGGCTTAGTGAGCGGATCTGAATTGGGCCCTTAGTTCTCTCTCAGAACTCTAATGTTTTATGTTATTTTTCCTGTTTATCTTGTAGTGTGCTGCTAGCTCTACTGCAGCTTCCCTGTGTTACTGAGGTGTCAGGTTTCCTGATCATTTCTAGTTAGCTCTCTCAGCTGGATCTATAGCAATCCCCAGTACATGCCTGTGTCCACTTCTCTCTGTGTCTCTCTGTGCAAATCAGCACCTGAATCTGTTGCAGTTCCCAGTACATTTCCCTGTGTTCTCAAGCAAGCCTGCAACTAGGATCTCTACATTCTCAAGTTCATTTCCAGTGTTCGTGTATTCTGTTCATCACCAGTGTTCATGTATTCTGTTCATCACCAGTGTTCAATTATTGCGTTCATCACCAGTGTTCAAGTATTTAGTTAATCACCAGTGTTCAACTATTCCATTCATCACCAGTGTTCAAGTATTTAGTTCATAACCGGTGTTCAAGTTTTCCATTCATCACCAGTATTCAAGTATTTAGTTCATATCCACTGTTCAGTGCATTTCCAGTCTTCAAGTATTCTGTGTATCTCCAGTGTACAAGAATTTAGTTAATCTCCAATATTCAAGTGTCCATCTCTTCTTCAGTATTCCTGTATTAGTTTATATACTATTAATTTAATCTAGTTCCAGTCTTTCTGCCATTCCAGAGGGCCGTGACCTGCCCACTTGGTGCAGCAAAACCCAAATCCAAACTGGAGGGGTAAACTGGTGAAGACCACCAAGTGGGTAATGGTGCATACACACGGTCAGATATGTCAGATGAACGATTTAATGATTTTTCCAACGATTTGAACTATTTTACAAACGATTTGAATGATTGAACGATTTTAGACAGTATTAAAATGAAGGAAATCGACCAAATCTGACTGTAAACACATCAGATGTCAGATATCGTTATCTGACAAACAGGAATGCGCATCATTCATCGTTCTAGGGACACATGTCAGATTTTCTTTCAGATATGAACGATTTTTAAAATCATTATCGTTCAAATCTGAAGCAAAATCTGACCATGTGTATGCACCATTAGACTGCGCCTCTGGGCAGGTCTAGCCAAACTTGGGTTTGGCCGCAATAGGGAGAGCTAGCTATCACTCACCTTCTTGTTCCCTAGTCACCCTACCCCCTGGCTTCTTCTCTACAGTTCGTGACACTGTGTAAGCTGTTTCTATCTATATATATATTTATTTGTGACTAGATGTTTTTTCATTAGTTCGGTAACCAAGGATTTGGAACCCCCCTTTCAAAATCCTATGTTTGCCACTGACAGCCAAAAATGCTGTTGTGCACACTGGTGAATGAAGTGGAGCTAAAGTGGGGCAGGGTTTCATACAGCTCACCAGCTGATGAGTGTATGCTGCTAGTGGTAGCTGTGCAGGATGCTGGAATAGCATTGTCGGTGGCAGTAATACCAGGTCTCTATCTGGAGCTAAGTAGGAGACATCATTCTCCCACTGTGAAACTCAACACAGTGAACAAGAAGGTGCCGTACATGCACAGTAGTAAGTCAGGTGGCAATCCGACGGCCACAGTGCTAAGTCCGGTGATCAACTTGGTACAGGAATTAAAGTCTCTTTGGAGGGACACTAAGATGGAGTCTGAGCAGTAGTGCACTGCACTTTCAACAAGACGCACATTGCTCCAGCCCTATGGAGGAGCAAAATCTCCATCTGAATATGGCCATCTGTGTCAGTGCATCTGTCCATGTCTGCCTAGCCACACCCGTTACCACCCAGAAACACCCACTGAAATTGCCTCTCTCTGCATTCTCTTTCTATTCAAATTTGTTCTGCAAGATCTGTAACCATAGGAACACACGTGAAGTGCGACCGGGACGCATGTGCAGACTGAAAACATTGGTCGCTTGTATGCGGCATCGTCACTGGTTGCACCTCTGAATCAGGTCCTAAATCACCCCCCTTTGTATATTTGCTATTGAATTTTGAATATCCCAGGCCCAGAGCTGTTAAATTAAAGCACGACTGAGAATTGATATCACTGATTAGGCTCAAAGCAATGATCTTATTTGATGCTTGTTATGGTTCTGTGCCAGAGCATAGTTTCTTTTCATTTGTATTCTCTAAGTAAACTGCTGAGACATGTGGCTCAGAGATAGACAGAATATAGTGACTGGGGATCATCGGAGATATAATTCTGTAACACACAGTTCAAAATACTTCATATCCCTTTGGTTCAGTTGAAGCCTTGGGAATTAATCATTTCTCACAATCTATTTTGCATAATCTTTTTACCATCTGTCATTGTACCATCAGAGTCTGATTGATATGTTACATCAGCAGACTGCATAGCAAACAGTATATCAGCCCTCAGTCATACTGATGGTTGACGTTTCTTTGGGACACACAATGTCATTGGGCCAAAGGCCACAAATAATATTGTCAACTGTGCCCACTCTTCTTGTTCACAAGGGTATAGTGGCATAGTTAGATGCAAATGCTGTAATTGACACACATTAATATCTGGCTATCTGTAATACCAAATGAAAACAAGCAGAGATGGCAGATACTCTCTAGTTTTATGACTGATCAACTATTTTAAAATAAACATAAAATTATAATTTTTTCATACTAACATATCGGGCTTAGGGCCTGATTGAGACTCGGTCGCTAAGTTACGCTCGCTCACTGCCAATAGGGGCCGGGTATGCAAATTCCGCGATCGCACTGTCTGGCTTAAGGATACCCTCTATATCTTAGAGGGCTACGGTAGTGAGCGTATGCAGGAGTATAAATCCGCCCACCTTTCTCTCTTAGCACACGTCATCTCCAGGAAAAGTGTGATTAATCGGGAACATCGAGACCCATCGGAGCTGCACGCAGCACTTGAGGTAGCCCCTAGCCCAAGAGTCTTCAACTTTGGCCCTCCAGCTGCTGTGGAGCTACACATCCCAGCATGCACTGCCACCTTTTTGATATAACAGCATGCTAAAACTATGGCAGTGCATGCTGGGATGTCTAGTTCCACAGCAGCTGGAGGGCCAAGGTTGAAGACCCCTGCCCTAGCCCACCACAAGCACTGCGATCAGTTCAGGCTAAAATACAACCAAGTGACGGGTTAAATGATGCTACTTTGCTAATTATGCACATCCATTTAACTCCGTTTTGAATATCAGAAACGCCTGCGTTCGCACATCCACTCGCCCGTTCACAAGCACCTTCCCCTGTCACCACCCACAAACGGCGCAATCTGTCACTCAAAATATCATCCATTCTGTGTACTATGAGTGCATGATTCCCGGCCGCAGTGACTGGTTCGTGCATGCTTATTTTGATGCGTACGCATACGCAGATATGCGATGATCGCCCCTAGAGGGCGTTCCAGGCTTAGCGACCGGGTCTGAAACAGCCCATTAGTACATAGGTGCGTGTTATAGCTTGCAGCATCTTTAAGGATTTTAAGGATGACAGCTGTTTTAGTGTTGCTTATACTGTGTTACCTCAAATTATTGGGTGTCTTCTTCCAAGGATAAACAAACCCATACAGGCCAGCCCAAAATAATCTCACTCAGTGTAAGAATGTCAGTATTGCCACACCTGCATAGAAGGGTTGGGTACGGGATGACGCTAGCATCCTGACAAGGTTAGGATACGGACACCTGTCGGTAAGTATCCTAACCCTACCCCTCTCCCTACCCCTAAATCCCCACTGCCTAAGCCTAACCTCCCCATAGTGCCCAACCCCCCTAGTGCCTAACCCTCCCCCTAGTGCCTAACCCTAAACCCTATTCCTCCCTCTAACCCCACTACTTACCGTCTGGATGCCAGCGCCGGAATCCCGACACCAGTCAGAATCTCGGTGCCGGCATCCTGACGGCATTTTGAGCGCCGGCGCCCCGACAGCCGGGATTTCTACTACCTCCCACATACAAAACTGAGAATTTATAAGAAAATAGAAAAGTCAAATTTATTGAATGCAATGAAATGGTTGGAGGTCGAACTGTGGTGTTACATTTACACCTTTATGCAGATCTTGAGACACCTGCCCCCCCACCAAAAGCCAGGCAAGTTTATGGTTTGTGGGGGCATTTTCTGATAAAAGTTAATACAGTAGAGGTCCACCAGGTGAACAATCTAGGGGCCCCAGTGCAAAATTTTTGTGGTGCCAACTAGGGATGAGCGGGTTTGGATTGCTGAAATCCGAACCCCCCCGAGCCCCCCCCGATCCCAGTCGTATCCGAGTCAGGCTCGACTTTTCCCGCCTGACTCGGATCTGAAATCGAGGCAAAATGTCATCATCCCGCCTTCCGGATCTCGCAGGTTTTGGAATCTATAAAAGGTCCCCGCGTCGGCGCCATTTCTCACGGCTGTGGACAGTGAAGAGGGAGGGTGGGAGCTAGGGCTGGCTGGGCTGTGTTGTGCTGCTGTTGTCCATAGGGGCTGTGACCACTCAGTCCATAGGGGCTGACTGGGCTGTGTTGTGCTGCTGTTGTCCATAGGGGCTGGCTGGGCTGTGTTGTGCAGTCAGTTGCAGTCATAGGGGCTGTGTCCACTCCAAAGTCTATAGGGGCTGGCTGGACTGTGTTGTGCAGTGTCCCATAAAGGCTGTAGTCCTAGAGGGGTACAGTAGAGTTGTCCAGGGGGTGATTTGTGCATCAGGGGTGCTCCCCCAAAGTGCACTCCAAAAATTTTTTTTTTTTCCTGTGTTTGTGAATTGTGTGCGCAGTAGCCGCACGTGCATCAACAAAGTGCGCCTGTGTCATAAGTAAAGGGCCGGCTGGCTTGACCGTTAAAGGTTAATGTAACCCCCAAAGTGCACTCCAAAAAAAATGAAAAAATATATTTTTTTGTGTTTGTGAATTGTGTGCACTGTGGCAGGACGTGCATCAACAAAGTAGCATCAAGCGTGCGCCTGTGTCATAAGTAAAGAGCCGGCTGGCTTAACCGTTAAAGGGTGCTGTAACTGCCAAAGTGCACTCCAAACAAAATAAAAAATTATTTTCTGTGTTTGTGAATTGTGTGCACAGAGGCAGCATGTGCATCAACAAAGTAGCGTCAAGCGTGCGCCTGTGTCATAAGTAAAGGGCCGGCTGCCTTGACCATTAAAGGGTGCTGTAACCCCAAAGTGCACTCCAAACAAAATAAATAAATATTTTCTGTGTTTGTGAATTGTGTGCACTGTGGCTGCACGTGCATCAACAAAGGAGCAGCGCCAAGCATGTGCCTGTGTCCCATAAATCTGTTAAATGGTGGTGTAACCCCCAAAGTGCACTCCACAAAAAATAAACAATTCTTTTTTTTCTGTGTTTGTGTGCGAAATGTATGCGCAGTAGCCGCACGTGCATCAACACAGCAGCAGCGCCAAGCGTGCGCCTGTGTCATAAGTCAAGGGCCGGTTTGGACATCTGGTCCGGAATGAAGGACGTGCCAACAATGTCAATTTCTGACATGTCTACTGTTACTGCATTTGATACTGTCACCACTGACAGAATGGTGGAGGAATTATTTTTTGTGTTTGTGAATCGTGTGCACTGTGGCTGCACATGCATCAACAAAGGAGCAGCGCCAAGAGTGTGCCTGTGTCATAAGTAAAGGGCCAGATGGCTTGTCCGTTAAAGGGTGATGTAACCACCAAAGTGCACTCCAAAAAAATAAAAAATTCTTTTTTTTTCTGTCTTTGTGAATTGTGTGGGCTGTAGCCGCACCTGCATCCTCAAAGCAGCAGCGACAAGCGTGCATCTGTCTGTTAAAGGGTGGTGTAACCCTCAAAGTGCGCTCCACAAACAATAAAAAATTTTTTTTTCTGTCTTTGTGAATTGTGTGGGCTGTAGCCGCACCTGCATCCTCAAAGCAGCAGCGACAAGCGTGCGTCTGTCTGTTAAAAGGATTACATCGGTGACAGCATCCAAGTAGGCATGTCAGACAGTCCGTACCTGTACTGGCAGGAAAATGAGGCAATTTGGAGGCCCCTGTACAAACTGGCTCTATTTTACCTGAGTTGCCCCCCCCTCCAGTGTGTACTCCGAAAAAGAGTGTTTAGTGCAGCCGGGAACCTTGTCAGCAAAAGGCGTAGGAGGTTGCTTCCACAAAGTGTGGAGAAGATGATGTTCATAAAAATGAATTATCAACTCTTCCAGGGAGACCAGCCTCCAGAACGTACAGAGGGACCTGTGGTGGTGGATTCCAGCGGGGACAAATTAATACTCTGTGAAGATGAGGATGTACACAACACTGAAGAGGGTGAGGAATCGGTGGATGAGGAGGATAAGGACGACATCTTGCCTCCGTAGAGCCAGTTTGTGCAGGGACAGATTAATTGCCAGCTTGTTTTGTGGGGGCCCAAACGAACCAATCATTTCAGCCACAGTCGTGTGGCAGACCCTGGCGCTGAAATGATTGGTTTGTTAAAGTGTGCATGTCCTGTTTATACAACATGAAGGTGGGTGGGAGGGCCCAAGGACAATTCCATCTTGCACCTCTTTTTTTTCTTTGCATTATGTACTGTTTGGGGCCTAGTTTTTCAAACTGCCATCCTGTCTGCCACTGCAGTGTCACTCCTAGATGGGCCACATGTTTGTGCCGCCCACTCATGTCGCTTAGCATAGTCATCCAGCTACCTCGGTGCAACCTTTTGGACATAAAAACACTATTGTGAGGTATGAGGTGTCCAGAATAAACTGGAAATGAGTGGAAATTAAGTTTTTTGAGGTTAATAATAGCATAGGAGCAGAAAAACCCACAAATTCTGTGAATTTAGCTGTTTTTATGCTTTTTAAAAAAAAAAAATACAGATCCAAAACACAAAACCCAGAACCCAAAACACGGAAGGGTGGTTTTGGCAAAACCAATCCAGATCAAAACACCAAGAAAGATCCAGATCCAAAACCAAAACACGAAAAGTGGCCGGTGCACACCACTAGTGCCAACACAGTGTGCTTAGTAATTAGGGTCCAAAAACTTGCAAATATGTATTGGTTCAGGGCAAAAAATTCTAAGCCCAAATTTAAAGGTTATCACAAAAGTGTATCCCTTGGAAACCCTGAAAGTGTTATCGGTCCAAGTTACCTGACCATTGAAGTACTGCCTGGATACCAGATAAGCTTTTGATTGTTTATTTTTTGGTACGCATATTACTTCCCTATTTGAGCACTAGTTCATTTGACTTTAAATACTTCACTATTAGGCACACGTTTCATTATTATTTTTCAGCACTTTGTTCTCTGACTGCCACACTGAATATTTGAAAAACTGCAGCCACCTGTTACTTCCAGGAGTGTTCTTCACGACGTATCATCAATCATTAACTTTGAGTTTATTCTACACAAGGAATTTTAAATTTGTGTGCTAGTATTCAATTGTTATCTTTATTACCCCTATCCTATTCAAAACCATTGGTTAGCAAAGTGTATGCCCTTAGTAACTTTTGGTGAAACATAATTACAGTAGTGGGCTATTTGTATGCATTCCTATATATTATATGGTCTGTCCCCATCATTATACAACATACTTGAAGTCTTTTGGTCTGAAATTTTTGGAATGAACTATGTAAGTCTGGGTGTGCTGGGTGTTGACCTACTCTGACCTCACTACATGTTATATATATTCAGATTTTAGACAACTAAATCCTGTTCTCCATGTTGAAGATGCAGAGTACTATTGTACAGACTCCATGTTGAAACCTCCAGGAAGGCTTCACTCCCTTACCAAGATTTCCGCAGAACTAGTTATGCGCATGGGCGGCGCCATCTTGTTCACTGTGTTAGAGCTCACTGTGGGAGACTCAAGTCTTCTACTTAGCTCTGTTAGACCTGAGAGTTACTGATTCCATATCGCTTCACAGAGAGCCTCCACTGCTACCCGCTATTTGTATACACACGCCGGCTGGTAAGCTGTATGACACCCCACTCCGCTCAAGCTTTGCTACACAGAACCAGTGTGTATAACTGTGAGTATAGCTGACTGCAACTACCATCAATAAACCACTCCACTGGTTAAGCATTTGGGCTGTTCGTTGTCTCAGGGGATCTGCTGGTGTATAGAATAACTCTGCCACACCAACTTGCACACACATATTCCCACTCTCCACTTGTAACACAGACAGTTTGATTTCCAGAACTGTTCATACTATTTATTTACATACAGAATAGTCTTATTTGATCAATGCAGGTGTAAACAGTCTCAGAAAGCAGCCTTTCATAACTAAGAACAGACGCTAACAAAAAATGGAGCCTTAAACACCAAACCTCAATGACAACATCACAGGCTGAGCTAAGGCAGAATCAATCATACATAAACCTGCAGAACTATCAGCAGCCTAACGTAGCAGAACATAGAAACAGTGACATGAAGAGAAAAACCTACCATTACAGGACAGCATAACAAATATTACAAAAACAGCTGGGAATGCAGAACAAGACCCTTTGGTCTATTTTGTACCTTTAACCCAACCAATAAAAGTTGAGTTTATTCTTTATGAGAAACACCTGTAAAAGATATAGCATCCTGGAAATTGGTTTGTTAAATATATATTCAATAAATAAATAATCAAGTATATACAGGGGCGTTTGGAGGGATGGGAGCGGGTACTGATTGCCCGGGCCTTGGCTTGCTGGAGGGATCTGGGTCCGCCACTCCCACCTCTATGTCCTGTCAGCGGCAGGCGCAGTAGTGCCTAGCACACTGCTGTGTGTTGGGCTGTAGTGAATACAGGGAGACTGCTGTCTCCTCTGCCAACACCTGATAGAAGGGGGGAGGGCTATCACACTGATCATGCTCCCCTGGAATGCCCCCCTTCCCTCCTCATGGAGCGCGAGTCGTTGTTTCGTGACACCGCAGATATTGTTTTTGTTTGGTAAGGAGGCGTAGCCATGACTCCTTACAGTACCCGGGCCCGGCCAGGCTCTCTACCGCCCTGTTCACACAAGGAAACAGCACAATAGGAGAGTGTGGCTCTTGGGAATAAATTAGCATGTACAGACCTGGCACATGCACAGAGGGGAAGCAGTCGGGAGGCCGACAGACGAAATCCCGACCACCGGCTTCTCGACTGTCTAATCCCAGCAAGGTACAAATGACAGGTGTCGGAATTCCGACGCCTGTCATTAGACCTACGCTGGGAGCCCGACACCCGGCTTACCGATCGAAGGTAAGCCGGGCGCCAGGTGCGGACAGCCGTGGGGGAGGTAAGGGTTAGGGGCTCCCGGGGGGAGTTATGGTTAGGCACCCGCCCCCCCCCGGGAGGTTACGGTCAGGCTAGGGGAAGGGGGAGTTAGGGTGAGGCACCCCCGGGGGGAGGTTAAGGTTAGGCACCCCCCTGGGAGACTTATGCTGCGGGGAAGGGGGGGAGTTAGATTTAGGCCCTTGTGGGGGAGGCTTAGGGTTAGGCACTCCTAAAGGAGGGTTAGGGGGGAAAAATAGGTGAGTTAATACTTACCTTTATAGCTTCGGGATCTTCACCCCTGCCGGGCTTGCACTGTCTGGATTAGAACCACCGGCCATGCGGCCGGCGGCAAATCATACTGTTTCTGCACAGAGAAGCCCAAATTAGTACTTTACTGCACCATTAATTACTCCAAATATTATTATTATCATTATTATTATTATTATATGTTCAAACATTAATATATTTTAAACATAAAAGACTAATCCTTGCACAGATACATAATATAATATTTCATTCTATGGTTTACAATATATTTACAAACACTTTTGAGAAATCTGTCTGCTTTATTTTCCTGACACATTTCTGCCACTTCTACTACATTGTGGAGACCAGCTGAGTCGCTGTGTCAAATGTTTTAACATTAGCATTGATTTTACATTAAGGTAAGTAATTGTACTTGTTTTTGTTCTTGAAAGGAACTTTGTGCTCTATTTAATTAATTAATCCTGTTTAGTATTTACTTCCTTACAATGTCTGTTGCTCGCACAGCAAGTGGATACGCCAACAGTGTTTCAATTAAAAATTGAGCAGATACCAAACTTATGCTGGGTACACACATGACAGATTTGCCAAAGAATGCTAGGGACTTGACTAATTTTGTAGCTTAAAAATGATCCAGAGAATATATAGTTGCAACATTGCACTGATCCTTATGGTGCGTACACACGGTACGATTTTTATAAACAATATGAATAATAACGATATCGTTCAACGATAAATAGTTCATATCGTTCATTTTTATGCAGCAAGTGACCAAAGAACGACCAACGATGCCCGTTCTGCATGGACGATAATGATATCTATGGTTGTCCGTACATGCAGACAAACATGGACGATTTAATCACGATGTTAAGAGATGTGGCAGGCAGTGGTGGAACTAGCGGCGGTTCAGCTAGTGGCTTGCACCGAGTGGCTTGCATCGGGGCCTGCTGTGGTGCAGGGGCCCATAGCCACCGCTGCACCCGCCGCTAGTGTCCACCGGGCCCCACAAATGTAGTGTAGACTGCAGTGAGAGCGGTCAGCACTACACAGTAACAAACACACAGCCACCAGCGTTTGTCCTGCACTATAGAAAAGTTCAAGGGAAATCTTTCAGCGATATAGTTGGTGGTACAGATCATACCACTTTACATTGTTTTCAGACCTTTCAAAAAGACCCCTTCCAACTTTGCTAATGTACTTCCCCCTTAATGTACGAATGCAGTCACCTTCAGGGCCACCATCAGGGGGTAACTATCAGGACTGGAGTCCCAGGCCCGGTCACTCGGGGGGTCCGTCTACTCCTACCATCCGTTGCCCGACCGCCCGCTACTATTATCCATACTTGCCTACCCTCCCGATTTGGTCGGGAGCCTCTCGAAAATCGGGTGCCGCTCCCGACCTCCCGGGAAGGCAGGCAATCCTCCCGCCCCCCGGCGATGTGTCCGCAATCGCCGCACCCCCCCGCGCTTATAAGAGAAAACCCCCGGCAGCAGGGGGGCCGGTGACACGATTCGCGCTGAATCGCGTCATCGTGGCTCCGCCCCCGGCTGCAGAATGCCATTAATCACGGCATTGTGAAGAGGGGGCGGAGCCACGATGACGCGATCGCGCTACCACGCCCCCATGCTCCGCCCCCAATGTTACGTCACCTGCCGGGCCCCGCCCCCTTTGACTGCTTCACACCCCCAACCATGCATGCCCGACAGCTCCCTCCCGGAAGGAGGGAGCTAAATATCGGCAAGCCTGCTATTATCCCCTTGTGACAGGCCAGAGGGGCCTCACCTACCCCCCACGGCTGCACAATAGAAATAAGTGACAGCAGGCTTGGACTGGGTGATTTGTAGCCACGCCCTCTATTGTGGGTGGGCGTGGCCTATGGCACAATTAGTGTGTAGCAGGTGCTTGCCAGGCAGTCATCAGGGCTGTGACTGAGCCACCCAGCAGCTACACGCAGGGGGGAGCACAGTGCAGTCACTCAGCACTGCAGTGCACTACTGGGTATTAACTCCCAGTAGTCTCTGCAGAGGGGTCAGAGGAGCATGTGCTGATCTCTGATTGGATGAGCCCATCACATGCTCATGGGAGTGACTCATTGTGAGGCTGTGAATGCTGCTTTGCCGGCTGCCTGAGGATGCTGCTGGTGAGTACACTGTGTGGGGACAGCAGTGTAGCATAATGTGGGGTGCACTACAGGTGGCATTATGTGGGGAGCACTACAGGTGGCATTATGTGGGTGAACTACAGTGTAGCATAATGTGGGGGGGTGCTACAGGTGGCATTATGTGTTGGCACTAAAGTGTAGCATAATGTGTGGACACTACAGCTGACATAACATGTAATGTGTGGGCACTACAGCTGACATAACATTTAATGTGTGGGCACTACAGGTGGCATTTTAAAAATATTACCAACACTTCTCAGGGGCTCTAAGATATCTAAAACTCAAATAAAAACAAAAGAAATACCATAGTGCCATACATTAAAAAATTCCAAAGTGTGACATATAAAATAATATACTCTTGGTATAATGCATGAGTCCCCCCTTTTATTTTACACTCATACCAGAAATGGTGGTCTACTTTTTTAGGGTAGACCAAACAGCATGGATAGACTTGTAATTCTCCTTTATAAATAGTTTATTTTTCTTCCAAAGATAGTGTCCCCCATTGTGTATATAATGGAAAAAAACAGTTCAGAATAGTGTAATACTGCTTTTAATTCCAAAAAACACAAATAATACCAAACAATAAGAAAGTAAGGGATAATTGGCATCTCAACAGATGAATTGGTCTACCCAACTAGTAGACAAAAACACTTCAATACATCAGGCGTCCCTGGTAGTTGTAAAGAAAGACTTCCTGGGAGAATGTCCAAAAGATCCCCACTCTGCTCCTCCACCTACAGTTGGCATAATGTGGGCACTACAGGTGGCATGTGTGACAATTACAGTTGGCATAATGTGTGGGCACTACAGATGGCTTAATGTGTGGGCACTACAGTTGACATAATATGTGGGCACTACAGTTGGCATAATGTGCGAGCACTACAGGTGGCATAATGTATGGGCACTACAGTGTGGCATAATGTGTGGACACTACAGGCAGCATAATGTGTGGGTACTACAGGTGGCATAATCTGTTGGCACTAAAGATAACATAATGTGTGGGCACTATAGATTGCATAATGTTTGGGCACTACAGTTGGCATAAGGTGTGGGCACTACAGGTGGCATAATGTGTGGGCACTTCAGGCAGCATAATGTGCAGGTACTACAGGCAGCATAATTTGTTGGCTCTACAGGTGACATCATGTGTGGGCATTACAGTGTGGTATGTGGGGGTACTACAGTGTGGTATAAAGTAAATGCAATACCCTGTGGCATAATATGGGGGCACTACGGTGTGGCATAATGTTAGTACATGTGTAGTGGTCTCATTTACCCACAACTGACCAGCATTGCAAGGGTTACCACTACTTCTCTGACTCCTCCATACTCACCACTACCTATCTGCACTACCCCCTGACCCCTCCATACCAAACACTATCTCTCTGCACTACCTCCGTGACCCCTCCGTACTCACCACTACCTATCTGCACTACCCCCTGACCCCTCCCTACCAAACACTATTCCCTGAGCCATCCCTACCAAACACTATATTTCTGCACTGCCTCCCTGACCCCTCCGTACCCACTACTACCTATCTGCTGACCCCTCCTTATCAAACACTAGCTCACTGCACTACCTCCCTGACCCCTCCATGCTCACTCCATACTCTGCACTATCCCTCTGCTGTTTGTACTATCCACCTGGCCCCTCCATACCAAACACTGCACTGCCTACATGACCCCTGATACCCGCCACAATCTTCCTTACCACATACGGTAACTGACTGCCATGCACAGGAGTAGATCACTGGGGGAGAGGGAGAGTTTTATAGTATTCTATTTTTAGTATATAAAAATAGAAGACTATAAAATATTCCCATTGTTGCTGGCCACACCCCCTCCAGTGACTTGCCACACCCCTTTGTGGGCCTCTATTATTGCTTTACCCTGTGGACCCTTTATGCTCCAGTCCACCATTGAGTGACAGGCAAGGGCCTGCCATCCGGCTCCATCCTGCCCTCCCGCTCCATCATGCCCTCTCGCTCTACCTCCTACCTATGCTGCCATGGCTGACCTGTGAAATAAAGTTTTTCTTGTTGTAAGCCGGCATGTGTGACCGCGCCGCTGAAAGAGGAGCCATGAAGTGCGAGGACTGGACTGAGGAGCAGCCAGAACAGAAGAAGGAGGTAAGGTAAATATCCTACTCTTCTTGCATTATTGCACGTCAGATGTCATGTTGCGGATGTGGGGAGTGGGACTGGCTAGGGCTGCTTTTTTCATTGGTTACTTTCTCTCATTGATTATGATATTTATTTATTTAGCTGTAAAATAATCCTTCATAATATTATGTAATTATGTTAATTATGTTGCCTTCTTGTTCTTTTTTTATTGCTGGCTGTGTGAGTCTCACTCAGAAGGTATGGGAAGATTATTTGAGTGCATTTGTCACCTATACTGTGCCTCTGTCATTTTTTTAACTCAGCATGATGGGAGTACCTCTGTCCTTGCTCTTGTCAGGGTTCGGCCTAGGATCGGCATTACTCACCCCAGCACCGGCTTCCCCTGTCTTCTCTTGTGGTCAGACGTCAGGTGCGGTGGCGGGTGACGCACTGAGGATTCTGCCTTAGGTGCTTTCTGGACTTCCATGTGTGGCTCCGTGTCTTGGTTTGTGAGGTTGCTGTCATGAGCGCCGCCATGTTAGCCTTTCGCACCTGACTGTCCCCTTAACCAATAGGAGCATGGTCTCGGTCAGCTAATGCTGACCTCCAATGAACTGCTACTGTAGGGTATATAACTGGGCTTTGGACACCAGAAAGTTGCCTGTGCAACATCGTCACTTCCAGTGTATGCTGATCATTATTTTTTTCCAGGTTCCTGTTCCTCGTTTTCCGTTATCATCCTCTGGTGCGTCTGGAGTCCTGCATCCAATTTGATAAGGCTAACTCAGTCCTCCCCTATCCTGGATTCTTCAGAAGAATCCTTGAGCACTACACCTGCTGCTGCTGGGAGAGGATCTTCATCCCAGAAGGGGACCAGGAAGACTACTAGTAGTAGTTCAAAAAAACAATTACCAAACCCTTGTTACCAAACACTATCTCTCTGCACTACCTCCCTGGTTGTTAAACAATCCTTTGCAAGGGGGAGCAAGTATGTAACCCAGTTGCACAGCGGATCACTGATGCCATAACATCTATGCTGGTATTAGATGTGCGTCCAATATCCGCCATTAGTGCAGTGGGTTTTAGACAGTTAATTGAGGTCCTGTGTCCCCGCTACCAAATCCCATCTAGTTTCCACTTCACTAGAAAAACAATTCCCAGCCTGTACAGGGCCATTAAAAAAAACATACTTAGTGTCCTCCAAAATGCCGTTGTACCCACTGTCCACTTAACCACAGATATGTGGACAAGTGGAACAAGATAATCACAAGATTACATGACTGTAACAGCCCACTGGGTGGGTGTATTGCCTTCAGCTGCACCAACAGCAGCACCAACATCTAAGAAACAGGCTACTCTGTGTATCAAGAGTTTCACTAAGAGGCATACTGCTGACAACCTCTTAGAAAAACTCAGGGAAGTCATTGCAAAATGCAATATCCCGCTTGGACTCTCCCCTGGATTTGTGATTTCTGACAAAGCCACCAATATTGTGAGAGCTTTACAGCAGGGTGAACTCCAACACCTCCCATGTTTTGCTCACACAATCAACTTAGTGGTGCAAAAATAAAAAAAAATGACAGGGCCATTCAGGAGATGCTCTATGTGGCCCACAGAATTTCTAGACATTTTCGCCATTCAGCAGGTGCATGTAGAAGATTGCAGCACCTACAAGAAATGTTGAATTTGCCCTGTCACCAGCTGAAGCAAGAGGTGGTTACAAGGTGAAACTCCACCCTTTATATGCTTCAGCGGATGGAGGAACAGCAAAAAGCCATCCAAAGCTACACAACGAACTATGACATAGGAAGAGGAAGGGGAATTTACCTTATGAAGCTCAGTGGAAAATACTTTCTGAGTTGTGCAAAGTACTGAAACCCTTCAAAGTAGTCTCCTGTGAAGTGAGTTCAGACACTGCCAGCTTGAGTCAGGTAATTCCCCTAATTAGACTGTTGGAAAAGCAGCTTGAGAAGCAGAAGAAGGAGCTGAAACGAAGTGATTCCGCTAAGCATGTCGGACTTGTAGATCAAGTCCTTTATTCACTTCACCAGAATCCAAGGGTTGTCAGGATCTTACAATCAGATCAATACATTTTGACGACAGTGCTGGATCCTAGGTTTAAGTCATATGTCGTGTCTTTCTTCCAAGCGGCACGTGATGCAGCGATGGCTCCTCCTTCAGTTTCTCCAGCAAGTGTGGCTGCTAGGAAAAAACAAAACTTTCCCAAAAAAAGACCCACTGGTGGTGCAGATGAGTCAACACAACCAAGTTTTGACATCTGGTCTGGCCTGGTCTAAAAGAGTTGCCTACAATTAATGAGACCTCTACCGTGACTCCATCTGACACAGTCACCATTGAAAGAATCGTTGAGGACTATTTTAATGATAGCATCGAAATAGGCATTTCAGACAGTCCATTTCACTACTGGCAGGAAAAAAAGACAATTTCGAGGCCCTTGCACAAACTGGCTTTGCTTTACTTGAGGTGACCATCCTCCAGTGTGTACTCAGAAAGAGTTTTCAGTACAGCCGGGAACCTTGTCAGAGATCGGTGTAGGAGGCTACTTCCTCAAAATGTGGAAAAGATGATGTTCATCAAAATGAACTACAAATTTCACAACGAAGACCTTTACCGCCAATTGCATCCAAAAATTACAGTGGCACCTGAGGCTGTAATGGTGGATTCCAGCGGGGACAAATTAATATTGTGTGAAAATGATGTAAACACTGATGAGGGTGAGGAATCGGATGATGATGGCGACAACATCTTTCCTCTGTAAAGCCAGTTTGTGCACGGAGAGATCATTGCCAGCAATGTCAGCTGCCCTTTGGTAGCTTGTTTTGTGGTGGCCCAAGCCAACCAATCACTTCAGCCACAATTGGCAGTTCCTGTCGCTGAAGTGATTGGTTTTTTAAACTGTGCATGTTCTTTTTACTATATACAACATAAGGTTGGAGGGTAGTTTATTAAACTGCCATCCTGTCTGCCATTGCAGTGTCAATCTGTGCCATGTTCGAAGCTGAACTGCTACATGTTAGTGCCACCCACTGCTGTCGCTTAGCTTATTCAGCCAGCTATCTCATTGCAACTTATTAGCCTTAACTGGATGAAATCAATATTGTGAGCTGTGAGGTGGTCAAAATTGACTGGAAATGACTGGAAATAAATGTTATTGAGGTTAATAATACTGTAGGAACAAAAACAGGCCCACATTATGTGATTTCAGCTGTTTTTATGATTTTTTTGAAAAAATACAGGGCTCTATTCATACCCGGTCGCTAAGCCACAGACGCACGCTATGGGCGATTGTCGCCCGTCTGTGCATGCGTATGCAGCAAAATAAGCATGCGTGATCCAGTCACTGCGTCCACAGACTGGACGCTACTTTGAGTGACAGATAGTGCAGTTTGTGGGTGGTAACAAGGGAAGGTGCTTGTGAACGGGGGAGTGGTGCTGTGAACGCAGGCGTGTCTGGGCATATAAACTGCATTTTATGGGTGTGCATAATTAGCATGGAGGCGTCATTGTATACGTCACTTGGTTGTATTTCAGTCTGCAGTGCTTGCGGTGGGGTAGGGTCGACCACAAGGGCTGCAAGCAGGTCCGATGGCTCTCGATGGTTCTGATTAATCATACACTTCCTGGAGATGATGTGTGTTAAGAAAGAAAAGTGAGCATCTTTAGACCGGCGTGCATTCGCTCTGCCGTCGCTCTCTAAGACATAGAGGGTGTCCTTACACCAGGCAGTGCGATCGCAGAACTTGCATACCCAGCTCCTTTTGGCTGCGAGAAAGCTCAGCTTAGCGTCCGGGTCTGAATCGACCCCACAGATCCAAAATCAATTCCAAAACACGCAAGGGTGGTTTTGTAAAACCAAATCCAGATCCAAAACTTTGAAGGAGATACAGATGCAAAACCAAAACACGGGGGTCGGCGCACATTCCTAATGTTTACACATTTACTGAGACTGATGGAGATATAATTAAATACAGTATGTTACCTTCTTACAATTGACCAATAGCTGGCTTTCTGTAAAATAAATATTATCAGGTTAAGTGGGCAATTCAATTAGACCCCATATTTTTTCGTGCAAATAAAACGGGATTTTAACTCTTAAATTACCTTTGGGCAATTAATTATTGTCTTATTCACCTGAAAAAATATCTGTTTTCGAGTGAATATACATAGGATTCGTGACAAGTTCACGGATCCTATGTGTTAGCATTCGCCTGATGAGCTCCTGAAAGAAATGCCCGATAAGCAGGGGCGCCGAGAGGGGAAGGAATTACCCGGCACCGGGCTTGTTGCAGGGACCTGGGTACGATGTCGCTGCAAACTTTCAGTTTTCTAAGTTTGCTGAATATCAGGCGTCCTATTGGACCCTAATGATGAATGGTCCGTTACCTTAAATATGCAAAAACTAGCATTTCCGCATGTGTAACGGGCAAGGCCAGCAACAGAATTCACGGGGCCGGTACACACATTTTTTAGGGCCCCCACCATCCCTGGGTTCCTAGCAGGTACAGGCCAGTCGTTTGAGAGTCTGCCTTACCTACATGTATTTTCTCTGCAATGGGGAACCTTTGAAGAACTTATTCCTCCCTGGGACTGGAGTCGGTATTCAGTTTTCACGAGGGAGATCACATGCTTCGTAAGATGCCTGTTTGTGAAGGAATATAACCAATGTGAGAGACAGGGTGATGGGGAGAGGCATTGGATGACAGGGAGAGGGTAACAGGGAGAAGCAGAAGGTTACAAACAGCGGGTAACAAGGAGAAACAGAGGGTGACAGGATAAGGGTGAAAGGGAGAGGGAGAGAAAAAAATATTACATCGGGAAGACATTGAACTGACCTTTCTACAGCAGGCAACTTCCCAGGACAGTGTGCCTTACTGTAGCTGGTCTAGGAAGTAGGAACACAGTATCAGAGACACGAAAGTAAGGAGAGGAGTGGAGGAGCCGGGAGGGGAAAAGAGGGGAGGGTGGTCGGATCACCTACTTCTTTGCTACGGCCTGAGACAGTGTACTGTAATGAGTAAGTCTGACTCATTACAGCACTGCTGTCAATGCCGCTGCGGGTACCGTCATTACCGTGGGCCCCGGATGTTCCATCAGTGATGCAGGGTACTGCTGTGCACCCTGCATCGCAGCAGCAGCAGAGCAGCCAGCAGTTACACTTGTTTCTTTGTGGGCCCCTCTGGGGCCCCTAGAATCTGGGTCCTGGTACGGCTGTGCCCCTAGTCCCCCCCTGTCACTGGGCCTGGTAACGGGCCATTTAGGTTATAATGAATAGACCCCCTAAAACTGCTGAAGGTCATGTAGCCAAATAACTTCCTGGCCTATAAAATACCTGTAATGGATAATCTGGTAATGCAAGTTCCAGACAGGAGTGTTAAAAACATACCAGCAATGATGGTAGATGGTCGTCCTACTGTGTTTCTGGAAAACAAAAGGAACCGAGTAGTATAAAAAAAAGCGGACCGTCGGATGCTGCTCGTAGAGGCCGCTTCATGCTCAGTGAGACTCACCCAGCAGCATGTGCACAGTTGACTGCTCTCCCGTCCCGAACTCCAGACAACACCCGGAAGGAGGGCAGGGGCAAGGCAGACAGACAGAACTGCTCACGGTCTGTTGTGGTGAGCCGTTGTGCCGACTTGCAGTCACGGGATTCGACTGACACGGGACTCGACTGACTAAGGGGGTCACAAAGGAGTTTGGCATCCAATGCCATACCCCCATTAGGTGAGCGGACTTCTATGTACACCACGGCCCTTTGGCCATGCTCATCTACAGCCGGTAGTTGCGGCAACCACATAGTCCTGCCTTTCAGCGCTTTATGTGCATCCACAACAGGAGGATTACGGAGGGGAAGCAATCGGGAAACCGACTGCCTAAATACCGGCAGCCGGCTTCCCGACTGTCTTATCCCGGCATGGGTGAAATGCCGGGTGTCTAGATGTAGACGCCCGCATTTCCCCGATGCCGGGAGACCGGCGCCCGGCATCACGATCGTAGTGATGCCGGGCGCCGCGAGCGGACAGCCGCGAGGGGGGAGGGTTAGGTTTAGGGCTCCCGGGGGGGACTTAGGGTTAGGCACCCCCCGGGAGGGTTAGGTTTAGGCT
This sequence comes from Taudactylus pleione, assembly GCA_031769625.1. Lineage (NCBI taxonomy): Eukaryota > Metazoa > Chordata > Amphibia > Anura > Myobatrachidae > Taudactylus > Taudactylus pleione. Next base: position 32,202,732 of record JAUIMM010000015.1, on the reverse strand, counting down.
AGGGGGAGGGAGGGCTATGGTTAGGCACCACCCGGGGGACTTAGGTTTAGGCAGCGGGGAAGGGGGTGGTTAGGGTTAGGCGGGGAAGGGGGTGGTTAGGGTTAGGCACCCCACGGGGGATTAGGGTTAGGCACTTGGGGGGGAAGTTAGGGTTAGGCACCCCTAAGGAGGTTTAGGGGGGTTAGGTTAGGTTAGTGTATACTTACCTATCCACGATCGGGATTTCCAGCGCTGTCAGGCTTCCGCTGACAAGAATCGATGCGGCCGGCGGTATATCATACCCATTCCTTATGAAGTACCTACATCACGGTGAAGGTATAACGTGGAAATTGACTTTGGTGCTACTGCTCGATTAGGGCTAAGAGAATTACACTGTAACGTTTCCTAAAGAGCCATCAGGGCTGCACCCCGAATTGATTCATTCATTTTGGTTACATGGTATCTCTACTGCATATAGGAAACAAGTACGATTCTAGAGTCAATTAGAGTTTTTTATTTCCACCATTTATGGATGATACATTTATATTGCACAATTATTAGACATGTGGAAGAAGGCCTAAGACTTCAATTTTATTTTATTTAATATATTATTTTGTTGTTTTTAGTGTTTTGTGTATTTTACATATTGTATTTATCTATATATTATTGCATGTGATTGCAGTTATATACAATTACTGGAAATATATATAATATATAATAATATTTGCATACTGGATCTATCTACTATTTGCTAGTGCTATTGCACATTATGGGCCTCATTCAGAGGCGGTCGTTAGATGCAAGCGGTCGCTCTGAATCAGGGCGGCCGGTTGCATCCTGAACGGCCGCCTCCTTGTCGATCGTTAAGCTGTGGGTTAACACCCACAGCTCTAACAACCGACATGGGTGATGGTCACGATGGTCAAGACCAGCGCGACCATCGGGGCTTACGACCAGACCCTAGGGTAGGGTCTGGGCACTCGTAAGCCCCAGGGAGCTTCCTGCTCTGTTCGAGCAGGAGGTTCCCCACTGACATCAGCAATGATGTCATTGGGGCCGCCCCCAAACGGCAAGCGTTCCGACTGGAACACCTCAGTTTGGCCGGGTACGCCCCCGGCCCACCCAGCAAACAGGGCGAGCTGTCACTCAACATCGACAGCTCGCCCCATCTGCTATGAGACCCCTAACGACGGAGCGCCTGTTGTTAGCCGGCTCCGTCGTGTGCATGCGCTGTGGGGCAACATCGAGTCGGTCGTGAGTGCTCAGCGCTCACGACCGACTCTGAATGAGCTCCTATCTGTGTTACCAATACAGGATCATTTTAGTCCATTTGTGCTAGTTTGCATATGGTGTCTTTTTGATTAAAAATAAAATTTATTATATTAGAACTGGGGTGTGTATCTCTTTGGTCCGGATTAGGCGATTAGCGCTATCACATTTGTATCTGTTTCCCCTTGTGGTTTTTTGGGTTGGTGAATCCCGGAGATACAGGGCGCCCTTTATCTTTTTTTCTCTATACATTACGGATGTGTGTAAGATAAGGTGGGCATCCATATGTTGCGCTGCGATGGCATAGCGATCGCAATGGATTAGTATATCATCGTAATGAGACTGCGCGGCTATTGCAATCGCAGTTGCGATCCATACTGAATAAGGCCCATTGTCAGTAATACATCAATAAGTTTTATATAATGTGGTTTAAATGGAATGACATTACAATATGCTTCTTACAATACATCTCATAGTCGGTACATAGTGGGCATGACCTTGTAACTTGAAGGTAAACACATTTCTGCTAAAGTGTATTCTAAATTCAGCAGAATGTAAAATGAGTTCAGTGAACTATCGCATCTATAATTATTGTATTTTAAAAATGTTTCCTTGTAGCAGGAAGGGTCTGTGAATAAATTAATCTATCCAAATGTGACAGCTCTAAACATAATCTGATAAAAATAGGAACTGGCTGTATGCCTATCAAAGAAAGAAATTAATTTATGTTAATGAATCTTAGGATTCAGCTAATGAAGCTCATTCTTCATTCATTATTATTGTTATGTGTATCTGCTAACGGTAAATCAACTCTGTTAAGTGGCTTGATTTTTTTATGCACAATGAATGGTTAATCAAGATTGCTTTAATTTGCCTGTCAATAATAAAAACAATAACAATTACGTAACTGACAAAATAAACTTTTTTCAGTTTCTGCCTTAAAATGAAAATAATACATAAGATTCCATATGATTGGAAGTATATACTCCTTCCTCTCCCTCTCCCAGATTTCTCCTAACACACCTACAAATTGTTCCGCCATATTATGAGTGCTACTACGTGTCAAATTGTTTATGCAGTCAGATAGTCGACATTCACAATGTCGACAACAGAAGGTCGACCTGGTCTGAATGTTAACATTCTGACTGACGAGGTGTACATAATGTCGACATTCAAATTGTCAACATGCACAATGTCAACACTGACATAATGTAAACATTGTAAGAATGTTGACATTGTGCTTGTCGACAGCCAGAATGTCAACACCTGATTTAAGTGTTAGGGTTAAATTAGGGTTAGGCTGCAATTAGGGTTTGGGTTATGGTTAGAAAAGAGTCAGGGTTAGGCTGCAGTTAGATTAGGTTTAGATGACAAGTGAAAAGGAAATCCATTGTCGACATGCTGACTGTCAGCAGTCACAATGTTGACATTCTGGCAATGTCATTCAAAACATGTTGACATTATGCTGTTGACATTCTGACTCAACAAAATATTCCACACCCATCATATTGCTTACTCTTTGAAAAATTCTCTACAACCCATTATCACCTCAGTCTGCAACAGGGTATGGTACATATGTCTAATGGAATACATCAGTGGTTCTCAAACTCGGTCCTCAGGACCCCAAACAGGTCACGTTTTCCAGGTCATCCAGCAGGTGCACAGGTGTAGTCATTATTCACTGAAACGTTTTAAAAGATCGACAGGTGGAGCTAATTATTTCACTTTTGATTCTGTGAGGAGACCTGGAAAATATGCACTGTTTGGGGTCCTGAGGAACGAGTTTGAGAACCTGTGGAATACATCATAGGGATTGCTTTAACTTTCTTCCACAATGTGTGGACCCCCAGATCTCATTGTATAACAAGGTCCTCCCATACCCTTAATTTGTTTGAGCATAAGGCTTGTGGCTGGAGTTAGCTTTGCCCGCACCTCCCAAATTTTAACACAAGCTAACTTCTATCAGTGTGAAATATCAGGCCTACCCTCTGTATCTCCCCCTCCTCTCGTCTCCTCATTCTGCCCTCTTTATTGCCCCCGCCCACGTTTATATTATTACTACGCTACAGGTACCATTTTCTGATTCCATTGTTTATTAACAATCACCTTTTGTAGTCTTTCTCATGTTTGAACTGTGTGCTATTTGCATTTATTCTGTTTGTGTATATGGTAATGCTTTATGCTAATGCACTGCAATTCTTTTGGTAGAATCAATAGACATACATAAAAAAATATATACTGTATATATGTTATAAGTTTCCTCATGGGAAATAAGTAAACAAGGGTTTAGTTAATCACCCCAATTAAGCTATGGAAATAAACTCAGTAATATTGTGGACCCGTAATTTGTGGTGTCACTAGCAGTGGTGGCCAGCATTGCCAGCTTTTTCTTTAATCCCATCTTTCTTTCTGCCTGTGTTATACTGTGTCTGGCTCTCAAAATTGTGGAGGTGGTGTACAAATGTGCGGCCGCTGCATCAGCCCTTTAGCGCACGTCTCGGCACCTGTCAGACGCAAGGATAGAACAAATAACTCGATGTCTCCCATTAATTAACAACATTTAACTCACAATGGCCACAATATATGTGTTATGTAAGGTTTTTATTCATTTTAAATTTGTTTTCAATAAAACCAAATGTTAACGAAGTAGACAGAAACTAATTGCTTGTCATTGGGTGTACTCTGGTTAAGGGTCTCAATGTACACACTGAAAGTGGATCCCTTCTTCATCTTCATCTCCTAAAAGAACATTAAAACAGGAGATCTAAACTCAAAGTTTAAAAGTGTTTTAAAGACAGTTGGCCTGATGCAGAGATTAGGTAGATGCTCCCGCACTGTGAGTAAGAGTAAAGATTTGCCTGTATGCAGGGTTGTATGCATCTTTGTGAGTGGCCCGCTCATACCCATATGCTTGGTTTGATAACTGTTATCATTATTATCATGAAGGCAGGGCCGTAGAGAACCCTGGCGGGCCCAGGTACAGTGGGGGGCGTGTCCTAGTCTATGGAGGCATGGCCACGCCCCCTTGAGAAAAAAAAACAACACACTTTTTTGAAGCGGCGCTGCAAGCCCCTCAGCCTGGCGCAAAGCCAGGGGGGGCGCGGTCAGTGTGATCGCTCCCCTGACAGAGGCAAAGGAGGCTGCTGTGGCTGCTGCTCAGCAGCCTCGAGCAGTCTCCCACTGCAGCTCAGCACACGCTGTGTGCTGGGCTGCTGTGAGAGAGAGAGAGAAGGGGGGGCAGCCCTCTCGGCGCCCCTGCATGAAGGCACTCTTGAGGGCACATCCTATAGTTGGTGCAAAAGACACACCGGGAATAAGCATATCTCTGCTTATGTCCAAGTCTGCCTACATGAGAATGCCCTATGCCAGCCCAGTTACACCTCTGCAGTTGGAAGTGGCGAAATTATTGAAATGCTTACAACTCTTATACATCTCCAGTAATCGCAAATGCTCAGTTCTGGGAAAAGTGCAGTGCAAAAACAAGCAAGATATGCTCTCAAACTAGCATACATTTAGCTCTGCCTCAGAGACTGTATGAATAATGCCTTGCCCAGGGCTGGTTCTACCCATACGCATGGTATGCAGCTGAGTAGGGCGCCACATAGTGGAGGGTGCCTCAGTTGCGACCATGCAGGCCGTGGGCAGACTGTGTCTCTGTGGCACAGCTGCACCGTGCGTGTAGCGCTGACTGGACGGAGCTCGGTCAGCACTACACAGTGACAAACACACAGCCGTTGGTGCCAGCAGCTGTGTATTTGTTTTAATTAGCAGCCAATGAGATTCTGTCAGACTCTCATTGGCTGCTGCGCCCACTGCCGGAGCCGAGTTGGAGCTCACTCATGAGCTCCATCTTCTGGCTCCCGCAGTGCGTAATGAGAGAGACGTCAGGACATCTCTCCCATAATGCAGAGCGGCCCAGCCCGGGAGGATGGACTAAGGAGTGGATGACGGCTGGAGCAGGAGCCGGAGCTGGGATTCAGGTGTTTTTTTTTTTATTACATGTGTGTCTACTCGGGGGTCAAAGGGGGGACCACTACTAGGGGCACTGCAAGGGGGTGGCTACTACTGGGGGCACCGCATGGGGGGGAACCTCCACTGGGGGCACAACAAGGGGGGGACTACTACTAGGGGCACTACAAGGGGGCGACCACTACAAGTGGGAGGACTACCTCTGGGGTCACTACAAGGGGGGGGAAACTACCACTGGGGACACTGCATCGGGGACCACTACTGGGGGGCACTATATAAAGGGCAATACTGGGGGTACTGCATAGGGAGGGAACTACAACTGGGGCCATTGTTTAATGGGCACTGCATAAGGGGTACCACTATTGGGGGCACTGCACAGGGTGGACCACTACTGCGGGCACTATAAATGGGGCACTGCATATGGGGTACCACTACTGGGAGCACTGCAAAGGGGGACTACTACTGGGGGCACTATATAAGGGGCTTATTACTGGGGGCACAAGGGGCACTGCACAGGGGGGACCACTACTGGGGGCACTGAAAGAGGGGCACTGCATAGGGGGGTGCCAAAAAATATACTCACTTACCAAAAAATTTGGCCCTGGCCTTGCCTTTTACATTTTAAATATAATCTGAGCATGGGCAATGGGGATTCTGATTTATGGAATGGTGCAATGGGGGCGATTTGTTGACCTGTTTGCTATCATTTAAACAGGCTGTTTATACAGTATTTTGCAAAAATATTGAGAACCGTGACCAATTTTTTAGAGATGTGCGCGGACACACGTGTTTTGGTTTTGGTTTTAGCAAAACCACACTCAAATGTTATGGTCTTGGCAAAACCACTTTCAAGTGTTTTGGTTCGATTTCGGTTTTGGATTTCTTTACAAAATTGATAAAAACAGCTAAAATAATGTTACTTGGACCTGTTTTTGTTCCTATAGTATTATTAACATCAATAGAGCTTTGTTATTATTTTTATCAAACCTAGAGGCATATTTAATTCCAGGTGAAAAAGTCACGTACTTTTCACATACAGGACTTTTTGTTGACATCGTATTCAATTAGAAATCGGTGAAAAAGGGACCCGGCGAAACTCTAACATGTGAATAGTCAGATTTGGGGAAATTAGCCTGACACCCCCCAAAAGATGCACTGACATTGGGGACTACTATAGATACCCCTAATGGGCCTGCTGAAGGTCTTTGGGATACTTAAATGCTATCAATAGCTGCTATTTAGCATATTCACGTAAGTGGTGAAGAATAGCATTTAGGAGGTTTTTTTTTTAGCAGAAAATAAGTAGTACCAGCATATTTGGGGTACCTGAAAATGGCTGCTAGCATTTTTTTAGGTTGTTAATGTGAAGTTTCAAAAATCATAAAAAATCTACCTTCCGCAAGCACTTGCAAGCTTACAAACACCTGAGGCATACTTGGGGACCCCCCAGGAGTCTATTTTGCTAGTTTTTAAGTTTGTCCCCCAACTTTGTTTTTTTCACCCACAAAATGAAAGTACTTTTTGGGGTGATCTAAATAATTTTTTTTACTCAGTTTACCTTTTGGGGGACTGCCCCAAGGGTGCTGGGGGGTTCTCGCAGCTTTGCACCCCAAAACCCCAATTCTGTACTTTTTTTCGACACCTATTCATAGGCGAAACATTTTCGCAGGTCCCGTTGCATTGAGTTTCCGCACCTGTAAAAAGTCTTCAAAATTGAATACGGAGGAAACTTTTCACAAGGCGAAATGATGTCGTTTGCGATACTTTTCCGCTGAAACTGACTTTTCGTACCTGATTGAATACGGTCCCTAATTGTGAATACTTTGTTTGCTATCAAATCAAATGTTACAAAAACCTTTCTTGTAGTACACCACTGTGCTTTGGTATATATAATGACACTCGGTGAAAAGGCACAAATCCAAACAAAACATCAAGTACCATGAATTATATAAACAAATGTTGCAAATACTGTACATACAAAATCACAACAGTAATAATATATAATATACAGTGATTTTATATGAGGCATAGAGCAAAAAAGCAAAAAAAAAAGTAGTATAACAACCCACAACCACTAACACAAAGAAAAAAAATAGAAATATATTATAAAAAATAAAAAGTAAAAAATAAATATCAAAAAGATCTGATAGTACACCCCATAAATCCAACTCCATCCAAAAAGTTACCAAAATGCATAGATTTTCTCATACCATGGAGCCATACAGTGTCCATTATATGGATCCACAGTGCTTACCTATGAAAAAGCAGTTTTGCATGATGACTTTTAACAAAGCAAATTGGTGTCATGCTTCAAAATGTCTGGCAACTGTTTTATCAGATTCTCTACTTGTAAAGGCGACATGGATTGAAGACCTGTGATTTGCCATCCTGTCACAAAAGGATCTGTCCTTTCCGACAGCTCAAGAAATATGCAACATGGTCAGATGTATAGGTCACTCGATAATTCATCTTAATCTTACCATAGAAAGAGGTTTGATAAAGCCCCATCTTAATAAAACTGAAGTAATACAAAATTGACCACAACCCCTACATAAGAGGCAGGTGAGACCTTTCTTAGGAATCACAGGATATTATAGAAGATTAAGGCCCAAATGCAGTCACTTATGGTTAAGTGGAATTCTGAGGCAGAAAAGGTTTTTCAGGTGTTAAAGGTAGTGTTGTGCACTCAACCAGTTGAGGACACCTGACTTTAAGAATTCTTTGTCCTGTGTCTTTTGTTTAGGGGCTACAGGGGTTTTGCCCCACAGGTCGAAACAGGATGGGAGGATGTATGACAAATACACTGGAAAGGTTGTCAAAGGGGAGATTTATATTCTTTATGTCCCATGTTTTAGGCTTCTGTCTGGTAGACAGAAGCTGATTAGCAGCCTTGATTGCTAGGCCGCCTGTGGGAGGCTGATAAAGGGTGTGTCAGTCTCTGTAGTTAGTCTCTCAATGCCTGGAGAACACGTCAGTGGTCTGTTGAGAGACACTGTGATTACTGAATGTAAGTGCTGTGCTAAAGACTTCTGTTTTGTGGGAAGGACATTAGGTCCTTCCACTCTAGAGAGGGAATAATTTTGTTTAGTTAGAGCTGTACAGGCAGGGTTTACTTTTATGTTATGTTTATTCTTGTACTGCTAATATAACTAACTGATACTCCTATCAAGAACCTGGACTGGTATACTACTACTTGGCTGCTGCATGGCAAGTGTAACCGTTTATCCCAGGAGACTGCACCCTTAAGCGGATCAGTATATATACTGTATATGTATATGACTCTTAACCTAATTAATATATATACACAGAATGTCTGCTTCAAGTCCTCCATATACTATGTGTAGCACTACAGATTTTCAGTGACTAACAGTATTTCAAAATTTTGATAGATTTACAAATTTTCAGATCTCTGCTACCAATTAAAGATTGAAAGTACAGGAGTACTAATCATGTGAACAAATCATTTGTACTGTACAGTATATTCCTTCTCTCAATCTAAACTCAGAAATATTCATGTTAACCAAGATTTACCTCACCAGTGCTTCCATGCAAAGGATAAAAGTCAGAGGTATGGGGTATAACCTATCTTAGGTGCCAAGTTTTATGTATTTCCAAAGTACATTATAATGAACATACTGTAGACCTGCATATAAACGTGGGTAACAATGAAACAGTCAAATGTAATTGTATGTGCAAGAATAATGTAGAAGTATTAGAACAGTTAACAACCGTTTTTTAATGTTAATATGTAGGAGATGGAAAAGAAGATAGAGGAAAAAATAATTGTGTGTGTATAGGGGGGAATCTAGGTGATGGAGGTAATTCTGTGGTTATGTAGTGAATCATAGCTATAAAGAAACTAAGGAAAGAAGGTCAGTGAAACATTTTAATGAATTGCCCATGGTCCCCAGGTCTTAATAAATGAATGTGAGAGTTCTTAATGATTACCACCAAATATTCTATGCGATGGAAGCACCTTAATAACTTAATTATGGCTGTAATAAAAAGGGAATTTTGAGATTTCCATTTTGCCACTTGTTGACAGTGGACGTCTAGTGTTACAGTATGTGGTGAATAAGCTTGGATAGCTTATTCACCACATAGTCCTGCCTTGGAAGGTCAGGGACAACAAATAATATTTAGGAGAACAATGAAGATTTATTGGAAGGATAGTTTCAAACATGCCCCTCAGATATGTACGAAGGTGCCAGAGGTTGGGCATCCTCTCCAATGTCTGTCCGAGGCATCAGGAAATATTTTGAAAGGCTGGATGGGACATAGGACCTCATTCAGAGTCGGTCGTATGCGGCCACTTGGTCGTACCCAGCGATGTTCGCAAAACAGCGCATGCGTAAGTTTCGCAATGCGCGTGCGCAAACTAGCTGTTGCAATCGGAAATTTCTCTCTCCTTCAACATGGCCAGGTCGTCGGTTTGAGTGACAGGATAAGGCGTTTGTGGGTGGTAACAGGGGAAGGTACTTGTGAACGGGGGAGTGGAGATCCGAATGCAGGCGTGCCTGACTTTGCAAACAGCGTTTTATGGGAGTGCATAATTAACTAAGTAGTGTCATGGCACATGTGACATGGGAGGTTTTTACACTGACTTGATCATAGTGCTTAAGAGAGGGTATGGTCAACCTTAAGCTCTATGACCAGCTCCGATGGTTCCCAATGGTCTGGATTAATCCTTACATGCCCGGAGATGACGTGTATTGTGAATGAGAAGGGGGCGTGTTTTTAGTCTTACGGCCACATCCTCCCCTCACTCGTCCAGCTAACGATCCCATCTTAACGACGCAACTTGCGAGCGCTTCATTTGCATATCTGGCACCTTTTCCCTTACGACTGAGCAGCCGCAACGACCGACTCTGAATGAGGTCCATAGTACCATTGGGACAGGGGGTTTTAATACAGACTCTCAGATTTCCTACTATTTCTCTCTGCCTATAGATTTACCAGCTACAAACTCCAATGCTGATTCGTGGCAAACCAGAGAATGAGAGCTCAGCATATTGCTTAGAAACAAGACTATGAGAGGAAGATTGTCTTTTACAGAGGGACTCATAAGTAGTGAGGAGTCTGATCAATAATTTTGATTTATGGAGCATATACAAAATTCCTAATCTGTAAAAATTAGTTATTTTAAAGATTAAAAGAATCTCAGAGTTCTGGAAATTAGGAAAAAGATTATCGAACGATTGAATAAAGTCATTGAGACCCCTGGCCTCAGGTGTCATTTTCTATACCAAACACCTTTGACAAGGAACCGTTTATTTTTAACATAACTGTGAGTCATATAAAGCTAAGATCCTATGGAGGCAACTTGGCCACATTTCCAGATGTTTCAAAAGTGTTTCACAAATCACCAATCTACTCTGTTGCAGGGGTGTATCTATAATGGGTTCAGGGTGTGCAGTGCACAAAGGCCCTGGGTTCCAGGGGGGTCCAGCACCGCATAACCTGCATCCATGTTGTCTAAAACTTACCTCTCTGAGGTCCCATGTTGGGTCTATCAGCGCCGACACGGCCATTTTTTGGCATTTTGTGCATGCGCTGTGAGGAAATTGCCAGGGAAATGGCGTGGCAGGCTCTGGGCACATTCTAGTGTCCAGAGTCTACTGATTCTGCAGTGGCCGGCCAGCCACTTCACTTGGCTTCTGGCCGCTGGTGTGAGAGGAGGGGGCCTATGATGGGGGATGCACACGGGCCCCCTCCTCTCTAAAGACGCCCCTGCTCTGTGGAATGCCTCTCAGTAGGGTTTAAGTTCATTTAGGATTTATTAGTACTGGGCAGTTCTCCTTGACTTTATTTCTGATTTTCATAAAGTTTCCATGTATAACTTGTAAACTCACATTGTTTCATTACACTGAGGACCTCATTCAGAGTCGGTCGAAGCGGCCGCACGGTCTTACGGGAAAAGGGGCCGGATATGCAAATGATTCCCTCTCAAGTTGCGTCCCTAAGTTCGGATCGGTAGCTGGCCGACCAAGGGGAGGAAACGGACGGAATTCAAAAAAATATGCCCCCTTCTCGTACGCACTGCACGTCATCTCCGGGCATATAAGGATTAATCGAGACCATCTGAACTGGTCGTAGAGCTTAAGGTTGACCATACCCTCTCTTAAGCTCTACGATCATGTCAGTGTAAAAACCTTCCATGTCACATGTGCCATGACGCTACTTTAATTATGCACTCCCATAAACCGTATGCACTCCCATAAAACGCCGTTCACATAATTAGGCATGCCTGCGTTCGGATCTCCACTCCCCCGTTTTCAAGCACCTTCCCCTGTTACCACCCACAAACGCCTCAATCTGTCACTCAAACTACCGACCTGGCTGTGTTCAAGGAGAGAGAAATTTCTGATCGTAGTGGCTAGTTTGCGCACGCGCATTGCAAACTTTACGCATGCGCAGTATAGCGAACATCGGTGGTGTACGACCGTGTGGCCGCTTCGACCGACTTTGAATGAGGTCCTGAAAACTGAGATTACAGAGAATGGGGGCTTTATAGCAACTGGACCAGGTCAAGTACTAGTCACAAACTATACTCTGGTTGTTACTGGGGACAGAGTTATATATTTGTTACTAATGGGGAAGATATTAGCATATACCATTATTTAGGCATATTCTCATAGACTTTGAGGGGGAAATTTACTAAGAATCGTGTTGGTGCGATTTGGTGATTTTCAGTGATAAAGCCGTGAGTTTGAAAATAGGGAATTTGCTAAAGGACATATTACCATTGGACCAAACATTGTATGATTAACACTGTCATCAATGCAAATCATGAATTTGCTTAGAATCGTGTAGGACAACAGGAATTATCTAGCACCAAATTTGCAACGCAACCCACAAAATTAATAGACTACCAAATCACTGGTGTGTTTGCATGTTTAAACCATTTCAATTAACCACTTAACTGATATGTATAGATGTATAGAAACCCCTAGGAGTGCACAATATGTCTGAAGTCTGCCCTAGAAGTCAAACACAATAGAGAGTCCCTAAACTCACAGAGGTATGTAAATCACAAAGAAACAGTAGTGATGACTTCTTGGCGCTCAAACCAGTAAAATGTGAAATTTGAAGACAGTGATGTTATATAATAGCATTGGTATGAAATATATCCACCTCAAAAAAAGCTTTTTAAAAGCATTTTAATAACATATGATAAAATAACAGTATGACCCTGTATGACCTTGTTAAAACTTACCTTGAGCCAGAAACTGCACGGTCACAAGCCTACATAAACTGCTGGCCTATCTGCACTTTTTTGGTACTGGGAACTTTCAGTCAGTGACAGGGAGGGTGCTTGAAATATCGCAAGCCACCTTCTCCCGCTACTTGGCCCAAGTCCTAGCCGCACTCAAGATCCTCTCCTATACCTATACCTGCTTCCCTAACCAGGAGTCACAGTGGCATGACGTCAGGTTAGTTTTTTATAGCATATCAGGCATGCCAAATGTCCTGAGTTCTATAGACTGCACACATTGTGCTGAGACCACCTAAGATGAGGGCCAACATATACCTCAATCAACACCATGAGCATTCAACCAATGTGCATGTGGTTTGTGATGCAAAACAATGAATCATGAGTATTTTGGTGAGCTATCCTGGCTCATGTCATGAGGCTTTTATCATCAGTCATCCCTCTATGCAAAGTTTCAGGCTGGATAAATGCCTGATGGATGGCTTCTGGGTAAGTACACATTGCCATGGTTACATTGTTACTATACACCTCTAAATTCTGTCTTTTTGACCTTTACCTGCATTTTTTCATTAGCCTTACAGGGGATTTGGGCTATGGCTGTTTCTCCTGGCTAATGACTCCATTTTCACTTTTCGATAGTCAGGCTGAGTGCAAGTATAATGATGCACATAAGACCAGGGCAGTAGGGAGGGTGGTGCAGCCGGTGCCTCCGCACAGGGTGGAATCCTCCAGCGGCACCGGCCGGCCACACACTTTCCGGCACCGGAGGTCTGCAGGAAGAGACCTCCAGCAGTGGTGCGCGGCATACAAGAATGTCGGCACAGGATCCCACCCGCCCTCCACCCCCTGGAAGGAAAGGTAAGCGCTCAGGAGGAGGAGGGGGCAGAGAGGGAGCGAGAGGGGTGGCAGTGCTGCACAGGGCGCACTGCCGTCCAGACACGGCGCTGCTTAAGACTGCTAGATCTGTGATAGAACATACATTTGGGCTATTAAAATCTTGGTTCTGATGTCTTGATAAGTCTTCTGGGATTTAGCTGCATTTGTTTGATAAAATATCTGACATTGTGCTCAGTTGTTGTCTATTGAATAATTTGTGATTATACAATAAACAATGAGCAGGTTACATCTGGTGACTCTGTAGGCAGGATAGGCTTTAGTAATTGCCAGCTATTTCACCTGTAAGTATATTACACAACCTTGGTAGTTGATCCTTCACTAAAAATGTGGTTTGTAATGTTTTAAAAGTTACACAGCATATGCAAAACAAAACACCTCCAAACCTTATCCATTAGAGTATGGACCAAATGATTTGTGTCTTGACTTAATTGTTAAATAATGTGGCAGCTCTCCTGGTGTGAACTACTTAGCCAAGGTGTTTCACCACAGTTGATGTCCAGAAAAAATGAAGATGGAACAGAGTAACTTATACTACTAAACACCATAAGCTTCACAAGTAACATCAGTTTCCCTTTTTCTCATCTAAACCCATCAGTCTAGAATGTTTGTGTCTCAAACATGGTAAACTATCTGACTTTTAGGTTACCTCTCTGTGTGCTGAATAGTATTTTTTGCCATTTCAGCAGATCTTTAACATGTGTGATCAAGTGTTGTATACCTATGTAACTGTATTTTGGACACACACTATTTGACCAATATGTCAGTGCATATTGATTAATTAACCTTAATTATCCCTTCATTTAATGTTCATTATGTAATCAATTACTGTAAGCAATTGCATGCAAACATATTGATAAAGTTTACCTTAAAAGATAATAAAATCAAACATGGTTTTAATTTTTTTTATTGTTTCCACAAATTATTAGAATTTTTGTGGAGGAACAATTTCAATAGTGCTCATCCAATCATCCGCAAATGCCATCAAGTGGCCATGAACACTAATACAAGTATTAACATGTGGGTAAACAGTACAAACAATTATGTTTTACAATCATGACTCTAACGTTTTCTTTTAGGAGGCTGTGTAGAGAAGGGGGTAGAGCGGCTTGGACTTGCAGAACCACCTCTGGTGCAAGCCCCACACCTGGGTGGCGTTAGTACATGTGAGGGATTTAAACTGGTGCTGCCTTTAGTTTGTGGCTCTGGTAACCGGTTAATTATTTCTCTACCTAATGAGATAATGATAACATTCATATTCCTCATTGCATTTGTTTTGATTTTGGTACATTCTTAAAAGCTCTCTTGAAATATGTTTGCATTGGTTTGTGCCTCAAGCATACAGTGTTGGATTCCATTAGTTGGGCAACATTCTCAAGATTAGCATTAATATTACAATTTATGTTTCTAACAGTGTCAGTTAGCTGCATTATGCTGACATTGGAATCGGTATGAAATACCGACAGCGGCATCCCGATAAGTGAAGATCCCGAAAGGGGTGGTAAGAATACCATCCCTACCCTCTCCCCCTTAACCCTTACCCTCCCTTAGTGATGCCTAACCCTATCCCCCCTTCCCACACCCTAATCCTTCCGGGGGGTGCCTAACCCTCCCTGGGGGGTGCCTAACCCTAAGTCCCTCCAGGGGTGATTAAACCTAATCCTTCCCCCAGCAGCTATCACCTAACCTGTCCCCAGCTTACCATTGTTCGGGATGCCGGCTGTCTGGATTTCAGCGTGGGGTTAAAGATAGGTGTTGGGATTTTGGTGCCTATCTTTAGTCCCAGGTCGGACTTCCACTGTTGGGATTCCGATGGCTGGCATCCCGGCCGCCGGTAATATGACCACATCCCATGACATTAATGGCTGTTTATGCAAATGGCGATTTTTTGTGTGTCCATTACTTCCACATGATGGTCATTGAAAGCAACCATGGAGGTGAGGAAGGCAGAGGTACATCAGCATTAAAACGGGTGGGCTGGGTGGGCATGGCATTTCTGGCCTGACTGGTGTTGCTGGAAACACATCTAAGGTGATGAATTCTTCTTGTGTTTCCACAGATCTAGCAATTGGCTCTAATGTTGGCGAATGTGGCTCATCTCTGTGGAACAAAAGCAGAGTTTGAGGTAAGTATGTGTGAAAGTATTACAGGCAACAGAATACAAAAAAGAATGGGCAATTGTGGAGTGTGGGGTAAAATTAAGATTTCCACAATTATGATAGGACCCCCAATCAACACAAAACAGTTTGGCAGGCCAATATGCAGGTGTTTGGACTGTCTAAAATGTTAAGAGGTTAATGTATGAAGCTTTGAAAATAGTGTTAAAGTGGCCCATTCAGTGGCGGAACTCCCGGTGACAATGGAGTCATTTGCCGCCAGGCATCATCCCTGAAGGGGGCACCTGGCTCCATTGTCACCCAGCCATTCTGGGCACTGCTGAGGAGGAGCTGCATGGAGAAGGAGCGCCGCTTCTCTCCGCTCTCCCACCCCCCTGCGCCAGCGGCAGCCAGAGGACGGAGCTCACTCCTGAGTTCCGGCTTCTAGGTCCTGCAGTGCACTATGGGAGTGACGTCATGATGTGGACGGGCAGATTACTGCCATTTGTGGGTGTGATGGGGCATGGTCATGTGATTTTTGCTCCGCCCCAGCTACACAATGCCGATATTACAGGCATTGTGAAGCAGGGCGAAAATGACACGACTCTGCTATGGGGTTTAAAAGTTAATCGCTGGGGGGGTCAGGGGGATCGGGGGGGCCGGGAGCTGTGCCCGATTATCGGGAGGCTACCGGCCGAATCGGGAAGTTAGGCAACCTTGGTCTAAAATCTATAGAAATTCACATTTTGTCATTTTACGAAACATTTATCTAACAATACAAAGGTTACTTGTCATGAATATATTACTCACTCTTTTTGGGCAGAGCATCAGAGTCATGTAAATGTGTACCCTGCACCACTTCTGGTGGAACAATGCTGCGCAGTGGCTCCTCATATTCCAGCCATTCCTGCGGAAAAAGGGATCCACCTCCGATCTGCCATGCCTCAGTGGCCATTTTCTGCTTAACGTGATGCTTGTTGTCACTAAAGCTACACAGCGCTTCAGCGAGCCTGAACAGTTCACCCGGTTTACAATCATCTGCCAAATGAGCGATTTTTTGCATCCACTACTTCTGGAGGCATAGTGCCCAAACAACACCTTGTAGATTTCCATAACCCCTCTCACGAGGGCCACATTCTCCTCAAAGGAGAAGTGCATGTTGCACCCATCATCATCCTCAGCCTCTGACTCCACCAAAGGCTGCTGCACAGACACCTTATCCTTCCCCACCTCAGACTCTGAGACCTCCAAATCCACTGGCCTCCTCCTACCACTGTCCTCCTCCATTACCACAAAATATAAATAAAAGAAAGCAACAAACCACCTTCAACACCACTTCTCACAAACTGTTCACACACACACACACGACACTGGACAAAAATGAAGACAGACTTGTAAACAAAACAAGACAACGGAATAAGTCAAGACAACTTACACGATCGTCCAGCAATTGCAAATATATAGAAAAACTCTCCTCTCCAACCACAGTGCAAACTCTTCTTAATACACACACCACCAATGCACGTGTTTCAGCGGTTTGGGTGCATATTTATTAGAGCATGGTGACAACATAGGAGCATGTGTGAATATGGACCAAAAAGTTTTGCAAACGTGTTGCGATTAGCCTACGATTGGATTAAGATTTGTGTTGCGTGTTCAAGTGCATCCGCCTTTTGAGAATTGATGTGCAAGTTTCGGGCCAACCAGTAAATGCAAATTCATGCGTGCTTTTGGGCCAATCTTGACTGAACTTGCACATGCCACAATATGGTGAGTATCACCATCGAATGCCAATAGCCAAACACTGTTCTTAGTGAACGTGTGATTTGCAGTAGAAAATGTTCTGGTGAAGAGCTGTAATTAGGGATCGCACACCAACACGATTCTTAGTAAATATCCCTCTGAGTGTTCATTTAACTATTTGCTTTGTTCAGTACAGTATGTAGATGTCTGATGGGTATGCAGTCGGGAAGCCGGCGGAAGTAATCCCAACTGCCGGCTTCCCGACTGCTTTATCCCGGCGAGGGTTAAATGACAGGCGTCTAAATCTAGATGCCTGTCATTATACAGACGCCGGGAGACTGGCGCCCGGCATCCCGCGCGGGGGGGGGGGGGTTAGGTTTAGGGCTCCTGGGGGGGACTTAGGAATAGGCACCCCCCTGGAGGTTAGGGTTAGGCTAGGGGTAGGGAGGGTTAGGGCTAGGCACCCCCGGGAGGGACTTAGGGTTAGGCACCCCCCCGGGGGACCTAGGTTTAGGCGGCGGGGAAGAGGGGGTTAGGTTTAGGCACTTAGAGGGGGGATTAGGGTTAGGCACCCCTAAGGAGGGTTAGGGTTAGTGGGGGGAAGTTAGGTTAGTTAATACTTACCTTCGGACGATCGGGATTTTCAGCCATGTTGGCCAGCCGCTGTCGGGATTTGAACTGCCGGACGCAATTCATACCGATTCCGTCTGATGGAACTCTTAGGACATAGTTAAAATTTGATATAAAAAATAATTGGTGCATAAGATTGCACACATACATACAGTACCAATAACAAATATTGTCACTCGATGTTATTTTAACTTAAAAGAACACATATATTAACTGATTTTACTATCAGCATCTGATATATGTTATATACTCATGTATATGGTAAGACTGTGAATATTAAAGATTTTATGGTACTTAATGATCTCTGAAGATTTTAATTACCCACTACTTTCTTTATTTAAGCATCTCTATAAATATATTTTATTCAATATTTTATATATATATATATATATATATATATATGGTCTGAATGTCGACAGTCAGGATGTCAACATGCTCAGAATATCGACATTCATCATGTCCATTCAATATCAACACTGGCTAATGTCGACATTGTCAGAAAGGGTTAGGGTAAGACATTAGGGTTAAGGTTAAACAGCGCTTAGGGTTAGGTTTAGGGTTAGAATTGAGTTAGGGTTAGGTTTAGGGTTAGAATTAAGTTAGGGTTAGTTTGATTTAGGGTCAGAATAGGGATAGGGTTAGGCCAGAGGTTCCCAAACTCCTGAATGCACCTTAGCAGTCCATGTTTTAGAGATATCCATGCTTGACCACAGGTGACTTAATTAGTACCATAATCAATTTGATTTAATCACCTCTGCTCAATCATGTATATCTCTAAAACCTGAACTGTTGGGTGCCTTGAGGATTGCGTTTGGGAACCCCTGGGTTAAGCAGAAATTAGGGTTACTGATAGGTTTAGAATTATCTTTACATACCACTGTCGACATTCTAACTGTCAACATCTACAATGTCGACATTCTGGCAATACCGATATTACTGTATGTCAGTGCCGACATTGTGAATGTTGACATGTTACTATCGACATACTGACCATATCGACATCATGAGTGTCGACTATATGTTGTCAACATTCTGCATGTCGATATAATATGCCCATCAGTAATATTAAAGATTAAGGGCCTGATTCAGACCCACTCGCGAGCGGCTGTCCGCTCGCAAGTGGGTCGATGTTATGCACTGAGCATGCGCACGACGGAGGGAGCTCCGTCGTGCGCATGCGCCAGACGCGACGAGCGAAGGAAAGTCCTTCGCTCGTTGTGTCCGATCAAAGGGGGCGTGCTGTCAATGTTGATTGACAGCACGCCCCCTTTGGTGGGCGTGTCGGGGGCGTGCCTCCCTGACGGGGGCGTTCCCACGGGAACGCCTCCCGTCAGAAGCCGGCCCACTGACATCACTAGTGATGTCAGTGGGAGTGATTTTGGCTCTGATAGAGCCAAAATCACTCCGGAGCTTGCAGTTGAAAACCTCAACCGCAGGCTCCGGCTCGCAATTTCGATGGTCGCGATGGTCTCGACCATCGCGGCCATCACAAAGCACGCTCGTATAGCCTGTGGGTGGTGACCCACAGCTATACGAGCGTCCAGGAGGACGCTCCATGAAAATGGAGCCCGGCCCTCATTCAGAGCGTGCGCTCTGCTCAGAGCGTACGGCTCTGAATGAGGGCCTAAGTTTTAATAGAACTTGGTACCAATTGGTGCACCTTACAAATACCTTTCTTAATAGATATGCATTCATTGTGGAAATCCTGCCAAAAAGAAAATTAGTCTGGTGAAAACATGGGAGGTCTGTAATTCCATAGAGGAACTTGGAGAGAGAGGGATAGCGGGAGAGAGAGAAAGAGAGATGGAGAGAGGGAAAGAGAGAAATCTATTTCTATCTACAGGAAACTGAAAACTGTTCTTCAAAGGAATACCTAAGGCTGTGTTTAATTGAAAACATGTCATAGTAGATTTCTTTTAAATCTACTGCTAGTAGAACAAGCATCAGTTGTTACTCTCTTATGGCCAGTCGTACAGTACTTGCGTTCATCTCCAGTTGAAATTGTGTTATGTAAGTTTACTGAGCTCATCATCTTAAAATCAACAGTGCTGTGCTTGAGGGGACTGCAAAGAGCTTTGCTCAAAATTAAAATCTAAGCAAGAAAGTAGAGGGAAGATGTTTTATGAAGTGACCTGGAAATTATCACTTGGTGAATGTGAGTTTTAGTTTTTGTTAATTCTCTTTATTTTTCATTTTTAAGCAATAATATGGAATGGCATGTACAAGTACAGTGGTATTTAAATGAGTACACAACACAAGTATCGTATAAGTTACAGTAGGTACTATCAGTAAATGGGTACCGACTTGGTAAGAATGCATACTAGATATATGTGGGACAAGGCAAGTGAGGTAAGTGGAGTAGGTGAGGGGAGGGGGTCTTGTAGTTAGCCCCTGTGTTGGTCTAATGGGCATCCTAGTGTTGTCCTATGGTATATAGAGATAAAAATTGCAAACTACAAAATACTAGTGCCATGAATCATATAAACAAATGTTGCAAATACTGTACATACAAAATCACAACCGTAATAATATATAGTGATTTTATATGAGGCACACACATGGCATTTAAGAAAAAATATAAATACAGCACATCTATGAAAAACAGCTATAAGTAAGTGCCGCTCACTTCAAGTTCACGCCTACCAAATATACACAAGAGCCTGTTTGCAGTGGACTGCAGGTCATACTTGCCGACATTCAGCCCTCTCCTTCTGGTAGGGAGCTGAATGCCTGTGTACAGGGGGGGGGCGTGGCCAGGCAATGACTACATATTGGGGGTGGGACCAGGGTGTGGCCACACAATTGTGTCATCATGGCCCTGCCCACTCTTTACAATGCCAGGAGGCTCCCTGCCAAATCGGGAGGGTAGGCAAGCCTGCTGCAGGTGCCAGCTAGTGTCTGACATACAGTACAAATATACACAGTGACAAAGAAACTTGCAGTCTTTTACACACTTCCCACCCACTCCATCTACCTATAACTCTCTCTAATGGTGACTAGTATGTAGTATTGCATCATAAACTACAGCCCACATCCTCTCAATACAATCTCCTTGGTGAAATGGCTCCTGAAAGAGACTTACATGTAATCCAAAACATACTTTTAAGATTCAAGATCTTAACTTGGCAGATGACCCGAGTCAGGACTTGGCAGATGACCCAAGTTGGAACCCAATGTTCGGGTGTGTTTGGTTGTCAGCAAAATCAAGCTGCTCATCTCTTGTAATATCTAGCCATCTCCTCTCTAAACCTACATGTGGTAACTAAGGAATGTTGAGTTAGGATAAGTGACCAGGCTTTGAGATTTTTAGACATTTTTAAGAGTTTTTTTTGGACTAGTATGTCATTGGAGGTATGAAAGAAGCAGAATTGTGTTTGTTGGGGGCATATACATTTACTAAGATGGAAGACAAGATATACTGCACTAAACATATTTAAATATGTATGGGTTGCCTCCCTATGGATTTGATTCAATTGCCCGTGATGTCAATAGCGCCGGGAGATAGCTCCCGGAGCTATTCTATTCTGTGCAGTGTTTAGTTGGAGAATGCCCGTTCACGCAACTAAACACCCTGTATAAGGCAATCTCTGACCTAACTTCACGGCGCGATGCTGTTTTCCAGGCGCGAAGGGCAGAAAACAGCCTTGTGCCTGGACTTTTGTCGGATTTCTGCTCACATCCCCGGAGGGGTCCGAGAAGAAACCCATAGTCGGGCTTAGCAGTGCGGTCTATTGAATAGCTCAGGGAGCTGATTCCCGGCTCTATTCACTTTGCGCAGAATAGAATCTAGCCCATAGTGTTTGAAAGTAATCTCTCTACTGTACATGTGGGGAGATGACATTCAACCTAATCACTCAAAATTGTTTTATTCATTTTACAACAGAGCTAAAAGAATGAGTATCCTTGTAAGGTGCACTTGTTACCCAAAATAATTGTATTATTTACCGGGCTGGATTATTAGAGTTTAGCAGAGTTGGCTTGGACAGCACTCCTGGTCCATAAACTGTTAACAGAGTTTAGTAGGATATGAACCATAATAGTACTCTGGGCCTTGGAAGTACTAGTTTTACATGCAGTGTTGTGCAGCAGGTGTGTGAGTGGCAGTTAGTCCACACAAGAGGTAACTTAACCAGGTATTAGGTTTATTAACCAAGTTAATTAGTAAATGACTTGGACACAGAGTGAAACAGGTACATGACAGTTTCTGTGCTGAATCCAGACTGTGGCAATAAGAGTATGTTGGGCGTTGTAGTGTGCCAGGCGATGACAGCACTTATACTTCTGGTGGCACAGTGGTATGCTCCTAGTGCTATGTGGTGGTGGCTCAGAGGATTGGGGGCACACTGTGGGGTCTTAAT
Source organism: Taudactylus pleione (assembly GCA_031769625.1). NCBI lineage: Eukaryota > Metazoa > Chordata > Amphibia > Anura > Myobatrachidae > Taudactylus > Taudactylus pleione. The sequence goes on along the minus strand of JAUIMM010000015.1, from coordinate 32,180,581 downwards.
GGCATTAATGTCACAGAGAGTATCAGGGGCACTTTCATGTGCCATGGATGCCAAGGAGAAAGAAGCTCAATAAAGACATGCATGCGCAGTAGTGTATGTCTGAGGTCGACTGAGCTGTATTGGGTCCTAGAGCGCTCCTCATCCAACCTCCCCTTTGCTCAAGATTTCCACTTTTTCCAGTCATTACTTGGTTTTGGATCATGAATTTTCTGAGGTACACAGCTAACAAGTCCAGCAAACCCATCACTGTACTTTCTACGAGGTTTGCACTTGTTGATCCTCATGGAACTCCTGTTCCTTGATTGGTTATCTATATTTAATATATCAGTCTCTGCAGGCATGTCTAGCATCACAAGTCTTTGTGGCTGTGCAGAACTTTGGTTGTCTTTAGCTGAAGTAGTCCTATGAAACACAACATCCCTTGACCGTATAAGCTTTTTGTCACTGATGTTTCACAAACGATAGCCTTTGCATTGTTTACAGTACCCTGGCATGATGCATTTGATGAATTTTAGGAACAAGTGTGTGTCTTCTTTCTTTGGGAAATTGAGTGTATGCACTACTCCCAATACATGTATATGATTGATACTTGGTCTTTTACCAGTCCATGCTTCAAATGGTGTCGTCTTTAGCTGCAACTGTATGTGATTGATTTTTTACGTAAACAGCTGTTTGCACTCTTTCTGCCCAAATGCTTTTGTCAAGACCTGAATCATCCAGCTTAGCTCAAGTTCTCTGAACTATTGCCCTATTTGCTCTTTCACTCATGCCATTTTGTTCTTTTGTATAGGCAAAAGTTAGTTGATGCTGTATGCCATTTCTTTTAAGATAGTTGGCTAGATATATGTTCTCATATTCTCCACCCTTGTCAGATCTTGGTACCTTTACATTTAGACCTGTGTGATTCTCTATGCAGCACTTGTATTCTTTGAATTTGTCTGTTACTTCAGGTTTGTTCCTTAGAAAATAAACATGCGCCATCCTTGTAACATCATTGATGAGTGTCATGTAGTAACGTTTCCCACTCATGGATTTTACCTCCATTGGTCCAGACACAGCTCTACGCACTAATTCCAATATCACTTGTGCTTTTGGATGCAAACTTCGGAAAGGTGCAACAGGTTTGCTTGCCCTTTACACAGCTTTCACATGCTGGTCTTACAGGATTGTCCACCGGCATCCCAGTCGCCATGCCATCTACTGTAGAAGCCTCTGTACTCCATCTTAACAAAGGTGTCCTAGGGGTGAATTTACTAACAATCGAGATTGCTCAAAATGACAAACCCGGGTGATTTAGTTCATTTTTTCCTGCTTGCAAATTTAATAATGTCCATCTCGGGTGAAATGTCTCTATCGATTTCGTCCAAATCAGGAGAGATTGCCAACTCGACTTAAATCACCATCGGGCCAACTCGGAAGTACTTATCACCTAAAAGATACAACTCTCAAATTTACCAAGAATTGGGATGACAAGCTCAGGTGAGATTGGAGCAAACTCTCTGTCAAAATCACTTTTCCATCTCTCAACCTCCTGAGCTGTACATGTAGCGATCGCTCATTGGCTGGGACCCACGTGGAACCAACCAATGAGTGACCGCTACATGTAAAGCAGCTACTGTGGCTAGCAGCCCATCAAAAATTATAGATGATTTCGGTCATCTGTCATTTCGCAAGGTGTAAGTATATGTAACTATATGTAACAACTGTGACACAGTCAGATTAGGAGGTCCCTCTCCTGGGTAGGGGACTCCTTCCTTACACACACACACAGCAGCAGGGAAGCAGCACACCAGTCTGGATGCGAGTACAAGCTGGTCGGCACCAGTCTTTATTGTACAATGTCAGAAATAACACAAAGAAAACATAAACATAAATCCTAGCCCTGTCGGGGCACTAACTTCACAGGTAGTTCCCTCACTACCAGAACCTGGCAGGGCCTAATGCCCCCACCAGCAACAAAAGCACAGCACAGTACTTACAAATAGGGTTTTCAAGTATCTCTGAGCAAACTCCCTGCCTGCTCTCCCAGGTGAGACAATCAGCCGTAAACACACTAGGCTTATATTGGCCACTCTCTGGTGGAAACCCTAACAAGCCTGTTACCAGGCTAAGAGAACCAAAACCTGGAGTGGCCGTGGATGGAGCCCTCCCTCTCCTCTCACCCACAACCCCCAGGTCCCAAACCGGCTTTTCAAAAAGCCGAGACTCAAGCCTGCTACACTGCAGACTTTCTCCTGGGGATTTTAAACACATAGGACAGGAATCTGGGATAAATGTCCCTGTCACAGACCACTTTACCAGTGATCCTATCACATATCCCCCCCCTTTGTTTCGACCTATGGGGCGGAACAACTGAAGCCCCCAAGCAATGAACGCGTGACAACGCGTCTGCTTTAGACAACAGGCCCCCTGGCCTGTGTTCCACTGAAAATTTAAAAGTTTGTAACGCCAAGAACCATCTCGTAATTCTCGCATTACTGTCCTTATTTTCGGACATCCACTTCAAAGGGGCATGGTTAGTGATCAATTTGAACTTTCTTCCAACCAAGTAGTACCTGAGAGCCTCTAACGCCCACTTTATGGCCAACGCCTCCTTCTCCACTGTGGCATCGGGTAGGCATCGAATTTTGAAACACTGTTCAACTTTCGGAAGTCATTACAGAAACGCACACTCCCGTCGGGCTTTGGAATCAACCCAATGGGACTTGACCATTCACTATGTGATTCTTCAATAACCCCTAACTCTAGCATATTTTTAATTTCTTTCGACACCGATTCCCTTTGTGCTACTGGAAACCTATAGGGCTTTAGATTTACTGGAGGGGCTCGGTCGGCCGACAGTACCGTTCTATCTTTCCAGGGCTTTAACAGATTTATATGGTATATCTGTTCCGGCTTTCTTTTCCCCGGCTGGTAAACTTTGTAATTGACCTGTCCCACTCTTTCTAAGATTTCAAAGGGCCCTTGCCATTTAGCCAAAAGTTTATTTTCCACAGTGGGAACCAACACTAACACTCTGTCCCCAGGAGCAAAGCTGCGTAACCGAGCATTGCGGTTGTATACCCTCTGCTGTGCCTGTTGAGCCTGTTCCAGGTGCTCTCTCACTATCGGCACCTCTATAATAGGCAATGGAACTAGTGGACCCTTAAAATGTGGTCTGGGAGCATGATACTGACACTCAGGGCAGGATGCGCAGAAGTCAGATACCTCTTTATGAAGCCTGGGCCAGAAAAACCTCTGCATTATTCGCTCAGTGGTTTTCTCTACCCCTAGATGGCCTGCCATTATATGACCATGGGCCAGATCCAACACTGTTCTTCTGTAGGCTTTGGGAACTATTAGTTGTTCCACAATATCTTCCCCCTTCTTAGTCACCTGATATAACATCCTGACACATTACCATGTGGGGATAGGACAAAGGACTATCAGGGTCTACGGGTTTACCATCAACTACTTTTACATTCTCCCTGGCTTTTACCAAAGTAGGGTCATTCAACTGCTCCACAGCAAAGACCTCTCTTCTGACCTCTAAATCATGCAGACGATCTACTGGCCCAACAACATTTCCCACCTCAATGGGAGGCACATCAGTTGGCGGGCCACCGTCACGCTCCGCATTCTCTAGTTCGCCAACCATAGTAGAAAAAGGGAATAACTCTGACTCAGAAGAAACTCCCTCCTCCACTACATCGACAACCTTCTCAGATGGACCGGGGTTGTTCACTTCTGGAACAAAATGACCCCACAACTTCCAGAAGTGAGCAAAGTCTCTCCCAAATACTGCATCGTACATCAGACCAGGCACCAAACCCACAGAAACTATAGCCGAACCACATGGTGTCTCGATGTTCACCTCGGTAGTAACATAATATTGAGTATCCCCATGTATGCAGGTCATACCAACAGTTTTCCCTGTATGCCTCAAGGGGTTCACCAGCTCAGCTTTTATAAGTGTCACCAAGCTACCAGAGTCTAACAGTGCCTCTGCTCGGTTGCCACCTACAGTGAGTACACACATGTGCTTATCAGTCTCAGCCTGCCGGTCAGCCGTACAGGCTGTCTGTGCAAAGAAAGTCCCCCTGCGGTAGACATGAGCAGTATCACATTGCATAGGTTCAGTTGTAAGTGAACAATTAGCGGAAATATGGCCGAAGCCACCACACTGGAAACACTGAATCATATTAATGTCTAGTCGTTTACGGGGCAAGAACCTTCCTGGCCTGGCAGGCCTGTCTCCAGGTTCTACACCCTCAGTCTTAGGTTCATCCCACCGCCCAGCACCCTTCTCCCCTGGAACAGTCTTACCGGTGTCTGTGGGAGTTCGCCGGTGCGCCATCGGGGCTCGCTGAGGCATACTCCTCAGCCGCCATGTACCTCTCCACCAGCTCGACCAACTGGTCTGTGGACTTAGGGTCTGCATGGCTCAGCCACTTGCGCAGAGTCGCAGGTAATGATCGCAGGTACCGGTCCATCACGACCCTTTCCACGATCTGTGGTCCTGTCAGCGTCCCGGGCTGTAGCCATTTTGAGGACAGATGGACGAGGTCATGCATCTGTGAACGTGGAGGCTTGTCCCTATGGAACTCCCAGCGGTGGACCCATTGGGCACAAACAAAGGTGGTGACTCCCAAGCGAGTTAGGATCTCCTGTTTTAGTTTTTTATAGTCCTTGGCATCAGCCAGGCATAAGTCGAAATATGCTTTTTGTGGCTCCTCAGACAAAAAAGGTGCCACCAGACTTGCCCACTGCTCCTGGGGCCAACTCTCCCTTTTGGCCGTTCTTTCAAATGCAGCGAGATAGGCCTCCACATCATCGCCCGAAGTCATCTTTTGGAGGAAGTGACTGGCTCGTACGGAGTGAGTGGTGGTGGGAGGACCAGTATTAACATCTCTGGGCCGGGCGACCAGGTGCTGTACCACCTCTCTTATGGCCTGGCTGTTTTCCGCTAAGGCCTGGCGGGTTTCCTCAATGGCGACCTGTTGAAGTCTGTTAGTCTCCTGCTGAGCTCTGGTAGATTCCTGCTGAGCTCTGGTAGATTCCTGCTGAAGTTTGTTTGTCTCCTGCTGAGCTGCTGTAGCTTGAAGCAAGGCCTTAATAATGTCCTCCATTTTGTCCTGGGGTGTAGGTTGGAAGCTGAACCTTGCCTCTCTGAGCATTGGCTGATGCCTCCTCTATGGGACTCCAAGGACACAGTGTTATTTCCACACTCACAAATTGGGTGTCTGTCCCTTTAATTTTTAAACGGAAAGTTTTCCTCTCGCTGCAACTTCAGTGAGTGTGGGTGCAGTCAGATTAGGAGGTCCCTCTTCTGGGTAGGGGACTCCTTCCTTACACACACACACAGCAGCAGGGAAGCAGCACACCAGTCTGGATGCGAGTACAAGCTGGTCGGCGCCAGTCTTTATTGTACAATGTCAGAAATAACACAAAGAAAACATAAACATAAATCCTAGCCCTGTCGGGGCACTAACTTCACAGGTAGTTCCCTCACTACCAGAACCTGGCAGGGCCTAATGCCCCCACCAGCAACAAAAGCACAGCACAGTACTTACAAATAGGGTACTCAAGTGTCTCTGAGCAAACTCCCTGCCTGCTCTCCCAGGTGAGACACTCAGCCCTAAACACACTAGGCTTATATTGGCCACTCTCAGGTGGAAACCCTAACAAGCCTGTTACCAGGCTAAGAGAACCAAAACCTGGAGTGGCCGTGGGTGGAGCCCTCCCTCTCCTCTCACCCACAAACCCCAGGTCCCAAACCGGCTTTTCAAAAAGCCGAGACTCAAGCCTGCTACACTGCAGACTTTCTCCTGGGGATTTTAAACACACAGGACAGGAATCTGGGATAAATGTCCCTGTCACAGACCACTTTACCAGTGATCCTATCACACAACATATACTTACACCTGTTCAGCTTTGTTCGGGTAAGTCGTTTTATTGGTTTGCCAAGACCCAGGATGCTACGGAGAGTAGCGTCAGGATGTAGGTGAGTATACAATCTTTTTTGCAGGGCCATGCACACGGATTTCTACTTGGGACAAGTGGACCGACCGGCTGGTACAGGTAAGTATGTGTGGTTGAGGTATGTGTGTAATACACTTGTACTATCTAAGGTGTGTGTTATGTCTTTATTTAACTATTTATTTTACAGTGGCAGTACGGGTGCCAACCGCCTGCAAGCATGCTGGCACTTGTAGTTCCACCATAAAATACAATAGTTTACTTTGATTTTACACATTATTACTAGGGATGAGCGGGTTCAGATTTCTGAATTCCGAACCCCCCTGAACCCCCTGATCCGATCCGGATCCAAGTCAGGTTCGAGTTTTCCCGCCTGACTTGGATCTGAAATCGAGGCAAAATGTCATCATCCTGTTGTTGGATTATCACGGGTTTTGGATTCAATAAAAGGTCCCCACATTGGCACCATTTTTCACTCCAGCTGTGGACAGTGAAATGGGAGGGCGGGAGTTGTGCTGCTGTTATAGTCCATAGGGGCTGTGTCCACTCCAAAGTCCATGGGGGCTGGCTGGGCTGTGTTGTGCAGTGTCCCACTGGGCTGTAGTCTTAAAGGGGTGCTGTAGTGTTGTCCAGAGGGTGCTCTGTCCATCAGGGGTGCTCTCCCCAAGTGCAAGAAAAATATATTTTTCAGTGTTTGTGACTTGTGTGTGCTGTAGCCGCATGTGCATCAACAAAGTAGCGCCAAGTGTGCACCTGTGTCATAAGTAAAGGTCCGGCTGGCTCGTCTGTTGAGGGGTGGTGTAACCCCCAAAGTGCCTCAAAAAAATATTTTTTTTCTGTGTTTGTGACTTGTATGCGCCGTAGCCGCATGTGCATCAACAAAGTAGCACCAAGCGTGCGCCTGTGTCATAAGTAAAGGGCTGGCTAGCTCTTCTGTTGAAGGGTGGTGTAACCCCAAAAGTGCGCTCCAAAAAAAAATATATATTTTTCTGTGTTTGTGACTTGTGGTCCCGGGCAATGTGGTGATATGGACTGGAGGGTGGTGAGGGTGGATGCGGACGAGACTCCGGGTTGGGAGGTTGGTGGACACTTTTTCAGGGGGCTCCTTCCCGTGCGGTTCAATGACTGGCACGTCTCCCCTGCTGGACCTATGGTCTACAGTCTATGGAGTCATGGGAGGTAGTCATCCGGTGATTGTGGTCTGGGCACTCAGGTGGCATCCCGCGTGGTGGTGGGGAAAAGTCTCTGAGTACTTACCTACTGGTAGGATTTTGTACTGGGTGGTGTGTCGATGGTGCGGCCATTGACGCTCGAGGTGGGTTGTTGCTGCGGTGAAGTGCAAGAGTCAATAGAGCGGTAATTGTACTGTAGATATGCAGTGTTGCTGGTTGTAAGAGGTCAACGGACCTGTAGCTTTGAGTAGGAGTAGCCGGTGTATGATGCTTGATTGCGTACACTGGGTGCTGGGTCCCCTGGACCCTTTGCAGTCTGATGTAGCACCGGAGCGCGTGGGGGGTCCGTTGAGCGGAAGGTCAGCTTGGGACCGGCGTGGATATGGGTGACCGCGTGGGAAGGGCAGGAGTAATGGGTCCGTGGAGGAGCCAGACACTGGAGGTGTGACTGGTCCACGGACCGATGCGCGCGATGGTGTTGGGTGCAAGGGGAGTAAGAGAAAGACCACGAGGCGGTGGCTCGTGGTACCGGCGGTGCCATTCAGGGAGGCGCACGCTGGGTGGATCAAGTCAGGGTAAGTGGTGGTGATGCGGGGGGTCTAAAACGCATTTTGACACGGAGTGCCTTCTACAAAGAGTGTGTAAGCGGACAATACATATGTGGGTGTTATAAGTTCACTTCCGGGAGTGGGTGAGTAATCAGGTGATATAAGCGGCCAATAGTGGGAGGGATGGTGGGTGGGGGAATGCACAGGATAGGTGTAGTTGGAGGGGATGCTCCTGCTGAGTGTGTGTAACATGGAGCGGAGTTCCAGCCAATGGGGATGGCAAGAGGGGTGGGTGTGGACACTGGTGGGCGTGTGATTATGTCACTGCATGTCTGCACTGTGGCTGGTAGGGGGGCAAGGGGTGATAACCAGGAGAACGTGGAAAAGTAAGTGTGGATGGCTGTGAGGGGGGGCTTGGGGGGTGTGCGGGTTGTGGTGGGGGGTTCCAAGTGAGAATGTGTGTGGTGGCGGGGGGGTTGGGGGGTTATCTTGGGTGGAGTGGTTAGGGGTAGTGTGAGTAAATGCAGTATAGAACTAATTGTGTTGTGGATGCTGTGTGGTTCGGGGGTGGGGGGGAAAAAGGCGGGAGTCTGATCATGGACATGTATGGTGCTGTGGTAGGTGTGTGTACTTGTAATGTTAAGTAAAGGGCCGGCTGGCTCGTCTGTTGAAGGGTGGTGTAACCTCCAAAGTGCCTGAAAAAAATATTTTTTTTCTGTGTTTGTGGTTTGTGTGTGCTGTAGCCACTCAGGCATCAACAAAGTAGCACCAAGCATGCGCCTGTGTCATAAGTAAAGGGCCGGCTGGCTCGTCTGTTGAAGGGTGGTGTAGCCACCAAAGTGCGCTCCAAAAAAAAATAAAAATCTTTTTCTGTGTTTGTGTGCGCCTTAGCAGCACGTGCATCAATATCACATAAATGGAGGACAAAAATTTGTCCGATTAAAAATAAATTAGTGAAAGGTCAAGAACCACTTCCTCCTAGTGCTGAAGCTGCTGCCACTAGTCATGACATAGGCGATGAAATGCCATCAACATTGTCTGCCAAGGCCGATGCCCAATGTCATAGTAGAGGGCATATAAAAACCCAAATGGCAAAGTTCAGGAAAATGACCTTAAAAATAAATTTAAATCATCTGAGGAGAAACGTAAACTTGCCAATATGCCATTTACGACATGGAGTAGCAAGGAATGGCTAAGGTCCTCCTCTTTGTTCATGAATAGTGGTTCAGCTTCACATGATGATGGAAGCTCTCCTCCCACTACAAAAATCAAACGAGTTAAGCTGGCAAATGCACAGCAAAGAACTGTGCTTCTAATTCTAAGATGATATCACAAATCCCCATGGAGAGTCCAAGTGTGGTGACGGTTGTGATGCCTGACCTTCCCAACACTGGAAGGGAAGAGGTGGCTCCTTCCACCATTTGCATGCCCTCTGCAAGTGCTGGAAGGAGCACCCACAGTTCACTTGCTGATATTCAAATTGAAGATGTCACTGTTGAAGTACAACAGGATGAGGACATTAGTGTAACTGGCGCTGAGGACGAAGTTGACAAGGAGGATTCTGATGGTGAGGTGGTTTGTTTAAATAAGGCACCAGGGGAGACAGTTGTTGTCTGTGGAATGAAAAAACCAATCACGGTCATGCCTGGGCAGAAGACCAAACATTCCACCTCTTTGGTCTGGAAATATTTCTATCCAAAACTGGACAACAACTGTCTTGCCATATGTACCATATGTAAAGGTGGAATAAGTAGGGGTAGAGACGTTAACCACCTAGGAACATCCTCCCTTATACGTCACCTGCAGCGCGTTCATAAAAAGTTAATGTCAATTTCTGAAACTGTGGCTAAGACCGTAAGCAGTCCCGGGACACCTAAATCCCTTTGTCCTGTTGTATCCAAGCACCTGAAAACCACACCGTCAACTCCCTCCTCGTCAATTTCCTCCTCAGTAAGGATTGGAAGTAGTCTTGCAGGCCATGTCACTGGCATTACTGACTCTCCTATCCGGGATTCCTCGGGAGGATCCTACATTGCTACGCCTACTGCTGCCGCTGCTGCTGTTGCTGCTGGGAGTCGTTCATCATCCCAGAGAGGAAGTAGGAACACCACTACTACTTTTACTAAGCAATTGACCCTCTAACAATCCTTAGCGAGGAGGATGAAGTACGACAGCAGTTATCCTGAAGCAAAGCGAATAACTGAGGCCTTGACAGCTATGTTGGTGTTAGATGTGTATCTGGTATCCGCCATTAGTGCAGTGGGATTTAGACAATTGATGGAGGTAGTGTGTCCCTGGTACCATATCCCATCTAGATTCCACTTCACTAATACCGAGAATGTACAGAGAGACGTCAGAAAGTGTCCTAAAAAATGCGGTTGTACCCAATGTCCACTTAACCACGGACATGTGGACAAGTGGAACAGGGCAGACTAAGGACTATATGAATGTAACAGCCCACTGGGTAGATGTATCGCCTTATGCAGCAACAACAGCAGCAGCATCTCAGAAACGCCAGCTCATTCCAAGGCAGGCTATGCTGTGTATCACCGGTTTCAGTAAGAGGCACACCACCGACAACCTCTTAGAGAAACTGAGGGAAATCATCGCCCAATGGCTTACCCCCACAAATCTCCTGGGGACTTGTGATATCTGACAACGCCACCAATAATGTGTGGGCATTACATCTGGGCAAATTCCAGCACGTCTCATGTTTTGCTCACACAATAAATTTGGTGGTGCAGAATTTTCTGAAAAACGACGGGCGTGCAGGAGACCTTTTGGGTGGACCAAAAAATTTCTGCCCACTTTTGCCATTCAGGGACTGTGTGCCGAAGACTGGAGTGCCAGCAAACACTCTTGAACCTGCCCTGCCATCACCTGAAGCAAGAGGTTGTGACACGGTGGAACTCAACCTCTATATGCTTCAGAGGATGGAGGAGCAGCAAAAGGCCATTCAAGCCTATGCATCCACCTTTGACATAGGCAAAGGAGGGGGTATGCACCTGACTCAAGCACAGTGGAGAATGATTTCCGTGTTGTGCAAGGTTCTCCAGCCCTTCGAACTTGCTACACGTGAAGTCAGTTCAGACACTGCCAGCTTGAGGCAGGTCATTCCCCTCTTCAGGCTTTTGCAGAAGCAGCTAGAGAAAGTGATGGAGGAGCTAAGATGGAGCAATTCTGCTCAGTATGTGGGACTTGTGGATGAAGCCCTTCATTTGCTTTGCCAGGATTCCAGGGTGGTCAATCTGTTGATATCAGACCACTACATTTTGGCCACCGTGCTCGATCCTAGGTTTAAAGCCTATGTGGTGTCTCTCTTTCCAGCCGACACAAGCCTGCAGAGGTGCAAAGACCTGCTGGTGAAAATACTGTCAGCTGAAGTGGAACGTGACACGTCAACAGCTCCTTCTTCATTTTCTCCCGCAACTGGGGCTGCCAGGAAACAACTTAGATAACCTAAGCAACCTGCTGGCGGTGATGCAGGGCAGACAGGACCAAGTTTGGACATCTGGTCCAGACTAAAGGACCTGGCAACAGTTTCTGACAAGTATACTGTCACTGCATATGATACTGTCACCATTGATAGAATGGTGGAGGATTACATCGGTGACAGCATCCAATTAGGCATGTCAGACAGTCCGTACCTTTACTGGCAGGAAAAAGAAGCAATTTGGAGGCCCTGTACAAACTGGCTCTATTTTTCCTGAGTTCCCCCCCTCCAGTGTGTACTCCGAAAGAGTGTTTAGTGCAGCCGGGAACCTTGCCAGCGAAAGGCGTAGGAGGTTGCTTCCACAAAATGTGGAGATCATGATGTTCATCAAAATTAATTATCAATTCTTCCAAGGAAACCAACCTCCAGAAAGTACAGAGGGACCTGTGGTGGTGGATTCCAGTGGGGACGAATTAATACTCTGTGAGAATGAGGATGTACACAACACTGAAGAGGGTGAGGAATCGGTGGATGAGGAGGATGAGAACGACATCTTGCCTCCGTAGAGCCAGTTTGTGCAGGGACAGATTAATTGCCAGCTTGTTTTGTGGGGGCTCAAACGAATCAATCATTTCAGCCATGGTCATGTGGCAGACCCTGGCGCTGAAATGATTGGTTTGTTAAAGTGTGCATGTCCTGTTTATACAACATAAGGATGGGTGGGAGGGCCCAAGGACAATTCCATCTTGCACCTCTTTTTTTTTCTTTGCATTATGTACTGTTTGGGGCCTATTTTTTCAAACTGCCATCCTGTATGCAACTGCAGTGTCACTCCTAGATGGGCCAAGAGTTTGTGCCACCCACTCGTGTCACTTAGCATAGTCATCCAGCTATCTCGGTGCAACCTTTTGGCCTAAAAACAATATTGTGATGTGTGAGGTGTTCAGAATAGACTGTAAATGAGTTGAAATTAATGTTTTTGAGGTCTAATAATAGCATCGGAACAGAAAAACCCACAAATTCTGTGATTTGAGCTGTTTTTATGCTTTTTTTTTTCAAAAAAATACAGATCCAAAACACAAAACCCAGAACCCAAAACACTGAAGTGTGGTTTTGGCAAAACCAATCCAGATCCAAAACATGAAGAAAGATCCAGATACAAAACACAAAACACGAAAGGTGGCCGGTGCACACCCCTAATTGTTACCCCCATACCCACAGCCCAGGGGTGCGGGAATGAGCCCCGGGCTTCAGACCAAGCCTGGGGTTTCGGGAGGTAACAGACCCCCTCCTTGTTTAATGTAGAAGTGGCCAACTCTATTTTGATTCTGTATATGGCTTGTGTGACACCTGGTTAGTCACCTGAATTGTTTGGTATATCTGGAATTCTGCTGGTGCTTCTATTTAACTCTGCATACCACCACCAAATAGCACACACATATCAACAACAACAATGTATAACATCATTTATGTTAGCACAATAAGGTAATTGTAGTGCAAACATGATTACATCATATGTACAGTGCAGTGAGATCCAAGCTCAAAAACCTGTACTGTACTGTACTTTACAAGACTCTACTGTACTGTACTTTACAAGGCATGAACATTGTTGACATTTATCTTCTTGCCAAGAATACATTTAACAGGAGTCTGGGGACAAAGTTAATATCGAGGACAAAACAAAGGCACATTTATTGCAGGCTTGCCTACCCTCCCGATTTGGTCGGGAGCCTCCCGAATATCGGGTGCCGCTCCCGACCCCCCGGAAAGGCAGACAAGCCTCCCGGCTGCCGCCTACTCCCCCAGACTAATAGTAAAAACCCCCGCTGGCGGGGGGCCCGATGACGCGATTCGCGCTGAATCGCGTCATCGTTGCTCCGCCCCCTGCTTCACGATGTCTTTTTTCCGGCATTGTGAAGAGGGGGCGGGGCCACGATGACGCGATCGTGCGGTCACGCCCCCGGCTCCCGCCCCCAAAACTGCATCGTAGCCCGGCCACGCCCCCCACACAATGCAGGCATTCAGCTCCCTCCCGGAAGGAGGGAGCTGAATGTCGGCAACTATGATTTATTGTGGAGTACTTTTCAGTAATTGTGATATCTCAACAGTGTGCCAAAATAGTTGTGGTTAGCTGTGTAACATACCCACTGACTACCCACCTCTCCGAGCCCATGCCTTGGCATCTGTGTTGTACCTCATACATTTTACACATTTATTGTATCTGGACTTTGAACCAAAAAGCTTTCAGGATAGTTATTTTTAATAGGTTAATGTGTATCTTATATAGCACAATTATTTCCAGTTGTTTCTAGCAGCTGCTACAGTACACGCTGAGGTTCTCCTGGGAGTAGAATGTGCTCTCCGGACAGTAAGACTATCAATAATGAAGACATCTTATGATGCTAGTTTTCTCATTATTGACTGGCTGGGGAAAGTTAGGAATCACATGCCAAAGAAAATAAAGGCCACAATGGAATAACTGTAACAATAAACTACTGTATTTCCTACGAAGGGAGTAGGATAAAAAATGTTATTTAACAACAACTGCAAACACCTTCCTCTTTGCAATGGTTACCTTCCTTTCACTCTGTCCATGCACAACATCACATACTTACGTAGGTGATTACAGTAATATGTGATTTCAGTAATATTACAGTAATATGCTTAGGATTGTATATTCTTGAAATAGAATTCTAGTCAGTTTATTGTGACCATATAAAAGTAAAATATATGAAGTTTAAAAGCTAAGCAACATTTATACAGTTACAATTCTGCAAAGTTCTGTGGTATTCTTATCATGAGGGATTCCATATCTTAGTGTTTAACCTATTGATGACTTTTCTTTTTTTTCTAATATATTTTAAATAAAAACATATCAATTAAATAAACAGTAGTACTGTACATCAATACGGTACATTATTGAGTCAAAATTAAAACAGAACATAGACAAAATACATTTGAGAAATGAAGAAGTCGTATGGTACCATCAAGGTCAATAGGATACTACAGAGGTTCCCAAACGTGGTCCTCAAGGCTCCCCAACAGTTCAGGTTTTAGAGATATCCATGGTTGAGCGCAGGTGGTTAAATCAAATGACTGAGGTGCTAATTAAGTCACCTGTGCTCAACCATGGATATCGCTAAAACCTGAACTGTTTGGGAGCCTTGAGGACTGTGTTTGGTAACCTCTGGGATATTAACATTTAGGGCCTGACTCTGAGATGGACGCAATGCTGATGTTTATGCAGTTGAGCAGTTATCGGTGATCTGTGCATGCATCTGAGATGCTCCGCGCATTTGTCAAGTTTCATTATTTGCAAACTGATTGACAGTCAGGAACTGTTTGCGAGTGGGAATGGGGGAGGGGTTGTTACCATTTTAGTGTCCTAGCCTGCAAATGTGATCCCGCACGTAGGAAAAATAGCTCTGGCATCTCACTCCCAATGGCCATTCTGCATGACTATACAGTCACTCAGAAGGCCGATCCTCGACTGATCTGCGACTGATGCTGCATCTTCATACACAGTCGCTTGGATTTACAAAGTTGTCGTGGGTTTCTCAATACATATCCAGGCAGCTGCGATATTTGCATATTTTTGCACAGCCACTGCATACACATTTGCAGCTGCAGGAACATTAGAGCAAACCTCTGAATCAGGCCCTGAGTCCATTATGGAAATAACAAACATATTTATACACTAGTTAATATATTAATAATAATGGGAGTCGTTTGAGCGAGTAGAAACCAACAGAAACTCCAACAACTGCTAAATGGGAAATTCTTTTCTATGAGTCAACTATATTATAAGAGGATCATTAGAAAGCATCCTAGACTCACATCCCATGGTCTGTTCCAAGGTTTTTCATATCTGTAACTTGAATTCAGTGGGCTGGATATAAACAAAACTTTCCTACATATCACTGAATAAAGGCAACTTTTTTTTCTTTGTCTAATGTGGGGAAGAATACAATAGGGTGCAAGTTTTTAATGCAGGACAAACTCGTACCTTCTTGCAAATGCAATAGGGTGTGAGTTTAAGGGTCCCAGTTTGACTCGCATGCGAGTTAAACTGCTGGTAAACTCGCACCTTGTAATGCGAGTTTCATTACAAGGAGTGAGATACACAGAGGCATGCACAGATCAGTGAGATCTGTGAATACTTCTGTGTGAAAAAAGCTATAAAAGTATAAAAATAAAACAATGTGGGGTCCCCCCTAAAAGCACAATCAACACCAGGCTTTTCTGAGCTGGTCCTGGTTGTGAAAATACCGGGGGGAAAAAGACATAGGGCTCCCCCATATTTTCATCAACTAGCTCCTGGCTCAGTGAGTCAGTCCTGGTTGTGTAAATATGGTGGGAAAAATGAGTAGGGGTCCACAACCAGAAATGGACTCTTTCTAGCAGGGGATTAATTCCACAGCCGTGGGACCGGCCAAAGCATTAGCACCACACACTAGTCAGCCCAGGCCGGGGATCCCTGGTGAGGTGGGGACTCCCCCAATAAAGAGGTTCCCCCCTCCAGGGAACCCCAGGCCTGGGCTGTTTGCTCGGGCAACCCTAGGCAGTGTGTGCCAGGTTGATTATGTAAAAAATAGAATAATAATATTGTCTTTTACAGGAGATTTAGAGGTCCCAGTAAGCCTCCCCTGCACACTGGTACTTGGAGAACCACAAGTAATAGCATATGGGAGATTAAGGGCCAGCTGGTACCTCTAGTTCACCTGCAAAATAAATATTTAAATGGCAACAGGATATACACCGAAGGTTTTATTACACATGCACTCACTCATTCACTCATTCATACTCCCCTACACTCACACTACATACTTACCTAGTCCCTAGCGCCGGTCTGTCCCTGTCAGGTTGCTGCCTAGGATCGGCCGTTACTCACCTCAGCACCAGCTTTCCCTGACCTCTCAAGCAGTCAGATGCCAGGTGCAGCGGAGAGTGATACACTGAGGATTATAACACAGTACTTGCGGTCACATGCGCTCCTCTGGAGTAAATAACAACTGTTCAAATGGTTAATTGATCAGGAAAAATCCTCTTGATAGACAATCTCGTATTCCTCTTGTTTCTAAAAGTATTCCTATTAAAGGTGGAAACCCTCCTTTCGCAGGTGCAATGATATTTTCCTCAAAAAAAGGTATATAAAGGTATATATAGTGAAGTACAGCTTTGCAGATATGGATAAAATTGAACCCAAATGGGAAAGAACACAAAATACCAGCAAAAAAGAAAGGCGGCTATAAAAAGTCTGAGTGAGAACAACGAAATTATAATAAAACCAGCAGATAAGGGGGGAAGTGTGATCATAATGGATGTAGAGAAATATGAAAAAGAAGTCTTAAGACAGTTGGAATATAAACAAACATATATTACACTACGAAGTAATCCAAGTGAACGTATAGAAAAGGAGTTAAAGATTTTACTATCGAAATATAGAAAGGATGAGATAATTACTGAGAAAGAAGAGAGGTATATGACTGTTGAAGATCCAAGTCTTCCGGTCTTCTACGTCCTACCGAAAATCCATAAGGATCAACAGAATCCCCCCGGGAGACCGATAGTAGCCGGAACTGGATTTATAACAGCAAATCTATCGCATTATATTGATTACCACCTCCAACCCGAGGTAATCAAAGTTAGATCTTATATCAAAGATACACTAGATATTTTACAGAAAATAAATGAAGTCGAATGGAAAGATAATTATATATTGGCCATGGCCGATGTTAGCAGTTTATATACTGTGATTGAACATTCCCAAGGGGTAGAGGCTGTAAAGAATTATCTAAGTAGAAGTTGTTTAGAGAAGGAGAAAATTTTGTTTATTATGGAGGGTATTGATTTTATCCTTAACAATAATTTTTTCTGGTATAATGGCAAATTTTATCAGCAAAAGAAGGGTACTGCGATGGGGACACGATTTGCCCCATCGTATGCCAACCTTTTTATGGGTTTTTGGGAGGATCTCCATGTATGGACCAATAATGATTTTTTTTAAAATATTAAAATTTGGTACCGTTTTATTGACGACATTTTTTCATCTTGGGAAGGGAGTGAAATGGATTTGGAACGATTTTGCAAGAAGTTGAATGAAAACAATTGCAATATTGTTCTAACATATGATATTAATAAGGAACGGGTTAATTTTCTTGATCTAACTCTATATATCGAAAATGGAATTCTCAAAACAAATTCTTATTTTAAACCTACAGACAGCAATTCATATCTATCTACTAAGAGTAACCATCATCCGGTATGGATTAAAAATGTCCCGAAAGGGCAAATGAGAAGAATTTGCTGTAACTGTATGGATATTACAGTATTTAGAGATCAAGCTGAAAATTTGAAACAAAAATTTATATCCAAGGGATATGAGGAGAAATGTTTAGATAGTTGTATTGAGAATTTAGTAGATGTGGATAGAATGACTTTATTAGAATCAAGGGAAATAAGAAATAAAGAGATGATGAATTTACCCTTTATTACTACATACAGCAAACAATGCAAAGAGCTGGAAAAGGTGATTAAAAAACACTGGCACCTATTGACCAGAGATTCCTTATTGAAATCTGTTATTCTCCAGAGGCCACAATTTGTTTATAGGAGAGCTATGAATTTAAAGAACAAATTAGTAAAGAGTGCAATTCCTCCAAAGAGATCTGGAAGAATTAAGACAGTGGGATTTCATAGATGCGGGTTATGTGCAATGTGCAGGAACCACAATATACAAGAGAGTAAAACAGAAGAATTCAGATCGTCTGTAACTAAGAAAAAGTATCGCATAAAAGACTTTATTACATGTCATACTAAAAATTGTATCTATGTAATAGGGTGTGAATGCGGCCTACAATACGTAGGTCGTACTTCAAGAGCTTTGAAAGATAGATGGGCTGAACATCTACGCAATATAAAAAATGGCATAGAGAATCACTCATTATTGAAGCATTTTAGAGATGTCCACAATAGGGATTGTAAATCTCTCAAGTACGTAATGGGTATACAGTCAGTCCACATGCATTGGAGGAAAACTAGAATTGAGCAAAATTTAGCTCAGATGGAAATTAAGTGGATCTACGAATTGAGATCTCTGGCACCAGGGGGATTAAACTTGGATTTTGAAATAAAGTGGTTTTTATAATGTATTTTAGTATTTTAGCTGTTTTATTTTACCCTGTCCTTTGATTATATTTTAATTATTTATTTATTGATCTTCTATTAATTAGATATTTATATTTATTTATGTATCATATATTCTCCTGTTATGGGAATACTATTTGTATTGTCATCCATCACCTACGGGATGGGAAAGTGTCGGGTATTTGGCTAATCCATTTATAGAATGATTAAGTGTTGGATAAGAAGTTATGCTCAGTAATAGAGATGTGGAAGATGTATGCGTTCCACATGCTACAGTAAAAGCAAAGACGGCGGCATCACGTGGTCCTGTAACTGATGTGATTGGTAGGAGCGTGCGTTCCATTGAATGGAACGCATGCTTTGAAGGATGAGAAAGTAGCGTTACACGTGATCGCCACTTCCGGATATTATAGGAGTGATGGGACGCGGATGGAATGTGCGTGCCATTGAATGGAATGCAGGTGAGGCATCTACATGGAAGGAAGAGAATACTAATGGTGTGCGTCACTTCCGGGCACAGAGAGGAATGACGCGAACCGGAAGGAGCGTGCGTTCCACTGGATGGAACGCACGCCGTTTATTTATATTTTCATTTTATGGCTCTCCACATGCTAGGAAGTGGATATTATATATTAGAAACATTACTTGGATACTTATTTGAAGGAGGTAAATAAACGGAAAGTAAGTAAACTTGTTATTTGCTTTTTTGGGGGGTAATGAAGAATCCACCAATGGAAATAAATTTAAGGGTATATAAGGAAGTAGGAGTCATTACAGTAGTTACACCTTGATAAAGGCTCCTTTAGAGCAGAAACACGTTGGTGAGCTGGCAGAGACTGATAAGGATACCAGGCGAAGGGGTTAGAGGACATCCACACAACAAACCAAGGGTTACACGGACCCATCCCGGGAGGTGACTGTTTATACCCTATACCTGCTTTATTGGGTGTGTGCTGTCCTACACCCCATTATATCTGGTACGCTGCTTCTCTGTTGGATATTTTTTATGGATAAGTTTTAACAATAAATAAAGCTGTACTTCACTATATATACCTTTATATACCTTTTTTGAGGAAAATATCATTGCACCTGCGAAAGGAGGGTTTCCACCTTTAATAGGAATACTTTTAGAAACGAGGAATACGAGATTGTCTATCAAGAGGATTTTTCCTGATCAATTAACCATTTGAACAGTTGTTATTTACTCCAGAGGAGCGCATGTGACTGCAAGTACTGTGTTATATTGGGTTTTGAAGAACGGGTGTTAAGTGATCACCCCAGCGGTAACTGCAGCACTGTGGAATTGGAGCGCCAGTTTTATTTTTGTTTGTATTGTACACTGAGGATTATGCCTGGGGTCCATGTGCTGCTCTATGATTTGGTTCCTGCGGTTACCATCATGGATGCAGCCATGACAGTCTACATAACCTGATTAGCCCTTTACCCAATGGTAGCATTGGTTGCTGTCAGCTGACACTGTTCTCCAATGGACTGCTACCTTAGGGTATTTAGCTTGGCTCTGGACAACAGGACGTTGCCTGTACAACATTGTTACTTCCACTGAATACTTGCTGTTGCAGCGTTCCAGGTTCCAAGCTCCGTTCTTCTAGTGATATATTCCTAATGTTTATCCATGGTGTGTGTACTAAGTATGTCATCTAAGTGCTAACTCCTAAGTGTCATTCTCCTGTGCCAGTTGTGCATTTGGATCCACAGTGTATATACTCAGTATGTCTTATGAGTATTATCTCCTAGTGCCATTCCCCTGTACCAGCTCTGCACCTGGATCAACAGTGTATGTACTCAGTATGTCACCCAAGTACAACTCCCAGTGTTGTTCTTCTGTGCTTTCCCTGCAATTGTGTTCTTCCGTTTCCCACTTGTGCTGGATACCTGACCAAAGGGCCACAACCTGCTTGCTGTGTGCATCTTAAACCCAAATCCCAATTGGAGGGGTCACTGGTGAACACCTCCCAGTAAGTTAGACTATGTGCCTTTGGTAAGGTCTAGCCAACATCCAGTACTTGTGGATGAGGAAGGCATATATCCAAGACCCTTGCCTCTGGTTCCTTCCCCAACCTGGGACCCCTACTTCCAATCTCTCAGTAGAGGATCTCCATAGTTCAAACATGACAGTCCCCTTGTCCAGTAGAAAACAGATTGGGACCTGTAAAATAAAAATGCCATACTCACCTATCTTCGGTCCTTGTAGCCTGGACCCATCGAACATAGGGTCTGATTCAGACCCGCTCGCGAGCGGGGACGATGTTGGCCAAGTGCGCATGCGCATGATGAAGGCGGCTCCATCGAGACCCGAATAACGATGGCCAAGCAGTCGTTATGGGTCTCGCACCAAAGGGGGCATGCTGTCGATGTTGAATGACGGCATGCCCCCTTTTTGGGCGTGGCAGGGGTGTGGCTGCCCAGATGGAGGCATTCCCATGGGAATGCCTACCTTGTGGGGCCGGCCCCACTGACATCACTAGTGATGTCAGTGGGAGTGCTTTTGGCTCTGATAGAGCCAAAAGCACTCCAGGGCTTGCGGCAGATGAGACCCTACAACAAGGGTCTCGTCGCAAGCCCGATGGTCGCGATTGTCTTGACCATCACGGCCATCATTTGGGCCACTCGCTATAGCTGTGGTTGGTCACCCACAGCTATGCGAGCAGCCAGGAGGACGCTCTTAAATTCAGAGGGACAGCCCTGATTCAGAGCGAGCGCTCTGTCAAAGCGTCCGGCTCTGAATCAGGGCCATAGTACCGTCCTCTAAGGATGATACTTTGAGAATGACGTGACTGCCACTGTGTCACGACCCAGGTTTCGCAGCATGGAGGTTTATGGTCCTTACTGGTGAGGGCACTGTGGCACGGTCCTTCTGGCAGGGGAGCTGGTGTGTGGAGATTGGCATTGCATTTGCGCAGAGGTCTGCCAGCATTGGGCCATCCTGAAAGGGGTAATACTTGTGGCGGCTCCGAGTCATGGCTGTCTGGGCACCACCATGTTGTCTTTGGCCATGTGACATAGCAGGCCAATCATCTGTGGGTCACCTGCTCTCTCTGGCCTATCACCAGATTTTCCTTTCAGCCATCATCACAGCTTTTCCGGATATCCCTCTCAGCCATTACTCTGCATACCAGGATATCCATTTCACCTTTACAGTGTATCTGGATTCACTTTATTCATCTCTGTCACCGTCCTGGACATTTCTTTATTCCCACTCACTGCAGTTTTCTCCTGCTACATTTATTAATTTGTTATTACTGGACTTTAGTTTATCTTATTGTTCATGCCTACCAACATTCACATTAAACAATCTACTTTTCAGTTTAAACCTGTTCCGGTGTTTACTCCGGTATATTTGGCCACTGGACAGGAGTCCAGAACAGGTTTAATTCATGACATGGCTTCTCGCCTGGAAGGATTGAAAACCATGCAACAGCAATTAGCACAGTATGTACAAGAAATGGCACTCCGTCAAGATACCTTACAAGCTACGCTAACTACTCCAAGTATGCCGGCAGTTAATCCTGTCTCCACTTCTGTGGTATCTGCCTCTGGAGTACCTCCTCATTTGTATTTACCTACACCTGGCAAGTTTGATGGCAATCCTAAACTGTGTCATGGATTCCTCAACCAGTGTGATGTACATTTTACTTTACAACCCTCCAATTTCCCTACTCCTAAAACCAAAGTGGCCTATATTGTGTATTTATTGTCCGGCTCAGCCTTCGATTGGATTTCTCTGCTCTGGCAGTGATCAGATGCGTTACTGGATAATTACCCAGAATTTTTAACATCATTCAGGAGGATTTTTGATAAGCCTGGAAGAACCACTTCTGCTTCTTCCAGTATTATGAATCTGAAGCAAGGTATCCGTCCTGTCAGTCAGTACATCATTCAGTTCCAAATGTTCGCATCAGAGCTCAGATGGAACGAAGAAACCCTAACATCGGCCTTCTGGCATGGACTATCAGATCGTATAAAGGATTATATAGCCACTCAAGATTTACCCTCTAGCCTTAATTATATAATTTCTCTCTGCAACAAAGTTGATATATGCTTTAGGGAGCGCCAAGCTGAGAAGCACAGAGCTGATAATTTTAGGCCTCATCCTCTACCTGCAGGTTAATTATACCCATCTTTCTAAAGAAGAATGACTGAGACGCATTCAAAAGAACCTTTGTCTATGCTGTGGAGACACGAGTCACCTGGTGGCTTCCTGTACCCGCAAGCCGCAAAAACGCCCATTCCTAACTAGTCCCGGGGACACTCAGTTTGGAGTATTACTTCCATCCCTAAAGCAGAATGATTCTTGCTTGTCCATAGCTCTGGACATTAAGTCTAGTCCTGTATTCGTATCTGCCCTCCTGGATTTCGGGGCAGCAGAAAATTTCATGTCCCCTCATTTGGCAGACAAATTACAAATTCTTTGCGTCACCTTGGATCATGCTATTTCCTTGACCTCTATCGATGGTAGACCTATTTCAAGTGGGACTGTGTCTAAAATAACTCAACCTGTTCTAGTTCATATCGGAGCCCTTCGTGTTGAACATATCAGCTTCTTAATCATACCCAAGGCTTTCCATGAGATTATACTCGGACACCCCTGGCTGCGTAAGCACAACCATCGAATTGATTGGAGTAATATGCAGGTTCAGTCATGAAGTGAGAAATGCCAGGGGTCTTGCCTCCCGAAGATCTGACCTGTGAGAGAAATTCAGACATTAGAAGTTCCATCTATACCTAAGGAATATCAATCTTTAACTGATGTTTTCTCTGAGAAACAAGCTAACATCTTACCTCCCCATAGGGAATGGGATTGTCCCATCGACTTGTTACCTGGGAAGACGCCTCCCCATAGCCTAACCTATACGTTGTCCTTACCAGAAATCGAAGCCATGTTGGTATACATCCAAGAGAATTTTAAAAAGGGATTTATCTAACCATCTTCTTCACCTGCTGGAGTGGGATTCTTCTTTGTTTCTAAAAAGGATGGAGGCTTGAGACCGTGTATAGATTATAGAGGTCTGAATTATATAATCGTGAAGAACAGATACCCACTACCATTAATCACCAAATTATTTGAAAGGGTTAAGGGATCCACTATATTCTCTAAGTTAGATCTCCGAGGTGCATATAATCTCATCTGTATCTGAGCTGGCGATGAGTGGAAAACAGCATTCAACACAAGGGACGGTCATTTTGAATATTAGGTCATGCCGTTAGGGCTGTGTAACACACCTGCACTTTTTCAAGGTTTTGTTAATAAGATCTTTAGGGATCTCTTATATGTCTCAGTTGTCATCTATTTAGATGACATTTTTATTTTTCTTTCTCTCCTGAGGAACAACACAATCATGTCAAAGAAGTCTTGTCTCGTCTGAGGAAAAACCAACTGTATTGTAAGTTGGAGCAATGTGTGTTCGGTGTACCAAGTATTCCATTTCTTAGATATATTATTTCTGGATCAGAGTTGGAAATGGACCCCAAGAAAGTCCAAGCAATCTTGGATTGGTCCCATCCCACGTCTTTGAAAGCCATCCAGAGACTTCTCGGTTTTTTCAATTATTATCAACGTTTTCTTAAGGGATTCTACTCCATGGTGGCTCCCATCATGGCCTTAACTTGTAAAAGTGCAAAGCGTGCTCTTTGGCCCCCTGAGGCGCAGACAGCCTTTCAACTTCTCAAGCAAGCCTTTATCACAGCTCCCATTTTGAGACAACCGGATGTCAATAGGAAGTGGATGCTTCGTCTGAAGCAATGGGAGCTGTCCTGTCTCAGGGCTTTGAGGATAACCGGATTCATCAGTGTGGTTTCTTTTCAAAGAAATTCTCCCCTGCTGAAAGAAACTATGCCATAGGCGAGCAGGAGCTTTTAGCTGTCAAGTTGGCTTTAGAGGCATGGCGGTACCTCTTAGAGGGTGCTAAGTTCCCTTTCACCATTTTCACAGATCACGGGTATTTTCTTTTCCTAAAAGTAACCAAAGTGTAAGTCCTCGTCTGGCCTGATGGGCAATATTTTTTGCTCGCTTTCAATTTACCCTGATGTATTGTTCTGGGGATCTCAACCTGAAGGCTGACACCTTGTCACGGTCGCTGTCCACGGAGAGTGGTCCAGAAACACTGTAGAGTACTCCTATGCTGGAGTCCAAGGTTTTTGCCACTATACAACTACAACCACCTGTTGGGAAGACATTTGTGGCCCCGGACTTGAGAAAACAGTTGCTGACATGGGCTCACTCATCTCGTTTTGCCGGTCATTTAGGCATTTGCAAAACCTTGGAGCTCCTATCCTATTGGTGGCCATCAATGAAAACCGAGGTGACCAAGTTTATCTCATCCTGTACCTAGTGTGTTCAGCATAAATCTCCTCGACAGTTTCCAGCCAGTGAATTGATGCCCCTTCTTGTGCCATCTCATCCGTGGATACATCTGTCCATGGATTTTGTGACGGATCTGCAAAAATTCTAATGGATATACCACCATCTGGGTGGCAGTAGATCGTTTCTCTAAGATGGTCCACTACATTACGTTAAAGACGTTACCTTCGGCACCTGATTTGGCTCACCTATTTGTTCACCATATATTTCGTCTTTATGGACTTCCTTCAGAAATCGTCTCAGACTGGGGTGTCCAATTTATGGCAAAATTCTGGAGCACCCTCTGTTCTGTTCTACAAGTGAAACTTAACTTCTCCACAGCCTATCACCCTCAAAGTAAAGGGTCCACCGAGAGGGTGAATCAGGATCTCGAGACCTTTATGAGAATCTTTGTCTTCATTCCAGGACAACTGGTCTGAGTCCCTTCCCTGGGCCGAATTTGCACACAACGCATCTTATGATTCATCTACTAACCAAACTCCTTTTTACATTGTGTATGGATTTCATCCTAGAGTCCCTGAGTTCCGTAGTTTGCCCACTTTCAATGTGCCAGCTGTGGATGCCACTGTACTGAACTTTGCTTCACTTTGGTCTCAAGTGTGGGCTGCTCTTGTTAAAATCTCCCTGCGGTACAAAGATCAGGCAGATAGGAAGCAAAGAAAAGTTATTCAGATGCGGGTCGGGGATCAAGTACGGCTTTCTACCCGCAATCTTCACCTCATGGTACCATCCATGAAGTTCGCTCCCTGGTTGAACCATACTCCATTACATAGATAATCAATCCAGTCTCTTATTGTCTTCAGCTTCTGTCTTATTTAAAGATTCCCAATTCCTTTCATATATCTTTGCTCAAACCACTACTTCTCAATAAATTCCTCAGTGTTCCCCCTGTTCCCCCAGGGTCCTACTTCCAATCTCTCAGTAGAGGATCTCAATAGTCCAAACACAACAGTCCCCTTGTCCAGTAGAAACCAGATTGGGACCTGTAAAATAAAAATACCATACTCCCCTATCCCTTAGTTTCCGGTTCTCTTCGGTCCTTGTAGCCTGGACCCATCGGACATAGTACCGTCCTCTAAGGACGATACTTTGAGAATGATGTGACAGCCACTGTGTCACGGCCCAGGTTTCGCAGAGTGGAGGTTTACGGTCCTTACCGGTGAGGGCACTGTGGCATGGTCCTTCTGGCGGGGGGAGCTGGCATGTGGAGATTGGCATTACATGTGCGCAGAGGTCTGCCAGCATTGGGCCATCCTGACAGGGGTAATACTTGTGGCGTCTCTGAGTCATGGCTGACTGGACACCACCATGTTGTCTTTGGCCATGTGACATAGCAAGCCAATCATCTGTGGGTCACCTGCTCTCTCTGGCCTATCACGTTCTGTTGCTGGGTACTTAAGGATGTTTGGAGTGCCCTGTAGTTGTCAGTGCAATGTGCTTCACAGCGTCAGCTGTGAGAGAGAGTTCCTGTGCTCCTGAACCTGAGACCTGTGCTCCGATGCTTGCCCTAGCTCCTTGTCTGCCTTCGGCTCCCTGCAGCCTGCACTGCTCTGCCTTACCTTGCACTCTGCTGGATATGGCCCTGCACCTTCCACCAGACCCACTCCTACCTAAAGCTGTCTAATCAGTTAACCCATTCTTGTACAGCCATCATCACAGCATTACCGGATTCTCCTTTCAGTCATCATCACAGCATTACCGGATTCTCCTTTCAGTCATCATCACAGCATTACTGGATTCTCCTTTCATCCATCATCACAACATTACCAGATTTTCCTTTCAGCCATCATCACAGCTTTTCCGGATATCCCTCTCAGCCATTACTCTGCATACCCGGATAGCCATTTCACCTTTACAGTGTATCTGGATTCACCTTATTCATCTCTGTCAAGCTGGACATTTGTTTATTCCTACTCACTACAGTTTTCTCCTGCTACATTTATTAGTTTGTTATTACTGGACTTTAGTTTATCTTATTGCTCATGTCTACCAACATTCACATTGAACAACCTACTTTTCAGTTTAAACCTGTTCCGATGTTTACTCCTGTTACCACTCCAGGTCCACAACAAACACAGACTCTAACACACTGCATTTCCCATAGAAATGCATTAGCTGAACATTCATTGGTTGAAACAGATGAGTCTCCACCTCTCTCAGCCAATGTGTGGTTCCCACCATTGATTTCAATGGTGGGAACCACTAGGTTACTTCATTTTTACACTTTTCACACAGAAGCATGCATGGATCTCACTGATCTGTGCATGCTTCTGTGTAACTCACACCTGCTCAGGCTATACTTGCTATCTTGAAACAAGTCTATTATTTTATGAGTTTTAGGTAACACTGTGCAAGTTAAAAACTTGCACTCTATTATATTGGCCGAGTCCATGGGAAAACATCTGCATGCGAGTTTCAGCAGTGTCAGTTGCGGCAGTGAGAACCATGTGAGTTTGCATGTTCTCGCAACCTATTACATTGTGCGAGTTTTAAAAATGTGCAAATTTAGCAATAAACTCGCACATTCCAAAACTTGTACCCTCTTACATCCAGCCTGTGGTTTCCAAACAGTCCATATTGAATATATGAAAGTCCTTTAAAAGTCACAAATTAGGTGGGACAGGACTTATCCAATTTTGCAATATGGTATTTCATCCTGCAGCACTAATGATTAATAGTACAGTGTAATTTTTTACAGCCCTTAATGACTCTCTGGCCAGAGAGCATACCAAATATCACCCATACCCATATGAATGGAACAAAATTAAATAGTCTAATACATATCTCCAAATTTGTAACCAAAAGTGTTTAAAAAGAGGACAATCCCATAGACATTTGGTCAAGTCTGCCAGTAGTGCACATAATGAGATTTACACTTACCCATTACAAATTGTCTGTGTAGTAAAACGTAAGTCTTATGTGATATGTCAGAAATACCTCCTAAAGTTTCTGGCAAAAAAATGCTTTTGTGAGTCATTCAGAGCCTGAAGAGTTTCGTCAGGAAAGTGCTTGGAAGAAATGTTTCTTAAGAGAAGTACAAGCATACAGGTCTTGCCCATGAATCCAACCTCGTTAGTAACTTAAAACGGCTGCATGATTATAATGAAGGATATGTGGAAAATTAGTTCCCCCTTTAGACTTAGGTTGCTGAAGTTTATCTAGGCTAATGTGTGGGTGTTTGCATTCCAAATGAACTTCCTGAATTGTGAGCATATCAGTTGAACATCTCGATGGGTCCGAAGGAGTGGTAAAACCTGTAGTTGGTACATAAGGCATGGGAATGTCACCATTTAACTCAAGCTTGCCATGCTCAAATGAGATAAAAGAAATTGGCTTCACTCCTCCAGCATTATATAATCCTTAGTTTATTTTAGAGAAAAATGGTTTGCCAAAGTGGTTTGGCCACCCGTGGGTATAAATAAAGGAACATAGACTTAGCCATATTAACTGCAAATCCTGAAACACTGCCAAAATCTTGTAAAGAATCTCTTGGATTAGATATAACAAAAATATCATTAGCAAAAGTCGATATCTTAATTTCAGCAGAACCTAGAGTAATAACCTTGAACAGGGGCCAACATTGCAATGTTTGAAATAAGGGATCAATGGACAATTTAACTAAAAAAGGTGATAGTGGGCATCCTTGTATCATGCCCCTCTCCACGACCACTGGAGTCCCTCTAGTTCCATTTACTAACAGATTTCTCATAGGTTCTAAATAAAAGCCTTACAAAGGATGGGTCAAAATCATGCTGTTATAGTACCAAAAAAATGGGTCTTTGCTATGGTATGAAATGCTTTCTAAGCTTAAATACATGCTCTTAGGCCTGGTATATTGAGAAGCGGCCACGCATGCTCCAATAGTAGTTCAGATATATTTTATTGAATGTTGTCTACACACAAAACCCATCTGATAACAAGCAAGTAGGTCAGGGAGAATCGTCTGAAGCCTATTGGCTAATTGAAGTCTATACTGAAGAGGGATATGAGATGGTAAGAATCCACTAACAAGGGATCCCTATCAGATTAATAAAATAAAGGCTGTAAAGGCTTTTGTAAAAGAGGGATAGGGAAGATTATGCATTTTTAGCTTCCTATATAACTCTAAAAGTGTAGGGGTAAGGTCATATTTTAATAGCCCAAAGTAAGTTCCAGTAAAGCCATCTGGACCAGGTGTTTTATTTGAAGGCAGATATGCCATAGTGTCAGAAAATTTCCGCTTCATAATTTCTGCAGACAATATATGTCTTTGAGCTTGAGATAAGATCTGAGGTGTTGAAACATGAATCCTGTCCATGGTGAAGTTTTTAATAGCAGTAACAAATGTTCACCTCTTCCAAGGCTTAGAAATTTTTGAAAGTAGTTTCCCCAATTTGTTACCCACATGTGAAAGCTTTTTTGGGCTTGATCTATATCCAGCAATTAGGTAATTAGGAAGGATATATTCCAATGGAGAGTCAGTAAAGTTATCAAAGTCCATTACACCATCTCGCTGAAGGGAACAATATTATATTGAGGATTCCTTCTTTAATTTAGAAACATAGTTGAGAATTTGAAGAAAATTCACCCAAGAGATTGATAAAAATGCTTTAAAAACATTTGAGTCAGCCAAATATTCCAGGAAATGCCAAAGTTGGCCAGCAGACATCAATGAACTTGTACTAAAACTAAGCAAAATTGGGATATGGTCAGAAATGATCATGTCAGTTTTCCCTGCCGAACTCACTTGGAAAATTTGTGAATTGGCTACAAAAAATAGTAAATTCAAGACAGTGACTGGTGAGCCTTAAAGAGATGCACACAAGTGCTATCTGTTCGGTTTAAGAGTCGCCTAGGTCAGTGGGAGCTACTGGCTCTCTTTTCAAAGCAGTGGTGCGAGCTGTTTTGAAGAAGTCCAGTTACACCACCTCTCAAGACACAAAAGGCCCTCAGGGGTATGCAAAAAGTATAATATGGATGCAAGAATACCCATTTATTGTTCATGCGCAAAAACAAAAAAGCAAGTTTTACCCTTGAGAGTGGGGCTTATGTCCAACACTAAATGAACTCCATTATTGTTAGTGCTTAGTAATGCCTCCATTGTAATCGGTGCTTGCGGATGTCATCACTTCAATGTTTAATAGTAACACTTCTTATAAGGATTATAATTAGCATACTGGATAATGTAACCATATTTTAAGATGCGGGGCCTGATTCAGAGAGGTACACTAATGCCATTGCAGCTGCAGTCCCATACGCCGCTGCTGTGCGAAAATATGCAAAAATCGCAGAGGAATATAATGAGGCGCCCACCTGCGGCTTTGTAAATCCAAGCATCTGCGTACAAAGGTGCAGCATTGGTCATAGATCGTTCAATTATCACAATTCTAAGTAACCCTATTGTTGCTCCCAATGGAGGCGGAAACTTAGACACCGGAGCCACTTTCACTACATACAGCAGGTTCACAGTCACAGGCTGTGACATGTCCCAAAAATGGTTGTGACATGCCTGCTTTCTTTGCCACCACTCCACATTACCTTTCCCAAACTTTGACTATCATTGTTCTTAGGACTCAGAGTGTGCGTACCTGCTTTCGTTGTCCCCTGCATTGTACTACAAATCTCAGCATGGCAGCACCTCTAAAATTAAGGTGTGCAGTCCAAGCCTCCTCCCCCTTTCCACCATATTTGTGTATTTTGTACACTTGAAGGCTGAAACTCCTTCTGCTTGGTATTTGCACCCCACCCATCTGCCCTTAGGTGCGTTCACTCATCTACACAGGTTCCTACATTACTGTCTACACATTAGAATGGGCACAATGAGAGGTAAGTCCTGGATAAATTGACATAATGGGCCAAATGTAATAGGGTGTCTGTTTTGGTAAATTGCGAGTTTGGTGCTAAACTCGCAATTTTTCACAACTCTCCAATGTAATAGGGTGTCTGTTCACTAAAACTCGCATTTTTCAGAGTTACTAAAACTCTCCATTCTCAAACTCGCATCCAGATGTTTTCACATTGAAAACAATCAACTCGCCCAATGTAATAGGGTGTCTGTTTCAGACTCGCAAAAAAAAGATTACCAAAAGTCCCCAAATAATAGACCTGCTTCAGGCTAGCGAGTACATCCTGAGCAGGTCAGATTAACACAGAAACATGCACATATCCATGAGATATGTACATGTTTCTGTGTGTACTTATGTTAAATGTTATTAAAAAAAACAAAAAAAATGACGTGCACCCCCTCCCCAAAAGCATAACCAGCCCCGGGCTTTATAAAGCCTGTACTGGTTCTAAAAATACAGGGGCCAAAATGCGTAGGGAGAACCAGAACAGGCTTTATAAAGCCCGGGGCTGGTTATGCTTTTGGGGAGGGGGTGCACGTTTTTTTTTTTTAACACACACAGAAGCCATCACGGATCTCACTGATCTGTGATGGCTTCTCTAAAACTCGCACCTTTTAATGCTACTCGCATTAAAAGGTGTCAGTTTACATAGTCCTAAACTCGCCTGCACTCGCAAATGCAGAAGCCTCGAGCTGAAAAGTTTGCAGGCTATTGAATTTGCGAGTTTCAGTACAAACTCACACTTTCTAAAAGTGCGAGAAAGTGCGAGTTTGTACTGTTACTAAAACTGACTACCTATTACATTTGGCCCAATGTGTTAGTATTAGGGATATTAGGGATCCATCTTATGGGGTTCACCTTGACGTGGTGGATGGGCAAACAATTTTGTCCAAACTTGTACTAAGAACCTTACCTATATTCTAGTTTAATTGTAGAGTTTATCAGGATTATTTTGACTATCATTGTTCCTAGTACTCAGAGGTGCACCTGCATTCTTTGTTCTCTGCATTGTACTTTCCCAAACTTTCCCGAACTTTCAGTCACAGAATCGGTATGAAATACCGCCGTCCGCATGGCCGGCGGTTCGATTCCACTCAGCGGCAGCCCGACATGAGCAGAGTTTGGAGCAGCGGAAGCCCGACAGCGCTGGAAATCCCGATCGTGAATAGGTGAGTATCTACTAACCTAACCCCCCTAATCCTAACCCTCCTTAGGGGTGCCTAACCCTAACTTCCCCCCCAAGTGCCTAACCCTAATCCCCCCTCTAAGTGCCTAACCCTAACCACCCCCTTCCCCGCTGCCTAAACCTAAATCCCCCGGGGGGGTGCCTTACCCTAAGGCCCCCCTGGGAGCCCTAAACCTAACCCTCCCGCCCCCCGTGGCTGTCCGCTCGTGGCGCCCCAGCATCGCTACGATTGGGATGCCGGGCGTCGGTCTCCCGGCGTCGGGGAAATGCGAGCGTCTACATCTAGATGCCCGGCATTTCACCCTTGCCGGGATATGACAGTCGGGAAGCCGGCTGCCGGTATTTAGGGAGTCGGCTTCCCGACTGCATATCGAGTAAGGAGTTGCTGTGAGTGACTATGGTAATGTACCTTGACGCATGCTCAGTGCGATTTAGATGCAGGCTCAGTTTACCGATAATCGCTCAACTGCGTAAATATCTGCAATGCGTACATCTCTGAATCAGTCTCTTGTATGCCAAATAATTTTTAAATGATCAAAATAGTAATTAACTGAATCAGTAAAGGACCAACATGATTAAATCTTACCTGAAATTATCTCCTGCAAATGAAATCTCTGTATACTGCATGGGAAGTAAGAATGTACATTAAGCTGCAATCAGACCCGATAGGGTTTTTACTTAAGAATGAGTTAGAGATGTATCTTGTCTTTAATCTCTGATCATCACAGGCATAGTTAAAACTAGATAGCAATTATGTACAGTGACAAGAGACACATTTTATCCCACTGTGCTCTGTTGAATTATCGCTATGGTAACTGCAAAAATCGAGCCTCTTACTAGAGAGCAGGGGTGCCAAAAGTGTGTGTGTGTGTTGGGGGGGGGGGGAAATGCCAAGGAGTCGTAACCAAGATTTCGATATTGTGTGACCACACCCTCTCCAGCATCGCATTGCAGCTATTCGCCATAGCATGACAGCCAGGGCCGGAACAGGGCTCTGGACTTTATTCAGAGGCGGCCGTACGGTCTATGACCGCACGGCCGCCTCGATGTTTGGCCAGTGCGTATGCGCAAGAGGGAGCCGGCTCCCTCGTGCGCATGCGTGAGACCCGCTGCGACCGACAGCGCAGGTCGTAGCGGGTCTCTTTCCAATGGGGGCGAGCTGTCGATGTTGATTGACAGCACGCCCCGTTTGGAAGGCGGGCCGGGGGGGTGGCAGCCCAAACGGAGGCGTTCCCATGGGATGGTCTCTGACCATCGCGACCATCACCCTAGCGGTCTTTAGAGCTGTGGGTGTAAACCCACAGCCTAACGACCAAAACAGAGGCAGGCGGTCAGGATGCAAGCGGCCGCCCAGTTTCTGAGCGACCGCTTGCATCCTCCGACCGCCTCTGAATGAGGGCCTCTATGCTGTGCTATGCCGGCTCTGCATCCTAATCCCATAATGTTATGCCTTGGGGGTGGGGCGATGGATCTAGGAAGTAAAGCACTACAGGTTGAGTCTCCCATATCCAAATATTCCGAAATACGGAATATTCCGAAATACGGAATTATTTTGGCATGACACAGATAATGAAACCTTTGATTTTTGATGGTTCAATGTACACAAACTTTGTCTAAGGCACAAATTATTACAAATATTGTACAAATTTACCTTCAGGCTGTGTGTATAGGGTGTATATGAAACATAAATGAATTTCATGTATGTACACAAACTTTGTTTGAGCCACAAAATTATTGAAAATATTGTATAAAATGACCTGCAGGCTGTGTGTATAAGGTGTATATAACATATACATGCTTTCTGTGTGTATATTTGGGTCCCATTCCCAAGATATTTCATTATGATATGCAAATATTCCAAAATACGGAATATTCCGTTATCCAAAATATCCCTGGTCCCAAGCATTTTGGATATCGGAGACTCAACCTGTACTTGGAGCTCTACAGGCTGCAGGTTGCTACTGGCTGCAGGTTGCCAGGCACCCTGCAAGCCATTTTCAGGTGCCGTGGGGCAGCAACGGAACCGCTTCTATTGCCCTGCACCCTGTATGATGGCACCGCTTGTACACCCTAGGCTATGGCACTGATGACAGCTCACCACCTGACATGCAAAGCGGAGGTGTTGCTAAGTCCTCTTAAAGTACCTGAACATTTCGTTGTGGCCCTGCTAAATAGACAGTGCTACCTAAAAATAGAATGATAAAATTTGGGGTTTATTAAATAAAAAAAAAGTTTAATTAAATATTTAGATCTAAAATGTTTAACATTTTTATACAGTCCCTGGTCTTGTTCTTGGAACCCTATTTATAAGTCCTAGGTATTTTAGGAGCCAAGGAAGGGTAAGCCCTGATACATTGATGAGTTTCAATCAAATCATCTCCTACCCCTGAACCCTTCCTGATTAAACTACATACACCATAACTTAATAAATAAAAGTTATTTAAGAGACTGCTGAGCACTATTACTTCTTCAAGCTGGGACTGTATATAGCCAGATCATGTGTTATTGTTGGAATGGGTATGTAATGCCTCCTGTCAAAAACCGACAGCGGCATCCCGATGGTTGGTATCCCGGGTAAGTATACTTATCCTCCCCACTTATCCCCCTTACCCTCCCTTCTTGTAACCTAACCCTCCCCACCCAACCCCCTTTGTGCCTAAGCTTAACCCTCCCCCCTTAGTGCCTAACCCTAACCCCCCACCCCCCAGTGGTGCCTAACCCTAACTCCCCCCTAGGGGTGCCTAACTCTAACCTCCCCCCAAAACCTAACACCAATCCCACTATGCTCCCTAAACCTAACCCTCCCCCCCGTGGCTAACACTAAGGGTGCCCCAGACTTACCTTGTAAGGCTGCCGTCCTACTGTGTTCCAGCGTCAGGATTAAGTTAGGCATTGGTATTTCGATGCCTATTAGCGTCGGGGGGTAGCAGCGGCAGCCAGTCGGCGCATGTGCGGGGCACTAGTCACGGTATTTTTTTGTGAAAATATCGTGACTACAGTGCGGAGGGGATTCGAATGAACAGAGCTTTCTCGCAAGCTCTGTCCCTGCAAGGGATTTGTAGTAAATCCCTGTGATATTGTCTGAATTCGCAATGCGAACTCAGTCAATAATATCACACTATAATCTGCATTACAAATGCGGATTGTAGTAAATAGAGCCCTTAGTGATAAAACTTGTTGCGTATAATAATGGTACTCCAGTCAATCAGCTCCCAACTGTCGTTTGTTTGACTGTTGGGAGCTGATTGGCTGGAGCACCATTTATCATGCGCAACTAGTTTTATCACTCGTGAATTATAAAACTTGGTGATAAATAAGGCCCCAAGTTTTTTGTCCTAGATCTGCCTCACTTTACATAGAGTCTGAGGGGGAGATGTATCAAACCATCTAAATAGGAAAAGTGTAGAAGTTGCCCATGGCAACAAATCAGCTTCTAGCTGTCATTTATCTAGTACATTCTATACAAGGATAGCTAGTAGCTCATTGGTTGCTATGAGCATCTTCTCCAGCTGTCCTCTTTAGAAGGTTTGATACATCTCACCCTTAACCATATGGCCACTGCTGGTTCCACCAGGTGGGGTTGGACAAGCCCCTGAATGGCAAGACATATGCCCGAGGGTCTGGCTATAGCTGATGGTGAAATAGGAAGATGGAAGTTTATAAAATGCTAGGCAATGCATCCTGCTTAAAAATGTAAATGTAATATTCTAGGTATGCTTAGTTTCATTTTGAAACATGTTATACTTTCTGTATTGAAAATATATTTAGTGACGTAAATACTGTTTTTATCAGAGAGATAGGATTATGGAAGTGGCATTAACTCAAGCATGAGTTAGCAGTAGTCTGCTGTCCTGGAGTTGGCAGAATGCAGCTATATCTGCTGCTTCTCAATACTGTGTTGACAGACAGATGAATAGAGTGACAATTAGGGGTCTAATCATGAAGCAGAGAAGAGCCCTGTTTAGCTGAAATCAGGGCTCTTCTCTGCTTCGTGCAATTGATGGAGCAAGTTACTGTGGAGAAGTTTATTACTTCTCCAGCAGTGTACCCGCTCCATGCCTGCATCGCATCTCCATACTTTTGTATGGTGAGTGCGATTCATAGAAGAACGGAAAGCTTAGCTGCGTACAGGTTAGCCATCTGAGGATAGCGTAATCTGTACTGCAAGCTGAACAGAGCAGGGAAGTTGCATATTTTCCTTCTCTCTATTCAGCACCTTTTTACCCAGCGTCCTATGCAGCAGGTCTGGCCTGACCTGCTGCTCTCAGACGCTGCCACATGCGCAGTGAGAAGGAGGCATATGTCTGTATTCTCACTGCTGCTAGGGATCGCGGAGGGGCTGGATAGCGCATGAAGACGTCGGAGAGGTAAGTATACATGAACGGCTACTAAACGTCACTATACAGTATATTGCGTCGATGTGATGCGATATATAATGATATTTATCGTGAGCCACTTCATGTTCTTTATGAATAGACTCCTTAGCGAGAGGTATATTGACAAAAACACTGCAAGTGGTTGCAAAGGAGATATATATATACCCCAGGTTTTTAGCTTTTGTCTGGCAGACAGAAGCTGATTACCAGTCTTGATTTCCAGACCACCTGTGAGAGGCTGTTAAAGGATGTCAGTCTCTCACTGCCTGGGGAACAAGTCAAAGGCCTGTTGAGAGGCAGGAGATTACTGAATATAAGTGCTGTGCTAAAGACATCTGTTTTATGAAAGGGTCATTAGGTCCTTCCACTTTGAGGGAGGGAATCATTTTGTTTATTTAGGCTTGGTACACATCATTACATGCACACAGCACACCAGTGTTTCTGCAACTTGCTTCATTCCAAGCCTCAGTGTCAGGTGCTATCTTGCTGTTTCAGAACCCTGACCAGCTTCTATGCAGCAGCTTGGAGCAAGTTCTACACTAAAATCGTCACTGCTTGGCTCCCTTTTGTCACAGATGAATAATTCATACACCTAAACCTTCATTGGCCAATGCTGTATAGAATAGTGAAGACCCCATCAAAATCTGTTCAGTGATTCAAGAGAGTAGCCCAAACTAACAGACCCCTAAATCAGGGACTTAATTATATGCATCACTGATGGGTGCATTAGATACCGAATCAACATATTTGTGATTTTGTGGGGATTTTGCTTGATAACAGCACAGATTTCATCAGCATTTTATATTTTACATATGTCTGTGCTATTTCAAACAATGAAAAAGCTTGCAATGAAACATGATGGTTAATAATGCATTATATTACTGTGCAGTGCTACTCCAGTCTCAGCTTTCTCAATGGCCTCATTCTGAACAAACAACTTCCTAATGTATGAATCTCTTTTTAGGAAATAAAAGAGCAGGAATGAATTGTAAAAGTGACAAAATATTTATCCTTTAGAATTCACTTCATTCTTGGCAATTACTACATTTTAAAGCAGGGGTGGGCAATAAACAGCCCTCCAGCTGTTGTAGAACTACACATCCCAGCATACCCTGCCACAGTTTTAGCATGCCCTGATAGTAGAACTGTGGCAGGGTATGCTGGAATGTATAGTTTAACAACAGCTGAAGGGCGGCTTATTGCCCACACCTGTTTTAAACAGAGTTTAAAGACATTTGTAATGGAATCCAGAAAGATTTTACGTTTGCTAGCCACTGTAGTTTTAATGTATAGAAACATATTGGAACTGATGCCTAGTTGAATGTATATGGGTCCAAAAATTACACACGTAGAAATAGTTCTATCCTTGTAGCATACAGTATATGCCAGCTTTATGTTAGGCATCAGATGCCCTTACACCCAACTCAGCCCATATGGGCGTTGGTGAAACTGAAGGTTTGCCATGAGACTGAGGTAAATTAAACCTCGAGGCAGTGGATGGAGTACTAGTGTAGTTCATGTTATCTATGTAGCCTGTGAAATTAGTGGGTGTGGCTTGTATGAATTTTTGTATAAGGTTCTCGCTGCTCGGCCAAAGCATCTTTGATTTGTGAATCTTAGCGAGCTAAGTGACCCGGTTTGAATTCTGACTGGAATTCTGCTTTTAGTAATATTTTTATACCTTTCTCATTTTTTTCTTCTTCTGCTGTTTTTCTTTTCTCTGTTCTTCTATCTCTCTCACTCTTTTGTCACTTTCCCCATCTCTCTTCCTTCAATCTTTTTATTCAGCTGTCATTTTCTATTGCGATTTATTTTGCCTTTATTGTCATACACCATACCCGCTATGCCTTGCGCCCACCTGCCCACTTTGTTGATACTGGGGAGGCTAAAGCATACATGCCGACTTCGTATTTCCCCTCCCCGGGAGAAGCCTGGGGAGAAGCAGGTGGGTGGAGTTGGGGGTTGGGCCGGATGAATTTGCATCATTAAGCCCACGGTAATTTGCAGCAATTGCACATATTTTAATTAGGGGGTGGGGCTAAATTATGTGATTCTCATATAAGCACGCCATTAGGCCCCCGCCCCCAATGCCCTGACCCGCCGTTCACCACTAATAGTTTCCCCATTCTGCCTATTTCACTAGGAAGTGGGCAGAATGTGGGAGAAATTCCTATCCTTCTGGGGGTGTGGGGGGGTTACCTGAAAAATCAGGAGCCTCCCGCGAATTTTGAGAGGGTAGGCATATATGGGCTAAATGCGTAACCTTGCTTTCCCCTCAGAGTGGGCCACTGTGACCTCCTCTGCCAGAGCCCAGTTTTGGCAGGCAAGCCGAGAGCATAGGTCAGTGCGCTGCGGTCCAACTTCTTCTGGTGGTGATCGGAGTTGCACTCAGCTGAGTGTTTCTCCAGTTGCTCCAAACACTTCATCCGCAGTTGCCAGCGAGTGGTAACTTGGTCACCATTCGTGGCTTCACATCAGGATCAGACAGGGGTCGCGATGCTGCACTAATGTGTCATGTCTCCGCAGACCTGTCAGTGTTGGGAGGCAATGGTCGACCAAGTGTCAGCCACCATTATGGGGACCTGGTTCTGGCCAGCGGACAGTGAGGGGTGGTGCATCCCAGGCCAGGGTCAGCCACCATCTTACTTACAAAAAAGGGGCAGGTTGTAGACACAGTGCTTGTTACGGCCCTAGGAGGTATATATTTTACCAGGCACTTAATAGTTAATTCACAGTGACCTTAGTAATACATCCATTTATGATAATAATAGTTATATATATTATTGTGTTCCCAAAACATTTTGCCATAATGCGTTTTTCCCTTTTAATTATATTCTTGTATTATACACTGGTATTTAACCAGAATCTCTTTCGCTTATTGCAGGTTGCAGGACTATGGCTAAAAATGAAGTTTATTTCTCTGCATATACCTCAGAACAAATGATGCATTGATTGAAAATTCTGAAAGTAGTACCAGGTCATTTCTTGGAGGAAGTTGAGTTAAATAAGGTAAAGGAACTGCAAAATGTATGCAGAAGGACTTTGATTAAATATATTAAAAAATATACCTAGCAAGAGGTGTGGGAAGTCTGATCAAACCAACACTTCAAGTAATAGAAATGATCTGGATAGATGGTATAAAATGTAAAATTGATTTTCATGATTTCTTTATTACAAGCTGAGGATGAAGAAATTGCTAATCTTAAGGGACCAATTTCATCTCTATAGAGGTCAGCAGCAATTCCAGATTTAAATCAATTTTGGCTGAATTTGATATGTTTGGAGAAAAGGAAAAAAGGGACTTAGAAAAAGCCAAATTAAAAATCTTTATTAATTTGCTTGTACTCATACATAAAATACATAGGAATTTAACAATTGGCAATCTAAGCAAGGACAATACCACACAAATCCCCAAAAGTCAGTCATTTGATACAACCAGAGAGACTACCACTGCTGGAACCCCATTTTTAGACAAACCAAAAGACATTGCACAAGGAGAAGCAATAAAATTCAAGTCAGTATACCCCTTTCGGACATATACCCCGGCTTTAACCTTGCTCGGAACCCTGGACACTAAACAAGGGTTGAAGTACTTACCCCCTTTCACACCTGGGTGATGGTTATTCCTGGGTCATCACCCTTCACACCAGACCCGGGTCTTCCAGTGACCCGGGTATTCTATCTAACAGTGGACGCACTGTGTTGTGTGTTCAGGCACAGTTACAAAAAAATAAAATAAAACTATTAAAAAATATAACGTCATTTTTTAGTGCCACTATTTCTAGGAGTCCTGTGAGTTAATATGAACCAGTTGACCGAAGAGCAGGGGCAGCAACTCAGTACTAGTGCTGCAACTGCTGCCAGCAGTCATGATAGTACTTCAACATCTACTAAAGGTGGTCCAGGGGAAATAAAGTTTATGAAAGGGCACCTGAAATCTAAACAATATTTAACAATGTTAAAGAAAACATCACCTCTAATAGTAAAAGGAAAATGTACTGCCAAAAAGTATGAAATTGCCAACATTGACACCTCTACCATGACTCAATATGATACACTAAGCATCTATAGAATGGTGGAGGATTATTTTAATGACAATGTACAAATTAACATGTCGCACAATTCTTTTAACTACTGGGAGGAAAACAAGGCAATTTGGAGCCCCTTGTACCAATCTGCTATGCTTTACTTAAGCTGCCCACCCTCCAGTGTGTTTTTGGAAAGAGTGTTAAGCACATTATTGAAGTGTGCAGCTCTGGGTTGCGCAGGAGTTGGTTTTCACTTTTTTTGTCATATTCAATCATCTTCGCCTAGAACTATGACTGTACAAACATAATATAGACAATTCAAATTCCCACCAATTCCAATACAACTTAATCTTTTCTCCCCTGATCAAAGAGACATAACACAAAACAGAATAGTGTTTTTAACATTGGCACTCTTTCCTTTTTTTAATGTATACTGTGATAGTTCAAAGGTAAAAGGTAGATGCAAATGGTCAAACATGACCACAGTTGTACAGGATTCTCAGGGTTCAAAGTGGATGGTCTAAAGCAGGGATGGGGAACCTCCTGCCCAGGGGCTGCATAAGGCCCTCGGAATCATTTGATCTGGCCCTCTGAGCTTTTTTCTGCTAGCCTCATCTGCCTAACAGGGTGCCTAGAACGGCACCCTACACTCAGAATCTATGCAGCAGTACCACCTGGAGCGTCCTTAGGGCGCTTCAGACAGTCACACCGCTGCCCTTACAGCTCCCTGGAGCATCCTCAGGATGCTATGGGCATTGTTGTATTCACCAGCGATTGTGGCCCACCCTGATGTGATGTCATGTGGAGGGGGCATGGCCTGCACCGCGCCCGCGATAATGTTA
This sequence comes from Taudactylus pleione, assembly GCA_031769625.1. NCBI lineage: Eukaryota > Metazoa > Chordata > Amphibia > Anura > Myobatrachidae > Taudactylus > Taudactylus pleione. The sequence goes on along the minus strand of JAUIMM010000015.1, from coordinate 32,139,688 downwards.
TATATATCAAAATGGCCCTCAGCAGAAAAAAGGTTCCTCACCCCTGGTCTAAACAATAAAAGGTCTAATAAATTACCAATGTGTTCACAATTTGCAGGTTACTTCGTAGAAAATGACAATAGTCCAAATTTTCAGGTCACTTATTTTAGATGGAACAGTGCTAATAATTCCGATTTAGTAACCACAAACACTCGATATGCCATATTCTTCTTTTGAAGTTGAACCTTGTGTTGGAGCCACTGCTCTGTAGCTTAGCTTAGTCAGCCAGCTAGCTCGCTGCAGCTTTTGGCCAATATTGGTGAGCTGTGAGGTGGTCAAAATTCAATGACTGGAAATTAATGATATTGAGGTTAATAAACTGTAGGAATAAAAACAGGTCCATAAAAAACATGATTTTAGCTGTTTTTAACAATTTAAGAAAAAAAATCCAGATCCCAAACCAAAACACTAGAGGGTAAAACCAACAACACAACAATGAAGTAGAACCAAAACATGTGGATCCATACACATCTGTAATAAATATGGAGAAAATGACAGTGCAAAATGGGGCAAACGCTGACGATAAAATGTTTTATCTTTAGGGTTACTAAATAGATCCTTAATTATGTAAATCCATGCAGAATGAGACTTTCATGTAGAGAATGCAAGACACTGAAGGACTATGAGGACAATGATAATATAATAGTCAAACCTGCAGATAAAGGGGTCTCAATTGTGAAACCGACTGATTATATCTTAGAAGTGCTGAAACAGAGCTTTCGGGGCCCTGTGTCTGTCACGCCACTGAGTGTATGACGTCATGTCAGGGGGGGGGCAGGACCGCCAGCACCAGAAAGAACGGCATTGCAACAGCAATTCTGGTTGCCAGGTCCTATTACAGGCATGATGCTAGCCAGACACAGGGACCGTGGGCCAGCGGCGGCACCGGCAACAGGCTGCACTGCTCGCACACCCCTAATTACAGCCCTGTATCTTAGCTGCTCATGCATACTAGGGATCATTCTGGTGATACCATTTGTCCTGTAATTAAAACCATTTAGAATGTCGTAAGACAGGCACTTTTATCAAAAGGTACATACAGTACAAAATACATGACAGTCCTCCATTTCAATAAACTATTGCAGCGGAACTATTCAGTATTCCAGCAATTGGTCATTTGGTCATTTTCATGGATACGTTATTACAACCTACAGTATTTTTATAGAAAAAAAACTTTATTGCTGATACAAAATACTGTTTTTAATAAACTACAAGAAATTGTTAAAACATTTTGTTATGCACTTGAGACCTTATTTATTTGGACATAAGTCATTTATACCAGGTATAAATACAGTATACTAAACTTGCATGTACTTGTGCTTGAAGAGGCTGGTCAGGGACATTCATGCGTAAATTCAGTACAGTAAGGGAGTGCTGAGGTAAGTCAGCCATGTCCCTTGGAGATAATTCAGATTTTTACTTTCACACCTATTTAGCCTCTTTGCTGCTGATTGTTTTCTCAGTCCTGTGCTGAGCCCATATTTTTCAAGGTTTGCTCTTGTCACATTTTAATATCAATATCGTGAATTCTTTTTAATTAAAACACCCACACAAATTATACTTTATTTTGTTCAGAAGATTTAGCATTTTCAGAAAGTACAGTTGAAAAGCCAGACAGCTAATCAGGAGCTATTCCAAAACTTTCAAAGAAGATGCAACCAATCAGGAGCACATTGCTTGTGTTCACCCCCTGCCCAGAGCCGGGATATAGCTCTGTACTTACAATTAACAACTACTTTAAGCCAGAAAGTAGCACAAAACTGTGATTTTCAACTAACTACAACCTAAACTAGTGTTATACCTGCAACTACCAACTGCCTAGAAACTGGTACTGTACCTGCAACTTCCAACTGCAAGCAACTAGAGCTCTGCCTGTGATTATCCACGGCCAAGAGTCAAGAATTTGCACAGTATTTGTATCCATAAACATGTGTTTCCAACAACAGTTACAACTGCTATTCTTCTAGCTTGCATAGCACGCATTCCCTCCACCGCCTATATCAGTGGTTCCCGAACATTTTTGAATTATGGCACCCTACAGCAAGGGTTCCCAACCACGGTCTTCAAGGCACACTAACAGTCCAGGTTTTAGGGATAGCCATACTTGAGCACAAGTGACTTAATTAGTACCTCAGTTATTTTGATATAACCATCTGTGCACAATCATGGAGATCAGTAAAAACCAGGACTGTTAGCGTGCCTTGAGGACCGAGGTTGGGAATCACTGCCCTACAGTATCAACATTTGTTTCACGGCACCCCTAGGCCAAAAGTTTCTTATTGAGAAATTTAGAAAAAAATATATAAAAAAGTAAAATGTACCTACCTGTCATCATTAGGGTAATTTATGTGGTGGTGGACAGGCTAGTGCTTCTGTTTGTCCACATATTTTATGATTGACAACAACCAGCACTGGTTTTGCCCATCATGCTGACAATAAATAATTTCATTTGGACCTAGACCATCAACCTGTGGCACCCTTACAAGAGCTCTGCGGCACCCAGTTTGGGAACCACTGGTCTATATTATAATCTCATTTGGGCAAGATATATATTTACCCTTCTCTTTCTTGTCATTCCATGTTCTTTGTTTATATCATGATACCCTCAATGTACTGCACTACAAAATATGTTGGTGCTTTATGGATAAAACATAATAATACATTAAACCTTTCACTTAACTTGCAATTATTAATTACATCGTATTTCATGATACAGACTTTTCTTTGTTGGATAATTTATACATATTAATTGAAGACGTGCATTCTGGCCCTCCCATAGAACAGTGCTTTACTATCCTGGGCTATGGCTAAATATGAATATACATACAGTAATCCATCAGTAATTAATATTCTTATTTTGCAGAACTACAGCATAAGTTACGTTACATATACGAGCATGTGGAATTATTACAATACCACAATCAACCCTTCATGGGCTATATAGAATTACCCCATAATCTTGTTCTTTAATGCCAAGCCCTATGACTAAATCCAGTAGATGGGAGAGCACTCTTCAACTAAGTTTAAGGCTCTTAATTCCTTACAATAGCGCTTTCACTTTCCACATTGACTGATTTCACAGCCCAGTGGATTGCAATAGAAGTCTATTCAATAGGTCTCTGCTTTTATTTCATTTTTTTTCTTTACTGTAGGAGCTTAGTTATGTGCTTTCTATAATTTGCAGACCTAAGCAATGCACTTCACAAGAAATATGTTCTCTCCTATTCTGCAGCTTGTGCTATCAACCCTTTGTGGCTCAGAAAATGAGATGAATTTACAGGCAAAATTACTTTCACTCACTTCTGGCTGGTAAAAAAAATCCCTTTCTATGTTATTTCATGCACTGAAATACATCACACGAGAAGGAGAGTTGGCAAAAGTGTTTGACTGGGACAAGTATGGGAAAACTTTGTTAATCGAATGGGGAGATTTAGTAAGTAGCGGATTTTGGGTCAGAGTTGTACGTAACCCTGATGGTGTGTACACTACTCCAGTGGTGACCAATCAGCACATTCCCACTGTGAGCAATCTCACAGAGACTGATCGACACATACGCAGTACAGATCATACTGCGCATGTCCTGATCAGTGTCTGCGAGATTGCTCACAGTGCCCCCTAAGATGCAGCATGATTGGCATACTGTGGCCATTTGGGGCCAGGGAAGGGGCAGTGATGGCCAGCGTCCCAGAAAACGGAGTTGTGTTGCCCCCCTTTTCTGGGCATACCGAGGTGTCTGCATCTCTGACACAGTTTCACTGCCCCCAGCTGCATGAAAACACCAGCCATCCTGAGTAACCTGAGGCTTACTAAGATGGCCGATGTTCACTTAAGTGATCCGGGTGCAGCAAGATGCCTCCTATTTTAGCATTGCTGCTGCGTCCAAACACAACAGTGATTCTAAAAGCATACAACTCTGAGTCAAGCCCTTTATGTTCACAAATCATACTTGCCAACTCTCCTTCATCATCAGGGAGACTCCCTGAAATAGTAGTAATCTCCCTGACTCCTTGAAGAGTCTAGCAATCTCCCTGATTGCACCTTGCCCCCATTATGAAGCTATTATATTTAACAAATTGACACATGTTACATGAATTTACTCCCGTTACTTGGTCTGACCACATACAATGTGCGGCGGTTTGTAATGTCTGCAACTAACTGCAGCTTGTCTCCAACCACATGCGGTTCACAGCAAACTGCTGGTTTCCCAAAACTAGTTTGTGATTCATTTATTTTTACTGTGCAGATTTGAATTGTCTCTCAAAGTCATGCAGGATTGTGATCTCAGAGCTTCTATAAAGACATTGCCACTTCCTCATTACCTTGGAACAGGCTTGTCTACCCTCCCAAATATCGGGTGCCTTTCCCGACCCCCCGGAAAAGCAGGCAAGCCTCCCAGCATCCACTAACCCTCCCGACCTTCCCCCAGAATAAACTAGAAATCCCCACAGCGGGGGGCCCGGTGACGCGATTCATGCTGAATTGCGTCATTGTGGCCCCGCCCCCTGCTTCACAATGCTGAAAGTAATGGCATTGTGATGAGGGGGCGTGGCCATGATGCTGCAATCGTGTGGCTCCGCCCCAGCTCCACCCCCAATGTTTCATAAATGACCGGACACCCCCCCCCGCTATTAGCCGACACAACTCCCTCAGATGGGAGGGGGTATATGAGAGGAAAGGTTAGCTGCATAGGACTTATGAAGGTGCTTGCTAATTAGTCATTTCTTAAAGTTTTCTGGCGCATTTTTTTTTCGTTACTTATTTATTAGTTATTATTACTTTATTCTGTGTCCTATCTGTGATACTTGTGTGTGAGCTAGGTGTGAATGACAGTGGAGTCAGCATGTTTTAAGGGCAGAGCCCTCCCCCCTTACCTTTCCAGTGACATATGGCACATGTGCAGAAGAAAGCAAAGACTCTGGCACAGTGCCAGTAACCATGATAGATATGTCACTGTTGTGTTTTAGACATACTTGCCTACTATTGAAAAAGCATTTCAGGGAGATTGTGAAAGCAGTACCTATGAGCACGGCGGTAAAGTGGAGGCGTGTCATAACATTGATTCACATCCAAATGTAAATGAGCCCCAAAGCAGTTAGTAAGATCTACTTGTTGATGAAAACACACTGATACATTTCACAAAATGCATGTAGCCATAGGGATCATTGTGCCTTATTCCCAATACAGGGAAATGACCCTAATGATCCCATATGAATGTATATATCTCTGTTTTTTTTTAAAATAATTTAAACAGCTACATAATTGGGGTAAGGTGCAATTAGGGAGATTGTTAGACTTTGCAGGGAGTCAGGGAGATTGCTACTATTTCAGGGAGTCTCCCTGACAATCAGACATACTTGCCGACAATCAGGCTGCTCCTTCCGGGAGGGAGCAGCCAGATCGGCAGAACAGGGGGCGTGGCCGGCAAAAGGGGGCAGGTCTAAACGAGCTGAGGTCGGTTTGCGGGCATGACAGGGGCAGGGCCATGCGATCGTGTCATTTTAGCCCCGCCCCCGCTACACAATGCAGAACAAAAGGCATTGCAAAGCAGGGGGCGGGGCCAAAATGACGCAAATCACATCAGCGCCCCCCCCGCTGCGGGGGTTTATCAGGTAATGGGGAGGGGGTTAGGAGGATCGGCGGCAGGCGGGAGGCTTGCCTGCCTTTCCGGGGGGGCGGGAGCTGCACCCGTTTATCAGGAGGCTCCCGCCCGAATCGGGAGGGTAGGCAACCCTGCAATCAGGGAGAGTTGGAAAGTATGGTTTTACTCTGAAGACATGTAGGAGATATAGGACATGTAGGAGAGACGGTGGTGGCAGTGTAAGTGTGGAGGTGGAAGAAAGTGAAAAAGGTAAAGGAGGGTGAAAAGCTGGCAGGGGGTGTATAACAATAGGCGTGTGGCCAAAACTAAGTCAGGCCACAATATTCGCTTGGATAATAGTTATATGTCTGTATGTTTGTTCTTTTAAACAGTAATGAAGCATGATAAATGAGTACAAATGAATGCAAACAGGCTGCAAAGTGAAGGAATGTGCCATAAGCGTAATATGATTTTTCTCCATAAAATTCTAATGTTCTGGTCTCCACAGGTTCCACAAGCCCAGTAACTCCAACAGCCCCAACTGTGCATGAAGAGGCAACTTGTTTGCCCAGCTATTAAAAAAGGCAAACAACATGCGACTAAAAAATAAATCTTACAAATACGTTTCCATTTACAGAAACATCATGGCAACATGCTGTAGAAACAGGACAGCAACAACATTTGGAGGAATCTGACACCACACAGACAATGAGAAGTGGACAAAATATAATTTTTCTCCATGTGATTGCCCTGGATCTGTGCCACTTGGTGATGCTGACAGTGAGACAACTCAGCAGGAACAATATGAATACAGGGCACACTCACCAATAAACCCAGTTCTTGATATGACAGCTGATTTCTAAACATCCAAAATTGATAAATGTGACAAACTAATACCCAGTTTGTCTCAATTAATGGACTCTGTGGAACCTGTCTAACTTACCATCACCATCTTGAAATCCCCTCTCTAGCGGAAAGGGTTCTGCGCCTTTTAATTAGAGATGACTGGTTCAGTTTTTGAGAAAACCAAACACACCCGAATTAAGGGTTGCAAATTGAACCGAGACCCAGTTCAGAATCACTTTGGGGTTCCGAGTAGGGATGAGCGGTTCGGATTCGGTGGGATCCAACCCGCTCCGAACATTGGGGATCCGAGTCCACCCGAACGCTGTTCGGGTGTTCCCCGTCTGACTCAGATCCCCCTTCAAGGCCGAACGGCGGCCTCCTGATGTCGGATTCTTGTGAGAGAATCCAACATCAGGGTTACTAGTGTAGGGCAGAATGCGGTCTGCCCTGCACAGAAACAAACACACAGCCGCCAGCGGCAGCTGTGTGTTTGTGATAGCAGCCAATGAGAGTCACACAGACTGGGGAAATGGCACAGCAGCCATTTTCCCGGTGATTTCCTAACTGCACATATGCAAAGAGCCAGAAAGATGGCCATTTTACAGTCGATTTGTACAGCGATGCTGCCACCGCTGTGGGACTCCGGAGAGGTAAGTACTAACATATCTGTGCCCACTACAACACCCGGGGTACCACACATGCATGGGTACTTTTTCAAAAGTAGGCAAATACTGTATGTTTTAAGTTCTATTTACTCCAGCATTATTTCAGCAAGTATTGTCAAATGCTTATTATTGTTTTGGACATTCTCCCTACATTATATTTTGCTCTTTTTGTACTGACTCAAATTGCACTTTGCTGTATCATACCTTACTGTACATGGCCATACAGACAACTGTAGTGGCCATACCAAGGAGGTGCAGGCTACAGGGCTAAAAGCACCTATCCTAGATCATTTTCTAAGATAGTAGACAACTCAGCAAGGGCCTGATTCTAAGTGACATGCAAAGAGAACGCAGCAGCGGGTATTGGTGGTCGCCTGCCTGCGACTTTATGTAAATAAAGTACAACCCCCTTCTATTGCATACCTCCGTGCGGACGAATGTGCAAGGACTGAGATGTCCTCTTTTAGCATCAGTGCACGCTATAATACCGATTGGTACATCCTTATACGCCACCATCGGTCACATCATTAAAAAGTGCACATTCTCTATGACAGCTGCAGTTTCCCCATCTGACTACAGCCTCCTATGCTTGTGATGGTGCTTCTGTGAATGCAGCTGATTGGATTATCACACAACACTCCCATAATACGCCCACTGAGCGGCCCATTCTTGCATGTATTTCTAGTCACCACCTAGGAACGCCCATCACTTTTCCGCCAGCATTCAGATACCATCTGTTCCAATTGCAACAGCAAGTGTGTGTGTATACTCTGTGTAATGCATACGTCATAGGGGTTTCCAGACATTTTTGGTCATGCGCAGTTGCAAATAATCGCTCAATGACGTGAACATCGGCAGTGTATGTGAATTCCGTGTGACTCAGAATTAGGCCCACTATTAGCAGATCCTATGATGTTCTTAGGTGTCAGTGGTTTGCGGTGGAGGTTAGTCCACATGACAGATAGCTTAACCAGGGATTGGTTTATTAACCTGCAGAAAGTAGGTACAGAATCAGGGTCAGATTAAGGTCTGTGGGGGCCCATATGAGTATATATATGTATATATATATATATATATATACATATATTTATAAATGATGTCCAATTCCCCCTGTAGTTGTGCCCCTTCTCCAATGCCCCCGGTAGTTGTGCCCCTTCTCCAATGCCCCCAGTTGTTGTGCCCCTTCTACAATGCCCCCAGTAGTTGTTCCCCTCCTGCAGTGCCCCCTGTAGTTGTGCCCCTTCTGCAATGTCCCAAGTAGTTGTGCCTCTTCTCCAATACACCCTGTAGTTGTGCCCCTTCTCCAATGCTCTCTGTAGTTGTGCCCCTTTTGAAATGCACCAGTTGTTGTGTCCCTTCTCCAATGCCCCAGTTGTTGTGCCCCTTCTACGATGCCCCAGTAGTTGTGCCCCTTCTCCAATGCCCCCAGTAGTTGTGCCCCTTCTCCATTGCCCCAGTAGTTGTGCCCCTTCTCCAATGTCCCCTGTAGTTGTGCCCCTTCTCCTATGCCCCCAATAGTTGTACCCCTTGCAATGCCCCCAGTTGTTGTGCCTCTTATCCAATGGCCCCTGTAGTTGTCCCCCCTAAAGTAGTTCCCCCAGTACTAGCTCCTCCACCCCACCCACACCCCTGTGAAAAAAACTTACCTGTCTTCACTCCATGCCGTCAAGGCTCCCATGTCCCACCGTCGCTGCTGCTGCCGCTGTCTGCTGGATCTAACTGGAGATCCAGTAGAGGTGCGCAGGCTCAACGTCACCCGCGCACTGCATCACTGGGAATGCTGGCCTCTGAAGTGATCAGAGGATTCAGAGGCCAGCGTTCCCAGTTACCTTAAGTAAGTTGGTCGTGATCTACCGTCGGGAGCTCTGTAAGCTTCCAGTAGATTGCGATCAACTTATTTGCCGGGCCTGATCTGGGGTTAGTGGCCAGGGGTTGGGGACATTGTGTGGGGGCCCCGTATGTGTGGGGGCCCCTGGATACACACATATACATATATATATATATCTATATATAGTTGTGGCAATGAGATTTATATAATGTATACTAGCAGTCACGAAGTGGTATGGTGGGGTCCTCCGATATTGGAGACACTCAGGGGCACGTCCTTCACTATGGGGTGCTGAACAGAGGGATGTGCAGAGAACAGCACACTGTATGTGCAGTAGCACACTTGGCCAGGTCAGGGGTTTTGCCTCTGGCGGTTCTCGGTCTTAGTGCCCAGAGGATAGAGGAAACCTCCAACATTAACTACATATCAAAAAGACTGAAAAATAGATTGTGTTTAACACATGATAATGTCATGTTCTTATTATTCATTAATGTGATCTCTCCCCTCATGGTAGATAATAGCCCTATGCTTCAGAACCTGAAAGCTTGTACACAGGGTCTCATTAGTAGATTTATACCTGGCAAATCCTGGCTTCCAACAAGAGGCAATTCTCGCTTCAGAGTCTGAACAACAGACTGCTCCCGTACCTTTGTATGCTGGAGTTACATTGCTGTGTAACTTGCTCATTTCCTTTAGCTGTGTAGTCAGCTATTTCTGCTAACCCACATGACATTCCAATCAGCTCCTAACTGTCATTTTCAAACACAGCCTGTAAAGTGACAGTTAGCAGCTGATTGGTTGGTATTTTATCTCTCTCCACTTTATTTCTCTCCAAGTTTTGAGAAATCTCTCCCTTAACCAGAAACTACTGCCAAGGCTCAACTGGCAAGAATGCAGTTTTGCAGTTCACAAGGTCTTACTCTTAAGCTGGGTATTGCTGCAATAGGGTAGGTGGGAGTTGAACTTTAAACTTTGTTTGGGTGCCTGAAAAGTACATTCAGGGTAAATTAGAGAGGCACAGATATGTTTGTAGCTTCAATAGCAATCTTTCGACTGTGTAAAAGGTGGACTGGCGCAGTTATACGTTATAAGTAGCTGTAACGTCACCAGTTTGGGTGCTTACCTTAGTTTATAGCTGCAAAACTGGATTTATAGTATAAGGTAATGATAAAAACTGGCAGACATATGACATAGACACAGCTTTGTTCCTTTAAATAAGTACTTTACCAAACTGCAATTAGTAATCCCTCCAACTGTCATAATCATGGCTTCCGTCCTGGAACTACATACATTGTCTAGTGGCCAGGGGTTCATTTTCCAATGCTCTGAAGTTTGAATGAATCCACCTCCAAATGTAAATCCATGGAGAAGCCTGATTGGACAACGGTTGTCTAATTAGCGTGAGATTTCCAGGGAGGTCTAAATTAATTTTAAGTTCTACAGAATGTTTTTTCCACTTCCTACAGTATGGAATTGACATCAGAGATTGACATTGGAGATTTGGACATAAAACGGATGTGCCAGTTGGGATGTGCATTGGATTTTGATAGAGTCCATTTTTAATTCCCATTTAGTAAAATAGGAGAAATATGTTAAATAGGATAAATGTATTGACAGTAATTTTTAGAAAGTTGCTTTAGCTTTACTAATGGGTGGTGTGTAGAAGACGTATGCAGGTAGGCATTAATAACAACTTAACAATTACAATTAGAGCACATGGCTTGCACTTACATGTAAATGGGCTTATAACCCGTTTCAGGATGCACACAGGGTTCAGAAATTGCACACTGTAGGTAAGAAAAAAGTGAGAAGTATTTTTGTGCAGTGCATGGATTTAGACATTACGTGTGTGGGGGTACGTGCGTGTGTATGTACAGTATTAAAGAAAAAATTGTCTCAATCTATAATTTTTTTTCTTATCTCTTTTTTTATGTACTTTCATGCTCTATGGCATTTTTTACTCAGTGTTTACAAGACAATTAACACATGCATATGTTATTGCACCTATCCTCAGAGATTAACGCAATGAAAACGTAGAGCACTGACTGACTAATCACATTTGTTTTAGATGTAAGGCACTCACTGATGTGATTTCAATTTGCAATGCAAATTATCTTAGTTTTCTATGAGTGATAAATATATTTTTTGTACCGTAAGACTATGGGTTTTTTTGGCAATAAATCAACCAATTATTCTCATTTCACAAAAATATAATTGTTATTTTGTTGTTGTTGTTGTTGTTGTTGTTTTTAATTGAAATGCTGTCTTTGAAACCAGATTTAGCAGTCAATCAGTGTTCTGTATATATAGGACTTGTAGACTGACTAAAAAAACACTGCATGCCTATGAGGCATTGTATTTGTGCTTATTATGGGCTTCATTTAAAGCAGGACACAAATTAAGCCTTAAAGTACTGCTGAAAATTACAGCCCAACATGTGTGTTGTTAGTTGCATGCTCTCTCTTCTGCATGTAGCTGCAGTAAATATACAGTCATCACCTTCATCTACTGTTGATTACTATGGCTCAAAAGAAAAAACAAAATAGATATATACCCCTCTCCATCCTTTCCATTATATTATCTGTTGGTTACTGCTAAACATACTGTACTTGCCTGCTGTGAAAAATAATTTTCGTGACGTTGTGCAAGTTGCAACTAGACGTACTGCCAAATGAGGTGTGCCCTCCCCCACACAAGGGTTTCCTCTAGTCCCACCCTTGAGCATTTATATTGCTGTCCAGGAGCTTGTTCAGTCCCACTAGGTGGAACCAGCATATGGTTATGTGACCAAGGGGGAGATGTACCAGATCTAAAGAGAACAGGTGGAGAAATTACCCATATCAACCAATCAGCTTCTAGCTATAATTTTATAGAATGTACATGATAAATAATACAGTAGGTAGAAGCTGATTGGTTGCTGTGGCAACTTCTCACTTGTCCTCTTTAGAAGATTCGATACATATCCCTCTAAAAGTGCACAGTGTGCCAGTTTAAATGCCAATTTACAGCAATAATGAGACTCATGGATCTGGAACCCAGAATGGAGGAGGCCACAGAGGTTTTACATCTGCAGTTTAATGGCTCTGGGAATCAGGGGTTAAGATAAACAAGCAGGTGAAAAAACAATCAGAGTTTCTCAGAAATGCACCAGGCCAGTATCGGTATTACACATGCACATTGTGGCCAACACATACATGCATCATACAGCTATACCCAAGATATCCATACATGAATCAAACACCCATACCCAATATATTCTTACTAACATACATTCTGATTGCTATACATACAGTATATATAGAAGTAGCAAGCACACATGCAAATACATACATATATTGATCTCACAAACGAAGATGAAGTATCTACACTCTTCTCATCCTCCTACTCTATTACCTCTCCTCTAGATCCTATACCCTCACAAATCAGTAAAGCTCTGTCTCGTGTGCTTATCCCAACCCTAACTAAAATCTGTAATCTCTCTCTCTCTACTGGCAACTTTCCATCACTGTTCAAGCACGCAGAGATTACTCCCATTCTGAAAAAACAAAATTCTGACCCTAATGGTCTCTCAAATTACCGTCCTATCTCCCAGCTTCCGTGCCCCTCCAAGCTACTTGAGAGACTTGTCTATACCCGCCTCACACACTTTCTTAACTCACACAACTTATTGGACCCACTTCAGTCCGGCTTTCGTTCCCAACACTCCACAGAGACAGCACTGACTAAGGTAGTAAATGATCTTGTCACTGCCAAGGCTAAAGGCCATTACTCACTCCTAATTCTTCTAGATCTCTCTGCTGCTTTTGACACTGTTGACCACTCTCTTCTCATACAAACACTGCAATCCCTAGGTCTTAAGGACACAGCTCTTTCTTGGTTTTCTTCCTACCTATCTGATCGCTCTTTTACTGTTCGTTTTTCTGATTCTGCCTCCTCTTCGCTACCTCTATCAGTTGGAGTACCGCAAGGCTCTGTCTTAGGTCCTTTACTATTGTATACCACCTCTCTTGGCAAACTAATCCCCTCTTTTGGATTTCAGTACCATCTGTATGTGGATGATACTCAAATCTACCTATCCTCTACAGATTTATCTCCATCTGTATTAGTCCGTGTCACTGAATGTCTTTCTGCCATTTCGACTTGGATGTCATCTCGCCACCTGAAACTTAATATTTCTAAAACAGAATTAATTATATTTCCACCGGCCAATAACAGTTACCAACCTGATCTCTCTATCACTGTTGATACCTCGACCATCCACCCCACCCCACAAGCTCGCTGCCTTGGTGTCATCCTTGACTCTGAACTGTCCTTTGTTCCCCATATTCAATCTGTCTCAAAATCATGTTATATACATTTAAAAAACATATCCAAAATTCGACCATATCTCACACAAGACACTGCAAAAACTCTAATCCATGCACTTATTATTTCCCGCATTGACTATTGCAATAGCCTCCTTACTGGTCTTCCCAAAAACAGGCTATCACCATTACAATCCATTATGAATGCAATCTGAATTATCCATTATGAATGCATTATGAATGCAATCTCACACATCGTCTCCAATCCTTCAAGCATTCCCTGAAAACTCACCTCTTCAGGCAAGCTTATCAGATTCCAGAACCTCCCACATAACCTTCATAGCTTCCATATCTAATAACATCCCCTTTTACAGTCCACACACAATCTCACACATCGTCTTTCTCTCACATCCTCATGACATTTGGTCGACATTCCTGTGTGACTGGATCATGCAGCCAACCAAGAAACTGTGCATTCTGGCTGGACCAAAATGCAATATATAGCACCTATCCTTGTGTATCAATGCCTATTTCCTTATAGATTGTAAGCTTGCGAGCAGGGCCTTCCTACCTATATATCTGTCTGTTATTATTCAGTTTTGTTCTATTAATGTTTACAATTGTAAAGCGCAACGGAATATGCTGCGCTATATAAGAAACTGTTAATAAATAAATAAATAAATATGCATTAGAGATGTGCGCCGACTCCCGTGTTTTGGTTTTGGATCTGGATCTGGTTTTGGATCTTTTCCTTGGTGTTTTGTTTTTTGTTTTTGGTTTTGGATATGTATTTTTTTCCAAAAAATGATATAAACAGCTAAAACCACATAATTTGGGCCTATTTTTGTTACTACAGTATTATTAACCTTAATAACAATCATTTTCAGGAATTTCCATGCATTTTTAACCATCTCACAGCTCACAATATTGATTTCACTATTTTTCACCAATATAGGCCAAAGGCTGCAGCGAGCTGGCTGGCTACAGTAAGCAACAGAGCAGCGGCACAAACACACGGCAGTTTAAAAAATATAGGACATCTATGAATCATTGCCACACAGCAGTGGCAGACAGGATGGCAGTTTAATAAACTATAATAATGTCAGTTGGCAATGCCCCAAATTGTGCAAAATGTAAAGAAAAGAGGAACAAGATGGAATTGTCCCTCCCACCCACTCTTATGTGGGATATTAAAAAGGACATGCACAGTTTAACAATCCAAGCACTTTAGCGACTAGAGCTGACACTTTCGTGGCTGAACTCCTTGGTTTGTTTGGGCCCCCACAAAACATTTTTTGGAAGGACTACCTTCAATTAGTGATGGAGATTGCATGTGCTGGTCCAATCTGCTGGTAGCTGATACTGGACTGCTTGTTATTAATTACAAATGATTATAATTTTGTTAAACAAATTACATGAACTCGCTGCAAATGACGTAACAGGGAGGAGGTGCCTAGATGGTTAACGTCCCTTCCTCTGCTAACTTTGGCTTAGGAATGGAACAGATGCCTCCACAACTGTTGTCAGAATTAATATTAAAATAATTCCACACCCAAGACATGGCTTCTCTGGCTTTCTTTTTATCATGAGCAAGAACTGCTGCCACTGGTGGCTGATTTACGCAAACCACACCCTCATCATCAACATCCACATTAGCGTCAGATAGGACACAAATTTCCCCCTCATCCTCCTTTTGCACTTCATGGGTGACAGCTGTTATACTTATTTCATATATTAAAGGACTGTTTAATAGTCAATTTTTTTTTAAATTAGTAGTAGTAGTCTTCTTGGTCCCTTTCTGGGATGAAGATCCACCCCTCGCAGCAGCAACAGGTGTAGCTCTCAAGGATCCTTCTGAGAAATCACGTATAGGAGAGGAGTCAATCATCCTTATGAAATTGGATGCTGGACTACTGCTGATCATGAATGAAGATGTTGATGATGATGCCGGTGTTGGTGGTGGAGATTGCAGGTGCTTGGATCCAGATAGAATGGAGCAGCTAGGTGACACTGGACTGATTGTTGTTCGATTTTTTTGTTCCCACAGTTTTAGAATTTGAAATACCCTTTCCAATTTGATGAATGTGCTGCATGTGATGTAACAGGGAGGAGGTTCCAAGATGGTTAAGGTCCTTACATCTACTCACTGTTACTTGGCAATGGTTACAAATGACTTGGCATAGGTTGTCCGGATTTGGGTGGAAATAATTCCACACAATGGAAGTGGGTTTTTTGGTCATTTGCCCAGGCATGGCAACAATGGGATTTTTCCCACCATGGGCAACAACTGTTACCTGATTTACAGTTTTTACTCAAACATCCTCACCATCAACATCCTCATCATCCTTGTTATCGCCAACTAGATAAATATCCTCCTCATCCTCCTTGTGCAATTCCACAGAAGAATCCTCGATTTCTATGTCAGGAGGCACACAAATGGTGGAAGGAAGATCCTCTTCAAGTACAGTATTAGAAAGGTCAGGCTCACACATGGCAACCGCGGACACACTTGGACTCTCCTCTGGGATTTGTGATTTTTTCCGAGCACACAGTTGGTTTCAGTGTCTTACTCGTCTTAACAATTTTTATTTTTTTTTGTACCTCTCCTACAAGCAGAGGGGCTTAAATTATCATTAGAACACTCAGTCATAAATACAGGCCAATGCCTTATCCTTTCCTTGCCACTTCGTGTAGTGAATGGCATATTGCCAATTTTTGGTTTCTCAAATGCTAACTTAGCTTTAGCCTTTTTTTATCAGGGTAAAAGTAGATTTTTTTACATGGCCTGACTTAAGCTCTGGTGCATCGCCTTCATAGATGATGTTGACGGCTTTGCATCATCATCATGACTGCTGCCAGAAGCTACAAGACTGGTATGTGGATCCTGCTCTCCTGTCATGTGACTGTCCTCCATACTCACTGCAGTCTTACAGCAGTGTCACCAAGCAATTATAGTGCAGCTCAGTTGTGGCTAATGCACACAACCAAAAAATAGTTTTTAATTTTTCACTGGTGGTGTGGCAGGCTAACATGCACACACCAAATTTTTTTTGTTTTTTTCACACTGGGGGTGAAAGAGGCATCAGCCCCTTGACAGACAGCAGCACAGCACCCTTGCACACCTATGCTGATGATAAGTGTGGCTCACGCACGCACAAAAAAATTGTTTTTATTTTTTGACTGGTGGTGTGGCAGGCTAACATGCACACACCAAAAATTTTGTTTTTTTCACACTGGGGGTGAACCCCTGAAAGAGGCAGCAGCCCTTGACAGATAGCAGCAAAGCACCCCTGCACACCTACGCTGATGACAAGTGTGGCTAACACACAATTTTATTTTATTTTTCACACTGGGGGAGGGTGAAGAGCACCCCTGAAGGATAGAGCACCCCCTGGACAATACAGCACTATAACCAGCCAGCCCTTATGGACAGGACATCAGCCAGCCCCTATGGACAGGAAAACAGCCAGCCAACCAGCCCCTATGGACAGGACAACAGCCAGCCAGCCCCTCTATAGACAATAGTCAGCCAGCCCTTATGGACAGGACAACAGCCAGCCCCTATGCACAGCATCATCCCTAATATGCATTCTCCTCACTATACACATACAATAATGTTTCCATCTGTAGTTCTTCCAACTCATGTGTCACGAACCATAGACAAGAAGCCAGGGGGTAAGGACTGGTGGTCTTCATTAGTGACCCGTCCAGTCAGGATTTGGGTTTTGCTGCACCATGTGGGCAGGTTGTGGCTCTCTGGACAGGTACATGGGAATGACAGAAAGACCAGAACTAGATTAAATGAATAGTATAAGCTAATACTTGAATACTGAAAATGAGCTGGATACTTGAATATTGAATGTGAACTACATACTTGAACACTGGAGAGGGACAGAATACTTGAAGACTGGAGATGCACTGAACACTTAAACACTGGAGATTAACTAAATACTTGAACACTGGTGATGAACAGAATACTTGAACACTGGTGATAAACTAAATACTTGAACACTGGCAATGAACAGACTACTTGAATGCTGGTGATGAACAGAATACTTGAACACTGGTGATGAACAGAATACTTGAAAACTGGGGATGAACGGAATACTTGAACACTGGTGATGAACTAAATACTTGAACACTAGTGATGAACAGAATACTTGAGCACTGGTGATGAACTAAATATTTGAACACTGGTGATGAACGGAATACCTGAACACTGGAAATGAACTTGAGATCCTAGTTGCATGCTTGCTTGAGAACACAGTGAAATGTACTGGGAACTACTACAGATTCAGGCATCTGCTACAGATTCAGGTGCTGAGAGACACAGAAAGAAGTCGACACAGACATGTACTGGGGATTGCTATAGATTCAACTGAGAACTAACTAAAAATTAGCAGGAAATCTGACACCTCAGTAACACAGGGAAGCTGTAGTAAAGCTAGTAACACACTATAAGACACACAGGAAAAATAACATAAAACACTGGACTTCTGAGAGAGAACTAATGTCTCAGAATGAAGCTAATACAGGTAACCCTGGATAACTGTGAATAGGCTGAAGGAACAGTCTGCAGCAGTGGTATAACCAGGGCAGGGCGAGCGGGGCTAGTGCTTTGGGCACTGTGGCTGGCCCAGCAAAGGAGGGCGCTGTTGGCCAGGACACTGTACCGCTCCCGAGCCCCCCACCACCACACCTCCATTGCTCCCGGACTGAATATTGAACAAACAGGCATGTGTGCCTGTTGATGATGCTGGAGGACTGTAGGGGGAGCTGCAGCAGATGCACGCAACCCCTCCCAAACTGTCTTCCCATTGTCTCTATACTGAGAGCTGCCGTCAGAGGTAACTGTGACTTGGTGATTCTCTTTCCCCGGTGCTCTCTCTGCTCTGGATCAACTAGGTAAGTATAATTTTTTTTTTTGCAGGGATGGGAGGGGGGTGGGGGGAGGTCGGACTGCTGTGGGGGGGGAGCGTGACTTTCAATTATCAGTGATGTTTTTACTTGGCTAGCTGCATTTGTGTGAAAGGTGTCTGTGTACTGTATCTGTGTCAGTGTGTGTGTCTGTCAGTGTGTGTCTGTATCAGTGTGTGTGTGTATCTGTGTCTGTCAGTGTGTGTGTGTCAGTGTGTGTGTGTGTGTATGTATATGACAGTGTGTATGTGTGTATAAGTGTCAGTGTATATGTGTCAGTGTGTGTCTGTGTGTTGAGAGACAATGCAGGGGGGGAGGTGATGATGTGTTTAGAGACAGCGCAGGGGAGGAGGTGAGAGTTGACGCGGGGTGGGTGATAGTGTGCTGAGAGTTGACGCGGGGGGGTCATGGTGTGCTGAGAGTTGATGCAGGGGGAAGTGATAGTGTGCTGAGAGACGAGGTGGGGGGGTGATGGTGTGGCTAAGAAGAGACGACACAGGGAGGGAGATGATGGTGTGGCTAAGAGATGATGCAGTGAGATGATGGTGTGGCTGAGAGACGCAGGGGGCAGGAAGTTACACAGGGTGAAGGAGTCTGGTTGAACCGCTATCGTATGATGATGACCTTGTTAATATTCCTACATAAAAAGGCATCTTCCGGATGATGTCACCTACATGAATAGTGAATACTGAAGATGCCGTTGTCCCAGAGAGGATGTATTTTTTCAGAGGTTCCACATTGTGAGAAACCACCATATAGGTAAGGTGCATATGGAACAGAAAGGAATGTTCCCAGACTGACAAGAAATTGGTGGCATGTCATGTTGGCCCACCCCATTTTCAGTAGCTATGCCCCTTTTGTCATTTGACCACACCCATTATTTTGCTTCGGCGCGCAACGCGTATTTTCCTGTGTGTGTGTGGGGGGGCGCCAATCTTAAATTTGCTCTGGGCTCTGAAGACCCTAGTTAAGCCACTGCTCTGCAGGAAATAATACACAGCAACACCGGTGAGTCTCACAGTCACTGGACAGCGAAGTTGAACAGCATTTACCTGTTCCTGGAGTCAGACTTAAATACCCCTGCGTAGCTGTCATTGGATCAGAGGTTTAGCTGAGTGACCACAGGACTACTATTGGGAGAGACTAGTCAGGTGATATGGACCAACATGGCTGCGCCCATGCCCGGTACCCCAGAAACCAGGACGCACGCATGAAGGCCCCGGGTAATTTAATCAGACACCACTCACCTCCACTCCCAGCGACTGAACACCTAAGCCCAAGGACGCCAGCGCGGAGATGAGTAGCGGTCAATCCCAGGCCGCATCCTGACATCATATAGTGACATGTTTATGTAGCATACTGCACCTCTGCTACTGTTAGCGGAGAGGAGGAATCACTGGGTGTTCACCAGGTGAAGGAAGAACCAGAGGTCCAGCGCACACTGTGCACCCTTAAAAAAGAGAAGGCCAGGCTCATTAAGTGGGGATAAGGCAGCACTTGCAGGTGAATGTAAAAAATGCAGCCAACCCCAGGAATAACCAGCTGGTGCAGATGTCACAGGGGAATCAGATTCAGCAAGCACAGAAAAAGAAAGTGACATTTTGCTCTTCATAGAAGGATATATGTCCAAATGTGTAATTTGTGTTATTAATAGTCAACATCAGGAAGTACTTCTATTTCAAGTATTATATTAGGAGTTATTCCATTAATTGAATCCACCATATTGATCTTAATTAGGTGACATTGTTTTTTCTTATTGAACCTACTCTTAAATTAGTACTTGAACTTTATACAGGAGAAAGTTAATGAAAAGTCAGGTGGCTGCCTGTAAGGAATATAGTTAGCAGACCGATGGAAGGGATGCCGCCGGTCTGAATCCCGACGCTGGAAGTCCGACATGGGAGTTAAGATAGATGTCTATCTTAATCCGGATACCGGAACACAGACAGACACCAGGTAAGTCTGGGTCACCTTAGCTGTTTGCAGTGGGGGAGGTGGGGGGTGTTAGGTGTAGGTAGAATAGGGGGGTTAGTGTTAGATTTTTTTGGGGGGGTTAGGCACCCCTATGGGGGTTAGGGTTAGGCACCACTGGGGGGGTTAGAGTTAGGCACTAAGGGGGAAGGGTTAGGTTTAGGCAGCTGGCATTACATACTGGTTCCGTCTGTAATATGTAAAACAAGCCAATGGAGTAAGAATATACTTATAGGGGTGGGACATTTTGGAAAATTATACATGATACTCCTATATACTACTGATGTGGTAACATTACTTAATCATTAATAATATACATGACCAGATCACTGTTCACCAAATAAACTTTTGATAAGTCACCTGCCACATCAAAGATACAGATTGGGGAAAATAGAAAATGTAGTCTAGGAAATGCAGGTTACCTATATCATAATTCTTTCTACAGATTGTTCTTCCTATCTATAAAAGTACCAGGCTAGACAGCCATCTTGGGCGCTGTACATAGGTTACATGGGCAGGATAAGCAATACGATAAAGAGATCATTAATGCAGCAACATTGTATTGTATTGTAAGCAGTGACATGAGGTGAAGTTAATGGCTGGGGAGGCACACATATATAAAAACACAGTTTTTATATCAATACTCTGGAGCATGGCAGGGAGTATGATAGGGGAGGGAGTATGACAGGGGAGGCTCTGTCTCCCCTGCCTACCCTGACCACACATCCCTGCTTGTAAGTGACTTGTTGCTTGTTCACTTATTTGTTTATGTACTTTGTAAGGCGCTGCAGAACACTTGTGGTGCCATATAAATAAAGGATAATAATACTGATAAATATTGGAGAAATAGGAAAATACAGCAAATGTAATATTGGATACTCACTAAATCATATTATAGATAATATACTATAAAAAGACCAAATGAAACACAATTGAAGACCAAATGAAACACCAAATGAAACACAAGTGAAGTAGACATCTTGGACGTACATTTTACAAAATACATTGAACACATTATATACACTTGGGGACAACTACAACAAAGACATGTTATGCATAAAACTCCTACAAGTTATGTTTAGTGCAGAACAGATGGAATGTTCTGTCTTTAAGTAATTTAGTAGGAAAAAAATAAAAAACGATGATAAAACGACAAGCAATTCCTTCTAGCAGATGTGAGGAAAATTAATAAACTTGATTGACCTTGTGGAGTCAACAAGAGAATGTTTTTCCCATGCTCCATCTAATTAGATGCTAACTATTCATTCTGATTAGCTGGTCACATAGTTCTCTTTCATTCATTTGCATTGCAGATATACTAGGAGCTCTATCAGGTTTATTTTATATTTTTGTGGCCTACAATTGGGCTTATGTCCAACTCTAAATCAGGCCCTGAGAGCACTCAACAGCTATCCATATACATATGATTTGGCTGCTGAGCTTGATTGATTGAATTTATGTCCACCTTATGGAGGGTGCACACGGTCAGACCATCAGACTATTAGATAACGATAATGATCGTTATCTGATCATCCTGCATGGGCTGGATCGAACATCCAACTACTATAATGACCCTCAATCAACGATCGCGGATCCTTATAGTTAACATGCTAACCTGGTCGATATCGACCAAGTTGGCCTGCATGTCTGGGTGATGGTTGATATCAGCCTACTCGCTATCGACAGATATTCCTCTCCTCCTGCTAATGATATCATTATCGACCATCCGTGCCCGTGCATCGACCATCATTTGGTTGTTTGAGGGGACCATAAACTTGACGATTTGAACAATAACGATATGATCATTATCATTTAAATCGTCAAGTTTATCTGACCGTGAGGTAAAAAGAGGTAAGTATACAACAGTTTGAAAGAAACATATTATGTATTTTATTGCAGCAAAATAAATTATATCATATCAAATTGCACTTTTGCCGTGAGAAGTACAAGTTCAATTACAATGACAATAACAATTACATTTACAATTCACATGAACAAAGCAACAAATCAAGTTTTATTATTCAGGAACACAGCCTACTCGCTATCGACAGATATTCCTCTCCTCCTGCTAATGATATCATTATCGACCATCCGTGCCCGTGCATCGACCATCATTTGGTTGTTTGAGGGGACCATAAACTTGACGATTTGAACAATAACGATATGATCATTATCGTTTAAATCGTCAAGTTTATCTGACCGTGTGTACATACCATTAGCTACACAAGTATGCTTAGATAAATCCCATGGATTCTGTGATAGCCAAATAATGTGGTCAGAAAACCTAGGTACATTTGTCCTGCTGCAATTATCTTTGTAGGTTGCATATAGAATGTAAAAATGTTGATTGGGAGCACAATTAAGTTTTTAAAGTAAGCAAATCAATATAATAAAATCAAGAGCTGATAAAAATTATGTCACCACGGCACACATATGTGCACATCACACCTCCTGCTGTTTTATTTTTTATTTTTTTAAACTTTCCGACACTTTCAAAGAACTCACTGACCCACCTACTTTCCATCCACAGCAATGACTTTCACCCTGAGACCATGCTGAGCAAGACCTCACATTTACCCAGCACTATGAAGAATGAACAGCAACCTCTGACTGAGGTAGAAGGAGGTACAGTCCAGAAAGGGTTGGGAAGATTGATACAGTGGCCAGAATGATTTAATTTAAAAGATTTTAGCTGGAGATCTGGCGATATACGACTTACTCTAGGCTCATCTGTAACACCCTCAGACTAGATACACTTATCGATAGAGTAGGGTTCCTAGGTTCGTTCTTTATCTACAGATAGGTAAAGAGGTAAGTATACAACAGTTTGAAAGAAACATATTATGTATTTTATTGCAGCAAAAGAAATTATATCATATCAAATTGCACTTTTGCAGTGAGAAGTACAAGTTCCATTACAATGACAATTACAATAACAATTACATTTACAATTCACATGAACAAAGCAACAAATCAAGTTTTATTATTCAGGAACACAGCCTACTCGCTATCGACAGATATTCCTCTCCTCCTGCTAATGTCAAGAGATTAATGCATGCAATACACTTTAAGCAACATTTTAGCTCAAATACTTACCATCAATACTCTGTGTATTTATCAAACAGCAATGACAAAAATAACAGTTTCTGTTTAACTAGCCTGTATGCTAACTATTTCTCCCAAGACTTTCTGGCCAGAACCCCTAACAGTTCATGAGCTCATATATCCCCAAAGTCTTGTTGGTGTACACTACATTGCCCGGGTTATTAGATGCTAGCACCGACATTAAACTGTCCCTGTTGGTATTGCTTTCCTGAATCTCACAGTATGCACTGGATTGTCTCTTATTTCACTCATACCCCACTGAATGTCCTGCTGACAGGCTCAGCTGCCTTGTTATGCTAGCAGAAATGTGAAGTAATCAGCTGCACTTCCACAAGCTACACTTGTTGCAATTTTCTAACTATCTGGCAGACCTAATCGAATCCTCCTGTCTGTCCTTGTCTTTGTAACAAATGTATCTAAAATCACAGAGCTCCCTGAAGTCTCAGTACTCAGATTGCGTTGCTCTACGTTAGCTTTAAGTCACCGATAGTTTTATTATTTTACCATACTTAAATTAAACTTATCCACTAAAATAAAGACACTGACAACGATATCGATTTGCAAAAAAGAGGTCGCAGCCAAATTTATTGAAATCAGATTATGAATTAAAATTGTAATGATCGAGCATGGTGGCGAAAAAGCAGTGCTACCTCGGCTACAGCCCATCTAAGAGTATTACTAAGAAGGAGGTGGATAATCCACCACCCGATGTGAGCTGCCTTGAGTAGTACCATCCCCCCTTAATCTAGCACAGTGCTGATCCCTCCATAAGATGGAGACCTGGTCCTCCCCTAAGGCAGCAACCGACTCGCCTCTCTCAAAGGGGGGTTGCTAGCCAAGTTCAGCTGCTCTAAATTGAGCCGCCGAGGAGCACTGCTTTCCGCCAAACGGTGTCCCTAGACAACGAACCGCCACCAGCTAACAGGACCACTAACTTCTAGCAATGCCTGACAAAAGAGCCGAAACAAAGAATGCCAAACCTTCCCCTGCCAAATGCACTCCATCTTCCCTGTAAAAATGAACCTCCTCGAAACGTATACGGGGGTGTTTAATGACACGCCCTCCCAAACCCTCTACATGACGAGACACTGCGGCATTCAATTTCCTCCTCACCCTATCCAAAGCTGCGCCACCCTGCTCCCCTCGCCAAAACCTACGAGAAATAACCTCCGACCACACCAAATGCACCTGCGGCCAGCGCTCGGCAATTATTTGGAAATCCTTTTTAATGGCCAGGATAACCTAAACGCCTTTACAAGTGCCCAAATCATTGCCGCCTAGATGTATAACCAAGCAATCCGGGGCACCCCATTTCTTCTCTGAGTCCCAAAGAAGAGACAAAAGACCACTCCAACGAAATCCTCGCACCCCAATCCAGCGCACATTACCGTGGCCATCACGAGCAAGGGGGTGCCTGCAAGCCCAAAAAACATACGAATGGCCTACAATCCACACCCTATCAAACACCCTACCACTACCTGTAAGGGGAAATTATTTAAAAGAACATTAGTATTTAAGTCGAATCTCAAATAACCAACAACAGGTCTTGGAAAGTTGGAGTTATTTGAGTGACCCAGATGGAGGTGAACAACACCAAAACCTCAATGGAGGGCAAAAGGTGAAAAGAACTCCAACCCCCCTAGTGGTGGGTAGCTTAAGGCACTGGGTTTCCCAAAAAACAAACTCGCCAGAAGCACTGTCTAATTTGGCAGCATGTCGCCTCTCACATAACCTTTATAAGCGGAAGACCTCCAACGACCCAACCGTTTGATTGCGTCGCTGGAAGAGCCCGCTGCTGCCGCACAAGTAGCCGCGCCAATCCTAAACGAGTGTGTGCCGTAAAGTTCAACGCAGGGATCGACAGCCAATGCCCCCTACCTAATTGGTCGGTCTTTGATCTTTGAATTTTTAGCAAGATCAAATCCGACTTAACCATCACGTTATTCAACAGAATCCCCGAGCCTGTTGCCCTCTTGCTAGCGGCCGCTAACTCGCCTATCCGCAGCGCTCCGAAAAAAGCCAAAACAAAAGCTAATTGAAACAAAAATGCCTCATACTGTCCTACTCCCGCTACTGCCACCAGTAGATTTCTCAACAAACCGGTGTCAACCGGCCTCCGAGAATCGCCTGGCCCTGCCTGTTCTCTAGCCCATCCTTTCAAAGCCTTGGTCAGAAGGAACGACTTAGTTGGATCTACCAATCCCCGCAAGCGCGAAAAATATGAGATGCCGGCTAAGGCACCGGACATTGCGGCCTTAGACAGGCCCCTCTCATGCCACATCCAAACAAATTGCAACATGCTATCCTCAATATTCTTACCCCGATCTACTTCGGCTAAGAAAGCTAGCCACGAATCCCACGCTGCTGTATACGACTTTAAGGTGCCTGGTGCCAAAGCTCTCAATGCGAGTCCATCAATGCCGGCCCGATGATCTGCCAGACATGAGCGGGACAAGGTAAGCCATTAACGCTAGCTGCAGGCGCCAATAACCTAAACCTAGTTGAAAACGAGATAAAGCATCCGCTATCTCGTTATCAACGCCCGGGATGTGCTGCGCCCTGAAATCGATGTTCCCCTGGAGACACAAAAGTATCAGATGCCTCAGTAAACTGAGAGCCTGAGGGCAGACTGACCTCTGATTGTTAATGGCCTGGACTACCCCCAAGTTATCGCACCAGAAACTTATGCTCCGATTGCTAAGCTGCGCAGCCCAAATCTCCACTGCCACCACAATCGGGAAAAGCTCCAAAAGGAGCATATTAGATGTCCAACCGGCATCCTGCCAGCTTTTTGGCCATGGCTCAGCGCACCACTGCCCCTCGAAAAAGGCACCAAAACCGCAAGCTCCGGACGCATCAGTATAAAGCTGGAGCTTGGAGTTGCCCACCAATTTGGGTAACCAAATCCTCATACCATTGAAATCCCATAAAAAGGCACACCACAAACGTACGTCCTCCTTAAGCTCCCTGGTCAAACAAATTAAATGGTGTGCCTTTTTTACGCCCACCGTGGCCCTCTCCAACCGACGGCAGAAGATCCTACCAATAGGGATCACTCGGCAAGAGAAATTAAGTAGGCCGAGTAATGACTGCAACTGCCTCAATTAAATTTTCTTTGCAGAGAGGCAGAGCCCTAAGTACTCGTGCATCTTAGTGACTTTATCCTGGGGCAACCGACATAAACCCAACACAGTATCAATCTCGATACCTAAATAGGACAAAACTGTGGTAGGCCCCTCTGTCTTTTTCACCGCAATGGGTACGCCCATAAAAGAGCCTGCACCGATAAAAGTAGCTCTCCGCAACAACGCTATCAGCTGGACCAATTAATAAAAAATCATCTAAGTAATGGGCTATCCCAGTTTTTCCCGAACCCGCTCGAATGCACCATTGCAGGAATGAGCTAAAGCATTCGAAAAAGGCACAGGAAATGGAACAACCCATCGGCAAACATTTGTCCACGAAATATGAACCCTCGAACTTAAAACCCATGAATCTAAAAGAGTCGGGGTGCAATGGAAGTAACCTGAAAGCCGACTCTATATCTATTTTTGCCAATAGCGCTCCCCTACCAAACCCCTGCACTATCCGGAGGGCGTCCTCAAAAGATTGGTAAGTGACGCTGCAGTCCTTTGGGTCCAAAGCGTCGTTAACTGATCCTCCCTCCGGGTAGGACAGGTGCTGAATCAACCGAAATTTACCTACCTCCTTCTTGGGAACAACTCCCAAGGGAGCAATGCACAAATCCACCAAAGGAGGAGATGAGAAAGGGCCGGCCATGCGGCCCAAGTCCACCCCCGCCATTACTTTGGCCCTCACAATATCAGGATAATCCCTTGCCGATTTAAGGTTCCTTTTTGCTAACGCCGCAACTGACCTAACTATTGGTAAACGAAAACCCTCCCGAAAACCTTGCAACAAAAAGGCTGCTTCCGTCCTAAACGGATAGCGGTCCAACCATCGTTCCAACACATCTAACTGTATTGGTGAAAGGGCTCTATTTAGCATTTCGCTGCTCGCCCTGCCCCGCTGTCTGCCCGCCTGTGCGCTTGCATTCTTTAACTGCGTGATTGCTTCCACACGACAGACAGATGTGCTTAAAACGGCAGCTGGCTCCTCTGTTACATTGCCCGTTATTAAAGGCAAAGCACTTTCCCTTTCCTGCCGGACGGGCAGCAAAGGGCTGCTTACGGCCCACTGGTGCTTCCGTGTTGGGTTTGTTCTGCTGAGTGACCTCAAGCCAGACCTCCACGTCCTTAAAGCTGAAGCTAAGAATTTTCTGGCCATCCTGCTTTTTACGGAAAGCCTCGTCATACTGCCGCCACACGTTGTGCCTAGCGGACAACTGAATACTGTGCACGAGGTGTAAATACTTCAGGATGTTCAAAAACTCGGCAGGCCTAGTTTCGGTATAGCAAGCCGCAAAAATATACATCCCGCAAAGCCAATTGGCATAGCTGCGCCGCGCTTCCTCTGCTGCTGCCCCCCCAGATTTAGCTGTATCCAACGCTTTTTTGGCGTCATGCGTAATGGCAAACATGTCTACGTATTTGCCCTTTCTAATACGCTCCCTCACTTTCGACCTAACGCCTCTTAAAATGGCAGTGTTAGAGCAGTGTACTGCGTCACCCGTCGCATCCGGAACCGAGCTGCTTGCAGAACTACGCGTTCTATTCGGGCTTTTACGCTTCCCTTTCAACTGCTGAACGAAATAGCACATTAGCTTACGCGGTTTATCAGCTGAACTGGAGGAGTCGGAGGAATCCTCCAAGTGTGACAAATCAATGTGGCTGTGGTGCAATGGTATCTCACCTGCTCCTGAAGTCGACAGGGTAGCTGACACCACTGCGGAAACCGCCTCCTGACTTGCGTTGCCCGTTCGGTCCATCACGTTCGGGGTTGACGATGGCTGGGCATCCTCTGTAGGCACAGCATCACCAGCAATGACGGCCGAGGTAGATGAACCCTGTGGACTTGGGACGACAGCGTTAGACATGATGTTGTGCGCAACAGCGGCCGCTGCAGGGGCTTGGGTTGGGACCACAGCTAACGGGGAAGCCCCCGCCTGCGCGTGGTTTGAGCAAGGGGGGGTGGGTGGCCTAACCGGAGGAGGGGCCGCCGGCAGAGGGGGCTGCTGGATTGGCTCCCGCCTTACAACATAGTCCGGCGCCTGGTGTGAAACCGGATGTTGCAAGCGGAACCATGAAGGGGCAGAATAAAATGCTGCCCCGCATAGGGCGGCATCACCTGATGCGTGAACTGACCCGCGGTCGAAACCTTGCTGCGTAAACGCTGGCGGGATGGTTGGAAGCACCTGCTGCGCTAGGCCCTGAGCAAAATAAGGGGACCACTGCGTCCCCAATGCCGGGCTGTGCAAAGGCAAATTATGCCGCGCCGGGCCATAAAACGCGACGCTGGGAGCCTGCGGCAATGGCGCAGCGAGAGGTAACCCATACTGCTGATTTATGGGGGTGCTGCGAGTGGAGACACCACCGCGTCCATCCGCCGCAGCACCACGCCTAATAGAAGACGCCTGCAGCCCAGCCGGGCTGGAAAAAAGCACAATACCCGAGGGGGTTTGCCCTCCGCTAGGGGTGTTGCGCTCTGTCCTCCCTGCCCCTAAAGCAATAGAGGTTGCGGAAAAAGGGCTGCGCAAATAGTGTGGCTCTGCAGGCGCCTGTGGACTAAAGCATGAGGGGCTGGGTACTGGGGTCAGCGATCCCGCCCTCCCCACATCCCGACAGCCGGAGGCCATTAACTCAGGGCTCTGCCGGCCCTGCCTATCTAAAATGGCCGCCGCTGCAATGTGGGCGGGGCCAACGACGGGAGCCGCGGCCACCGCGATGGCGCTCCCGCCGCCAGCCCCTGCTGTGTTGAGAACATGGGGGGAAGGGCCCTCCCGGCGGTACAGCCAGTCCTGTGGGCCCGGCGGTGAGGGCACAAATCCCCCCATCCCGGCGCTGCCAGCCGGGTACTGTCGGCCGGCGGCCATTAACGCAGGGCTCTGCAAGCCCTGAGCACCTAAAATGGCTGCCGCTGCCACCAGAGCGGGGCCAGCGACGGGAGCCGCTGCCGCCACAGCGACGCTCCTGCCGCCAACCCCTGATGCCTGGGATGGGCTCGGGGAAGGCCCCCCACCTCGGGCCAGCCACGCTTGCAGGCCCGACGGTGAGGGCGCAAGGACGCCGTTACCCGCACTAGGAGCGGGTGCCCCCGGCGTCCGCGATGACACACGCGCGGGCGCAGTGCGTGCACCGTGCGTGTAAGGTGAGGCAGCGGCTAACGCAAGCGGCCTGGCTGCATCTGCCAGCCGCTGGGGGGGAGCATTGCGGCGCGGGCGCGGCATGGCGGATGGGGCACAGGAGTAGGGGTACCAAGAGATGGAAAGGCAGAGAGCAGGCAGAGGGAGTTGAGGAGCGGGTGGGGGGGGGAGACAGAGGAGGGATGAAAGATAGAGGAGATGCAATACAGGAGAGGCAGAATATATATGATAGCAAAGGAAGGTAAACAAAACAGTGGCAAGAATAACTGATAAATATTATGACACTGAGGTACTGAGGTACTTATCCAGAGGAGATCACAACTGGAAAAGAGAAAGCTGACTCCTCCCAGCGCCCTAATATTCATAAACAGAGCCCGCCCAAACAGGTCTCTGATAGGCTGACACTACTGATTGACCCACTAACCTAACCTACAACGAGACTGCAACCCCCCAAACCAGTTTTAACCAGTATTAGCACAATAAAAAACAGGGTGCTTATGTCCTCTCATGCTTATTCTAGCATTTGCGTGCTTTATTGTGTAACTACTCAGAATTGACCAATTACAGCAAGTCTTTTCCACTGTGCCTCCCTCTGCTGCTAATATTTCCAATGGTGACAGTCACTTTATTAATATGCACAGCTGTTGACCGTGTCGCAGTGAGGAGTCTCCAGGGAGGCTTTTCAATGGGTGGTACTCTTGCTAGGGTTACTGAGTTTAACGGACTGCCGTTAACAGCGGGTGGGTAGTGGCCAATGTAATGGCAATGTGTATGGTGCAGTCTCTTACCACCCGGCTTCACTACCGATTCTCCCCGTCTCCTCTGTCCTTCTGCAGAGCCAGTTACTGCCACCAGCCGTCCAGGACTAGCCACACCTCCGCAGCAGCGTCAGGCCACCAGTCTCCACCTCAGCCGCACCTCCTCCCTGACAGGCTTCCGCTTCCTGCTAACCAGTGTCTGCAACCACCGCGATGTCTCCAGACTGCAAAGACAGACTCTCCTTGCCGCTGAATCGTCGTTCCTGCCTTCCTCCACCATCAGGTACTCACAGTGCAACAGGGGTTGATTAGCTGCTGTAACCTTCGGGAACAACTCTCTCTGTCAACGCGCCGCCACCAACATCCCTGAGGTACGGGCCCCTTAGCACAGGAGCTCTGATCCACTTAACTGCCTCAGGCAACGACTCCAACTGTCAGTCCTGCTGTCCCTTATATCTCCTTCCTCCGGGTACTCTGGCTTCTCTATATTTCCCAATGTCCAACCGGGGTATCTTTTCCCCTATTTACCGTCCTTTGGTAGCGTCCTGCCCTTGTGCCCCTGAGTAACACTGGGTCACTCTATCCAGACCATACCATAGTTTCTCCTTTTAAGGGGACAGTTTATACAGCCATTTTATCAACAAATTACACTTTATAACAACATTTTTCAGTAAATAACAGTGCATTTGTCTTCATACATATATCATAACTATTTTTACTGGCACCGCTTTACACAGAAATGGGATTCCCTAATTCCAGGGTACCACACATCCAAGTCACTACCTCTAAAGATTGAACAGCAAAAGTGCCCCCAGAAGACAGCCCTGTGGGACACATTGGGGTAGATGTATTATAGCGGCACTTAACGTGCTGCTATAATGCTTCCTGCTTCGCCTCTTTACCGAAGTGAAGCAGGAAGCATTACCGATGAGATGTATAAACATCTCATCGGCCGGAGAGGGGGAACATTAACTCCCCCCTCCGGCGCTACCCGCTAGAGACAGCAGCGCATCAGCCTAGTGCTGATGCGCTGTGTCTCCCGGCCGGCTCCACTGAGCATGCGCGGGATGTCGCAAGTATCGCGAGATCCCCGCGCGCAGCCTGGAGCTGGCAGCAGCCGCAGCAGGGACAGCGCTGTCCCTGCTGTGGGGATAGGCTAGCGCCAAGCTGTAGCTGTCGATAATGATAGCTACAGCCAGCCGAACGGTCATGCGGTATGACCATTCGTACATGGCCCTGCCGCTCAGCGCTGCTATCTTGTAGATAGCAGCGCCGATAATGACATAGCGCCCCTGTCATTTACCGCCCAGACCCCCGATCATATATCGGGGAGAAGTGGTATCAGCGCACATAACGTGCGCTGATACCGCTTCTGGGCTTCGTACATCTACCCCAGTGTGTCTTACACAGAGTAACACAGAAGCACACCCACCACCAATGGCTGTAAGTACATAAAACTGACAGTAAAGAGTGTCAGAGGAATAAAGAGAAATAGACAGGGGAGAGAAATGTGGAAGAGATAGGAGGGGAATAGATGGATGTAGTTAAAGGGAAAGAGACAGGAGGAGAAAAAATAGAATGGAGGGACTGAGGAGAGAGAGAAAAAAACACAGAGCTGGGGACAACAGCTAGTATGCAGTATGTAGCGTAATTTTGCAGAGAAATATATATATTTGTAAATTATAGTCACACAGAGAGGAATTCAATATGAAACGTAAACTTCGCTGTCAAAGTTTACGTTTCATATCGGAGCTTTTACCTGGGATAAAGTATCGGGCGCGCGCCCGCTTATCCCTGTATTCAATATAAAACTAACGAAAATGGGAGCCTGCGAAGTGGGATTTGCGTAAAGTTACAAAATTTTCCTAAAGTTATAAAAACATGGGGGATCACTATGGGTTTTAGCCTGTAAATGAAAGTCGGGGATTTAAATAGCTGCAGCAGGTGTTTTTTCCCGACATTGAAGAAGTGATGCAGAAGAGCACTTAGGTTATTTTTTTGGTTTTTTTAAGTTGTCCCATCAAATTTGGGGTACATGAAAATGGGTACTAGCATATTTTTAAGTCCCTAAAGTACGTTTTTACAAATTCTGCAATTGTGAACCTGCCGCTATAAATCTATTCTAGAAAACACCTGCCGCATACTTGCAGAATAGCCCTGAACCTATTTCCCTATTGTTAAACAATTTTTTCCCATTTTTTTTTTTACCCCAATTTTTAAATTAATTTTTTGGGGTGTCCCTATTTTAAAAAAAAAACTTTTTTTGACACAGTTCTTTTTTAAATGTCATTCCCAGGGGTGCAGGCTATTTTTTTTAAGCCTGCACCCCATAACCCCAATTCTGCACTTTTTTTCGACACCTATTCAATGGTGAAAAGTTATCCCCGATTTTTATCAAAGACTTTTCGAACCTGCGAAAAGTCTTTGAAATTGAATACGGTGTAAAACTAAAACCTGCGATAATGACGTCATAGGTGCGATATTAACGCAAAAACTGAGTTTTCGATCCCATATTGAATACCCCTAATAAGCTTTTAGGGGCTATTATTTGCCAATATCATCATAATTAAATAACAGTAGAGTGAAATATTAAGCCTCTGATGTTACATCAGTTACATTACATTAATTGCATAAATAAATAATAGTATAATATAAAAAACCTATAAGAAAAATGTCTATTAAAAATGAAAACGTTAAAGATAAAAACAAATAAAAAATGAGGAGTTTATATAGTGCACCAGCAAACAGTTCAGAAACAATACAGCTGACATTGAGAAAAGCCCACATGTGAGTATGGAAACCACCATACAAGTAGCCATAATGGTAGAACTTTGATAAAGACCTATGTTTCGTAGACATTCTAAAGGCAAAAATGCTCTGGGCTCACATAACAATATCAAATGATGTGTTGGAACCATAATTCTATTTATTTCCATCCTTATGTACATAACCCCTGTAACTTTGTGAAATATGTAACTGTCAGAGATTTTGTATTACTGTACGGAATTTCATGTTTATGGGGTTCTTGTCTTCTATACAGCAGTCTTCATGAGTCTTCGAGTCACATTCTACATATCTTTGAAAAAAATTGTACCTAAATACAGTAACTGCAGAGGCTGACAGACTGTAAATACATTATTATTTGCTGGCAATAACACAAGGGACAGTTTGCTATTGTTGCTGATTTGTAGCAAGGTGGATGTCATATAGTAGGTTATGTTACAAATGAACCTTGGCTCTTTCATAGCGTGAGAAAAGTCACTCTGATTGGTTAAAATAAACTGCTTCTAACCAGAGTGTCATTTCTAATGTTGTGACCTATAATAGCGAAACCACTATTTTTGTATAGAATGACACCCCTAGAACCTGTCATTCGCAATGTGGCTCCTCATGAAATAATACTTTCTGTACTTTTAATTTTTTTCTTTTTTTTTGCTAAACCAAAAAATGGGGATGCTAAATGGAAATTTGAAATTAGGAGAGGGGAGTTTTTATTTCAGTAAAATATTTTTAGTACAGTGTCTTTCATATTTATTTTTAATACAGTGTTTTTTTACAGGTGGACTATAGGATCCCCAAGTGGCAGCATTCCCTGTCAGCCATAACCTTTAGGAATGACAATTGTTGCTGGGAACAGTTTGCAAGGAATTAATAAAATAAAAACCTTTTTTTGTATTTTTTATCACTTTTATTACCCATATTGCCCAGGGATGTGGGAAGAGCTCTATTGTCTTCATGCAGCTGATTTTCCCTGTGTTGGTGACCCCAGAACAACCTGTCAAAGACCCCACACTGTTTGACCCCTCAATTTTTCCGCTGCCAGTTTTAATTTGAGTGATAGGGCTGGTAACACTATGGGGGGCACCGTTTATCAATAAAATAATATATATTAATGTATTTATCTATTTTTCTTTTTTCTCTTAACAATGTGACAGGCCAGGTTGCAGCTATCTAGCCAGCCAGTTTCACCTATGTTTTTTGCTGTGTAGTTTCAGCGTGTCTTGATTTAGCACTTTATTTTCAAAACATTGAAATTGTTACAGTAACTTGTGGTTGTTAGAAAGCAGTGTGCTCCTGCACTGTCTCCTCACTGTGCATACATGCTGGGCACTAGGACCCAAAGTCTGCAGATAGGCCTGATCTCCAACCTGATGTGCTACTGCATATGTTACTGCAGCCATCTTTACTGGGTAGTGTGAGAGTTACATGGTGGGAGACAAAAGTCTATCTTAAAGAGAACCTGGTTAATCCCTGCATTTAAAGCTGTTCCAGCAATTTTGCACCGCTAACCATTTGCAGCATACACTCACCAGCTAGTGTAGAACCCCGCTCTGCTCCATTACCAGTGTATATGTAACAGTGAGTACAGCTGTACCTACAATACTTCAAAAAACCAACAGAGTCATCCGCGTTTGTGTGCCTATATAACTCTGCAATATCAACACCTGCACACACATTATTACCAACACTGGTTAATCATTGTTTAAAATGGTTTCTGGTGATTTTACTTGTTGTTTAAATCTATTGCAGAAAGCTATTTGCAACTCACAGAAAACCACTTTTGTTAAGTCATAGGCCCATATTCAATTTGAGGCAAAAAGTCTGAGGTTCGGACTTTTCAACATCATGGCTGGTTTTTCCTAGGATAAAGTATCGGGCGCATGCCCGCTTATCCCCGTATTCAATTTGGAGCCGGCGAAAATGGGACTTGGTGGAAAGGTAAGTATCGGAAAAGTCCTGTCAATTTTCGGGAAATCATCCTGGCCCCCCCCTAAAGATGTCCTGACATGGGGGATCACTATAGGTACTCCCAATTTTGCCCGCTGAAAGTAGTCGGGGTTTTTAAATGCAGCCTTGCTAAAGTGGTGAAGAATAGCACAGGTTTTTTTGTGGAAAAAATAACTATGCCCATAAAATTTGGGGTACATGAGAATGGGTGCAAGCATATTTTTAAGTCCCTAAAGTTATTCTTTCTAATTCTTCAAAAATGCACCTGCCGCTACCAGCCCCATTCTAGAAAACACCTGCTGCATTGGCGTCCCCCGTGAATCAATTTAGCTAGTTTAAAACTATGTTCCCCAATATTTTTTTTCACCCTAAAATTAAAGTACATTTTTGGGGTGTCCTGAGGGTATTTCTAAATTTTTTTTGATACAGATTACTTTTAGGGGGACCCTCCCAGGGCTGCAGCTAGCTTTTGACATTAGGGGTAGCAAAGATGGAAAAACAGGCCTGGGTTCTTCAAAATTCAAATATGAACATGTAACTAACAAGACCACCATACAATACACAGATAATTCAAGAGACTCACATACAATACAGAAAGAATCCAGAGATCTCCATACAATACATAGAGCATTCCTGAGACCTCCATATAATACAGAGAGCAATCCAGAGACCTCCATAGAATACAGAGTGTACAGTATTTTAAAGACCACTGTATGACAGAGAGAGCATCCTAGTGACAGCCAAAATATAAACATATCTAATTATTGAACTTTAGACTAATGTAACTCAGTGCTGAACATAAGATAAATTGAATAGCTTCCCTCAGGGAACATTTTAAGGAGAGCTAGAAATTAATCTGAAACTCATTATCGGCTTTTATTCAAACATCTGTCAGACACTTCTTAGTAGAGATTGGCATAGAATCTTAGGTATGTCAGGTATGCACACAAACCTACTACACAGAGAAAAGTAATGGAAAAAAGTGACCTAAGTATATGCATATACATGACCAAGGAGAAACATAGATAGAGAACACCAACATTACAAATCAATAAATGAAAAATGATTGCATGAAAAAAATAGGGAAATCAGCTTATTGCTTGATCAGGGTCTGACTGGCCATTTCAGGTTTTTGAGAATTCAGTAGTGGCACTTTAACATGTTTCACATTTATACATAATACTAAAAGGCATACTATAAATGCATGCTTTTATAATACATTGGTTGCTGGCACCTAGAACTTTGCAAATGTTGCTTTCAAAAGAAGACACTGCCATTGGAATTTAGCAATGCAGACACCTACCCACTGCCTATCCTCCCCAGACAGCAAGCCTCCCTACTCCTCTCAAGACTATTAGTAAGCTTAATGCTCCTATACTGCTTCTTTCCAGTCAAGTCATTTTTTCCCGTGCTACTGATCTTTTACACAGACAGCATGTGGGATGCCGGGTGCACCATTTGGTTATTCTCACTTGTAGTTTCCTCTTATTTTATCTTCCGCTTCTCCTCCCTGGCCGTTCCCCATGTTTCGGGGTTGCATTTTATGTCCCCATTTGAAAAATGCGGTGGGCGGGGGGGGGGGCAATGCGCTTTCTTGCACAGGGCACTAAATAGTCTAGTTACGGCTCTGCCCAATAGTAAAGGGGATGAGACTTTCAAGCAGCAGGGCCTGGGCAATTCGACATCTTCTCCGACTCCCCGGCATCACCGTCTGTCAGTCTGACCCTGGCAGGTCACTACTGTCACCAGAATTAAAAAAGAAAAGAAAAAAATAACCGTGAGATTGCGCCACTGGAACTGGAACCCAAAAAAGGTGTTGATCTATTGCATGGGGAGATGCCGGGATGGGTATGAATGACTGCCAGACCAATGCCCAGCGGTTCAAATCCCGACACCAGAAGACCGGCAGGACTGAAAATCCTGATTGGTACGTATAGTAACTACACCTAACCCTATCCCCTCCCTAACCCTACTTTAGGGGTGCCTAACCCTAAGCTATCCCCCTAGTGCCTAACCCTAATCCCCCCTGTAAGTGCCTAAACCTAACCCCCCCTGTAAGTGCCTAAACCTAACCCCCCCCTTTCCTCATCCTAAACCTATCCCTCCCCGGGGGTACCTAACCCCCCTTCCCCTAGCCTAACCCTAACATTCCCAGGGGGGTGCCTATCCCTGAAACCTAAAACACGGCTGTCCACGTCTGGCACCCGGCTTACGTTTGTTTGGTATGCCGGGCGACGGACTCCCGGTGTAGGGATAATGATAGGTGTTTGTATTTCGACGCCTGTCATTAGTACCCTGTTGGGATTAGACAGTCGGGAAGCCGGCGGTCAGCATTTAGACCGTCGGCTTCCAGACTGCATCCCGAGATTTTGCTCCCCATTCATTTCCCCTGGCCCCCTGATTGGCATTATAATTAAATCTAAGCTCAAAAAGTGTTTAGTAGGGAATATATGAGAATTCTGGTTTATTGTATGATCAGGCGGGAATGTTATCTACAGCTTCACAGTATGATGAATCTACAGCATCACTCACAATGTGGCCAACAGCGTCACAGTGTTTTGGATACACTGGGGGGGGTTATGATATGCAGAGTCATAGCGTGGGATACAGCACAAAAGAAAAATATGTTTTACTTTTTTTAACTTATTATTTTTTTCACTTTTTTAAACTTTTAGTTACTTTTTTTTTATACAGCCCATCGACGGACAGCACACTGGATGGACAGCACAACCCTGGACAGCACAGCACAACCCCTGGATTGGCAAAGCAATTATAAATAACACAGCCCCCTGGACAGAGCACAGCACACCCTGCCTGGATTGGACAACACAGCCCAGTGCAGCACACCCCTGTATTGGACAACACAGCCCCCCTTGGACGAAGCACAGCCCTGACAGCCCGGGACTCAGCAAGCAAATGGCACCGATCACCACGGGGAGGGACTTATATACAATCTAAAACCCGCGAGAATCTGACAGTGGGATGATGACGTTTTGCCTTATTTTGGGATCTGAGTTAGGCGGGAAAACCCGACTCAGATTCCGGCCCAGATCGCAAAGTTCGGGTGGGTTCGGTGCTCAGAGAACTGGATCCGCTCAACTCTAATAAACGTAGTTTCATACTTGCTTAGACTTGCTCTTTTTATTGCATTATTAAGCAGTGAGGGCAGCTTTTAAATTCTCGGCACGGGACAGAGCTTTGAGAGTAAAGTCTATTTCCTCAAACCAAGGACTGTCCCAGTATACTGGTGTCTAAAATAGTAGATTGTTCAGTTATTTCCTACTTAGAATGGTCATAAAATAAGCTTCAGTAAGCATGGATTTTGCTCTGCTTATAATTGAGCAGCCATGGGGAAGAGAGCATTAACCTTTTCACTATATAAGATAATTGCTTTGGGTAATTAACCATTGGTGAAGAAATAATTAAACTCTAATGCAGCTTTTAACTGTTCAATCCATTTACAAAGGAAAAAAAAATCAGAGTAACTATATCCCTGCTTTTCTTCATGTATTTAGGTTCACTTAAATCATATTCAAGTTTATTTTAACAGTCGTCACATTTAATTGTGCATAACTCAGATAAAGTTTCTTCATCCTATCTCATGTTCTGAAGCTTTGTGACAGCTACAATCATTGTGCCAGTCACATGGATGCAATACAGGTCATGTAATTCCCCAAGCCCAGGGCCATGTAAGAATACAGACAGAGAGATTCCATTAGGCCCCAGGAAATTCAGGTTCATCATCCTTATCTTAACTGCTTGCTCATGAATTCTACAACATGTGGGCTAGACTAATGAGATGTACAACATTAATATAAATGGTAGACCACAGCCCACAAGGTCATTGTTTTACAAAGTCTGTGGACTTTGGCATATGATTGATTCTAAAAAAATTTTGTTCCACATGTGAACTGCAAATATGGACATATATCTGACTTTTCTGCTAATTAGACTCTGCATTGTTACACTAACAGCTATAGGTGATGTACTATAATTGGAGTCTAATTTCCATTCACTACATTGTACTATAGTTGGAGTGTTTTTGAGAACTGTTCTCATTTTTGGAAGTATTCCAAAGTGAAAAAACATTTTCTACTGCCTGATGCTACTCAAGGCACATATATTGGCCAACTTCTGCCACTCATTTCACCAACTGCATTCTGCAATAATTGATTATAGTAAGAAGTAAAGGGTGACATGAATCACTTCTACTTCTTTCAACAATAACTGTATTAGGATCACAGGCACTGGCACAGTGACAGTAGCAGGGGCATAAGAGGGTCAATGCTTTCTCTCTTGTTCCTACTTCAGCCACCAGGGCTTCAGCATGCAGTGATTGCTGGAATGAGTGTAGGTGGCAAATATCAATCTGCATTTCTTTTTTCAGATTATAGGGTACCAATGGCTAAAGTGTCAGGAGAGTGAGCAATCAAGTTATTGGCGTAAACACAGCGGTGCCGGTAGGAAGGGCGATCACAAAGTACCAGTATTTGGGCTTGCAAAAGATGTGCAGCCTTGTCCCCAACATAACATGGAAACGTCAATATTTATTTACAGTGACGTTACCCACTTTTAGGCAGGTGTGTAAAAAATGCTGCAAAGTAAGAATGCTTTAAAAAATAGAAGTGTTAATAGTTTATCAATTAACAAAATGCAAAGTGAATGAACATAAGAGAAATCTAAATCAATCAATATTTGGTGTGACCGCCCTTTACCTTCCAAAACAGCATCAGTACACTTGCACACAGTATTTGAAGGAACTCGGCAGGGAGGTTGTTCCAAACATCTTGGAGAACTAACCACAGATCTTCTGTGGATGTAGGCTTACTCAAATCCTTCTGTCTCTTCATGTAATCTCAAGACAGACTCGATGATGCCGAGATCAGGGCTCTGTGAGGGCCACATCATCACTTCCAGGACTCCTTGTTCTTCTTTACACTGAATGTAGTTATTAATGACATTGGCTGTATATTTGGGGTCATTGTTCTGCTGTATAATAAATGTGGGCCAATCAGACGCCTCCCTGATGGTATTGCATGATGGATAAGTAGCTGCCTGTATTTCTCAGCATTGAGGACACCATTAATCCTGACCAAATCCCCAGCTCCATTTGCTGAAATGCAGCCCCAAACTTGCAAGGAACCTCCACCATGCTTCACTGTTGCCTGCAGACACTTAGTATTGCACCGCTCTCCAGCCATTCGGTGAAAAAACTGCTTTCTGTTACAGACAAATATTTCAAATTTCTTCTTCAGGGTCCATAGGGATCCACGGGGATACCATGGGGGAATATTATGGTTGGAGACCAGATACCAAACAGTTAAAGCTTCAGCTCCCAGGATGCCTCGGGTCCTCCTCCATATATACCCCGCCCCTAGCCATAGGACTTAATTTGTTCATTTGGTGTGGCAGGATCAAGACGCACCTTTGTAACTGGACCACTCTGGCAGTCCTAAGCTTTTATTTTATGTTTTATTTTATTATATGTTTTTAGGTTGGCAGCACGAAGTGTCTGAATTAAGATGCATATACTGCGACTCCATCTACCTCTGCCGGGCCGCAACACCAGTAACTGGGCTGGTGATTTTGGTGGGTAGTGGCTAAACTTGCTAGCAGCAATGCTGAGACCTGGACTGCAACCGGATGCACGGAGATGTCAGGTAAGGTGATTCCTCGCTTATGGGGAATCGCTCGCGGAAGTCCTTGCTTCTGGTGTCAGAGACGCACCAGAAGCCGCTGCTGTCAGGGCCCGGGATTGTCCGCGTCCTCACTACACCACAAGGGACTTATCGTCTAATGCTGGGGATCGGCAGCAGACACTTCTGCTGCCACGAGGCCAGCGTACCCCGGCTGGTTACCACAGCTTAGGGGAGTTACGTGCTTCCCCGGCAGCTCCTCCCCCGACCCAGACGCAGTCCCTATGAAGGGTTTTGCACATCTGGGTTGTTCTGTCTACCCTCCACATGTAATGAGACACTCACGGTCCGTGCTCAGTGCGTCCTGTAGCTGTTGGTCTCAGGAGGGTTTGAGACCCTCCCTGTATATCTCTCCCTTGGTTAAGGTATATAGGGGGTCATTCAGACCCACTCGCGAGCGGCAGTACGCTCGCAAGTGGGTCGATGTTCCCCACTGCGCATGCACACGACGGAGGGAGCTCCGTCGTGCGCATGCGCGAGACCCGGCGAGCGAAGGACTTCCCTTCGCTCGGAGTGTCTCATCAAAGGGGGCATGCTGTCGATGATGACTGACAGCACGCCTCCTTTGGTGGGCGTGCCGGGGGCGTGCCTGCCAGACGGAGGCTTTCCCAAGGGAACGCCTACCGTCTGAAGCCGGCCCCACTGACATCACTAGTGATGTCAGTGGGAGTGATTTTGGCTCTGATAGAGCCAAAATCACTCCTGGCCTTGCGGTTGAGAAACCCAACCGCAGGCTTTCCCTCGCAGTTCCGATGGTCGCGATGGTCAAGACCATCGCGACCATCTTTTTGCACGCTCGTATATGCTGTGGGTGGTGACCCACAGCTATACGAGCGTCCAGGAGGACGCTCCATTTTAATGGAGGTGGGCCCTGATTCAGAGCGAGCGCTCTGGTCAGAGCGTCCGGCTCTGAATCAGGGCCATAGTGTTCTATATCCTACCATTCCTTTGTGTTTGTGTAGTTGATTTAGTTGATTTAGAGTCGATTGTAATTTTATTACATACAGTATGCATGGTATGTGACTGTTGCTAGCTGCTGTATTGACACTGTCCTTTATTTCTGTCTGTCAATTATAACTATCACTGTTTTTTTCTCTATCCTCTTGGGGTGGAGGTTTTTCTCTGAGTACTTCACATTTGTTAAGATTTTTTTTTTGAAGGCTGTCACATAACATTGCAATTATTGCCTTTATATTGAATATATCAAAAGATAAAGGAATATAGGAGGGGGAGCCCTCTGGGCTGGTTTCATGTAAATCATGTATGGATTATTGGTCCCCTCATGACATTAAGGATGGTTTGTGTGTTTTCTGTTATAAAAAGCCACCTCATCAGTCCAGTTTACCTGTCCCTGGACAAGAGCCTTCTTGTGTTTCCTCGTTGTCCCAGGTAATGAAGCAATTTATGGATCATATGGCTGCTTCCACAATGCCTCCTTGGATGGGATGTCCACAGCATGCTATGCTTGCACCTCCTATGCATCCTTCCTGGAAGGATGTTTATGACCATTCTAGTCAGAGTGTGGCATCATCTAATGTTGATAGCAGACTGGTAGTTACTAAGGCGCCTAATCTCAAGTTATCTTTTTATCAGTCTGCTCAACATATGAATTCAGACGCATCATCAGAGGGTTCAGATGACGCACAAGGTTCCTCTCCAGGGTCTAGCTCAGGGGAGGAGGACCATCCATCCACAGTGGATGTTCTTTCTTTGGTGTCATCATCCTAGACACTTAGGATGATGATCAGCTTATAGTAAGAAGGCTACATTGTTTAAACACCACCAGAAGGTGGTCAAAATGGAGTTTCCGATATCTAAACAGCTCACTGAGCTTATGGATGAGGCATGGGGTAACCCTAACAAACATTTTTATGTGAATAAGAGAATAACATGGTTGTATCCTTTCCCGGCTTCTGTATGTACTAAGCGGAAAGTACCTCCTACTGTGGATGCTAACTTGACACATTTAATCAGAAATGCTACATCGCCTCTTCCGGATGCATTCTCCATGAAGGATTCCACAGATAAAAAGATTGATACATGTCTTAAAACAATCTTCGTCATCTATGGCTGGAGCCTGGGTAGCCAAAGCTGTTGAAGAATGGAGAGTATTGGAAACTTCTCTAACAAATGCTACCAGAGAACAGATGATGTAAATCTTCCATATACGGGAAGTAGCTTCCTATCTGGGAGGAGCTGCAATAGATGCTGGAATTTTAGCTTCTAAAGCATCAGCAGCTTCAATAGTGCACTAAGGGCCCTTTGGTTAAGATCCTGGAAAGCTGATACAGGATCTAAGAAGGTGCTGGAAGTTTTACCTTTCTATGGAAAAGTACTTTTTGGAGCAGAGTTGGATAAAATAATAGCTACTCTGGAGGCTTCAAAGTCGGCAAGTCTGCCATCTATGGCAACTATAAACTCCTTCCGTTCTAAGGGATGAGCAAGAGAACAGCCTTCCTCCAAGATGTCTAGTTTTCGCAAAATATCAGGGCGACAAACTAAGAGGTCTGGCCCGGCAAGACGTCCTACTTCTAAGCCAGATGACAAACCCTCTTCCCGATGGGGCGGGCCTCCTCCAACAACAGATGCCTGGATCTGAGAAGTGGTCTCTTAGGGGTATGCCTTCACTTTCAGGAGGCATCCTCCCCAGAAGTTTTGCACAGATCCTCCAGCAGATGTAGTAAAGGCTTTGGCCCCTCAGGAAGCCATTCACTCCCTGCTGCAGGCAAGGGTAATAATCCCGGTTCCTGTGTCGCAACAGTAAAGGGTTATTATTCAAATCTATTTCTGGTTCAGAAACCGAATGGGGCTTTTTGTTCTATACTAAATCTAAAAACCCTCAGCAGGTTTATCAATGTACCTAAGTTTTGTATGGAAACTCTCCGATCAATTATTTTGGCAATGGAGCTGGGAGATTAAATGATTTCCCTGGACATTCAGGAAGCATATTTGCATGTTCCTATTATACCATCCCACCAGCAATTTTTATGGTTTGCTGTCCTTCAGCAACATTACCAATTTCAGGCTCTACCCTTTGGCCTATCTACTGCTCCCCAGGTATTAACCAAGATAATGGCAGTCATGTCGGCCTATGTCAGGCGTCAGGGAGTCAGAATTCTGCCATATCTGGATGACCTTCTGATAATGGCACAGACTCCGGTTGTTTTACAAAACCATCTTCAACTGACCATAGCCTGCCTACAAAAGCATGGCTGGATCATCAATTGGAAGAAATCATCGCTTTCTCCAACACAGCAGATGGTACATCTGGGAGTTCTTCTGAATTCTCAGGCATAGACGGTGTTTCTGCCAGAGGACAAGATTGTGGCCCTCTCATTGCGAATACGCAAGCTGCTATGAAAGCGAAGGGTATCCATTCTGTTAGCAATGCAGGTGATCAATGATATCCACCTTCGACATTTATTTATTTAATACCAGTTATTTATATAGCGTACATATATTCTGCAGCGCTTTACAGAGAATATTTGGTAATTCACATCAGTCCCTGTCCCAGTGGAGCTTACAATCTATATTCCCTATCACATGTACACACATACACACTAGGGTTAATTTTGTTGGAAGCCAATTAACCTACCAGTATATTTTTGGAGTGTGGGAGGATACCGGAGTACCTGAAGGAAACCCACGCAAGCACAGGGCCATGGTAGGAATCAAATGCATGACCTCAGTGCTGTGAGGCAGTAATGCTAACCATTACACCATC
Organism: Taudactylus pleione; assembly: GCA_031769625.1. Lineage (NCBI taxonomy): Eukaryota > Metazoa > Chordata > Amphibia > Anura > Myobatrachidae > Taudactylus > Taudactylus pleione. Next base: position 32,095,267 of record JAUIMM010000015.1, on the reverse strand, counting down.
TGTGCTTCCCATTTCCATTGCCTCCATTGCAGTGCCAGTATCGTCAAATAAAGTCCCAGAGGATTCTTCTTACTCCAGAGGTTTGTCACTCCCTCCTGTGGTGGGTGAGAAGGGATCATCTGAACAAAGGGCGTCCATTCTGGATTCCAAATTGGGTGCACAGACACCAGTCTTTATGGATGGGAGCAGTGACAGGTCATCACACCTGTCAGGGAAGATGGACAAATCAGAAAAGTAATCTGCCAATAAACATTCTGGAACTGCGAGCAGTATACAAAGCACTTGTCATGGCACTTTCTTTCGGTGACAGATTCCCTCATTCGGTGTAAGAGTGTTTCTGGTGTACTATTGCTCTTCCTTCTCCTCTTTCCTTCTCCTGCCTTGAGGCTTTTTAACTAACCTGAAGTCCTAAGGCTAGAGGCAGGGTATATATGGAGGAGGACCCGAGGCATCCTGGGAGCTGAAGCTTTAACTGTTTGGTGCCTGTTCTCCAATCATAATATTCCCCAATGGTATCCCTGTGGACCCTATGGACCTTGAAGAAAAGGAGTTATCTAGCTAAGTCTACCATAACTCTAATTTTTGACTCCTGCTGCCATTTTTCTGCACCCCAGTTCCTATGTTTTTGTGCATAGTTGAGTTACTTGGCCTTGTTTCTATGTTGAAGGTATGGCTTTTTGGCCGTAATTCTCCATGAAGACCACTGCTGGCCAGACTTCTCCGTTACTATACAATACATATGGGTTCTGCGCTTCTACATAAATATGGATTGCAATATGGCAGAGAATGAAAAGGTCAAAAACTCGATCTTAAACAATGTACATTTAATAACAAATAGAATTAAACTAAAAAAAATATATAAAAAAAATAAAAAATATTTCAATAAAATACACATATAAAATTACAATGAATATAAACATGCAATATCAGACATCCATACTTATAAATAAGGACTTGTAGTAGCCTTATCTCAAGCACCTGCTGCAAATGTCACAACTGGATAGCTTTGTGTGGATCATAATGACTGAGGCTCATTGAATTGTCTCTGTGTGAAAGTAGATAGTCAGCTTTTGGCACCTTGGTTTAGGGAAAAAAATGTCACTTGCAGCTGAAAATCCTGCTAAGGAGACATCAATCCTGTTTCCAGGGTAGTATCAGAAATGTCACTCTGTGTGGCGAGTCAGCCGCTGTTATTGTCTTACCTGGACCTGTATGAAATCACAGGTCCCAGCGCTCCTGCTGCACACTACGGCTGCTGCGTGTGCACAGTCCTGCGGTCTAGCAATCGAAGTAGCCGCTCACTTATGACTGGCTATAGGTAAGTAAATGAGATCCAGATCAAGTAGCCAATATATAAGCCAGTTAGACAGCAAGCGGTGCAGGAGTCTCTTTAGCAGCTAACACAATGGAAATCCAAAACAGCGTGACAAATGCTTAATTCAGCAGGTCAGTCCTTCAGGATGTCAGTATATATGGGGTATATTCTCAGACATGTTTCGCCACCATGGAGGCTTTTTCAAAGAGTAATGGTTTACCCCACCATTTGCCTTTACATAGCCTGTTTTGTATCCTTATTGGTCCTCAAGTAGGTTCTCAACATTACAAACACATGTGCTTCAATCCCATCCATTGTACTGAATGCATTAATGATTTAGTCATGTTTAAATTTCCGAGGTGCATTCACAATCAATTTATACATATATTAATACACATTCCAAAGTAAAATGATACCAGGACTAGAACTCCCAACCTCCCATTCACAAGTCTGATCACTTAACCATTATGCTACAGCTCCCACAATAAAACAAAGCCAGAATAAATAAACTTTACGGTGAAAACATTTGATATAGTAATCAGTCATTCTATTGAACATACCTGATACATCTTAAAGAATCATATCATATATACATATAGATGTTACAAGACTTCTATATAATTAAGGCAACTGGATAGTCTATTAGAGGCATATATCCAAGATCCTTATTCCATTTTAAAATAGTAACTAAATCCTTTGGCAAAGTACTTATGTATGCACATATAACCATGTAGATAATAAGTATTGTATCGTACAGTATTGTGCTGTACTTATGATAAAATGAAAATATAAGAATAATAAATAAAAAATAGAATATACAAACATAGGCGTTTGTTCTACACCACCCACAGGCTATACGAGCGTGCTTTGTGATGGCCGCGATGGTCGTGACCATCGCGACCATCGAAATTGCGAGCCGGAGCCTGCGGTTGAGGTTTTCAACCGCAAGCTCCGGAGTGATTTTGGCTCTATCAGAGCCAAAATCACTCCCACTGACATCACTAGTGATGTCAGTGGGCCGGCTTCGGACGGGAGGCGTTCCCGTGGGAACGCCCCCGTCAGGGAGGCACGCCCCCGGCACGCCCACCAAAGGGGGCGTGCTGTCAATCAACATTGACAGCACGCCCCCTTTGATCGGACACAACGAGCGAAGGACTTTCCTTCGCTGGTCGCGTCTGGCGCATGCGCACGACGGAGCTCCCTCCATCGTGCGCATGCTCAGTCCATAACATCGACCCACTTGCGAGCGGACAGCCGCTCGCGAGTGGGTCTGAATCAGGCCCATAGATGTCTATGAAAATACAAGACTGCAATGCAAAGTGGAATTGAACTCATGTCCTTTAGGACATAAGTCAACACACTGACATACTAAGCTATACATTTACTATATACTATATATACTAAGCTATATATATATATATACATATATATATATATATATATATACATATATATATACATATATATATATATTTTCTGTTGTCAGACTTCTCCAAACAGTAAATGGGTGTACCTGGGTCACACTGGTTTCTGCCAGTTCTAAACTGATGGCGCTGCTGGACATCTTCCAATTTCAAAGGGAAGTAAGCATGATGTATCTTTCATCTTATGCACTAAGGGCCTGATTCAGAGCCGCTCGTTAGCGGCAGTACGCTCGTTCACCGAACGAGCGAGAAAATTAAATTCCAGCGCTCGCTCGAAAGTTCGCTCATAGCTATTCTTCTTCCCCAAAGTCTCCCAACCCCTCCTCTAGCTAACGAGCGAGCAAAATTGCGACCGTCCATCTCCCAATTTGGTTGCAGGGAACGCTCGCACAAGTCCAAACCGGAAGTGGGCCTGTCAGATTTCGATTACCTGCTCGTTCATTCTGCATACATACTTTAATTGTATCATGCCAATCAATATATTAATTAGCTTAATTGCTCTTCACATGTTTGCCATCCGTTTTTTTTTTCTTTTTCAATAAACTTTATTGTTGTCCGTGTGTCTCATTTTACCCGCAGAATACGTCAGTTTCACCAATGGTTTACTTTATGAAAAAAACATGTTGTAACCAATTATCCTATTGTTTTCCTGTGTTTAGGATATTCCTATTTTCAGATTTAAATTTCTTTATTTAAATTAGCTTACGCATGTCACTGATTGAAGCCTATCATAACTCACATTATATTTTGGAGCCTGTAGGACACATGACTCATACAATAACCAATACAATGGTTCCTGTTAATTTACAAAGTACATTAGCTAATCAAAAGTTTTCTCTGGCCTTTATTAAAACTGTTTGTTGTTAAAAAAATCATTGCCATCATGAGAGCCTCCGCATTTACAACACGGGAGCTGTTGGTCCTCACAGAGGTCATGGACCGGAGGATCACCAGCCAGCCTCCCCCCATCACCAACCGGGCCAAGCGATCGGCCAATGCGGAGGTTTGCCACCACCTGCGCTCCCTCGGCTCACGCCGTAATATAGGCCAATTAGAGCGCAGGTGGTCGGATCTGCGGTGCCGCACCCCCCGCTTGCTGGCATGTTTTTGGCAGCGGATCGCTGCAAGTAAGTGTTTTTTTTTGTTTGTAGGATTTGTTTTCGGCCCTATCTGCGTGTGCTTGTTTCCAGTATAGCCCTGTTTGTTTTTTGCGGCCCTATCTGCGTGTGCATGTTTGTTTTCAGTATCGCCCTGTTTGTTTGTTGCGGCCCTATCTGCGTGTGCATGTTTGTTTCCAGTCTAGCCCTGTTTGTTGTTTTTTGGCATGTCTGTGTGTGCATGTTTGTTTTCGGTATAGCCCTTTTTTTTTACACATGTCTGTGTGTGCATGTTTGTTTTCAGTCTAGCCCTGTTTGTTAATTTTTGACATGTCTGTGTGTGCATGTTTGTTTTCAGTATAGCCCTTTTTTTTTTTTTTACACATGTCTGTGTGTGCATGTTTTCCTTTTTTAGAATGTTTGTAATTTTTTTTGTGGTGTAAATTTGTGTTCCACCCCCCCTCCCAAAAAAAATTAAAACATTTTTCCTTAATCATTTAGGGGCTGAACGCAGAATCCGGCCTCACCGCAGAGTTCGTCACCGGGCTCGGCCCCTGACGCCGACGACCAGTCCCAGCCCATCTCCCCAACCTTCCCCCAATTCCCCCTCCACCCCTGCCCGGCCAATAGCTGAGTCCCCTCCCTCTCCCAATTTGCACCACCCCCAAAATTCCCCCTCCCCTACACCCCCCCTCTCTTTTCTTCACCCTCCCCTCCACCACCCCCTCGATTTTCCGGCCCGTCAACCATTTCCGCCCTCTCTCCTCCCTCAACCCACCAGCACTGGCCCACCTCCGAGGAGGAGGAGGATGGAGGGCCTCCAAGACCATCCAGCCCAATGACCGGTATGTTTACCTTTCTTTTGTTGTAAAAATTAATTTTGAATTGGATATACAATGTCTTGGATATTTTCCACTGATACATATCACACATGTGAAAACACTCATTCTTGGGGTTTTTTGCTTTACCCTAACAAGGGTACTTTGTCCTTTTTGGGTCGCCTTTTTGTGTGTTCATTTATAATTTAGTATTGATACCATCTTAGCATTTGCCAGTACTTGTTTTTTTTTACCACAAAACTGGATCTTGTTTGCAACTAGATTTATTTGTTTAGTTTGTTTATTCAACTTATAATGTAAGGTGTCATTTCATTAAGGATCCCTTTTTTTATACCAACAGAGGATCAGAGGCGTATGCATGGTATGCAGGAGGGCTTGGCCGCCTTGCGTGGCCACGTCATTGCCATGCTAGTGATCCTGGACCACATGGCGGCGCTCCTTCGGAGCTGATTTTTTGTTTGTTTGTAATTTAGTTTTGTTTTGTTTTTAAAAAAAAATAAAATAGCGTTGTATGTTAACGAGTCTCATTTCTTGACTGAAAATAATACATTGTTTAACCTTCCATAAGTCCACTATTTGGTCATGTTCTTTAAAGTAAGGTAAATTAGATTGTACAAAGCGCTAGAAAGTATGTAAGCTGCCACATTAAACACCTCACCATACCAATAGGTTTGTGGAAAAACCAACAGTTTGTTGTTTTTCTTGTGGTGGGTAATGTAAATAGAAACTGAAACCTGCTTAGGCCTATTTTTTATCAAACTACTGATTCACCCTAATACCTTTGTTGTTTTTTCTAAGCCACAAAGCATGTTCAAAGACTTAACAATTTCACACATTACAGGATTCGGCATTATGAAAGGTGGCATTTTTCGAGCCAGGTTACACGTGCTTGTAATGTGTAAATAAACAGTCTTTTTAACGGAAAAGAAAACTTTAATACACAGCAAACACAAACAGAAAGTGAATTGTGACAAGCAATTCACACAGTGAAAACACACTACAAAAAACAGCCTACACCAAACACAAAAAAAACAAACAACACTCAAGAACTGTTGAAATAAGTAGCAGGCCAACATAAATCCACAAATGAGGCGATGAAATAATTTTTCCACAAGTTAGTTCCAATGTGGCCACATGTAGACAATTTAGTGGATCAGGTAGTAAGCATTGTTTTTACTAGGGATGTGCAGGCTCGGTTCTACTCGGTTCCGTTCGTTTTTTTTTACCGAATTTTATTGGGTATCAGCTGTCACGAGTTTTGGATAGCCAATAAGATTCGGTAAAAAAACCCGAACAGAACCGAGTAGAACCGAGCCTGCACATCCCTAGTTTTTACATGGTTTGAAAAGAAAGACAAGAAAAAAAAATGAAAAACAAGATTAAAAAGGCACATAACAATCGTACATGTAGACATTGGGACAATTAAGTAAATGTTTGTCAATAATTACCTGAAAAATCGGGCCACCACATCATCGCGTATGGCCCCCCCACATACTGACCTCCGACCAACCTCGGGGGGGCCATCCTCAGGTAAGGCATCCTCTGGCTGCATTGGGACACCACTCCTTATGGCGATGTTGTGAAAGATCCCACACAGGACCACAATTTTCGAAACCATAGCCGGCAAATACATGAGTTCGCCACCAGAGCGGTGGAGGCATCTGAATCGGCCTTTTAAAAGGCCGATACAGCGCTCCACCACCTGCCTGGTGGCTGTAAGTGCGGAATTATACTCACTTTGTGGCCCTGGTGTGGGAGCCAAATAAGGAGTGAGCAGCCAGGGCGTGCAAGGGAAGCCACTGTCTCCTGTGAAAAAACAAAACCAACAATCAGGATCACTGTGTATCAAGCTTTGCATTGGTTACAACTAAAGGTCTCCACTTACCCAGAAGCCACGCATCACCAGCTTGTAGGTTGTTTAATTTATGCCAAATCCCTGATTGCCGGATGACGAATGAGTCATGTGCACTCCCGGGTACTTTTGCATTCAGGGACAGGATCTGGAGGGAGGCATCACATACCACCATTACATTCAGTGAGTGATAGTGCTTTCGGTTCCTAAAAATGGCCTCCAGCCATGCTGGAGGCTGAAGTGGTATGTGAGTACCATCCACAACCCCTATGATGTGTGGGAAGCCAGCTAATTGGTAAAAATTGGCCTTCGCCACACTAAGGGAACCCATATCCAATGGCATGTTAATAAAATGATGGAGGTGCTTGAAAAGGGCCTCCATCACTGCCCTCAGGATCCTTGAAAATGAGGATTGGGAGATTCCGGCCACTATTCCAACCGTGGTTTGAAAGGATCCTGAGGCACAGAAATGTAACGCCGCCATTAATTGCGTAAGTGGTGGTATTGCTGTAGGACTGTCAATTTGCCACTCAAGATCACTCTCTATTAATGAGAGAGTGTCTATGATGATTTGTGGAGGAAGACGGTATCGTCGTAAAACCTCATCATCGGGCATTCCAAAAAGGGTGACACATGTTCTAAATATCTTGGGCCTTGCACGCCTACGATGCCTATGCCTGGGACGAGATTTAGGTTGCGTTAAAAGATAGGGGGGAGCACACATTATTTAGAAAATGAACCCTACATTGAGAGGACAAACAAGAATGGGCAAATTTATACCCAAACAAACATTAGTGCGGTAAATAGTTCGCATTTTGCCATGGAGAATAAGGAAACATTAGTGCGCTAAATAGTTCGCATTTTGCCATGGAGAATATGGAAACATTAGTGCGCTAAATAGTTCGCATTTTGCCATGGAGAATATGGAAACATTAGTGCGCTAAATAGTTCGCATTTTGACATTGAAAAACCAAGGAAATATATTTGCCAATAACTTGCGCTATATTTAGTGTTAATACATGATAGCAAAAAATATAAATAAGACATTAATGTTCAAAATATATGCGAAGACCAACACATCAAATTCTTCAAATAATGAAAAAATACAAACTTACCAAAAGTCGAACAATAAGTCACAGTCCAAAAACTTCTATGGGGCCAAGCCAAAATAACTGAAAAAAACAAAATTAAATATAAAAATGAAGAAATTCGGTTTGTAGATCCCTTATTTTTAAAACGACTTGAAAAAACTACTTACTCAAAAAAACCCAACAAAGAAAATATCCGCAAAAAAAAAAAACTATCACCAACTCCTCCTCCAAAAATCCGCCTCACAACCACTAATCCCGCCAACAATCCACGACTACACACGATACCTCCAACACTCAACACCCGCCACCTCGACTCGAGTTGCCCATAGCCATAAATAGTCTTTATTTTCCCGCTCAAATTAAGGACGGATCATAGGAGTGCACAATCAATGATGCGTACCAAAAATAAGGACGCATGTATAAATACGTCACTGAAAATCCAAAACGGTCTGGTGTAGTTCAAGTTGTTTGGATCAAAATGGCTACAGACCAGCAAAACGATGGCCAAGAGGCGCCCGGTAAGTACTTGTCTCTTTCTGATTAAAGGAATAATTAGAACCCGAATGTAGAGAAAGTTGGACATCTAAATGTAAAAAATGTGTTTTAAAAAAGGTGTGGAGGATGCCATGGAAGAGGCTGCTGGGCCGAGTATGCCAACCAAAGAAACCAAAAAAAAAGGCAGCCACAATTCACAAGAAAGGAGATGGAGGTTTTGGTACAAATGTGTGTTGACACCCTGCCACAGGCAGATCGGAATATGGGTTCAAGCCAGAAGTGGAAAATGTGGGAGGAGATAGCCAGTGCTGTCAATAGGGTGGGTGAGTTTGAACGTCTAGCCCGGGATGTCAAACGCCGGTACGTAAAAACTAAATTTTTAATATAAGTGGTTACAGGCCCCAAAACTGCAGGAATAATGAATTTTTTTACACCCACAGATGGACCGATTATAAATATCAGCTGAAACAAAAACTGGCAGAGAGGGCTAGGCATGCAAGGGGGACAGGTGGGGGGCCCACCCCTGTGCCAGACTTTGCGGCTCCTCATGTTGTCCCAGGTAAATGTTGTTATGTTACCAACTCAGAAATGTGTTTGTGACAATATGTAGATTGTAATGTTCCTCTTTTCTCATTTTTCTCACAGAGACACAGGCGGATGAGTCTGCTCCAGAGGGGAGCCTTGGCCGCAGAATTTCTGCTGGCTCTGCAGGGGAGGAAGCAGTAGATCCGGCTGGGGACCCTGCAGAAGCCAGTCCAGGGCAATCCCCCTCGCAGGCAGTGGCCCTCCTCACGGATCTCAATTTTAAATTGGATCACCACACAGAGATTCTGCTGAGGATGGACGCCAGTCTGCTACGGGTGGCGTAGGCCATGGAGCAAAATGCTGCGGCCAACGTGACCATTGGTCAAGCCCTGGTGGAAAATACCAGGGCCAACATTCGAATTGCCAATGCCCTGGAGCAGCTCGTTCGCCAGCACATGGTGGAGCCGGCCTCCCTTCCTGCCGGAACATCAGGATCATCCACCTCTGGCACAACAACAGCCATCCCTCCAAATGTGCCTAGCCCTCTGCCTAGTCCAGAGGCCACAACATCTGCCTCTGGAGAGGCCAGCCAAAGGACATCCCGGACCCGGTCAGGCTCCCACCCTACCCCAGCCAAACGGGGCAAAAAGCGATGACAGCACTGGCTAATTTTCCCACAATCCTTCTGTGCTTGACCCATATTCCTTAAGGGACAAAACTTCCCTCTCCTTTCTTGTGAATTGTTTTCAATGTGTTATTTTTTTTTGGCCAAATGCCACTCTTATTTTTTATTTAATTATGTCTTTTTTTTTTACGTTAGCCAGACCTGCAAACTGGCAAATGGCCTTGAAAATAAAAAAATGTGTGTAAAAAATAAAAACAATTCAAAATCTTCTCCATTGTATTGTGACATTATTCTAAAAATGATTTTTAGGTAATCCCGGCCCCAAAAATCCCAAAAAAAAACAAAAACAGGTTCCAAGGGGTTAAAAACCATTTAGGAGTTTAAAGGAACACTTTTCCTTAACAAAATGGATGTGAAATTTCAGGGAACATTAAAAATGTTGCTAAAACACAAACATGATGACAATGTTGTTGCAATAACAGAAAACCAAAATAAAAAAACCCAAATAAAATTTGAAACAAAAAATGGTACGCTAATTGATTGTCTAATCCTAAAATTAGCAGCTGAGTATTTCACCTGCGTACGGTTTTGTGCTACCAAAAAAAAACTAGTTGCTAAACACATTACAAGCAAGTTTTGTAATCAAAGTTGATTGCTTTTCTGGGTAAAAATGCAACATCGATGAAACATCGAAGAGGCACGGGGAGGGGGACGAGACCATCGACATTGTGGTAGAGTATACCAGACCACAAGCTGTGCGAGCTGTTTGAGCGGAAAGTGGATCAGACAGTGACGTATGACTCGTTCCGATCACATTTGCCGTTCGCATGACATAATTTAAGGACGCCCACAAAATGCCTCGACACGCCTGCGTTTTCCCATCTCCACCCCCATCACCGCCCAAAAACGGACTGTTCTGTCAATCACATTTGACATGTCACTTCCTGTTCGCTATTCGACGAACGACTTAAAAAAAGCTCGCAATCAGCCGTACGCACATGCGCTGTGTAACACCGGTGCATGCGTGGTTGCACAACATCGGAACGCTACGAGCGTACTGCTGCTAACGAGCGGCTCTGAATGAGGGCCTAAGTTTCCTTGGCCGACCACTGCGGCTCGCGAGCTTTCATCTCTATGATCTATGTAGTATATAAGGGATCATGTGGCAGACCCCATTTCACTCCAGCTGTGGAGACTGAACAGGGAGGGTGGGTAGTGTAGGGCTGGGAGAGGTGCTGGTGCTGTCACTGTGCTGTCTGCTGTGTCCATCCGAGCTGTTGCTGATCCATCTGGGCTAGTGCTGTGCTGTCTGGTGCTGTCTGCTGTGTCCTGGGCTGGTGCTGATCCATTCTGGGCTGGTGTTGTGCTGTCTGGTGTGTCCATCTGGGCTGTTGCTGATCCATTCTGGGCTGGTGTTGTGCTGTCTGCTGTGTCCATCTGGGCTGTTGCTGATCCATCTGGGCTGGTGCTGTGCTGTCTGCTGCGTCCATCTGGGCTGGTGCTGATCCATCTGGGCTGGTGCTGTATTGTCTGCTGCATCCATCTGGGCTGGTGCTCTGCTGTCTGCTGTGTCCATCTGGGCCCAAGTTCTGGACCCCCCCAAAGAAAAATATATATTGTCAATTTATTTTCTGTGTGTGTGTGTGTGCGTGTTAGGCCTAGCCGCACAAGATACAGCAAGTTGCAACCTAGTGCTGCCCAATTCCAGTCGTCATCAATCAGTGCTCCGGGCCCAAGTTCTGGACGCGAAAAAAAAAGGAAAATAAAGTGTCTTTTTTTGTCTAATATTTGTGTGTGTGTCTGTGTGTTCGGCTTAGCTGCACAAGATACAGCAAGTCAGCAATGCAACCTAGTGCTGCCGGACTCCAATCGTCATCAATCGGTGCTCCGGGCCCAAGTTCTGGACACGAAAAAAAAAAAAAAAAAGTGTCTTTTTTTGTCTAATATTTGTGTGTGTGTGTGTGTGTTTGGCTTAGCTGCACAAGATACAGCAAGTCAGCAGTGCAACCTAGTGCTGCCGGACTCCAATCGTCATCAATCGGTGCTCCGGGCCCAAGTTCTGGACGCGAAAAAAAAAGAAAAATAAAGTGTCTTTTTTTGTCTAATATTTGTCTGTGTGTGTGTGCAGTGGCGTACTGGGCTGGGGGGCAGGGTGCCTTCTGCCCCCCGGGCCGGTACATTCTTAGTATTTGATGGCCGCCTGGTTGTGGGAGTGAGTACTGCTTCAGCTCTGACAGGGGCTGACCAGCTATGCTGCGAGTGAGATCTAAGTTAAAGAGGCTAATAAAAAATGGCTGCCCCCATACTAAGCTACAAAGAAATGGCCGATGTCGACCAATGAGGAGCCAGGTGTTCATTCCCAGGATCCTTAGAGGCTGGAAAGTGGAAAAAGGGGGCGGAGCTTATCGGGGAGTCTGACAGGGAAGCTGAGATGAATAAGAAGTGTTATGGCACCCAGGGAGGAGAGAGACAGTGAGGGCAGAGGTGAGGAGTGCTCCAGAGTGCAGGAGAACATGCTTCCTGTCTTCTCTACACTTTTAGAAACCAGGTAAGTGGAGGGTGGGGCTTATATACAGTGTGTCTGTCTATCTGTCTGTCTGATCTATCTATCTATCTCAGGGCCGGATTAAGGGTTGTGGGGGCCGCAGGGCACCTAAGTTGTGGGGGCCCCATCAATAATATTACCATGGCCTCATGCTGCGACTGCGATGCCCCTTACCTTGTCTCTGGTCTCTCCACTGACACAAGGTCGTAGTATACTACTTCATGTCCGCAACACTGCTGGGAACCGACTGCAGACAGCGTAGCGGACATGATCTAGTACACTGCCAGGGGCAAACGCAAGATTTTGAGTGGGGCGTGAAAGAGAGAAGGAGGGAGGGATAGATGAAGTGGGAGACAGAAAGATAGAGAGGGGGGAGCAAGGGAGAGAGGGAGGTAGTGAGATATAGGCCCCCATTTATTAATGATTGCAATGCAATCTGGGCATGACATTACCGCTCATGATCGCATTTCAATATGCAGTCATAGCGCCCAGATGTACTATACGGCACATGCAGGGACACGGGTTCCAAAAGGAGCCCATCCCTGAGATGTGCACCGAAAAGATACCGGGACTGCTGCGCATGTGCAGTCATGCTGACTGCAAACGTACAGCCGCCATTGCCGGTGAGGGTTCCAGAGGAACCCTCGGCAGGTTAATTATGCGTAGTGTAGCTCATAGGCAGGGGCCAATAATGTTGGTAAATTTGGCAGCATCGATCCCCCATAAAGACCTATGGGGGATGCGGCTGCCTGCGGGAATGGAGGGATCGCAGCAGGTGTCGGAGATACCTACTGTGGTCCCTCCTTAATATATCCAGGGGAAACTTAATATTTGTGGTTAGCCCCCGAAAACTGGTGTTTTCAGGGATTAAACCTCAAATATATAATGATAAATGGGCCCCGTACAGAGGAAGGGAGGACAGCAAAATAGAGGGAGGGGGAGAGAGAGAGAGGGAACAGAGAAAGGGAGATAGAGAGAAGCCATGAAGGAGAGAGAAAGACAGATGGGGATGAGAGGTAAGGGGGAGAAAGGATAGGAGTAAAGAGAGAAAGGGAGAGAGAGAAGAAGGGAGAGAGAGAGGATGGGAAGGAAGAGAGAAAGGGAGAGTGAGCGACAGAGGGAGGGAGAGAAAGAGAGGGAGGGGGTAGGGAGAGAGAGACAGGGAGAGAGAGAGGAAGGGACAGAGGAGAGGACACACACACTAACCTGTTTCAGACTTGCAGCATCATGCAGTAGAGATGGCCATCTTAGCATGCACTCATGGGGGCGGGCAATTCGCGGCATTAGGCTTCCATCGTCAGTCAGCAGCCACGGACCGGTACATCAGTGACTGTGCTCATGTGCTTCTTGCAGCCCTGCAATGTCACAGTCACTGCTTCTGTTTGCTGCTGGGAGCTGGACAGAGTATGTATGCAGAGTATTACAGTATTGCAGAGTATGTATGCAATGTGGGGACCCCTAATGTGTGGGGGCCCCTGGATGGCCGCCCCGTGTGCCCTGCCTATAATCCGGCCTTGATCTATCTATCTATCTATCTATCTATCTATCTATCTATCTATCATATCTTGTATACAAGTTATATGTGTCAGTGTGGCATAAACTTTATAAGGGGGGGTGTTGTTTTGTACTTTATAATGTCCATGGGCGGAATTCAATTCAGTGCGATGCTGAATTAGACCAGGAGGGAGCTCACGGAGCTATTCAGTTCAGTGCGCTGTTACGTCGGAGAATGCTGGTTCTCGCCACCTAACTTAGGTATTTAATCGCGAGAACCAGCATTCTGGGACTAAAGTGCCAGCCGGCACTTTTGTAGAATTTCTCCTTGCATCCCCAGGGGGGTGCGAGAAGAAATCCTTTAGCCCGACCAAACATCGCGTTGAATAGCTTTGGGAGCTCCATCCCGGGGCTATTCAACATCGCTTTGAATTGAATTCCCCTGCATGTGTGTGGACTTAATGTGTCTGTATGTATGTATATTATTAGTGTTCCCACTAGGTACTTTTAGCAGGGCACTACGCCCTACCAGTTTTGTTAACTGTGAAATGCACCCTGCTCGTTTTGCGATCGATGAATTGCACCCCGCTTTGTCCGGGTCAGACACACACACTGTCGGACAGAGGATGTCATTCAGACCCGCACGCAAGCGGGTCGATGTTTAGGCCCTGTGCACACGCAGCGGTCGCACTGCGCGCACGCAAGCCCTGGAGCGAGAGAGAAATTCTCTCGCTCCGGAGCTCACTGCAAAAGAGGCGGCTGTCGATGGTGATCGACAGCTTGCCCCGTTTTGTAGGCATGGCGGTTGGGTGGTTACACAAACGGAGGCATGGTGGGGGGGTGGTTACACAAATGCCCATTTTGTGGGCGGCCGCACTGACATCAGCAGTGATGTCAGTGGGGAGCTTCCTGTTCGAGCAGAGCAGGAAGCTCCCTGGGGCTTGCGGTTGCCGAGACCCAACCTTAGGGTCTCGTCGCAAGCCCCGATGGTCTTAGTTAGCGACCAGGAGGCCGCACTTCAAAATACAAGCGGCCGCCCCCATTCAGAGCGACCGCTCGCATTTTGCGACCGCCTCTGAATGAGGGCCAGAGTTTTAGAGGAAGGTGGAACAAAGGGCCGACCACAGCTGCTCAATCCAGCCCCCAGGAGACGCACACAATAGATGGTATTTATTTATAGCTCTTTGTCATAACAATTTTACCCTGATATGCTTCATTTTCTATTTAAACCACACTCACATTACGGAAACCATGTCACGCCAAATTTTACATTGCATTTGCTAGTAGAAAAACTGGGCCACTTGCTTGTGTCTGCCCCCCAGGCTGAAAGTTGCCAGCCAGCGTGTGTGTGTGTGTGTGTGTGTGTGTGTGTGTGTGTGTGTGTGTGTGTGTGTGTGTGTGTGTGTGTGTGTGTGTGTGTGTGTGTGTGTGTGTGTGTGTGTGTTCGGCTTAGCCACACAAGATACAGCAGGTCAGCAACGCAAAATAGTGCTGCCTGACTCCAGTCGTCATCAATCTGTGCTCTGGGCCCAAGTTCGGGACCTGAAAAAGAAAAAAAATAAAGTGTCTTTTTTTGTCTAATATTTGTCTGTGTCTGTGTGTGTGTGTGCATGTTAGGCTTAGCCGCACAAGATACAGCAGGTCAGCAACGCAACCTAGTGCTGCCCAACTCCAGTCATGATCAAGCTGTGCTCTGGGCCCAAGTTCTGGACATGAATAAAGTAATAAAAATAAAGTATCTTTTTTTGTCTATGTCACGACGCCGTGCCCAGTCTACGCTCAAATATGCCAACCTGATGTAGCTAGGTTGTTGTGACATGGGTTTTACCTAAGCTGCCACTACGAAGAGTATTAAAATAGCGCTCTTACATTCGCCAGACACTTAAATCTCACTTAAACTCACAGTTATTACACAAAGATAGCATGGGCCTCTCCAGGCATGTGAATTCATTACAGCACAGAGATAACGCTGATAAAGTATTTGTATTTATTGAGAAATATCTCCAGGGTTAAATTACAGGAAACATAGGTAAATAAACAAGACATACAAATATAGGTAAATGCACAAAATGATTACAGATAAAAGAAAAGGATATATTATTAGAATCCTAAAGTATCTTACGCTGAGATCTTAGAGAATCTGGCCCTGATTCAGAGCTGGACGCTCTAACAGAGCGCTCGCTCTGAATCAGGGCCGGCCTTCTTGTTTTTTAGAGCTGCCTCCCGGCCGCTCGCATAGCTGTGGGTTACCACCCACAGCTATAGCGAGCGGCCAGGAAGATGGTTGCGATGGTCAAGACCATCGTGACCATCGGGCTTGCGACGAGACCCTTGTGGTAGGGTCTCGTTGCCGCAAGCCCCAGAGAGATTTTGGCTCTCACAGAGCCGAAATCTCTCCCACTGACATCACTCGTGATGTCAGTGGGGCCGCCCCCAAACGGAGGCGTTCACATGGGAACGTATGGGCAGCCACTCCCCCGGCCCGCCCACCAAAGGCGGCGTGCTGTCACTCAACATCGACAGCACGCCCCCTTTGGTACAAGACCCGTAGCGACGGTTTGCCCGTCACTATCCGGGTCTCACGCATGCGCACGACGGAGCCGGCTCCATCGTGCGCATGCGCACTGGACCACCATTGACCCACTTGCGAGCGCATAGCGCTCCCGAGCGGGTCTGAATCAGGCCCTTAGTGTGGAGGGAGACCACCATAGACCGACATGGGGAGCACTCCTTAGCTCTCAGCTACTCCCTAGAAGTAAACACGTAGCAGTGTGGACTGCTAAGCATTATAGTTCCATGACTTGCTCATCCCCCGGCAGCCCCCACCCTTTTCAGGCTCAAAAATACTGGTCTTTGTTCTCCCAGGGTCTGTGTAGATGCAAGTTAGCACAACTACAAGACCTGACACTAATATACCTCCCTGGACCTTTAGGGTAGTTTATGATAGGAAGACTGCTAGCATAAGGTGTTACAAAATGACCCTTCTAGCAGCCAGTGTGACTGCATACTGGACTTGCATCACATGGCCTCCTAGTGTGGGAGCAAACGTTACATTCAGGAAGCATTGTCTTCAAAGGCCAACCATCATCTTTGCACAGTCCTCAACTCTATTAATAATTATATTAATCAGTTTTGAGCCAGCAAGCTGGATGCAACCTTTTGGCCCTTTAACTTTATGAAAAAAAATTGACAGGAAACAAGTGGAAATAAATGTTATTGAGGTTATTAATACTGTAGGAACAAAAAGGCCAATTTTATGCCATTACTGTACGCCATCATTATGTTACCCTAACAATGCTTGCAGTATATAACAGAAACCATAATGAAACAAATGCAAAAATAAAATACATTAGTACTCGGTCCTCAGGACCCCTAACAGTGCATGTTTTCCAGGTCTCCTTACAGAATCGCAGGTGAAATAATTAGCTCCACCTGTGGATCTTTTAAAATGTGTCAGTGAGTAATGAGTACACCTGTCCACCTGCTGGGTGACCTGCAAAACGTGACCTGTGTGGGGTCCTGAGGACCGAGTTTGAGAACCACTGCATTAGAATTTTATTAGCTCTTTTTTCACATTGAATACTGTAGCAGAAATTATTAAATTATTTTTAAGTAGACATCTCTGTTGAAGTTAACAGGCTTGCTTCTATATTCTAGTTTGCCAACACAGTCTCACGTGAATACTGGATCATCACTTAACCATTACATACAGTATACTGTATTTCCCATTCTCTTTGTATTTATGTAAGTATAATGTAACAGTAACATTATAGACAGTGTACATCTTAGCAGATGGTTAAAAACACAGTCTTACCTGCTGCTAATAGCTTCTCATAAGAACATTTTCTCAGAAGAGCTTTAAAAACAGGTCTGAATTGTAAACACTAAGAGACCCGAGAGTTTAAATAGTAATGCCCACCAGGAAGAAAGTAAAAGGCTGACACAGTACATACACATAAGTGATTCAGACCGACTATGTGCTGTTGATTATCTAGCATAAGCACTCTCTCTGCAGATGCTTTCAAAGCCTGCATGGTGCCACCTCACAACACAAATGAATTTTGCATCCAAATGTACTTTTCCTGTTGTGCAGACATTGGTTGTGACAGCTGAAATTGTACACGTGAATTGGAAGAAAACCATGGGTGAGGGTAGCAAAAAAAAAATGGACTGATTTATAAAAATGTTAATAAGTGCTGAATTACCCCTAGGCACCTTGAGCTCTGTAAAAGCTTCTGACCCTTTATGGTTTATGTTAATGGATTTTTTTTCCTGGCACTCAGCTACGTTTTGACAAGATGGATCTCTTTACTATGGGTGCTGAGCACTGCACAGTTTATCCGCAGGCAAGATGAATGGCATCATTACTAAAATGGCATGCTGGGGATTAACCCTGAGAGTTGACTGGGAACAGTGGGATAGTCAGTCTCTAAGACCTTGTAACATATGTGCCAGTATGCCATGGTGAACTGGGTGGTTATACATCATTTTGCTGTATAGCTACAACTGGGAGCTTAGGAATTACATAAAGGCAGTGGGTTTTATGACTTTCAGAATTAGCTTTAGAATAACAATTCTTTATAAGCACATTTTTGAAGTTATTGTTTACAAAACAGGTCAAAGTATACCCTGAAGGGAAATGATGGTGTAAACTCAAAGTCTCTGGGGCTGATGCATTCCTGATGCCCTTTTGTTTGTACATGGTATGCTCATGTAACAGGTGCAGGGTTAATGCAGGATATTAATGCTGGGACGCACACTTATATACTCTCAGTTGTGCCATTGGTTAATACACTACACTACCAGCGGTGGAGATATAGTGTATTGGCAGAGTACAGCGACGGGACTTCTGTAGTTCTCCCTGCAGCAGCGTTGTGTGTAAGTATGTTTTGTGAGTGTGTGTAGTAATGTGTGAAAGTATGTGTGAGTGTGTGTAAGTGATTGTGTGTGTATGTCAGTGCCTGTGTGTGTGTCCCATGTGTGTGTGAGCCCCCCTGGAAGCAGCTGCAGGGAGAACTTCATCTCCCAGCAGCCACTTCCCCTCAAAGCAGCCCCATTGCCTCCCAGCAGCCCCCTTGACTCCCAGCAGCCCCCTCCCAAGTGTACAGATGGAGGGGAGATGACCGGGAGCCGTGGAAGTAAGGAAATTTCCTTGCCTTTTTTTTCTCGCACTGCGGGGTTGTCAGTGCTGAAAACCCTGCATGCATTTTTTAAAAATTGAATATCGCGGGTATCAGGAGCGCGCACGAGGGGCGCAAGGTATTTTACCTTGCCCCCAATTGAATATCCCCCATAGTCTCTCCTCTCAACAATCCCCTCATTCAAGACTGTCTCTGGTTACATATTAACAAATATAAACATTCCCATACTAACAATGTCTTGCCTGAAACCAAAAGCACAGGGTACGTCCCTTCGTCATCATTTTGGCAAGATTCTTCTCACTTACTATATTACCTGCTCATGGATAAAATGGTGCAAATTGCAATATGTTTAGAAATCTAGAATGGCCCTGAGTTTGGTGCTGGAGGACAAATCATTTGCACCTTTGTTGTCACATGCAATGTTGACAATGTCATTTGGGCTAAGAAGACCTAACTCATGATCAATAAAATGAGATACAGTTTTTCGAAGAAGCAATCGGTGACCCATGCCAGGGAAGTTGTCACAAGCCACCGTAGCGTCTTGTTTGACATCAGTACTCCAGGCAGCTCTCTCGCGCCTGTTGCTAGGAGACTAGGATGCCGGGGCTGCTACTCTGTGAGGTCCTCCCACCTTACTGCTCCATCACCTCTGCCTTTCTCCGATTGAATCTTCTTCCTTTTTTACTCCTGCTGGTTCTCTGCTCTGATGCCGGCTATAGCAGCCAGAACGTGCTTTCCGGTTCCTGTATGTGAATTCATCCTCGTGTGTGATCCTGTTCCTTCGATCAAGCATGTATCTCAGCAGTGTCAGTCGCCCGTCAGTGCTGGAGTCATATATCCGTACTACATCGTGTCAGCCTCAGCTGCACCACAGCGTCTGAGCGTACTAGCTGTTATCAACATCACAACAGTCTCAGTCGCACTTCAGTGTCAGAATGGACGTTTGTTATTTGACCTGCTATGATCTCCATCGCACTTCTGTGTCAGAGTGGACTATACGCTACAAACAAGCTCAGCCGCATTGTTGCGTCTGAGTGCACAATCTGTTAATAACATCTCGGCAGTCTTAGCTACATGACAGTGTCCGTGTGAACTTTTTATCTATTACTACGTCACAGCAATCTCTGCCGCTCAGCAGCTGCAAAATAGACTCTTGTATTTATATCCCCGCTGCATCAGCCCTCAAGGCTGTAACCAACCAAGTACACATCAGCCATCAAGGTTGCAACTAGCCAAGTATACATCAGCCCTCAAGACTGCAACTAGCCAAGTACACATCAGCCCTCAAGGCTGCCACCAGTTTAGCACACATCAGCCCTCAAGGCTGCAACCAGCCAGGTGCATATCAGCCTGCAAGGCTGCAACTCGGCCAAGGCCAAACTTTAATCCAGCACACCTCTGGTCTTCTGGAGTTTGTGACTGCCTCTACTGTGTGAATCTCCCCAGGGATTCATAACAGAAGTTAAGACAGATCAAAATCATTGACTTTGGAGTAAATTTAATAGGGTGCGAATTTGACAAATGTGCGAGATTCCTGTGACATCTCAGCAAGATTACATTCACCATATGTAATAGAGTGCCTGATGCAGAGGTGGACGCAATGTCAATATATGTGGATTTCAGGGATTATTTTTGTACTGTGCATGCATCTGAGTTATACTGCACATGCGTCCCGATGGACTAACGACAGTGGTCACAGTTAGGATTTGACACCTAGTGATTGACAGTCAGTGAGCATTTGTGGGAGGTAACAGTGGAGTGGTGAGTCAAACAGAGGTGTATTGCGACCATTTTGGGGGGGTATCTCAGTCTGCGACTTTATTTTTGTTGGCAGTTTCCCTGTCCCTGGCTGCTTAATTCGAATGGGCATTCTGAACAATCATAGGGATGCCCAGAGGATTGATGATGCAGAATCTTGCACCAACCGTTCTTGCACCCTATTACATTTACCTCTATATCTCTAAGTGGGGGCAGACAGCTGATAAGGAAAGTGCAGGGTGAGAACTAAAAGGGTGGAGGGCTCTGCTAGTAAGAGATTACAGTCTAAAGACTTTGGATTTAACATGGAGGTGAAACTGGGAAGAGATGAGGAGGGTGGACAATAGCTGTGTGTTAAAAATGTGAGGGAGGCTGGTAGGTTTTAATAACAGGTGTGTTTTCAGGGCACGTTTGGATCCCTGCAGGCTGGTAGACAACCTGATAGGACAGGCAATTGAGTTCTTGAGAAGGTGATCAGCACAGGAAAAGTTTTGGATGTGGCAGTAGGAAGAGGAAATCTGCAAAGAGGCAAGGCAACCATCAGAGAAAAAATAGAGAGGGCAAAGCAAGAGGGAGTGTGGATTGAGATGAGGTTGCATGGAGAGGGCAAAGCAAGAGGGAGTGTGGATTGAGATGAGGTTGAAGATGTAGGAGAGGGAGAAGTTGAGTGCTTTGAAGGTGAGGAGCTCAAAATGAAGTTTATAGGAGAAGGTGAGCCAGTGGAGGAGAGGTCGAATCAGATGACAAGCAAGGAAGATGATGCAGCAGTGAGGGCATATATGAGAGGGGGAGGGGGAGTGACAGAGAGTGTGAGGTTACAGTAGCCCAGGAAAGAGATGACAAGGGCATGAATAAGACATTTAGGGCCTGATTCAAAGGTGGTTGCTATGCCTATATTTGTGCAGTTGACAAACGTTTTTTTTGTACTGCACAGTCACACTGTACATGTGTCAAGATGGTTTACCGATGGTGGCCATAGTGAGTATTTGGATGCAGAGTGATTGTCAGTGAGCTATTATGGGAGGTAACAGGGTTGGCTAGTCAAACTGGGGTGGCTAGTTTGACGTTCTGTGGGCTTGTCGCAGCCAGCGAATGCATTTTTGTATGTAGTTTCACTGGCCCCGATGGTTTAGTTCCGACAGACAGATCGAGAAAATGGTCCCTAGAGTTGAGGAAGACAGTAAGCTCACTCTTGGTCATGTCATGCTTAATCAAGTGCTGGGACATTTAGAAACAGATCAAAGAGAGACAGAGATGAAAGTGAGGCTGGAGGGGAAGAGGTCTGGGGAGTTGAAATAGATTAATGTATCATCAGCATATAGATGGTGTTGTAGGTCAAAGGAGCTGATGAGGTCGCCAAGGGAAGTTGGTGTAAAGGGAGAAGAGAATTGGAGCATGTACAGAACCTTTCAGGGGTTAGGTTGAGGGGACGGTGATGTGTCTCTATTTGCAGTATGGTTTTGTACTTTTGCAACAATATTTTATGTATTTTTATGTATTTATGATGTGCTATTTTATGATGTATTGTTGCAATTCTTGTTTAAATAACACAAAGACAGTGAAGGAGTGGTTAGAAATGTACCGTAGGAGGACAACTATGAGAGGGCAGAATCATGGAGCCCAAAGGAATGAAGGGTTTGAAGGAGGAGAGTATGGTCGTTAGTGTCAAAGGCAGCTGATGGTTGAGAAGAATGAGAATTTGCACTTTTATAAACTCAAACCCTATTACACAACCCCATTGTTTCTAATTATAAGCTAAACTATCTCACGCCAGTCGCTTAGTAAAGCTGCTATTCAGATTCTGCTATACTACTCCATCATGCATTATGGGCTTTTTTTGGAACCACTTGGGCAAAGTGTATCTGTTGCAGAACCTCTGGTTACTCTGGCTGAATCCAACCTGCCATTTACTTTGGAAATAGACTTCTGGGTACTTGCAGAGCACTGATGTAGGATGGTGTGAAAGGCAGATGGGAGACTGGATTTAATTGTACTGTATATATATATATATATATATATATATATATCTGTAGACACTGGTACACAGCAAGGACAGGCTTCTCATAAGAACCAGTAGTATTTTTGTAGTAATGTGTTCATTGGCTAATCTTTCTCTTATAAGAATGTTTACATGTGCATAACCATACCATCAGTAGGTAATATAGTCATACAGCATAAATGAGCTACTTACTCTTTTACGTGCAGTGGCAGGGGATTTGGTAGAGGAGTGAATCAGCTCCTTTTATGTACATACAAGGTGCAGCATAGTCAATTTATGTTGACTTTACATTTACTTTAGTTGTAGGGATATGTCTGCACCCCTGTCCACATGAAGAGAGCAGCAAGGGGGTTCAGCCCCCTCTCTGTACTGGTGCTTCAAACCCTATATTGTACGATCTATTTTTCTCCTGTCCTACACAGGCTTACTTCCAGTGCCACCTCCAATCTGAATTCGGCTCAAGGAGCTTTCAACCCAATTCCGATAGAGCAGTCATTAATTTCCATAGGCTAGAGCTAAGTTACCATTTAACCTACTATTCCACAAAGTATGCCCTTCAACTATGCATCAAGAATGGGCCTAAGTAGCATGTATTATTGATGTCCTGTTTCCCTTCACGTGTTGTAATACATTGAATAGTTGGATTAAATACTTGCTTATAAAAATAGTTACAGCTTAGCTGGCCATTATGTAGAATTCTTTCATATTCCATATTCAGATATTTACTAGGGAGTGAAAATGACATACCTAATCACTGCTGAGATAAGGGGATAAAGCCGAGGTACAGTTCGGTATGGTAACTCTGGTGAGGTCCTTCTCTCTTTTAGTTTCTGGGTACACTCTAATGCCCATGGTAATGCCAAATTCTAACAAATATCAGTAATAACAAAATATTTCACAACCTTGTGCAAGTCTCCTACTCCTCCTCCATCATGGACCAAGCAAACAATTGCAGTGCTTCATGAGTGGCGTTTCCTATGTATGGCTATACGACATCAGCTGCTAATTGATCACTACCAGTGGTCATTTACAAGCTAGTGGATACACTGTCATGTTGAGTGTAGTGACTTGTCAGGTTCAACATCACGCACTGGTATCTCCCCTTTTACTCCAGTGAGTTGGAGGAAGAATAAATAAAGTAAAATAAATGTAAAAAAATGATACGTAAAATAAAATAACGACAGTAAAAAACCATCAAAGTCCCATGAAATTTACTTTGACTCATTAGACCCGAGAGTGACATAGAAATACTGGTCTGTCCCTGAAAGAACAGTTATATAAGCATCTCTTATCTGCATTTGGGTGGAGATGTACAGTATCAAGCCTAGGGGGTTTATTTACGAAGGGTCGGGTCCTAAAACCAGACATTTCTGATTGTCTTTATGCCTGAAATGTAAAAGGCAATGCTTTTACTATCCGAGGTTTGCTAGTAGAATAATTGCCCTTTTAAATTTAGGGAAAAAAAAAAACAATCCAAAGCGCCAGATACTTAATAAATCTATCTATCTATCTATCTATCTATCTATCTATCTATCTATCTATCTATCTATCTCATAAGAAAAAAAGCACACTTTGTCTCCCACACAATAATTAAACAAACATATTGGGCCTCATTTATTGAGTGATATTCTTGTTATCACTCATTACTCATCTTAAATGGTGCTCCAACCAATCAGCTCCAATCTGTCATGTGTTTGAAAAATGACAGTTAGGAGCTGATTGGTTGGGGTGGCTGTGACAGGTGTGGGGCAGAGGGCTGACTGTGACAGGTCGAGTGCAGAGGGCAGGCAGTGACAGGCAGGGATCAGAGGGCAGGCAGTGACAGGTAGGAGTCAGAGGGCAGGCAGTGACAGGCAGGGGTCAGAGGGCAGGCAGTGACAGGTAGGAGTCAGATGGCAGCCTGTTAAAGGTAGCAGTGAGAGAGCGGCCTGTGACAGGTAAGGGTCAGAAGGCACGTTGTAAAAGGTATGGGTCAGAGGGCAGTCTATAAAATGTAATAGTCAAAGGGCAGGCTATGACAGGTAGGGAGCAAAGGACAGGTTGTGAAAAGTAAGGGTCAGAGGACTAATAATAATAAATTTCGGATATAGGATCAAAGGCGCTATAGCAACATAAACTCACAACAATAATAATCAATTGTGCAGAAAATGATGGAAGAATGAATATCACCATATATATGGATTCTTTGTTTTTCTTTTAGGGATCCTCTTCAACGATTTTTCCGTAAGGATGGGTATACATAGACATAAAAAAAAATACACAAAACAAACCATGTGCAGCAATGTCTATATACAATGTCCCACGTGAGATAAATAGTGGAATGGTGTCCTAAAAGGGAAAGGTCCTCAATTTTTATCAGAACCAACGAACCAAGATTTAGGATACAGCAGGGGGAATATTCTTTATGTACTCCTGTTTGTGGTAGATAGTAGAGATTAGCGTACCCTACTCACTTCAATAAAGAGTTGGTAACGCTCATTAAGGTTTCTTTTTAAGGCAATACCCGTTCTGAGTCTCACTTCACACATGTTGTTATAATGCAGTAGAATGTTATAATGTAGTAGAATGTTATAATGCAGTAGAATGTTATCTTCAAACTATAAGTATTCACTCAGTTTGAATTGATTTAAATTATAAGATAATAAACGCACCCAACTCACAATAACATGTGGTCAGGACCCTCACATCAAGGTTTCTTTATATAACATTTGGTAGTCCTTCCTCGAAGTCCCCAATTATTATACACCCACACTCCAAAGTGTATATGATGAAAAATACACAATTTACAGTATTTGATATTTATTCACAGAGAAAAATGTATAAACCAAAAAGTGCTAATGTAATATAAGCACACAACTACAAAAATCCAAGTCTTCAAAAAGAAAAACAACCAATATCACAGTCTCTGGGTGTTCTTCTGTTTCAATTCCAGCCTGCTAAATGTTGGGGGTTATGTCTAACATCGTGTTCATTTAACTGTTTGGGGCTAATATAATACATTACAATCAGCGGCAACTCCTACCTATATCTCCCGGAGGGTGTGCTCTGGTGTCCATTGCCGGACCGGTCTGAAATGTGCGCAATTGCGATCCGCACATATCAACAAGCAGTTGCAGCCCATAGAAGTCAGACTGAAGTTATAGCAGGGGAGTGGCTAATTGCAGTCCAGACTGGCAGTCCCACCTTCTTCCTGGCACTGCCTGCCTGGCTGTGATTAGCAATGAGCACTTCCAATGGGAAGTCACTACCACTGCTAGGCAGTTCCTGCATGTGGCAAATGTCACTGGGGGGCTGCAGCCCTGTAGCCCCTAGGTAAAATCCATCACTGTACACAATACATTAATTTCACAGTGCTAAAGTAATACAACATGCACCAAATTGAAATACTTTCACCTTAATAAAATATATTTACGTTTGGAGGCCTGTTATATGGAGCCAAGATACATAGAGAAGTTGCTTTCTTTGCATTTGATATATTCTGTATATAACATTAATAGCTCATGAATATAAGATTTCTTATGTTATTTGATGTGTACAGTACTAAAAGCACATTCAGGCATACTTATGAACTCTTGCACATTAAATGAGCTTCACATTGGGAATTGCTGTTGATGAATTCTGAGAGGTTTATCATTTGATCAATTGGTCCCACTTATTTATATCAATAGTGCTTACATTTGTTTCTGCTGCTTACAATCTACTGCTTCCTTTATGCCAGACACAGTTATATATTATGAATGAAGCTTTATATTTTTATTCATATATACATTTAAGATGGTTATTGCTTTCTGCATCACTAGACATCGGTTGTAAGCCACAAGGTTTCTGAGCTCCTTTTAAGACTATAAAATAAAATAAAAATAGTTTTACAAAATACAGGGTTTTTTTTAATTAAGATATTTCAAATATTTTCTGGTAACCTGTAGGAGAGCACAAATGCGTAGAAAATGTAAAAGCCTGTGAGATGTGGGTAGAGGGGAGACTGTAGCTGCTGATTTTAAAGCAGCAATTTTTATCAAGTAAAAACCAGTTTGCTTTTGCTTTAAAACAATTGCCACTTTAAATCTAGCAGCTACAAAATCAGATTTACTGCCAAACTACGGCAACATCTCCACTTCTATAAACCTGCACTTTAGTAAATATACTCCTTAGGGGTCTATTTACTAAGCACTGTTAGGAGATAAAGTAACTTATAATTAATAAATACAATAAATAAACTGCCACAATTTCCTTGGCTGCCTTTTAGCCAATCGTCCTGTTAAAAGTAAATATGGTGCGCTTACACTATAGGTAATAAATGTATTTCCTCTTTAAACACCAATTTCATGTGTAAAGTGTGGCAAATTTCAATTTCATTTAAATATATGCATTTGGAAATGTCTTATTCAAAACCCTCTTCTTCTAAGATTCCACCTAATCACATGTACATAGGTATCATCCTCATGCCTTTGAAACTGTAATAGGATTTTAATTTGACATTTAAAGGTAACATTCATCATTCATTCAGCCAGGAGAGATGTTGGAAATATGTAATCTATTTAACATTCATCTCCGACATCAAGTCAGAGTAAGTGATGTGCTGGCCATTGCTGGTCAAGAAAATAGTGGATACAGCTGAACCTAATACCTGTCATGGTTTTAATGTGTCATGAGTTTAAAACCCTGACAGGCATTACCTCACCGCATGGATACATCTGTAATTAAAAAGATTTATTCTGGATGATGTATGTTTGTTTATCCAGCATATTACGTAATAGTACATTTACTTGCACAGTCAGAGAGTTAAGGGGCCCATACACTAGCAACGGATGGTCGCGTACCTGCGATCCAGATATGCCGGGTTGCAGGATCGGTGAAATCCAACAGATGTGCTGATCATGATCAAAATTTAACATTATAATTTCACCACTCCTCCGACGGATCGGATAACATAGTTTGCCACCGGTCGGCATTTCCGACCGGCGCATCAGCGTTTCCGATCCCAGAGCAGGATTGGTCAATACGTCGGCTGGTGTATGATGACCACGACTTTATACAGTATTAATGACTACTGGTCACCTCTCTCAGAGCCATTCATGGACTTTACCCTTCACTCTATCGTCAATAAATGTGCCAGAGGGTTTTTTCGTAGCCTGCATGTGTCTCTCCTGCTCAAATGCATAGAGTCAGGCATCCAATGATGTCACCACAAGGTTACTTGAGGTGAACCTTGTGGTTACATCATTGGATACAATGTTCCGGTTCCCACCATAGACTTCAATAGAGATTACTCACCATTGAAGTCTATGGAGGAGACAGGCTGACCGCCCACACAGCCAGGGGTGTAGGGAGGGCGGCTCCGGTGGAGCGCAAGCTCCAGGAGCCGGAAAAGGCAGAGGGTGCAGAGTCCGGCAGGTGTCTATTGCCTCTATTGAGAGATTGCCGTGCCAGACACACACTAATTAATTCTCCTGGCCCGGGTCCCAACAGATTGCGCAACAGCCCCTTCAAGTGACACTGCCTATCCAGTCTATATACCTACACTCTGGCCAGCAGATGTCAATCGGGAGGCGGGGCTTAGGTCCGGTGGCAACGGGGGCGGGGCTTGAATCTGGGGCGGAGCTTAAGGCCAGATCTGCCGGGGACTGCACACACAAAGAAGCCGCGAATGTACCCACCACAATGAATAAAAAAGGGAAAAGAAAAAAAATCTAAGAGGTGCGTGCTGGCTCCTTCTGTAATGTATAATTGTTGTGTTTATATATATATATATATATATATATATATATATATATATATAGTCTGCTTGTTCTGCTCTCAGGATACATGCTTTTCAATCACTTGGATACAAGCTTTTCTGATACTAAATCCAGGAGTCCTGGGGCTGCCATGTCACGCTATTGGAACACTATATATATATATATATATATATATATATATATTTATATATATATATATATATATATATATACAGTCAGGTCCATAAATATTGGGACATTGACAGAATTTTCAGATTTTGGCCTCTATTCACCACCACAATGGTTTTGAAATGAAACAAACAAGATGTGCTTTAACTGCAGACTTTCAGATTTAATTTGAGGGTAATTATATCCAAATCGGGTGAACGGTGTAGGAATTACAACGGTTTCTATATGTGCCTCCCACTTTTTAAGGGGCCAAAAGTAATGGGACTATCAACTCAAAAGCTATTTCATGGACAGGTGTGGGCTATTCCCTCGTTATTTCATTATCAATTAAGCAGGTAAAAGGTCTGGAGTTGATTCTAGGTGTGACATTTGCATTTGACATCAGTTGCTGTCAACTCTCAATATGAGATCCACAGAGCTGTTACTATCTGTGAAGCAAGCCATCATTAGGCTGAAAAATCAAAACAAACCCATCAGAGAGAGAGCAAAAACATTAGGTGTGGCCAAATCAACTGTTTGGAACATTCTTAAAAAGAAAGACCGCACCGGAGAGCTCAGCAACACCAAAAGACCCGGAAGACCACGGAGAACAACTGTGGTGGATGACAAAAGAATTATTTCCCTGGTGAAGAAAAACCCCTTCACAACAGTTGGCCAAATCAAGAACACTCTCCAGGAGGTAGATGTATGTGTGTCAAAGTCAACAATCAAGAGAAGACTTCACAAGAGTGAATATAGAGGGTTCACCACAAGATCCAAACCATTGGTGAGCCACAAACACAGGAAGACCAGATTAGAGTTTGCCAAACAACATCTAAAAAAGCCATTACAGTTCTGGAACAACATCCTATGGACAGATGAGACAAAGATCAACTTATACCAGAGTGATGGGAAGGGAAGAGAAGGAAAGGAACTGCTCATGATCCAAAACATACCACCTCATCAGTGAAGCATGGTGGTGGTAGTGTCATGGCGTGGGCATGTATGGCTGCCAATGGAACTGGTTCCCTTGTATTTATTGATGATGTGACTGCTGACAAAAGCAGCAGAATGAATTCTGAAGTGTTTCGGGCAATATTATATGCTCATATTCAGTGAAATGCTTCAGAACTCATTGGACAGCGCTTCACAGTGCAGATGGACAATGACCCGAAGCATACTGCAAAAGCAACCAAAGAGTTTTTTAAGGCTAAAAAGTGGAATGTTATGCAATGGCCAAGTCAATCCCCTGACCTGAATCCGCTTGAGCATGCATTTCACTTGATGAAGACAAAACTGAAGGGAAAATGCCCCAAGAACAAGCAGGAACTGAAGACATTTGCAGTAGAGGCCTGGCAGAGCATCACCAGGGATGAAACCCAGCATCTGGTGATGTCTATGCGTTCCAGACTTCAGGTTGTAATTGCCTGCAAAGGATTTGCAACAAAGTATTAAAAAGTGAAAGTTAGATTTAGGATTGTTTAGTTTGTCCCATTACTTTTGGCCCCCTAAAAAGTGGGAGGCACATATTGAAACCGTTGTAATTTCTACACCGTTCACCCAATTTGGATGCAATTACCCTCAAATTAAATCTGAAAGTCTGCAGTTAAATCACATCTTGTTTGTTTCATTTCAAAACCATTGTGGTGGTGAATAGAGGACAAAATATGAAAATTCTGTCAATGTCCCAATATTTATGGACCTGACTGTATATATAATTTATATATAAACACAATATACATATATATATATATATATATATATATACATACACAACTGTAATCTTTGGATATTCTGCACCCCCATAGGTCTGGTGCAATGTCCAATGATGCGTTTTAATACTCATGACCAGGGCCGCCTTCAGATATCGTGGGACCCCTGTGGGAGGCAGGCAGAGAGGATGCTCCCGGCTGTTCGATTGTGCTATAGGCTAGCAGCACAGAACAGGCTGGGAGGATCCACTCTGCCTGCCTCCCACAGCCAGCCAAATACATAGCAGCAGCGACGGGCGTTTGGAGAGATAGTGAGAGGATATACTGTAGGGGTGAGCGCGGGCGGTCGCGGACCCCCGGCTGAGCCTGGTCGTGAAAGTAAGTTTAGCAGGGTAGAGGTAGTGGACAGGCGGTAGGAGGAGCGGGTGGGCCCTCAGAGTGCCCGGGCCCGGGACTCCAGGCTCGGCAGTCCCCCCCTGATGGCGGCCTTGCTCATGACGGTGGCTGAGTGCTGCAGTCGGTGGGTGTCTTATCAGGAAAACCATCAGCTGTGCCGTTAGCATAGAGTAGCGTCTGTGTATTGAGAGATGCTATTGTGGCTGTAGTGCCTCCCCCTCTGAATCAGGCCAATAATGTATAGTATGAAACCCACAATATGCTGCTCTTATTTCACATTATTTATTAATAAATGACCAAAATTACCGATGAGATTAAGGGTCACGTAGAAATTTTGTCCCTGTCGACAAAAGATCGACATGCAAATGGTCGACATGAAAATTCTCGACACGTGAGTTTTGTTAGGGTCAGGCATTTACCGGATGGTTAGGGTTAGGCACTTACCTCAATGGTTAGGGTTAGACACCAGGAGGGAGGGCTAGGGTTAAGCACTTACTGGAGGGTTAGGCACTAGAGGGGATGGTTAGGGTTAGGCACCAGGAGGGAGGGTTAAGGTTAGGCACCAATGGGAGTGTTAGGGTTAGGGTGAAGTTTAGGGTTAAAAAAAAAAAAACATGTGTCAACCATTATCTTGTCGACCATTTGCATGTCGACCTTTTGGCCATGTCGACCATTTGTACCGTGCGACCTTCTTACATGTCGACCTTTAGTGTGTGACATAAGGTCGACATGCAAATGGTCGACACGTTATTATTTTGTTTTGTTAGGGTTAGGTTTAGGGTCAGGCACTTACCGGAGCGTTAGGGTTAGGCACTTACCAGAATGGTTAGGGTTAGGCAATTACCCCAACGGTTAGGGTTAGGCACCAGGAGGGAGGGTTAGGGTTAGGCACCAAGGGGAGGGTTAGGATTAGGGTGAAGATTAGGGTTAAAAAAAAAACATGTAAACCATTATCATGTTGACCATTTGCATGTCGACCTTTTGACCTTGCTGACCATTTGTACCTGTCGACCTTCTTACATGTCGACCTTTAGTGTGTCGAAATTTTGTCCCTATCGACAAAAGATCGACATGCAAATGGTCGACATGAAAATTGTCCACACATGAGTTTTGTTAGGGTCAGGCACTTACCAGAACGGTTAGGGTTAGGCACTTACCTCAATGGTTAGGGTTAGGCACCAGGAGGGAGGGCTATGGTTAAGCACTTACTGGAGGGTTAGGGTTAGGTACTAGAGGGGATGGTCAGGGTCAGACACTTACCCCGACGGTTAGGGTTAGGCACCAGGAGGGAGGGTTAAGGTTAGGTACCAATGGAATTGTTAGGGTTAGGGTGAAGTTCAGGGTTAAAAAAAAACATGTGTCAACCATTATCATGTCGACCATTTGCATGTCGACCTTTTGGCCATGTCGACCATTTGTACCGTGGGACCTTCTTACATGTCGACCTTTAGTGGGTAGACCTTTTGTCCCTGTTGACAAAAGGTCGACATACAAATGGTCGACACGTGATTTTTTTGTTTTGTTAGGGTTAGGGTCAGGCACTTACCGGAGCGTTAGGGTTAGGCACTTACCAGAACGGTTAGGGTTAGGCACTTACCCCAACAGTTAGGGTTAGGTACCAGGTGGGAGGGTCAGGCACTTACCGGAGCGTTAGGGTTAGGCACTTACCAGAACGGTTAGGGTTAGGCACTTAACCCAACAGTTAGGGTTAGGTACCAGGTGGGAGGATTAGGCCTTACCGGATGGTTAGGGTTAGGCACTACAAGGAACGGTTAGGGTCAGGCACCTACCCCGACGGTTAGGGTTTGGCACCAGGAGGGAGGGTTAGGGTTAGGCACCAGGAGGGAGGGTTAGGGTTAGGCACCAAGGGGAGGGTTAGGGTGAAGTTTAGGGTTAAAAAAAAAATTGTGTCAACCATTATCATGTCATCCTTTGACCATGTCGACCATTTGTACATGTCAACCTTTAGTGTGTCAACCTTCTGTCCCTGTCGACCTATTGCCTGTCTAACATCTGGTGTCTATCTAGACATTGTCTACCTTTTTACTGTAGATCTTTCAATCTATGGCCCTCATTCAGACCCGGACGCAAGTGGCCGTTCGTATGTTCGGCGTACGTACACACATATGTAAATTCAAGCACTCGCTCGTATTTTCGAACGCAGCTAACCATCCTCCCCAAACTCTACCGACCCCTCCTCTAACTAACAAGCGTGCCAAATATCGAGCGTACATCCCCAAAGTGGCTTGAAGGGAACGCACGCACAAGTACAAACCGGAAGTGGGACTGTCAGATTCCGATTACCTGCTCGTTTATTCTGCCTACCTCCCTCAATCGTATCATGCCAATCAATATATCAATTAGCTTAATTGTTTTTTTGTTTTTTTTTGGGACAATGCAATAAACTTTACTCTTGTCCGTGTTTGTGTTTACCCGCAGAATACGTACGGCTTAAACATTCGCTTTTCTTTGTCAAAATACATGTTAGAGCCAATTAAACATTTGTTTTATTTGTTTTTAACCACGCATATTTTCCTGGGATCATTTCTTTATTTAAATTTGCTTACGCATGTCACTGCATCAAGCCTATCATAACTCTCAAGAGATTTGTGGCCCTGTCGAACACATGACTCATACACTAACCAATAGAATTGGTCCTGTTAATTCCCCAAATACATTAGCCAATCAAATTTTTTTTCGGGTCTTTATTAAAAATGATTTTTAGAAAATACATCATTACCATCATCATCAGGCGCGAGCTGCTGGTGTTAACCGAGGTCATGGACAGGCGGATCACCAGCCAGCCTCCACCCATCACCAATAGACAAAAGCGTTCCGCATATGCGGAGGTACGTGGCTGCCTGCGTTCCTTTGGCTCACGCCGCCAGATCGGCCATCTGGAGCGCAGGTGGTCCGACCTGCAACGGGGGACGCCCCGCTTGCTGGCATGCTTTCGCATGCAGATCGCGGAAAGTAAGTTTTTGTGACTGTGGTTTTCATGTTTTTCTTTGTACTCATATGTGCATGGCCATGTTTTCATGTATGTCCTATTTATTGATTGTACTCATATGTGCATGGCCATGTTTTCATGTATGGCCTATTTATTCTTTGTATTCATATGTGCATGGCCATGTTTTCATGTATGGCCTATTTATTCTTTGTATTCATATGTGCATGGCCATGTTTTCATGTATGGCCTATTTATTCTTTGTATTCATATGTGCATGGCCATGTTTTCATGTTTGGCCTATTTATTCATTGTACTCATATGTGCATGGCCATGTTTACATATTTGTGTTGTCATAAATTAGTGTTTAACTAGGTCTGGGTTGAAAATAACCACAATTTGATTAACATCTTTTAGGGGCAGAGCGAAGACTACGGCGTCATCGGCGTCAAAGACGGCGCTCTCGGCCCCTCTCCCCAACCCCAAGCCAAACCTCAACACCCCCAAATTCCCGTATTTCCCCCTCCTCCCCAGCCTGCACAGACCCTGTGGAGGATGTTTCGGGGCTCCTTCCCCTCCATCCCAATTCCCCCTCTCCTCCAACCACCCCTCTTGTAACTACCCCCTCCCCTGAATCCCAAATCACCCCGCCAACCTCGTTGGGGAATGTAGGCACCTCCGAGGAGGTTGAGGGAGTGGCTTCTGGAGCGGGCGTTAGTTTGAACGGTATGATTTTTTTTTTTTTTAGTTTTTTGCAAAAACTGTTTGTATGTAATCATGTGTCTGTGCCTTTTTTTGTGTTGTTTGTGAGAATTTGTTGTAGTTTTCGGTTTGTCTTTACCTTTTACTGCTGATTTCCCCATACACATATCACACCTGTCAGAATCTGATTTTTTTACTTGTAATTTTTTGGGGGACCATTTTTGGGTGCTTGGTATTTTTGGGGTAATTCTGCTTTGGGTCACAATATTGACATTTTTGGTTAGCTTTGTTTGGCTTGTTTTTTAATGTGGTTTCATTATTGATGTATTAAGCCCCACACTTTTCTAACCCACAGAGGAACAGAGGCGTATGGCGGAATTAGCCGGATGTTTTCGACGGATGCGTGCCCACGTCATCGGGCTGCTGGTGGTCCTTGACCATATGTCGGTCATCCTGCGTCACTAATTTTTTGATTTCATTTTAAAAAAGTTTTCTAAATTAAAAAATTAATCTTAACGTTCTGTCTCATTCCTTGTTTCCAAATCAGAGATTGTTTACACTGACATAAGTAGACTCTTCCAGCAATTATTTGCAATTATTGTCACTAAGATTGTGTGTTGTATTTTTAGGAAAACAGGCACAAGAAACACCTAACAGTAACAATCTGATTGGCCTTTTTTGGTTTTTGACAATTTATATATTACTACATTTCACAGGTTCCAATTTGGGGGGCAACCTGCTTAGGCCGATATTACAAAGCCAACTGATTGTACAGGATTCCTTTTGGTGTTGGTTTTGACCCAGAAAACATCTTAAATTTTAGCTCAACTTGCGTCATTACAGGATTACCCCTTAGTAAATTTTAACGTGGGTGAACCTGGTTACACTTGCTTGTAATGGGCAATAAAATGACCAAAATTACACTCTCAAAACATTTATTCACAACATAACTAAAATAACAAAGTGTTCACTCACAAACAATACACACAGTGATAAACAAAAATACAACCCATACAACAACATCTTAAAATAAAAAAGAAAAATCAAGAACTGGTTGACGAAGGACCATGATTCCACAAATGTTGCGTTGCAATATGGGTTCCAGAATATATTTCCAATGTGTCCCCATGAAGGTTTTTTTAGGGTAGCAGGAAGTGGTCATCGTTGGAGTCCCAAAGATTATGAAATCAAACAGAAGATGGAGAAAAAAAAAAAAATAATTAGACGCCCAAAAACGCCCTGTTCTGTCAATCACATTTGACATGTCACTTCCTGTACGCTATTTGACGAACGAGACAAAAAAAGCTCGCAATATGCCGTACGCACATGCGCAGTGTTACACCGATGCATGCGCGCTTTCTCAACATCGGAACGCAACGAGCGTACTGCTGTTATCGAACGGCTCTGAATCAGGCCCTATAACCGTTGGATGTATATCTTTATACTGTATCCATATCCATTTTTGTATTGTATTGTTTACTATTATGCTTAATCAATAAAAATAATATAAAAAAAGAGGGCGTCGGCGTAGCTGGGCTCTGAAACGCTGCATGTCTCCTCCCCCTAAGCGCATGATGTCATGACATCGCATAGAGGGGTCAGGCCAGCCAGCACCAGGAAAGTTCAGTACTGAACGGAGTATCCTAAGGACGCTCCGAGCGGCTGCACAGACTGCTCCAGGCGGCATTGTTGCAGTGATACTGGCTGCAGAGTGCCATTCCAGACACCCTGCGAGCCATAAGCAAGGGCCGTGGGACAGAGCTCTGTGCGACAACATACGTTGCACACCCTTCGTTATGGCCCTGCAAGAAGGGAATCATGTGTCTTCCATTTACTATCAGTACTGTATATCATTGGATTATGTTAGGCCTAGACAAATCCAAAGAGCGTAAAATATTGCCAGTGGCGCCTAACTCCTGGGAACCATTTTTATTGGAGTCAGTGGATGCACGTTACGTAAAATTGTATGGAATGGAATTTGTAAATTATTTTATTAAAATGATATGGAGTGGGCCATGTTCTATCTAAGAAAATACGTTTGTGACCAGAGGTGGGGCTGCAGCGCAGACCAAAATTTAAATAGGGGAGCCACACCAACTGCCAGTGAGTCCCGCCCGGCGATGTTTGGCAGCGTTTGGAAAGGCAGTTGGTGTGGCTCCCCTATTTGAAGTTTGGACTGCTCTGCAGCCCCGCCTTTGGAGCCGCCTCTGTTTGTGACCCTTGTGAACTACTTCTAATTACTTTGCCTGCCGTTCAGTCGACCTTGCTACTAATATAAGAGGCACTTACTGTACATGAATCAATGTATTTGCTTGTCATATAACCATTTCATGTGTAACGTGTAGCCAATTTTAATGGCATTTAAATACATGCAGTTGGAACAATTCAATTTTTTCTCTAAGATTCCACATAATCACATTTAAATAGATTATATCCATGCCTTTAAATGCGTCTCTGTGTTTTGAGTTGACATTTAAAAGTAATATATCTAATACTTTCAGTCAGGAGAGATGTTGGAAATATAAATGATCTACCTGCATTTGAAGTTAACTGCATTTCAGTATTTGAAACATACTGTACTGTAGGACCTGATTCAGAGATGGACGTAATGGCCAATTTACACAGTTGGGTAACTATCAGTAATCTGCACTGTGCATGCGTCAAGTGTCATTTTAGTTGTTACTTGCGGTGAGGATTTAGTTGCAAAGTGATTGACAGGCTGAAATCTTTGTGGGCAGAAATGGGGGATGGTGACTCAAACGCAGGTCATGACGGTTGTCAGGGCGCATCTCACCCTGCGACTGTGATCCCGTATGCGGAAAACATTACTCTGGCGTCTCAGTTCCTGTGTCCATTCTGCGTAACCATAGGGTTACTCAGAAGGCCGATTATTAACTGATGTGCAGCGTAGCTGGTTCTGCACTTTTGTACACAGTCGCTTGGATTTGCGAAGCAGCTGGCAGGCATCTCAATAAAAATCCAGGTGGCTGCGACATTTGAATATATTCACATAGCTGCTGCATACAAATTCATGGCTGAGGTGACATTAGCGTTCATCTCTGAATGAGACCCATAGATGTTAGTGTCTAGACACCCAATGTAGTGGATATTTCAGTTTAAAATGTATCTCATTTATATGTCGCCTTAGTAACATAACATTTATAATCCTGATATCTGTGTTGAATAAAATTATCTATATAATATGCGAGAAAATGTGCGTGTGTCTGTCTGTTTGTCCTTTATACACGGCCAGAGTCTTGTGCCTAGCTCCTCCAAATTTTCAGGGTGGTGTAGATTGACCAGGATTAGGGTTTTGCCTAGGCTTGAACTACGTCAGGGCCACACACTGTCACACAATCCCATTAAAGCAAAACACTCTTAAATTACACATGTTCTGGGGTTGAAGGGCTGGCATTTATACACACACTGTCACACTCTGATAGACTCATGGGCAACTCAGCATTCAATACATTACACTCGATACATTCAGGCTGTGGCACACCGCATAATCAATCCACAATCTTTGATCCTGGCAAAGCTTAGTATATGGAGATTATAAACAACAGGGGAGATTGATCACAGCCACACAGTGCCTGTGTGGACGGGCCCCCTTCTGTCGGGGAACAGGACTCCAGTCCCAGCATTCCACCCCTGCTGGCAGCCCTGCTAGATTTCAGGGGGTGATTCAGCTGTGGATGCAGTGACAGGGATCATGCAGTTTCTGATTATCTAGGATGCTCCTGAAATGTACTGTGCATGTGCAGTACGGGTCTGTGATCAAGCCCTCAGTCTGGCAGCAGACTCTCAGTGACTGACAGTCTGCTGCCATTTCTGCCTGGGGAGCGGGCAGTGACGGCCTCTTTTTCCCAAAACGGAGGCGTGTCGCCATCATTGGGGGGGGGGGGGGGGGAGGCCAGGCTATCCATCTGCTGGTGGAGATTTCCAGGCCTCTTTTACTCATCTGTGGTGGCCTGCTTGCATGACCTCATGGTCACTCAGCCGGCAGAAGGGATAGCAGATGATCCAATGCTGCCTCCTTGGACATAGCTCGGATTAGTGATGCATGCAGGAGGCACAATGCCTTCTGCTGCATTACCCTATTACAGCTATTGCAGCTGCAAGCATGTTAGCAGCTGCGATAGCATATCGTCCACAGCTGAATCACCCCCTCTGTTCTGCAGTGATTCTGATACTCAAGTGATTTTGGAAGCTGTACTGATTTTCTATTCTGTAAGTCAGTCTGCTACTGATATACCCCATTCTAAACATTATGAGAATATGTCTGCCTGCCTAATTTACATAGTTATCCAGGTTATAGGCGAGGACAATGTAAAGAAATGAAGGCTGCAGGTGTACTTCAGGGTCCAGTCTTCAACCCGGGCAATGCCTGGTATCCCAGCTAGTATATAATAAATCTTACCGAGTGTATGCCATCCTATACTGTAGTTCTGAATAAGGGTCATGTCATCCCACATGCAGTTGAGTAGCTAGATAGGTAGTAGCAAATTTTCACATAATATGAAAATATGGAAAAAAAAAACCACTATTAGTGGTTTCTATTACTGGTGACTTCCGTGTTTCATCATATTTCATACATTTGAATAACTCTTATGAATATAATTTTTACTGTATGTGAATGATATATTAAATTAAGGCCACAGAGTCCTTTGGATCATTCTCTATTATTTTAGATTTAAGAGCCAAAAGAGTATCTATGTCAATTTGGAATACTTCCTTGTGAGCATTATGCAGCAGATCATCTGGATTGCATGAATCCCTAAAGGTCTGCTGAAGAACCTCTATACGTGTAGAAAAGAATGCATCAGTTGAACAATTTTGGCAGCTGTTATATAGGAATATCATCTTTTAATGGTTTATAATGGCAATCCATCCGCTTATGAAAGTAGCCGTTATCAGCAGGGCTGCCATCAGAAATTGTGGGGCCCAGGCATGGCTACTTCTCCAGGGCTGGCTGGCGCTGCTCCTCACGCTCCGCGACTCATCTGACCTCTCCACACCAACATACATACGTACGTACATACACTTTAAAACATGGAATCGGTATGAAATACCAATGGACGGGATGCCGGCTGGCAGTACACTGACAGCAGCATACCGAAGGTTCAAATCCCGACAGGGAAGCGGTGTCCTGTCCTATTTACCCCCTAACCCTCCTTTCCTGTACCCTAATACTAACCCTCCCTACCCCACACCCTAAGCCTAACCCTCCCCCCTTAGTGCCTAACCCTAACCCCCCCTGGTGGTGCCTGAACCTAACCCCCCCCTGCCCAGAGCCTAACCCTAACCTCCTGCAGCCTAACGCTTACAACCCCCGGATCGTCCCCGCGGCTGATACTCACCTTTCCGCAGTGTCTGCCGGGATCCCGACGGCGACATCCCGAGTCATGTTGGGATTTTGGCGCCGTTGTTGCGTCGGCGTTCGGGATTCCGATGCCGGGGCTCTGGCAGATGGCATCCTGCTTGTCGGGATGCTCACCGCATCCCCTAAAACATACATACACATATATACACACTAACAAATATACCCATACATACCCATATATACACATTACACACTAACACATACAGACATATACATATATACACAATAACACATACATACCCATTTATACACACTAACACATACAGACATATACAAACGCAAACATACTTATTACTTACACTTCTGAGGCACCAGCTCGTTGCTAATGGGTGGCGGGCACCTTGCATTATTAGGCCTCACCCCTCCGGAATGATGCTATTAGTGGGTGTGCGGAGGACTGGGCTTGCCGCATTGGCTCCACCCCCATTACGATCAGATGGGCACTTTGCATTATTAGGCCCGCCCCTCTGGAATGAAGCGATTCGCTGGTGTGTGGGGGGCAGGGCTTGTTGAATGGGCTCCGCCCCCATTACGATCAGACCGAAGAGGGGCATTGGTCCATTGTGAAGGAAGGGGAGGTTTCTCAGGGTGAAGCAGGTCCACTCAATCGAGTAGTGAGTGTTGGCAGGCAGTAGTAGCACCCCACCCTGCGGGCTATGCAGCAGTCATGCTGCCAGTGCCCAGGCCCGGGACTCGAGTACCGGCAATCCCCCCGATGGCGGCCCTGATTATCAGTATCACTATCATTGAACACCTGCACCAGCCCTATCTTTAATGCAAGAGATCTGTTTGAAATCAGACAGATCTCTGCATACACTCAACTCTGAATAGCCTGCAATTCTGTCTACATGCTCTTTGGAACACTTATACTATGTGTGAACACTCCATTACAGAGCTGTTACACTCAGTCAGCAGCAAGTGAAAATGTGACTGGGAAGCATACGACTCTGAACTGCCTGTAGTTGCTCAATGTTGCGCATGCTTGGCAGACCCATTCAGAATGTCAACACCAGAATGCTGACAGGTACTGAAGGTCAACAGACAGAATGTTGACATGGACATAAGGTCGACAAGAACTATGTTGACATTCACAAATATAGACATCTCTAAAATGTCTACATGTTCAAAATATCGACATTTAACACGTCGACATCAAAATGTCAACAGCACATTTTTGTGTTATTTTTAGGGGTACACTAAAAAATGTACCACTATCTACTGTACTGTCAATAGGCTTCAGCCAAATTGTCAGTTCTGTTTTGAATAATGATGCCACCACTTTTATATCTCTTTTTGAGAGTTTATCTTTTAATGCAAGCTATATGTATTAAGTCCCCTTACATTGCAATGGGTAAAACAGATTTCAGGGAGATTTACTAAGCAGCAGCTTTCTGTGGAGTTTACAAACATTACATGTATTTTTTCAAATCCAGAGATGGCATTAATAAGGAAAAGATAGTTGAGTAGGATTTTTTTAGCAATTTCTGAAAATCTGTTTTGTGCTTCATTGTTATCTTGTTACTTATTTTTGTGTTTTATTACTATTTACTATCTTTTTAGCTTTTACTTAATGTTTGTTTTTATGTTACTCAGAGGGTGCTGATAATGACAGTGCAGAGGCGGAAGGAAGGGAAGGAGGTCAGGGTTTGGCAGGGGAGGAGCACAAAGGTGGAGAGGAAGTAAGGTTCTCATTCATAAAATTGTTTGTGACCAGATTTCAGGGCATCAGACAGTCAAGACACCAATGAGTTGCAACCGTCTGTTGTAGAATGGAGTTTGCAATGCTAGTATGAATGCAGTGGGCCATTAAAATGCAATGGGGAACACTACAAAAACGTGTATTCTGACATAAAGAGAGACATCTGTATGAGAAAATGGCAAAGGAAGTCAGGGCTGCTGCAGTTACAGCAGTTGGTGCTCCCCTGCTTGTTGAGTACCTTTCCTACTAAGGCGCATCTTGCAATGGAGCTGTTGGAAATTTACGATGTGAATTACAATAATAAACTTGGTGAATATAACTGTTATATTACTGAGTGTATACATGTTTTTACTGGATTTTTGTCTGTTTTTCTTTAAACATTATAAAAGCATGATAAATGTGCCCAAAGCAATGCAAACAGGCTGATAAAAGCAATTAAAGGAATATGCCATGTATTTGACGTGTTTTATCTTTACAGGGTATACATTAAAAACATTCTTCAAAATATAATAGCATTATTTTCTCATGGTTCAACCCACAATTTAATCACTGAGATCATGGCAAATCCAATGATGCCAAACTCAGATGAGGAGGTAGCGGATTATCCCATCTACTGTATACAGTAACAAAAGGCAGTTATCAACATGTAACCAAAAAGAAATCCTTACACAAATGTTTGCATTGGCAGATACAGTGAAAACAGAGAGATAAATTGAGCCTATAGATATCTTGGGAAAGATTGTTCACATGTGCAGCAAAGAACAGCAGAAACCTTTCAACGTGGTTCCTTAAGGTAAGTATGACAATAAAGACAGCAAAATATATACAGTGCATACTGATTTGTAATTTAGCACATCAACATAAAAATTGCAAACATACCCGTTTTGGATGACTTATAGGATTTGGACAATTCTTATACCAACGTTCTTTGGTGGTCACACAGGCAACGAAGAAAGTTTGTCTGGACTGGGAACCCTTGTTCTTATAGCTGTTTCTATTACTGACTTCTGTTGAGTCATTTATAAAGGATGACAGAAATAACAAGACATCGTGCATATCACTTTGGTGGATGGTATTTAACATGCATAGGTGGATTAATATTCTCCCATTTGATGAGTATTTTAATCCGTTATTGACTTTCCTATACACAGGGTGATCACACATTGGAACACAACTGAGATTTAAGAAGCACCAGAACCACCTATTGCCACATGCTGCAGATACAGGACAACAGGCAAATTTGGGAGAATCCACCTACATACAGAAAGGGGAGATGAGGACACCATTATTATCCTCCATATGGTCGACATGAATTTTGTACACTCTTCTGCTGAAAAAGAGCCAACTCAGTAGGCACAGAATGAATACACTCCCTGGTAATTATTACATTGGTAAATGCACTAAATGAATCTCCGGTGGTAAGCAGTTTGAGTAATGTCACCTACCAGGACTATGGACCTCATTCAGAGGCGGTCGTTAGATGCAAGCGGTCGCCCTGAATGAGGGCAGCCGCTTGCATCTTGTAGTGCCGCCTCTTGGTTGATCGCTAAGCTGTGGGTTACCACCCACAGCTGTAGTGACCGACCAGGGTGATGGTCGTGATGGTCAAGACCATCGCAACCATCGGGGCTTGCGACGAGACCCTAAGGTTGGGTCTTGGCACTCGCAAGCCCCAGGGAGCTTCCTGCTTTGATCGAGCAGGATGCTCCCCACTGACATCACTGCTGATGTCAGTGGGGCTGCCCCCAAACAGCAAGCGTTCCTTCGGGAATGCCTCCGTTTGACCAGCCAGCCACACCCCCTGCCCACCTCCCAAATGGGGTGAGCTGTCACTCACCATCGACAGCTCGTCCCCTTTGGTGCGAGACCCCTAGCGACGGAGCACCCGCTAGCTGGGTCTCGCGCATGCGCACGTCGGAGCCGGCTCCAACGTGCGCATGCCCAGTGGGGGAGCATCGACCCGGTTGTGAGTGCTCAGCGCTTGCGACCAGGTCTGAATGACCTCCTATGTCTAAAATGTCTGCCCTTTTTCTATCGGTTTTGCAAACCACTGCTTGACACATTGTATGATTTAATACACATAGGATTAGTAATAACCCTTTGCCTGCACTAATTCACAGCGGGATGTAATGATCACCCCAAAATCAATGAGATAATTCCAGAATAAAAGGTAAATAAAAGGATAAAATAATCACATTTATTTTGATAAAAATACAAATACATGAATTCAACAAATAAAAATGAAGTGGATCAGTCCTGTAAACATACCAATATTGGCAGGTGGTGTGTGTGAAAGGTGTTGTTTAAGCGCAGGTCCGGACAAAGGCTGTATTTCAACAGCACACCACGATGTAAAAAGCCTTTTAAGAGGTAGATCAGGAATCCAATGAAAGCAGCACGGCGTCTGTACAATGCATTTCGGAAACTTAATGTCCTTTTTCAAGTGCAGATGCCGTGTTGCGCTGCTGGTATGCCTTTTAAACCAAAAGAGGGTCCTCCCTCCTCTCTGTGAACCAATCATCTATCCGGCAGCCTTCTGCCGCGACCGGAAGTCGATTACCGGAAGTCGCGTCATGCGTGTCACCAGTATTGGAACCGGAAGTTGTAATGCGTGTCATCTCGAAAAACCAGAAACGGCTCGCCGGAAGTGACGTCTGCGTGTCAGAAACACTGAAGGGGAATTAATAGATGCGTGTCATCGTGAATAGAAGGCGGAAACCACATATGCCCTTGTGTTGTTGTACTTGAAATCGAAACCCATATACTTGGCTTTGTATATCCAATTAATCACTTCTCCAATTAAGGTCACCAATTATAAGAAAAAACGCCACATAGAATATATTCATGCCACCTTCCTTTTGTACTAGTGTGGTACTTTGGATTCCCACACAGTCTTACCCTACCTTTCAGGAAGGTGGGCAGATGGTTAGGTGATGCCATGTTTTCCATTTTCCTGATTCCAAAAGTACATAAAAACATAAAAACAGAAATAAAACATAAAGTTAAAAGACGAAATAAATTCAGACCATTCGTATAAAAGGAGTCAATTTAAATTATTCTAAAAACCATTTTAATTCAAATTCTGCGTTTAAACCTTTTGGTATCAATGTATCCAAAGTAAAAATCCAATACATTTCTCTTTTTGCCAATCTAAGTTCACTATCCTTACACTTCCAATTCTCTTTCACTTGTTCGATACCTATAAACCTTTTGATAAAGGTTTCTGACTTATTGTGAACATTAATGAAGTGTTCGGACAAGGGATGACTCACAAGGCCTTTTCTAATATTGTACACATGTCTGGACAATCTGGTTTTTAAATT
Source organism: Taudactylus pleione (assembly GCA_031769625.1). NCBI lineage: Eukaryota > Metazoa > Chordata > Amphibia > Anura > Myobatrachidae > Taudactylus > Taudactylus pleione. The sequence goes on along the minus strand of JAUIMM010000015.1, from coordinate 32,051,020 downwards.
CCTCTTTGTCTTCCCTACATATAGTAATCCACATGCACATTCTAGCATATAAATAATGTTTCTAGAATGGCATGTGATAAAGGTCCCTATTTCAAAGTTTTTATTGTCATGTGAAAAAGATGTAATTTTCTTCCAGGGGTTTCCTCGACTTGTACTCCTGCACATAAGGCAAGAGCCGCATCTATGGAATCCTTTTGTTCTTTCACTAGCTGGTTTCATTTCATTTAAACTACTTTTTACTAGTTTATTCTTAAGGGTTTCTGCCCTCCTATAAATAAAGGATGGTCTATTGGGGAGATGATGCTTTAGAACTGGATCTTCCAACAGGATTCTCCAATTCTTAGAAAAGCTTTTCTCCAGTTGTTTGAAATGGGAACCATATTTGCTGATAAAAGACCACTCATATTTGGAATCCCGGCTTTTTCTTTCTTTTGTCTTTAAGAGATCCATTCTTGGTGTAGAATTAACTAATTTCTTAGCCTTTTTCAAGGTTTCTGAAGAGTAGCCTTTATCTACAAATCTCTGTTCCATGATCCTCATCTCGGTTTCAACTATATTCTCATTGGTACAGTTCCTTTTTAATCGTTTGAACTGACCGACCGGGATATTATCCAGCCTTTTGTTATGATGTTCGCTCGTCCGATCTATGTAGGAATTTGAATCGGTTTCCTTTTTGTATATTTTAGTGCAAATATTGTCATTTTCTATATAAATAGTAAGATCTAAAAAGGTGATTTCTGCGGAGCTAGTACTAAAAACCAAATTGATGTTAAAATCATTCATATTTAAAACTGTGCAAAATTCGTTTAGACACTCCATTCCACCTTTCCAAATAAAAAAGATATCATCAATAAAACGGAACCAGCACACCAGGTTTGCCCCTTGGGTAAAATATAGATCAATAATTAAATATTCCCAATAAGCCATAAAAAGATTAGCATAATTCGGGGCAAACCTGGTGCCCATTGCTGTTCCTAAAATTTGTAAATACAAACTCCCATTAAAATAGAAATAGTTATTCTTCAAGATGAATGAAATCGCATTAATTAAAAAATCTTTTAATTCAGTTGAATATGTACTTCTATTAAGGTGGTGTTTAATGGCCTCTTCACCTTTTTCCCAATCTATAATAGTGTACAATGTACTAACGTCTGCAGTTGCCAATAGATAATCTTTTTGCCACTCAATTTCATCTAATTTCTTTAGAGTGTCCGTTGTATCCTTCAAATAGGATTTATTAATGACCACTAATGGTTGTAGATAGTGGTCTATTACAGCGGACAGGTTAGACGTTATGCTATTAACTCCAGAAATGATTGGTCTTCCAGGGGGTTTGGTGGCATGTTTATGGATTTTCGGCAATACATAAATAGTCGGTATGGCCGGATTTTTTATATTAATAAAATCTTTCTCCTGTTCCGTTAGTACACCATCATTAAATGCTTTCAAAGTTAAATCATCCAATCCTTTAATAATTCTCTCAGTTGGGTCATTTTTTAATTTTTTATATGTAGAGGTGTCATTTAACTGTCTATTTATTTCCTTGATATAGTCATCTTTATTCAAAACTACCACCGCTCTACCCTTATCGACTGGTTTGATGATAATATCATCATTATTCTTAAGGGAGTTAATGGCCAATTTCTCTTTTTTTGATATATTTTTCTTTTTACCTGGTTTAAATGACTTAATATCCTTTTCTATTAATGAACAAAAACTTTCGATATGATTATTTTTCAGGTGCCTTGGATAAAATTTTGATTTAGGTTTAAATGGAGTAACTATATCCTTAGATACTTCTTTGTTTTCACTTTCTTCCTTTTTGGAAAGAAAAAATTTCTCTATACACAGTTTACGAATGTATTTCTGTAAATCTATGTATAAATCGAATGTCTTTAAATTGGAAGATGGGGCAAATTTTAGGCCTTTTTGTAGGACCTTAAGCTCATGATCAGTTAGATTATAAGTACTTAAATTGAAGACTTTACCCATTTCAGATGTGGTATTACTGGTGTCAATTGAATTTTTTTCCTTTATAAATTTTGTTTTTATTTTTGGTTTACCACCTCTCTTACCTCTCTTAGTTTTAAACAGTCTTTTATGGGATATTACCTTTTTTCCAGTGTCCAATCGTCCCTCTTTAAAAAATGGTTCTCAAAATTCTTTTCATTCCTAAGTGGTTCAAACCTATTTTTTAGAGGTACAGGGTTATCTCTTACATAATGTTGTGAATGTATGGGAATTTCTTTTCTTCTTGGTACATTTTCCCATTGTTTATATGATCTCATAGGAGATTGGTTTTGCCAATGATTAAAATAGGGTTTCTGTCTCCAATTTAAACGACCATTGATTTCTTCATTATATCTAGTTTTCCTATTTAAATTGGTATTTCTAAATCCATTTTTAAAAACTCTCTGTGTCAATACTTCTTTTTCAGATATAGATGGTTTTGGGGATAATTTTTTATCATCCCCTGGATGACAGTCCCTATGATATTTTTTCAATTTTTTTATTTTTAACTCCTTTGTATTTTTTTCCATTTTCTGGAGTATGTTGATTTCTTTTATTTTTACTTCCTCTAAATCTGAAAATTGTTCAAGTATTATTTTTAATAGATCAATTTCTTTGTTTATTGCGATCAAATCTGCTCTTCGCTCTCTGATTATAATCTCCATCAAAGAGAAAGAGCAGCTCTGTAGGATCATGTTCCATTCTTTTTTAAAAGGTTCCCTTGATGACTCAAATGAGGGATTCTTTGTAATTAATAATCCCTATGGTATGAGGTGATTAGCCTGATATTGTTCCAGAGTAACCACCTCCCACCACAATCTATTTTCCTTAAGCATTAGTCTTTCTAGTTTAATAAGAACGGTGTCAAGGTCCTCATCACTCACATCAGGATCATCAGGAATATTAGAGAAAATATCCTTAATTCTTTCATTCCTTTGATCCCTAAAATTAAACATCCTTACAGCTCCAAAAGTAACTGAGAGTGTTTTCAAATGAGATCAAAGAAGGGGTATTGTAAATACTTATAACGGGGCGCAATTAGCTGTAAATATGCAGCAGGTGAGTTATTACTTGGCAAAAAGTAAAAACACACAAATACTTAAAACATAGATTAATACACATAGGATTAGTAATGACCCTTTGCCTGCGCTAATTCACAGCGGGATGTAATGATCACCCCAAAATCAATTAGATAATTCCAGAATAAAAGGTAAATAAAAGGATAAGATAAATAAATGTGATTATTTTATCCTTTTATTTATTTATTTACCTTTTATTCTGGAATTATCTCATCTTTTTCACATGACTATAAAAACTTTGAAATAAGGACCTTTATCACATGTCATTCTAGAAACATTATTTATATGCTAGAATGTGCATGTGGATTACTATATGTAGGGAAGACAAAGAGGAATTTAAAAACCAGATTGTCCGAACATGTGTACAATATTAGAAAAGGCCTTGCGAGTCATCCCTTGTCCGAACACTTCATTAATGTTCACAATAAGTCAGAAACCTTTATTAAAAGGTTTATAGGTATCGAACAAGTGAAAGAGAATTGGAAGTGTAAGGATAGTGAACTTAGATTGGCAAATAGAGAAATGTATTGGATTTTTACTTTGGATACATTGATACCAAAAGGTTTAAACGCAGAATTTGAATTAAAATGGTTTTTAGAATAATTTAAATTGACTCCTTTTATACGAATGGTCTGAATTTATTTCGTCTTTTAACTTTAGGTTTTATTTCTGTTTTTATGTACTTTTGGAATCAGGAAAATGGAAAACATGGCATCACCTAACCATCTGCCCACCTTCCTGAAAGGTAGGGTAAGACTGTGTGGGAATCCAAAGTACCACACTAGTACAAAAGGAAGGTGGCATGAATATATTCTATGTGGCGTTTTTTCTTATAATTGGTGACCTTAATTGGAGAAGTGATTAATTGGATATACAAAGCCAAGTATATGGGTTTCGATTTCAAGTACAACAACACAAGGCATATGTGGTTTCTGCCTTCTATTCACGATGACACGCATCTATTAATTCCCCTTCAGTGTTTGTGACACGCAGACGTCACTTCCGGCGAGCCGTTTCCGTTTTTTCGAGATGACACGCATTACAACTTCCGGTTCCAATACTGGTGACACGCATGACGCGACTTCCGGTAATCGACTTCCGGTCGCGGCAGAAGGCTGCCGGATAGATGATTGGTTCACAGAGAGGAGGGAGGACCCTCTTTTGGTTTAAAAGGCATACCAGCAGCGCAACACGGCATCTGCACTTGAAAAAGGACATTAAGTTTCCGAAATGCATTGTACAGACGCCGTGCTGCTTTCATTGGATTCCTGATCTACCGCTTAAAAGGCTTTTTACATCGTGGTGTGCTGTTGAAATACAGCCTTTGTCCGGACCTGCGCTTAAACAACACCTTTCACACACACCACCTGCCAATATTGGTATGTTTACAGGACTGATCCACTTCATTTTTATTTGTTGAATTCATGTATTTGTATTTTTATCAAAATAAATGTGATTATTTTATCCTTTTATTTACCTTTTATTCTGGAATTATCTCATTGATTTTGGGGTGATCATTACATCCCGCTGTGAATTAGTGCAGGCAAAGGGTTATTACTAATCCTATGTGTATTAATCTATGTTTTAAGTATTTGTGTGTTTTTACTTTTTGCCAAGTAATAACTCACCTGCTGCATATTTACAGCTAATTGCGCCCCGTTATAAGTATCTACAATACCCCTTTTTTGATCACATGGTATGATATGTATTTTTCCATTTGTATAAATCAGTATTACAATTTTAGAACTGCGCTTTGAAATCATGTGGTTGATGTGAGGTATTCTACTTGTTATTAGTATTATTAAAGTACTAAACTGTATTAATATTATGTATGCTGTACATTTACATTATTAGGATTTATAAAACTACACTATTAATATCATGTCTGACGCTTCAGTTTTAGATTGTTAATTACAGTATATGGAATTTGGGAAGGTGGAGTTTTTGCAGTGGTGTCACAAAGGGGGTGCAGGCCGCACCCGGGTGTCACACGCCGAGGGGTGACACCAAAGTGCCGACTCCTCTTCAGTTACATGAGCCGGGTGTTGCACTGTAGTATTATGTGCAGCACTTGGCTCCTGACACAGTGAGGGAGCTGGCACTGCACACAGACTGGTCCCCGGGTAAAGCCTGCATCTCTGGGACCCCTGGAATGACTAAAAGGGTGTTTGGTCTGTGAGGCCACTCCCCCTACCTGTGAGGCCATGCCCCTATCAGCGAGGTCACACCTCCTTTTTCCGGTGCACCAAGAAGCTCTACAATCATGTCTGCACCAGGTGTCACCATGTGTAGGGACGCCTCTGAGTTTTTTTGCTAATCATTTATTGGCCCTAGTAGTTTAATACAGTATTTATATTTGAGTCACAAAAATTATACTTTATTAATATTGTGCATGGTAACCAAGAGTTAGGGGGAAGGTAAATCCTTTGTGGCTGAAGTCCTTGGTTTGTTTGAGCTCCACAAAACAAATTTTTGGAAGGGCTACCTCCGATCATTAATTAGGAGGTTGATGTTGAGGGTGTTGGTGGTGGAGATTGCATGTGCTGGTCCAAACTGCTAGTAGCTGATACTGGACTGCTTGTTATTATTATTTACAAATTATTACAATTTTGTTCAATAAATTGCATGAACTCGCTGCAAATGATGTAACAGGGAGGAGGTGCCTAAATGGTTAATGTTCCTACCTCTACTAACTTTGGCCTCACAAATGGTACTGATGCCCTCACAAATGTTGTCAACATTTTGGTTAAAATAATTCCATACCCAAGAGGTGTATTTTCTAGTCATACCCAGGCATGACAATGGCTTTCTTATTATCATAAGCAAGAACTGCTGCCACTGGTGGCTGACTTACACAAACAACACCCTCATCATCAACATCCTCATTAGCGTCAGATAGTACACAAATATCCCCCTCATCCTCCTGTTGCACTTCATTCACACTATCTCACTATCATACTCAATTTCTATTATGTCACCAGCTATACTTGTGCTACTCATCCCCAAATTTGCAGGGGGTGAAGAAATGGAAGGAGACTGTCCTACGAGTACATAATCATAAGGTTGGGCTCACACATAGCACTCATGGACACACTTAGACTCTCCTCAGGGATTTGTGACATTTCTGAACATACAGTTTGTTCTACACTCTGAGTGAGAGGGGCTTACAGAAGAAGAAGAAGACTCACTGACAGTTGCAGAACCACCACTCATAAATAAAGGTCAAGGCCTTTCCTTGTCACTGCGTGTGGTGAATGGCATGTTGGCAATTTTATGTTTATCTGCACTAAACTTGGTCTCTATTAGAGGTGATTTTTCTTTACCACTGTAAAATATAGATTTTTTATTTCAGATGGCCTGACTATCTATACCCTCGGGCATCAGCGTTAGTAGATGATATTGAAGGACTAGTATCATCCTGACTGGTGGCAGCAGCTGCAGCACTAGTATTTGGTTGCTGCTTCTGCTCTCCTCTCGACTGATCATCCGGATCCATAGCAATGAACACACACAAGTTGTACAAAAACAAATATAGTGTAAAAGTATAATTTATTTACTTGAACTTTTATTTTGAAAATCACAACTGACTGCAAAGTCACAGTACTTATGTGAATACAGTGGGGTATGGCCTGCAGAGTCACAGTACTTTTGTGAACACGGCCTGCAGAGTCACAGACTTGCAGTACTTATGTAAACCCAGTGGGGTATGGCCTGCGGAGTCAAAGACTCACAGTAGTACTTATGTGAACACAGTGGGGTACGGCCTACGGAGTCTCAGACTCACAGTAATTATGTGAACACAATGGGGTACGGCCTGCGGAGTCACAGACTCACAGTATTTATGTGAACACAGTGGGGTATGGCCTGTGGAGTCAAAGGCTTGTAGTACTTATGTGAACACAGTGGGGTACGGCCTGCTGTGTCACTGACTCACAGTACTTATGTGATCACAATGGGGTAAAGTCATCGTAGTCACAGACTCACAGTACTTATGTGAACACAGAGGGGTACAGCACACGCAGGTTGTACAAAAAAAAAATATTTTTTTTAATTATTTTAACTTTTTTTTTACTTTTTCCATTAATGTCAGCAGCACTGGAGAGGATGGACACTAGACAGATACGTCAGCAGCACTGGAGAGGATGAACACTGGACAGATACGTCAGCAGCACTGGAGTGGATGGACACTGGACAGATAGGTTAGCTCAGCCCTGAAGTGGTTGGACACTGGACAGATAGGTCAGATCAGCACTGGAGTGGATAGACAGCACAGCAGCCACTGGAGTGGATGAACAGAGAACAGCACAGCGGACAGGACTCAAGGCCTGATTCAGACCCGCTTGCTAAGATGCATACTCTCGCTGCCACCGATGGTATGCATTGTGCGCATGCGCATGCATCGCAGTGCACATGTGCACATCTTAGTGAAAGTTCACAATGCATTCGCTCCCTGCGCACAGACAGCCCAGCAGAGTGAGTGACAGGGGAAGCCGGTTGTTGGTGGTAACAAGGGCTGGCTATTTAAAACGGGGGAGTGGAGGTGCAAACGCAGGCATGCCTGAGCAGGCTGGTGGGTGTATGCATACATTATGTGATCGCTCTCTAAGAAATACTGGGTGTGCTAATGCATTGCTGTGCGGTAGCACTGCCTATGCAATTTGCACACACATTGTGCGAGCGATCACATCTAGCGAGCGGCTCTGAATCAGGCCCTCAGCCCAGACTAGCAGTGGTACAGCAGTGGCACACAGGATGGCAGCTTAATAAACTATACAACCTTATAGAATATTTTAATTAATAAAGAACTAATAGACTGTAAGTTAAAACCTAATAGAAAATATAATATATAACCAACACACTACTTCAAACAGGAAATCAAAAGCCTCAGGCCAGTATTAGGCAGCGTAACAGCCTAGTAGAAAAGATAATACATTAATAACTTAAAATATAAGAAATTGACAATTAAAAAAAAGTGTGCCCCACAATTGGAAAATAGGAAAAAAAAGATGGCATGGGGGTCCCCCTATTTCCCAAAAACTACCACCGGACTGAATCAGCCAGGGAAGTAATACTATAGCAGGGAGATACACAGCGTGGGGTCCTCCTGCCATAAAGTTAACCAGCCCCAAACTGCATTTAGTAAGTAATAAATTGTGAAAGAGGACTGTATGGGGGAGTTTTTAAAAACAATAAATAAATGCATACAATATTTAGTGTATGTGTCTTCTGTTTATATTTTCTTTGCAGGCAGACAACAAGTGCCAGCTTGGGCAAGTTCCATCATACCAGGGCAGGCTTGCTTGGACTTGTAGGCCACCTGTAAAGAACAATATTATTTAACTGTTTATTTAATTTATTTATAACCCCTGTACCCAAAGCTCAGGGGGTGCTGGTTGTCCCTCAGGAGGGGGGACCCCATTTTTGGAGGAACCCAACTTTCTGAGAGATTCCAGCCCTGAGTTGACCAGCTGACCTACAACAGAGTGCCTGTGTACCTTAAGAGGCCTTCAGACCAAGGCAGGATGTAAACACCTATATAGAAATTCCTATATTCCGGACTAGCAAAATCCATCAAATGGTCCCTCACCGTCTCTGTCTGATTCCCCAAACAAGGTCCCGGTCCTCTGCAGTCACACTAACGCGTTTCAGCGGTAAGCCTTTATCAAAGTGATAATCCATTTGTTGGATTTTCCTAGTCCGGAATATAGTAATTTCTATATAGGTGTTTACATCCTGCCTTGGTCTGAAGGCCTCTTAAGGTACACGGGCACTCTGTTGTATGTGTTTATATGTAAATAAATTTTGCTGAATTACACTATGGGATATTCCTGTTTTTTATTACTTTGGAGGATCTATTGATGTACATTTGAACTTTGAAGGCTCGTTGTTATTATCAGAAGAGAGGAAAAGAGGAGTTGGATATCTTACACTTAGATGTTAATAAGAATATTATAAATCATGCTACTAGTTGACATCTATTGATTGGTTGATTCCTTCTCTGTTTTGAGGATCGAAGAAATCTGGTGTTAAGAAGAAGATTGTTTCTATGGACATATTTTAGGAGTCATCTATGGACATTTACATATGAAAAATCGATATCCTAAAAAGTTATTGCCTTGTGGGCTGGAAAGCCTTGGTGAGAGGCAGCCTCTGGGCTGTGTACAAGATGTGCAGAAGTGCGGCTTCTGCCTCCGGGTTGACACACAACAGTTCACTAATTTGTGTACATGGAGTGCAGAAGTGCGGCTGGTGCCGATAGGTTGACACAAGTAGCAGTACACAGGTTTGCGTGCACTTGGTGCAGTGGTACGGCTTGTGCCACCAGGTTGACACAAGCAGTACACTAATTTGCGAACACAGGGTGCAGAAGTGCGGCTCATGCACCCTACTTTTTCTCCACAGTTAGTGGAGCTCTTAGAATAATGTTTATTCAGGATACTTAACATTTATAATATGTGTCTGATTTTGTATCGTCAAATGTTCACTCTACATTTTTAGATACTTATTTGTAACAGTGTTACATTTTATATTTGGTGTACTAGCTCATTTAGGAATAGGAAAGCTTTGTACTTGATTTTCACACTATGACGAGTTTTAGTAATATTAAATACTGATATGAAAATTGTGAGTTGTATTACACATTTGAATATTGGATAATTGGGTGCTCTGTTACTTAGTTTTACCTTGTATACTATGCGCTGCTTAGTTTTAAGGGATTGGTAATTTTCCCTTGGGAGCAGCGGTCCAATACATATGTTTTTTTTTTCTAAGTTGGCGCACTATATATCTATATTTTTCTAACTGTATGCATCTCAACCTCTGCATGGGCAACATATGCGCATAGTTTACTGTTAGTCATCATAATAAGCGTGTACTGGCACCTGCCCTATACTAGATGCAAGAGACACCAAACAGGCATATATACACTTAGGGGTAAATTTACTAAAGTGAGAGTTTTTAGAAGTGGATATGTTGCCCATACCAACCAATCAGATTCTAACTATTATCTTCTCGAAAGTGCAAGTTAAATGTTAAATAGAATCTGATTTGTTGCTATGCTAAACATCTCCACTTCTAAAAACTCTCACATTAGTAAATATACCCTTTACTGTACTGTACTGTACATGCTGGTCTGCATTGACCACATTTGCATGAATACACCCAGGGGCGTCTTAAGAGAGGAGGGGGCCCGTGTGCACTCCCCGTGCGGGGCTCCCTCCTCTCTTCCCGGTGGCGGCAGCCGACTGATGCGGCTGGCCAGCCACCCGAGCATTAGTAGACTCCGGGCATTAGAGTGTGCGTGGAGTCTACTGCGCATGCACAGAGCTCTGGGAAAATGGCCACGGCGGCCATTTTCTGATGTTCTTTGCAGCGCTGACACCCGCCGCTGGACCACGGACAGGTAAGTTTAAAATAATATGGGTGCAGGGTGTGCGGTGTGGGGCCCCCCTGGTCCCGGGGGCCGTGTGCCCCGCACACACTGCACCCATTATAGATACACCACTGAATACACCCCTACTGAGCTTTGCCTATTTGAGATTGTCCTGTCACATCCCCAGTCATAAGTAGAGATATGTTCCACTTCTTAATGCATTAGACTCTGTATTTTCATACTTGTGCCCATTTATTTCTATGCAAGTGACAGATATTTAACTTAGCATCAGCCTCTTAGCTTTTTATTTGTAGTGTCTTCCCAGTGGCGGAACTGTTGGAGACAATGGAGTCAGTTGCCGCCGGGCTCCAGCCCTGAAGGGGGCATCTCCTCCATTGTCTCCCATTCCGTCTCCTTCCTGCTGCTGCTGTAACAGAGGAGCTGCCGGGCTGAACGCCATTCAGCATCAGCGGCGCTCCTCTTCAGTGACCTACTCTGTGCTCTGCTCGCGACCTGCACCTGCCTGCTGAGCACTCTGTGATCTGGTCGCGACCTGCACCTGCCTGCTCCCAGAGTGAGTCAGACCTGGCTTGCAGCCCTCTATTCTAGACCTAACCCTGGAATTGACAGAGGGGATGCGGTGCAGCGGAGGACGGTGCTACTGGCGGCTGGCACATTTGTGGAGAGGTAGTGTATGGAGGGAGTGGAAGCTACTGGAGCCAATGGCAGGAATGGAATGAAGCTGGTTGCTGGGCTACTGCAAAGGGAGAAACTTGGAGGTGCATCCGCGCGGGCAGGCACTGGTGCTTTGACTGACCTGAGCGGCATGGAGGGGATGGAAGATCCTGGCTATAGATGTCACAGCCAAGGCACCACAGACCTTGGAAAGAGACACTCAACAGGCTGCAGCTGATGCTGAACTACATAGTAAGACGTAAGAATAACAAAGTGAGGGGAAGATGCATTCAACAGGCACAGGCGGGGGAGGTATCATGGTGGCCAGGAGAGAACACAGATAGGGTGATAGAGAGAAATTCGAATTTATAAAGAGAAAACTGGTAGAAGGGGCACAGATAGAGGCATAAGGGGGCATAGAGATGCAGAAGGGGGTATAGATAGAGGTACAAAGAGACAGAAGAGGTACAGGTAGAGGCCCAGAAAGGTAGGAGGGGAGAACTGAGAGGCAGAATGGGGCACAGACAGTGTATAAGATTACCATATCATTCCTTTGTGTGCTGAATTAAAGGGATGATCTGACAAGCCTACACATACTGTATAGAACAGTGGTTCTCAAACTCGGTCCTCAGGACCACACACAGTTCATGTTTTCCAGGTCATCCAGCAGGTACACAGGTGTATTCATTACTCACTGACACATTTTAAAAGATCCACAGGTGGAGCTCATTATTTCACTTGTGATTCTATGAGGAGACATGGAAAACATGCACTGTTTGGGGTCCCAAGGACGAGTTTGAGAACCTGTGGTATAGAAGCAAGGACAGAGAGAAGGGGAGTGCAGGTAGAAGGAAATGTGTAATTGGTTGGTTTATGTAATACAATAAATTACTTTTTGAGAGATCACTTGTAATGTTTTGTTTTCAATTTAAAAATGGGTTATAGGTAGGTGGGTTTGGATTCAGAGAGTGGGTTCGGACGTCTGCCAAATATATCGTCAGGTGGCAGCAATATGGTTAATAGTAGTAAATGGATATAGGCCCGGCTATACTGATAGTGCAGCAGTGACAGTCCTTCATGCTGCACTGTCTCCAATGATTCAGTACTTCTGGACAGATATTGGCCCTCATTCAGGGGCGGTCGCAAGAAGCGATCGCTCTCTAAGAATGAGGGCGGACGCTTCATTTTTTTAGTGCGGCCTCCTGGTCGCTAGCTAAGGGTTACCACCCACAGCTTAACGACCGACCAGGTTGATGGTCGCGATGGTCAAGACTATTGCGACCATCGGGGCTTGCGACGAGACCCTAAGGTTGGGTCTCGGCAACCGCAAGCCCCAGGGAGCTTCCTGCTCTGGTCGAGCAGGAAGCTCCCCACTGACATCACGGCAAAAAACGGCAGACGTTCCTTAAGGAACACCTCCATTTGTGAAACCACCCCCCCGCCCCACCTACAAAACGGGTCGAGCTGTGGATCACCATCGACAGCCGCCCCTTTTGTAGTGAGCTCCAGAGCGAGAGAAATTCTCTCTCGCTCTGGGGCTTGCGCAATGCGGCCGCTGCATGTGCGTAGGGCCTTCACATCAACCCGGTTACGAGCGCTCAGTGCTTGCGACTGGGTCTGAATAAGGTACATTGTCCCTGTGTATGCTGGGAGCTCTAACTGAACCGCACCTATTCCTCTGCACAGTTGGCCACATGTAGGTGTGTACTCATTTTAGCAAGTGAAAACGGGGAACTGCAGTAGATGTCCCCCTAGATGCATTCAGGGGATACTGTAAATTTGCGGATGTCTCCCGAACAAGGATGTTTTCGCCGGGTGATATCCTGCTAATTTAATTTAGTAAATAGGCCCAATAGAAACAATCTATTTTAGTGTGTTTGTGCGCATGTATAGATTGATAGATAGATATGCACTACATTTACTTTCCCTTTTTTTGGGTGGGGGGGCGCCAAAATATAACTTGCCTCCGGGTTACTGGAATGAACTTACGCCACTGTGTCTTCCTAGTGCCCAATAATATTAGTTCTATATAGGTTATTCATTATTCAAATCTGCAATTCCCAAGACTTCATCCTAAATTGCTTTGCAAGATTTCTACATTATTATTATTCTACATATGTATAGATGATTTTATTAGATCTATAGACTGCATGTCTTCTTAAGCAACAAATCCAAATTGAAGTAGAACCTGGGATACAGAAATGGGCTGCAAGTAATCATCTTCAACCATAAGAGACAATTCTATAGAGGCCAGCACCCAGCCTCTTTGCCTTGCAATGTACAAATGTACAATACCTTCATGTGACGTTATTCAAGTATTGTTTTACTTAGTTGTGACCTTTAGAGCAATGCACTAGGTGCGTGGGAATCAGGTTTCAAATTCAATGTGTTTGAACGAATAGATCTACTAGTATATTCAGTTACATATGATTTATAACTAAAAATAGCACAGTATAATGAAAAATTCTCTCTGTTAACCAAGAGTTATGCTTTTTAATTAACATTCTGCTCACCAATACATTTTTTATACAGCGTCTAGGAATAACTTTTTATTTAACAAGCTCTACCATAATTGAATTATGTACTTTATAAAGAAACTCCAGCCGTGCTTCACTAACAATCACTCTCAAGTGGCGCATCACATTCCAGAGTATAAAAAGTTTCTAGAGTCTTATTAGAGCTCATGTGCAAACTACGCTGCCAAAATATCTATGAGGGCACAGTGGTTAACCTTTACCCTTGGTTGTCATGGAAAATGCATGGCAGGCTCATTTCAGGATCTGGACTCAATAGGGTTTAACGTTGATAGATGGTGAGAATTTGCTTTTAGCAATCCTCTTGCACAACATGTCCCCCGCCCTCTTTTTCTATGTGGGTCTGATGTGAAAAAAGATTCTGGCAATCTCCTGCTGAGCAGCCTTTAGTGCTTCACCAACTATTTTCCTGGAAAACTGCAATAGTTGCAAGGTTGAAACCTCAGCTTACTTACTTGAGACTGATACACTGGGATCCTGTCCACAAACCTACGTTACTTATGTCTGTGTTTTCACAACAGTTGTAATGCTGTAAATAGAGACATAGGTCTATTTACTAATATCCCTTTTACACCAACCGAATAACCCGGGTTATTGCCGGGTCAATCCGGGTCGATGCTCTGTGTGAACGGCTTCCAGAAAAATATCCAGGGTTGATTTACCCGGGAATCTTACTCGGGTTGAGAGCAGGGTTGAAAAAGGGTTGTTCCCGTGTCATGTGGCAGTGTGAACGGGTGTTACCCGGATTATTTTACCCGGCTACATTCTGCTATTAGCTGATTGGAGTTTCAGGGGCGCTAGCAGATGATGTCATTTGTCAGGGCCCTGCAGAGAGATACACACGCAGCCATTACTTGCCTGCCTAACCTCCTGCACAGCCTGCACCACAGCCTGACCAACTCCCACAAAACGCAGGCTGATACACAGGCTGCCACAGTCAGAACTGCAGCCTGCACCACAGCCTGACCAGCAGCTCCAAACGCAGGCTGATACACAGCCATAACAGCAGCCTGAGCCACACCCTGTTGCTACAGCAGCATGTGTGCTGCATCAAACTGGACCGATGCCGATATCCGAGAGCTACTGCTCATCAGGGCAGAGGAAGAAATTAAACGCCAGATGACCGGCATAGTGAAAGATGCAGTAGTGTACCACAATATAGCCAAGATGCTGGAGTCCCGAGGGATAAAACGCATGCAGCAGCAAGTGGTCAATAAATTGAAGGCCTTGCATAAGCAGTTCACTAAAGTGCACGATCATAACCGCAACAAAAGTGGTGCAGGCCGCAAGGAATGGGTGCATTACCAATTGTGCTACAGCGCTTTTGGAATTACAGCGCTTTCAAACCCCATAGCACTGTCCTCCTCAATTGCGCCATGCTGCTCCAGCCAGCAGGAGGATAGTCAAGAGGTACCGGCTACACAGGTTACCCTGCCGTCCTCGCAAAGCAGACCAACATCATAGCTCCTACTGACCGATGAGCCTGAAGAAGGTAGTGGGATGGATTCATCTGTGAATGCTGACAGTGGGCCTGATTCAGAGCCGCTCGTTAGCGGCTGTTCGTTCGCTCCGAGCGATGTTTGCACAACTGCGCATGCGTACGGATTGTAATACGCATGCGCAAACCAGTCAGTGCGGCCAGAAATCGTTTGTTCCCAATATAGCAAATGCCTGCTATTTTGAGTGATAGGAGAAGGCGTATGTGGGTGGTAACAGGGGAAGATGCTTGAAAACGGGGAGAGGAAATCAGAACGCAGGCGTGCTTAAAGGTCAAAACGGGCGTTTTATGGGTGTGCATAATTAATACAGCAGCGTCATTGACCACGTCACTGGGTTATTTTATAGTCAGAACTGCTCGCAAGATTGCGGTAGGAAAAACCAACCACAAGCACTGCGAGCAGTTCAGATGCCTTTTGATGTACTCGATTAATCAAATAAATAGCGGACATGACGTATGATGTGAGCGGCCAGGGGGCGTAGTTTCCCAAAAAACGACCGCAAGTTTTGTTTGCTCGTTCAGACCTAGAGGCTTGAACAGACCGCAAAGAGCGAACGGTTCATTTGAATAGCCACCCCTTTTTTTCAGAACGAACGACCGCAAATAGCGACCGGCTCTGAATCAGGCCCAGTATCACTACCACCATAGATGAGGTAGTTGAGACAAGCTCAGAGACTGCGCCCCCTAAAAAGACCCCTCCGCTACGCGCTAATAGTAAGTATTTTAAAAAATAAAAACACCCACATCACACACACACACTACATTCACTTAAATCCAAATGGTAACTGTTGCAGAGTGCTGCTAGCGTGCAGGTAGATAGAAGGCCACAAGCACATGTACGCAAACACCATTGCTATCTTTAGGTCGGCTCAGTGCATATTATATATATTTTTTTGTTTCTCCCCTTTGCAGTCTACAATGTGCCACCCAGAAAGAAGAAGCTCAACAGGTCGGAGCAAGCGGCTAGAGCGATGACTTCTGTGATCGTGGAGCATCTCCGCGCATTGGATGCCGACATTCAGAGGCAGGAGGATGCTAGATTGGATCGGTTTCTAGAGTCCGAAAGGGAAATGCAGCAGTCATTTATGAGGCAATTAATAGTTATGCAGAAGAGACAGATGTCTTTTTTAGAGCGCACATTTGCTCATGGTTATCCCAACCAAACACAACCATCACGACAGGCCCCAGTGTACCCAGAACACAGATTTGGGCAGTGCAATATGGGGCCCAATTATTACAACCCTAGCACTAACCCTAACACAACACAAACAAACCAAGAGTCACCACAGTATACAGTGTATAGGCAATTGCCGTAAACATGGCCATTTTAAATAATTTATCGTTGTACCAACCGGTACATGTTCTATTTTAGTTTTTTTTTTATGTTGTGTGGCTAAAATTATAATGTTTTTTGTGTGAAGGCACTTTTAATTTTTTTATAACTTTTATAGTATATTGTTTTCCCCGCACGGATCGGCACTTTTCTTTTATACTGGGCATACGATGTTTGACATAGGTTTTATACTTTTTTTTTATACTTTTTCAACAATCTGAGAATGTGTTAAAACTGTTCTATTAAAAAACACAATATATGCACATGGTTAAAGTGAAGAAAAAAAAACTTTAAAACCAAATAAACCAAAAACATGTTTGGAATATGAACTTTTGCCTTTTTATTTAAATCAATGTGAAAAGCAGGGATTACCCAGGTTCAGTGTGAACGGGGCAAACCCGGGAATAACCCGGGTCAAGTTGCAGTGTAAACGGGGTCTGAAGCCGAGTTCGACCCGGGATTGACCAGTGTTCAAATTCCAGGGTCGGACCCGGGATTTTGGTGTAAAAGGGGTATAAGTCTTGGATGGAGATAAGGTGAACAGAGATAAAGTTCCAACCAATCAGCTCCTAACTGCCATGTCACTGGAGCTGATTTGTTGGGACTTTATCTCTGTTCACTTTATCTTCTTCCAAGGCTTAGTAAATAGACCACTATGGACCCGATTCAGAGATGTACAGTAACCCAATGGTTAGCGCACATCTCTGATGTTTAGGGGTCTACGCAGGCACAGGACCTAACAGTCACTCACTGACATGCTTCAGCGTTTGGGGGGCGGAGCAGTGGTGTGGCTGGCCATCATTTTCTGGAAGGGATGAGGCCAGGGCCTGTGCATATTTTCTGGCCTCGCAAGTGACCAGGCACCAGTCAGGCTGAGGCAAGCTTTGGCTTACGCAGCCTGGCCAAAGGAGTGGTTGCAATGGTAGCGATGGTGATTCAAGGCATTGTCTATGGACGCTGCACACGGATTGCAAATGCAATGCAGGAGTTGAAGGGTATTGCAGAGCTGCTTCTGGGCGTTTGTGCAATACCGTCCATCTCTGAATAGGGCCCTAAGAATAGTTATTTGCTGTAAATGAATGCACATAAACTGTTTGCATTGTGGTTGTGGTTTATTTTGTGTGTAATGAGGTGCAATCATATAATTGGATGATGGTGAAGTAAACAATGTGTATAGTTGTAGACAGACAAAAATTGAGCAGCCATTTCTTGAACATAAAGGGCATCATTTAGAGCGGTGCTTATGTCAATTACATAATTTGTTCTGAAATGTGTCAGTATCTAGATTGCTGTATGCCTGGAGAAGCGGAACAGCAGCAGGCAAGTTTTCGTATGTGTTAAATATAGTAACTTACTTTTCACATAAGTGTAGCTTGCAAACTGAATACACGTGTCCTCATACATCTAGCCTCCTTGCACGTTAAACAGCCCTTCTAGTCGCGCCATGCTGTGGTGTGACCTGGTAGCGCTGAGCGTCTTTTCATGCAACCTTTCCCTTTAAATTAGGGGTGAGCGGGTTCGGATTTCTGAAATCGGAACCCCACCGAGTCCCCCCGATCCGGGTCCGATCCAAGTCAGGCTCGACTTTTCCTGCCTGACACGGATCTGAAATCGAGGCAAAACGTCATCATCCCGCCTTCCGAGTCTCGCGGGTTTTGGATCCTATATAAGGTACCCGCGTCGGCGCCATTTTCTCACTCGGCTGTGGACAGTGAAGAGGGAGGGTGGGAGTTAGGGCTGTGTAGTGTAGTGTGTGCTGCTGTTGTCCACTACTTCAAAGTCCATAGGGGCTGGCTGTGTTGTGCTGTGCTGCTGTTGTTAATAGGGGCTGTGTCCACTACTTCAAAGTCCATAGGGGCTGGCTGGACTGTGTTGTGCAGTCAGTTCTCCATAGGGGCTGTGTCCACTCCAAAGTCCTGTGCAGTGTCCCAGTCCTAAAGGGGTGCTGTAGTGTTGTCCAGGGGGTGCTCTGTCCATCAGGGGTGCTCCCCCCAAGTGCTAAAAAATAATATATTTTCTGTGTTTGTGAATTGTGTGCGCAGTAGCCGCACGTGCATCAACAAAATAGTGCCAAGCGTGCGCCTGTGTCATAAGTAAAGGGCCGGCTGGCTTGACCGTTAAAGGGTGCTGTAACCCCCAAAGTACACTCCAGTCCAAACCAAAAAAAAAAATATTTTCTGTGTTTGTGAATTGTGTGCGCAGTAGCCGCACGTGCATCAACAAAATAGTGCCAAGCGTGCGCCTGTGTCATAAGTAAAGGGCCGGCTGGCTTGACCATTAAGGGTGCTGTAACCCCCGAAAGTACACTCCAGTCCAAACCAAAAAAAAAATTATTTTCTGTGTTTGTGAATTGTGTGCGCAGTAGCCGCACGTGCATCAACAAAGTAGTGCCAAGCGTGCGCCTGTGTCATAAGTAAAGGGCCAGCTGGCTTGACCGTTAAAGGGTGCTGTAAACCCCCAAAGTACACTCCAGTCCAAACCAAAAAAAAAATTATTTTCTGTGTTTGTGAATTGTGTGCGCAGTAGCCGCACGTGCATCAACAAAGTAGTGCCAAGCGTGCGCCTGTGTCATAAGTAAAGGGCCGGCTGGCTTGACCGTTAAAGGGTGCTGTAAACCCCCAAAGTACACTCCAGTCCAAACCAAAAAAAAATATATTTTCTGTGTTTGTGAATTGTGTGCGCAGTAGCCGCACGTGCATCAACAAAGTAGTGCCAAGCGTGCGCCTGTGTCATAAGTAAAGGGCCAGCTGGCTTGACCGTTAAAGGGTGCTGTAAACCCCCAAAGTACACTCCAGTCCAAACCAAAAAAAAAATTATTTTCTGTGTTTGTGAATTGTGTGCGCAGTAGCCGCACGTGCATCAATAAAGGAGCAGCGCCAAGCGTGCGCCTGTGTCATAAGTAAAGGGCCGGCTGGCTTGACCATTACAGGGTTCAGTAACCCCCAAAGTACACTCCAAAACAAAAAAAATATATATTTTCTGTGTTTGTGACTTGTGTGCACTGTGGCTGCACGTGCATCAACAAAGGAGCAGCGCCAAGCGTGCGCCTGTGTCCCATAAGTAAAGAGCCGGCTGGCTCATTTCTTAAAGGGTGGTGTAACCCACAAAGTTCACTGTGGGTTACACTGTGTTTGTGTGCGCTTTAGCCGCACGTATATATCAATATAACATAAATGGAGGACCAAACTTTCTCCGATAAAATTAAAATAGGGAAAGATCAAGAACCACTTCCTCCTAGTGCTGTTGCTGCTGCTGGGAGTTGTTCATCATCCCAGAGAGGAAGTAGGAACATCACTACTTTTACTAAACAATTGACCCTCCAACAGTCCCTAGCGATGAGGATGAAGTACGACAGCAGTCATCCTGAAGCAAAATGTATAACTGAGTCCTTGACTGCTATGTTGGTGTTAGACGTGCGTCCGGTATCCGCCATTAGTGCAGTGGGATTTAGACAATTGATGGAGGTAGTGTGTCCTCGGTTCCAAATCCCGTCTAGATTCCACCTGCATCCTCAAAGCAGCAGCGACAAGCGTGCGTCTGTCTGTTAAAGGGTGGTGACACCCTCAAAGTGTGCTACACAAACAATTAAAATATTGTTCTTTTTTTTTCTGTCTTTGTGAAATGTGTGGGCTGTAGCCGCACCTGCATCCTTAAAGCAGCAGCGACAAGCGTGCGTCTGTCTGTTAAAGGGTGGTGTAACTCTCAAAGTGCTCCAAAAAAGAAAAAACTATTTTTTTAATGTGTTTGTGACTTGTGTGCGATGTAGCCGCACTTGCATCCTCAAAGCAGCAGCGACAAGCGTGCGTCTGTCTGTTAAAGGGTGGTGACACCCTCAAAGTGTGCTACACAAACAATAAAAATATTCTTCTTTTTTCTGTCTTTGTGAATTGTGTGGGCTGTAGCCGCACCTGCATCCCTAAAGCAGCAGCGACAAGCGTGCGTCTGTCTGTTAAAGGGTGGTGACACCCTCAAAGTGTGCTACACAAACAATTAAAATATTGTTCTTTTTTTTTCGGTCTTTGTGAAATGTGTGGGCTGTAGCCGCACCTGCATCCTTAAAGCAGCAGCGACAAGCGTGCGTCTGTCTGTTAAAGGGTGGTGTAACTCTCAAAGTGCTCCAAAAAAGAAAAAACTATTTTTTTAATGTGTTTGTGACTTGTGTGCGATGTAGCCGCACTTGCATCCTCAAAGCAGCAGCGACAAGCGTGCGTCTGTCTGTTAAAGGGTGGTGACACCCTGAAAGTGTGCTACACAAACAATTAAAATATTCTTCCTCTTTTTTCTGTCTTTGTGAATTGTGTGGGCTGTAGCCGCACTTGCATCCTCAAAGCAGCTGCGACAAGCGTGCGTCTGTCTGTTAAAGGGTGGTGTAACCCTCAAAGTGCGCTCCACAAACAATAAAAATATTCTTTTTTTTTTTCTGTCTTTGTGAATTGTGTGGGCTGTAGCCGCACTTGCATCCTCAAAGCAGCAGCGACAAGCGTGCGTCTGTCTGTTAAAGGATTACATCGGTGACAGCATCCAAGTAGGCATGTCAGACAGTCTGTACCTGTACTGGCAGGAAAAAGAAGCAATTTGGAGGTCCCTGTACAAACTGGCTCTATTTTACCTGAGTTGCCCCCCCTCCAGTGTGTACTCCGAAAGAGTGTTTAGTGCAGCCGGGAACCTTGTCAGCGAAAGGCGTAGGAGGTTGCTTCCACAAAATGTGGAGAAGATGATGTTCATAAAATGAATTATCAACTCTTCCAGGGAGACCAGCCTCCAGAACGTACAGAGGGACCTGTGGTTCCAGCGGGGACGAATTAATACTCTGTGAGGATGAGGATGTACACACTGAAGAGGGTGAGGAATCGGTGGATGAGGAGGATGAGGATGACATCTTGCCTCCGTAGAGCCAGTTTGTGCAGGGACAGATTAATTGCCAGCTTGTTTTGTGGGGGCCCAAACGAACCAATCATTTCAGCCACAGTTGTGTGGCAGACCCTGGCGCTGAAATGATTGGTTTGTTAAAGTGTGCATGTCCTGTTTATACAACATAAGGGTGGGTGGGAGGGCCCAAGGACAATTCCATCTTGCACCTCTTTTTTTTCTTTGCATTATGTACAGTTTGGGACCTAGTTTTTCAAACTGCCATCCTGTCTGCCACTGCAGTTTCACGCCTAGATGGGTCACGTGTTTGTGCCGCCCACTCGTGTCGCTTAGCATAGTCATCCAGCTACCTCGGTGCAACCTTTTGGACGTAAAAACACTATTGTGAGGTGTGAGGTGTTCAGAATAGACTGGAAATGAGTGGAAATTAAGGTTATTGAGGTTAATAATAGCATAGGAGCAGAAAAACCTACAAATTCTGTGATTTTAGCTGTTTTTATGCTTTTTAAAAAAAAATACAGATCCAAAACACAAAACCCAGAACCCAAAACACGGAAGGGTGGTTTTGGCAAAACCAATCCAGATCCAAAACACGAAGAAAGATCCAGATCCAAAACCAAAACACAAAACACGAAAAGTGGCCGGTGCACACCCCTACTTTAAATGCATCTTATTGGCACAATGATGTAAATAGAGCGCACAAGCATCTGCTGCTGATTATAATGATATGCTGCATGCCTATATTCTGTGTGCGACTGCACTGCATGCATGACCACAAAGTTGGGGTCTCCCATTTATTATTAGGAACTTCTTTGCCCCCTAGCACCAATTGTTTTTTTT
This sequence comes from Taudactylus pleione, assembly GCA_031769625.1. Taxonomy (NCBI): domain Eukaryota; kingdom Metazoa; phylum Chordata; class Amphibia; order Anura; family Myobatrachidae; genus Taudactylus; species Taudactylus pleione. Next base: position 32,028,810 of record JAUIMM010000015.1, on the reverse strand, counting down.
TTAAGCAGTGTTAGATAGCCTCCTGGGTAGGAATGACAGGCTACTGAACTTTGGCTGACCCCACTCTCCTTGGCCTCTACTGGGCATGTGCAACCCAGAGGAAGAATTATTCTTTTAGCCAGCAACCCCTTAGTCCGGTAAAATCCCTGGGGACCTATTGGTAGAGCAGGTTGTAGGGCAGAGGACCCAGGGGGTGGGCTGTAGCTGGGGCCCCTGAGCCAGTTAGGAAGCAGGGAGCTGAGGTGGGCCAGCCAGCCACTATTATAAAAGAAGGCAGTGTGAGGGAGGACAGAGAGCTGGGCAGCAGGAACTGCCATGTAGCTTGTATAGAGATTCAAATCCTGCAGAAGGGGAAGCAGTTGAGGACACAGAGAGATGCCTCAACAAAGCTGGCTGCAGTATGCCGGCGCAAGACCCCCCCTGCAGGACCCTGACTTCCGAGATGTTACTGCTGATCGCCTGCTGGAGAAAGTGCCTGGACCATGGCTGTTATGGGCTGCTGCTGTATGTGTGGAGAGGTGCCTGCCCCTGCCAGTTACCAGTCAGAAGATCTGACCACATTGATCACCTCACTGCCGTAGGACAGAAGCTGGGAGGACCCCAGGGATTGTCTACTTACCGCTGCCAGAGATACATCACTGTATACTAGGGATGTGCGCCAACCCCTGTGTTTTGTTTTCGGTTTTGAATCTGGATCTGGTTTTGCAAAACCACCCATGCGTGTTTTGGTTTTGGATCTGGATCTTTTTTAAAAAAAATTATAAAAACAGGTAAAACCACATAATTTGGGCCTGTTTTTGTTCCTACAGTATTATTAACCTTAATAACATTTATTCCCAGTCATTTGCTGTCAATTTTGACCACCTCCCAGCTCACACTATTGATATATTCATCTAGGTTAGGCCTAGGGTCAAAATGTTGCATCCAGCTAGCTGGCTGACTAAACTAAGCGACCGCTGTGGGAAGCACGCACTAAATTTTTTTTTCATTTTTAAAAAATGAAAGGGTTATACAGGAGATTCTGAGTGTGGCCATTACAATACAACCGAGGCAGCAGCGATTGACGACACAGGCAGCACTAGGTTGATTATAATAAGTGCGGCTAAAGCACACGCATACCCCCCCAAAAAATACACTTTTTATTATATAGATTTTTTTTTTTGGTCCACAACTTGGGGCCCGGAGCACCCCTGATTGAGGCAGCAGCGATTGACGACACAGGCAGCACTAGGTTGCTGTCTGATAATAATAAGTGAAGCTCACGCACACACACAAAAAAAATACACTTTTTATTATGTAGATTTATTTATTTGTTGCCCACAACTTGGGGCCCGGAGCATCCCTGACAGAGGCAGCAGTGATTGACGACACAGGCAGCACGCTACCAGCCCAGATGGACACAGCAGACACCACCAGCCCAGGTGGACACAGCAGACACCACCAGCCCAGATGGACACAGCAGACACCACCAGCCCTACACTACCCACCCTCCCTGTTCATTCTCCACAGCCGGAGAGAAATGGAGCTGACGCAGACTTGTCCTTATAAAGCAGAGATGAAAGCTCACAAGCTTTCGTCCCCGAGGTTTGCCTCGGTTTGAGATCCAGGGCCGGTGGGGGAACTGAACGCACGTTCGGTTCTCGCCCCAGATCTCTAAGTTTGGGTGGGTTTGGATCCCCGAGATCCGAACCCGCTCATCTCTACTGTATACCTGTCCCAGGGAAAGCTGCTGTGCTGCCCGGCTGTAGAAAGAGACAGCCACAGGAATCCTTGGGAGTGCTGAAGGACCCAGAGGAAGACCCCACCGACAGCCGGTTGCCTGAGTGAGTGCCTGTGCACCAGCAGACCTACATCGAGGAGCCTGCAGCAGGAATAGAGGGAGGAGGCCCGCGCCGCGCGGGTGCCCATCACTGCTGCTGACCTGGGAGACACTTGCAGGAGGGAGACCCTACCCAGGAGCCCGGGAGAGAGCATCTGACAGTAGTAGGCTAAAGAGGGGACAGCCCCTGAAGAGAGCCTGCGAGGTCCACTGGAGGCAAGCAGGGCACTGGAAGAGACAGAGTGCCCGTATCCAGGGATTATATAGTTGTGCCTGGCGACGACTGCCCTGGAGGAGGGAGCAGCAGTAGAGTATCAGGATCCTAGTCCTACTTAGCATAGAGCTGGAGATAGTGGGATGGCAGAAGAGCCACTGCATGTGGTAAGGCACTGCTTAAGTCCTCTACTCATCCCCACCCCTAAGAAGCCAGTTTAGTGGGGTCCCCTTGCACTGTAATTCAGCACTGCCCCAGCAAAGCTTTTAGGGAGTAGCTAGTGCCCCGTCCTATGTTTGAGTGGCCACCCTGTAGTATATCTAGAGTTCTGGGGTTGGTCCCTTGTGTATTAAGGGAAGTGTGACCCCCTGTATTTTGGTCTTATGGTATACACCGCTAGTGTTTGATGCTGTAATTCATGAGGAAGCCTCTTCATATTTGTTTAAATTTGTCTAATCCATTATGCCAAGTTATGCTGAACATTTACTATGTTGCATGTAGTTGCTGGTTCATCAGCTGGTAAATATTTAAGTGATGATTTCTCTACATGTATCACATGTCCATTTACTGTTCACACTCAAATGCTGGTCCTCCAATGTTTGACCATGTGTCCCCTGCAATGCTTATAGCTGTTTACTGTGAACTTCACTAAAGACCTGCAGGTGTTTTCCCATCATTGTCATATATGTCTACAACTTGTTTATGTACTTTGTAAGGTGCTGCGGAACATTTGTGGCACCATATAAATAAATGATAATATTAATAATAAGTGTGCTGCATAGATTGCTGTGTTACCTGCTTACCATATAACTTTAGTTGATGAATTGTTGTATCCTGACAAATGTTGTTTAGATATAATAAAATTGTGTTGTACCCTTAGATGTCTGTCATTGTGTCTGTTAATAGGGAAACACATTGCTTGCCCCAAGAATCGAATTCAAACCTGGTCCCTGATAAAAATGGGACATTACACTACGTTACAGTGTCACAGCCACTGCGAACTACAATCACTATGGGCTCTATTTACTACAATCCGCATATTGAATGCGGATTGTAGTGTGATATTACCAAGTGAATTCGCATTGGGAATTCAGGCAATATCACAGGGATTTACTATAAATCCCTTGCAGGGACAGAGCTTGTGATAAAGCTCTGTCCCTACGGATCCCATCCACACTCTAGTCGCGGTATTTTTGGAAAAAATACCGCGACTAAGAGCCCGCGCATGCGCCGTCCCACCGTCGCTGCTACCCCCCACTGACACTAAGCCCCGCCCTCCGCGATCGCGGACCCCCGCAACCCCCCCTCCCCCTCCCCTCCCTTTATTACACTTACCTGCATCCTCCTGGCCTCCGGAGATCTTCTCCGGGCTTCCCGATCAGGTGATCTCCAATACTGCACTGGGACCCGATCACCTGATGACCGGGCCGCAGTGCACTATGGGAGACCAGCTGACCAGAGAGGAGCCATCACCGGAGGCCCGATCACTGGTCCCTGGATTCAGGTAAGTAAAAAAAAAATGTTTCAATTTTTTTTTTCTTTTTTTTACAGCAATCAGCTTGCGGTCTGTTTAGACCACATAGCTGATTACTGGTACCGGCTCCCGCCTCTGCTCTCCCTGTTAGAGCAGAGTGGGAGCCCGGTAACCGGGGGAGACCCTGGATAACGCCACCTCCAGGTGGCGTTATTATCACAGGGCTTTCCTCTGTATTTTTTTACAATTTATTTTTAGTAACTCTGGTCTGATCACATTTCCCATTACAATTATGGGAAATGCAATCTGCTTTACTAAAAATAAGTGATACTAGGGGTTGGAATAGAATTTTACTAATTCTACTCCAATTGCCCTGTAATAACTTCAGGTGAAACTAAAATAATGTGAAAAGGGTGTGACAACACTAGGGGTGAGCGGGTTCTGATTTCTGAAATCCGAGCCCCCCCGATCCGAGGCAGATCCGAGTCAGGCTTGACTTTTCCCGCCTGACTCGGATCTGAAATCGAGGCAAAACGTCATCATCCCGCCTTCCGGGTCTCGCGGGTTTTGGATCCTATATAAGGTACCCGCGTCGGTGCCATTTTCTCAATCGGCTGTGGACAGTGAAGAGGGAGGGTGGGAGTTAGGGCTGGCTGGGCTGTGTAGTGTAGTGCAGAGTAGTGTTGTGCTGTGCTGCGCTGTGCAGCTGTTGTCCATAGGGGCTGTGTCCACTACTTCAAAGTCCATAGGGGCTGGCTGTGTTGTGCTGTGCTGCTGTTGTTAATAGGGGCTGTGTCCACTACTTCAAAGTCCTTAGGGGCTGGCTAGACTGTGTTGTGCAGTCAGTTCTCCATAGGGGCTGTGTCCACTCCAAAGTCCTGTGCAGTGTCCCAGTCCTAAAGGGGTGCTGTAGTGTTGTCCAGGGGATGCTCTGTCCGTCAGGGGTGCTCCCCCCAAGTGCTAAAAAAAATATTTTTTCTGTGTTTGTGAATTGTGTGCGCAGTAGCCGCACGTGCATCAACAAAGTAGTGCCAAGCGTGCGCCTGTGTCATAAGTAAAGGGCCGGCTGGCTTGACCGTTAAATGGTGCTGTAACCCCCAAAGTACACTCCAGTCTAAACCAAATAAAAAAATATTTTCTGTGTTTGTGAATTGTGTGCGCAGTAGCCGCACGTGCATCAATAAAGGAGCAGCGCCAAGCGTGCGCCTGTGTCATAAGTAAAGGGCCGGCTGGCTTGACCGTTAAATGGTGCTGTAACCCCCAAAGTACACTCCAAACCAAATAAAAAAATATTTTCTGTGTTTGTGAATTGTGTGCGCAGTAGCCGCACGTGCATCAACAAAGTAGTGCCAAGCGTGCGCCTGTGTCATAAGTAAAGGGCCGGCTGGCTTGACCGTTAAAGGGTGCTGTAACCCCCAAAGTACACTCCAAACCAAATAAAAAAATATTTTCTGTGTTTGTGAATTGTGTGCACTGTGGCTGCACGTGCATCAACAAAGGAGCAGCGCCAAGCGTGCGCCTGTGTCCCATAAGTAAAGACCCGGCTGGCTCATTTCTTAAAGGGTGGTGTAACCCACAAAGTGCACTACTCTCCAGCAAAAATAAAAAAATATTTTCTGTGTTTGTGTGCGCCTTAGCCGCACGTATATATCAATATAACATAAATGGAGGACCAAACTTTCTCCGATAAAAATAAAATAGGGAAAGATCAAGAACCACTTCCTCCTAGTGCTGTTGCTGCTGCTGGGAGTTGTTCATCATCCCAGAGAGGAAGTAGGAACACCACTACTTTTACTAAACAATTGACCGTCCAACAGTCCCTAGCGATGAGGATGAAGTACGACAGCAGTCATCCTGAAGCAAAACGTATAACTGAGGCCTTGACTGCTATGTTGGTGTTAGATGTGCATCCAGTATCTGCCATTAGTGCAGTGGGATTTAGACAATTGATGGAGGTAGTGTGTCCCCGGTTCCAAATCCCGTCTAGATTCCACCTGCATCCTCAAAGCAGCAGCGACAAGCGTGCATCTGTCTGTTAAAGGGTGGTGTAACCCTCAAAGTGCGCTCCACAAACAATAAAAAAATTCTTCTTTTTTTTTCTGTCTTTGTGAAATGTGTGGACTGTAGCCGCACCTGCATCCTTAAAGCAGCAGCGACAAGCGTGCGTCTGTCTGTTAAAGGATTACATCAGTGACAGCATCCAAGTAGGCATGTCAGACAGTCCGTACCTGTACTGGCAGGAAAAAGAAGCAATTTGGAGGTCCCTGTACAAACTGGCTCTATTTTACCTGAGTTGCCCCCCCTCCAGTGTGTACTCCGAAAGAGTGTTTAGTGCAGCCGGGAACCTTGTCAGCGAAAGGCGTAGGAGGTTGCTTCCACAAAATGTGGAGAAGATGATGTTCATAAAATGAATTATCAACTCTTCCAGGGAGACCAGCCTCCAGAACGTACAGAGGGACCAGTGGTTGTGGATCCCAGCGGGGACGAATTAATACTCTGTGAGGATGAGGATGTACACATCACTGAAGAGGGTGAGGAATCGGTGGATGAGGAGGATGAGGATGACATCTTGCCTCCGTAGAGCCAGTTTGTGCAGGGCCAGATTAATTGCCAGCTTGTTTTGTGGGGGCCCAAACGAACCAATCATTTCAGCCACAGTCGTGTGGCAGACCCTGGCACTGAAATGTTTGGTTTGTTAAAGTGTGCATGTCCTGTTTATACAACATAAGGGTGGGTGGGAGGGCCCAAGGACAATTCCATCTTGCACTTCTTTTTTTTCTTTGCATTATGTACTGTTTGGGGCCTAGTTTTTCAAACTGCCATCCTGTCTGCCACTGCAGTGTCACTCCTAGATGGACCACGTGTTTGTGCCGCCCACTCGTATCTCTTTGCATAGTCATCCAGCTACCTCGGTGCAACCTTTTGGATATAAAAACACTATTGTGAGGTGTTCAGAATAGACTGGAAATTAAGGTTATTGAGGTTAATAATAGCATAGGAGCAGAAAAACACACAAATTCTGTGATTTTAGCTGTTTTTATGCTTTTTAAAAAAAAAATACAGATCCAAAACACAAAACCCAGAACCCAAAACACGGAAGGGTGGTTTTGGCAAAACCAATCCAGATCCAAAACACGAAGAAAGATCCAGATCCAAAACCAAAACACAAAACACGAAAAGTGGCCGGTGCACACCCCTAGAAAACACCCTTTTTCACTTTATTTTAGTAAAAATAATGTTAATAAATAGAGCCCCATGTGTGCTACAAATCACATTATGTGCGCTACAAATCACGTTATGTACTAATCACGTTGGTGGACCCATCTGTATGTTTTGGATGTGTCGGATGCATGCCTAGATTGGGTCACCATCAGAAGGTATGGGGAGTACCCTTTTTAGGAGCGTGGGGCCTTCGGGCGAGGGCACCATGTTACCAGCATCCTGCACATGCATAAGTGACTCTGGCACAGTGTCAGTATCTACTTTCCACCAATGCTGCTGTAATCACTGGGAAAATGCCGCAAGCGCCATTTTCCCAGAGATCTTCGATGGTTACTCTGTACATAAGCCAATGAGAGAGGGGAGACCTGCATGGAGACTGCACATGGGCCCCCTCCTCTCTTAAACCACCCCTGTCAGGAGGTGCCACCTTATAGGGAGTATATACAGTAAATCAATAGCATACTTACCTACTGCTAAGTTTTCCTCCCCGACAGAAGCCTGGGGAGGAGAAGCAGACAGGCGTCGAAGGGGCGGTGGGACTTGACATTTTACATCATGAAGCCCCGCCCCCTGATGGCAAATTGTTGTGAATTAAATAGGGTGCGGAGCCAAATGATGCAATTTGTATAATCGCATCATTAAGCCCCACCCCTTACTCGGTAGCCCGCAATCTTCGTGGAAATTCTCCCTATTCTGCCCACTTCACTAGGAAGTGGGCACGAATGTGGGAGAACTGCCTACTCTGCTAGGGGTGCGGGGGTTTACACGAAAACTCTGGAGCCTCTCGCGACTTTCGGGAGAATAGGCATGTATGATCAGGAGGTGCCACTGTACCATCAGTGTATATGTCAAGAGGTAGTGCTATACAGGGAGTATATATGCAGGAAGTGCCACAGTACAGACAGTAATTATAGCAGCAGGTGCCATTGTACAGTGCCTGTATATGACCTTGTATATTAGTAGCCACTATACAAGGTGTGTATTTGGCAGGAGCTGCTGTAATAAATGGTCACATTTAAGTACAGATGTGCATTTCGGGTCTTCCGAGACCCGAATCCCTCCGAATTTTGTGAATCCGGACAGATCTGAGTTGCAGTGCTAATCTCCTGAGGAGATTCGGATAAATCAGATTCGCTGTTCTGATCTTCTAGCAGTTCGGAATTCAGATTTTAAATCTGAATTTCGGGCTTTGGATTGCAAAAGTTACATGATTTTAGCTGTTTTTATAAAGCTTTTATATATATTTTTTTTAAATCCAGACCAAAACACTTGAGGGTGGTTTTGCAAAACCAATATATGAAGATAGATCTAGATCCAAAACCAAAACACAAGGGTCAGCGCACATCTCTACAGGTAACTATAAATGGACAAGAAACTATTGGCTTTCCCCACCTTTGTTCATGCGGAATCCCAGCATAGTTGGTAGAATATGCTATGACAAATAAAGGTAGCAATCTCAACATGCGCTAGGGTATACATTACATCCCAATGAGTAATTGGTATATGATCTAAGATTCTGGAATGCCTCCCTCATATGACAACATAGCAGTATATAAAAACAAAAAACGAGAGGAGGTGTATAGTGAAGCACAGTTTAATGAATAAACATCACCATAGAAATAATAAACAATGATCATGTGGGTATCCTCAGTTGGCTGTAAAGGGAGCAATTACTGGCAGCGAACAGTTCTTAAGAGAAGGTGGTGTATACACACCGTGTAGTTTCTGGGCGCTGCACAGGTTTGTCTGCTTTAAATCCCTGGTAAAGGTCATTCAGTGCCGCCTGGTGACCCCCGTACCAAAGCGTTTCGACTTCCGTTCTGAGGTCTTTTTCAAGGTAGGATCAAAAAGTCCATGGTGTCCCCTCCCGTCCAATGTCCTTAAAAACCCCTAATGTCCAATCACCGTGGCTCCAGCATAAAAGGATCCCTAGACAACGTCTACTACAAGTCCCATGATCCTCTGTCACACCGGGCCATACCCAATGACCACTTCCAGGTGTATCTAAAAAGCAGGGACGTCCGTTTCCCCCTCCAAGTTTCTGTAGCGTAACGTCATTTCCAGTCCGTTGTTATGGTGATCGGAAAAAGCCGTAGTTCGTCAGCTGATGAGGGGGAGTGTGTATAATACGTCAGGGATACCCGGATAGATGTACAGGTAGCCAAAGAAACGTCCATATTTATGCAAATTCACCCGAAGGTCTTGGAAAATAAATAAATATAAAAACAAGCATTAGACATAATCTAAAATCCATATGTTAAAATACATTTACACATACAAGTGCAAAAGTGGAGTCCATAGTTGAAAGTGCAAGTGCCAAAGGTGCAGACTGCAATTAAAGTGCAAATTGATACAGTCGATAGGAGAAAATAAGTATATCACTTAGAACATCCTCACAGAAACCATTTCACCTCGAAGTCCAGGTTTAAACCACCTGGATGTACAGTGCCTGAGTCAAATATTTGTCTCATTTCAGCTTTGGCTAACTGAGTGGCCAAATCTTTTCGTCGCCAATGTACCTTGACATTCTGTAGTCCAATGAAATGTATGATTTCAGCTGTATTACCGCTGTGGTATATTTTAAAACGGTTAAAGGGCATGGGTTTCCACACCCTTTTTAATGTTTCTCAAATGTTCCACTAACCTGACTTTCAAAGGTCTTGAGGTTCTGCCCCTATAGAATAAATGGCAACTACATTTAATGGCATAAATGACGCTTTTAGTAGTGCATGTAATAAAATCCTTTATTACTATTTTCTTGTCATTGATGATTACTTCACTTGTTTTTCTCTGTCCGTCTCCTTTAATACCCCTACATGCTATACATGTCCCACATCTAAAGAATCCCTTAGATTTGATACCCTTAAGCTGGCCACACACTAGACAAACTTACATCCAACCAGCCAACTTGTTGATTGGTTGGAATGAAAATCTGGTAAGGTATGAAAGCAAATGACAAACAGCAATTTGCTCCCAAACGCCGGAAAATGAACAAAAACTGTTGTTTGAACAAATTGTTTAGATCAAACATTTAACAAACTTGTCTGACGACCATTTTCATCTGTTTTCTGGCATTTAGGAGCACATTGCTGATCATCATTTACTCCCATACGTTACCAGATTTTCATTCCAACCAATCAACAAGTTGGCTGGTTGGATGTAAGTTGGTCTAGTGTGTGGCCAGCTTTAGAGTTTTCCTTTTTAGGTTCTGGAGCGCGCTTTTAACTAGGCAGGATTTAAAGCAGAGAAACCCGTGCAGCGTCCGGAAACTACACGGTGTGTATACACCACCTGCTCTTAAGAACTGTCCATTGCCAGTTCTTATCTCCATCTGGTAATTGTTTCCTTTATAGCCAACTGAGGATACCCACATGATCTTTATTTATTATTTCTATGTTGATGTTTATTCATTAAACTGTGCTTCACTATACACCTCCTCTCTTTCTTTGCTTTTGGATACTGCTATGTTGTCCTATGAGGGAGGCATTCCTGAATCTTGGATCATATACCAATTACTCATTGGGATGTAATGTATACCCCAGCACATGTTGATGAGATTGCTACCTTTATTTGTCACTTTGATTGTTAAGAGGGAGTGGGAGCACCTTCTTTAGCATATTTCTACACCTGCTGCTGGCATATGCGCTTGGTCATCTCTAGCCCTCTCTATTTCATGGTAGATTATGCTATGTCTTCTGTTGTTACTGTTAGTATCACTGAGTATATCTTTTACTACAACTGTCAGCTGTTAGACTCCACGTAATTGTGCTTGTCAACTTATAAACCAAAACTCACTTAATAAAGCTTATGTAAATCATCTGTCACCATTATGGGCAGGCTTCCCCAAGTTGTCAAGAGTCAGAGATGCATTGGGAAATTATTACTACTGTAAATTAAAGAACTGTAAAATGGAACTTTTGTTTCAACTTATTATATTTATGTTATTTAACACTAGCTGGGATAGTCAGCATTGCCCAGGTTGAAGCCTGGACCCTGAATTACACCTGCAGCCTTTATTTGTTTACATTGTCCTTGCCTATAACCCCATTCCATTCATCCTGCAAAGGACCTCACTGTTTGCTAACATGCATGCAAACAGTGGCGTAACTACCATGAGGGCAAAGCTATGGTGCCTGAGCTGCCTCTGTGGCCCACCGCTACCCCTGCACAGTGCAGTCAGGGTCGTTGAAGGGGGCCTGGGTGTCAGCAATTTTGATTTTGTTCCGGCCTGCTGGCACACTGGTAGGCAATCATGGAGAGGCAGAACTGCTGGTCGCAAGGCAATCAGAGCTTACAGACTGCCAGCCAATCAGCAGTGGCAGCTCCTGATTGACTGCCAGTCTGCGAGCTCCAATTGGCTTGTGCCAGAATCAAATTGTGCCAGTGCTGCCTTTCAATGTCTGCCACTGATGACCCGCCCCTAAATCCACACCTGCTGGCTGCTGATTACCTCATCTGGGCTTGTTGAAAGGCCCAGCGGGGACCCGGGTACGATGCCACCCCCCCTCCCTCTTACCTGTCAGCAGCCCAGCACACGCTGCTGTGTGCTGGGCTGCAATGGGAGACTGCTTGCAGCAGCAACAGCAATCTCCTCTGCCTGTGGGGGGGTATTCACACAGATCACACCCCCCTGGATTAGCCCAGGGCTTAGGGGCTCACAGCACCCCCCTACCCAGTACACAGTGCAGCTTAAAAAGTTTTTCTAAGGGGGCGTGGCCATGCCTCCCACAATTAGGCCATGCCCCTTTTCCTGGGCCAGGGGTGGTTCTGTATGCCCCTGGTTATGCAAAACATGCAAACACAAAGGCTTTGGATTTAATATGAACGTGCATGAGTCATCAAGTTTACCCAGACTATAAAAGGATACTTTTGTTGCATTCTCACAGGTTTTTGTCAGACTGACAATTTCCACTGGAGCCAGCCCTGGAACCTGTGTAATTTAAGAGTGTTCCTATTTTTAGTGATTGTGTGACAGTGTGTGACCCTGATGAAACTCAAACCTAGCAAAAAAACTTAATCCTGGTCAAACTACACCACCATGCCAAATTTGCCAGGACAAAAGCTTTCTCGCTTATTATATAGATATGTTATATTTAGAATCTGTATTTATATTGTATTCTTTTTTTTTTTTCATAAATGTATAATTAGAATTTTCCATTCGGAATAAGGTATTTATTAGGATTGAGGAGAGCAAAATTTTGAGTAGTAGATAATTGTAAAAAGTGTCCACGGGCTAATTGAGCGCCTGAGCTATTCAATTAGCAGGTCCTCGCAGTCGGACTGAACCTCGCAGCAGGAAAACACACTAAATCGAGATTTTGTTACCAGTGGGCATCCTGCTCCCTCCTCACAATGCCAGCGACAGCCGGAGGCTGGAGCTCACTGTTGAGCTCCAGCTTCCGTCTCGGCTCCCCCCAGGGGCACTATGGGAGAGATGTCATGATGTCTCTCCCATAGTTCAGAGGACTCGGAGCAGCCAGGCGGACTGGAGGCACGCAGGAGCAGGGCTTATGGTGAGTATTGTTTTTTTTGTTCTTTTTTGTGTAAGCAGCACTATAAGGGGCATAACTTCTGGGGGCACTACTACTGGAGGCATTACTCAGGGGGCACTACTACTGGGGGCAGTACTACAGGGGGCACTACTATAGAGGGCTTTACTACTGGAGGCATTACTACAAGGGGCACCACTCCTGGGGGCACTGCATAAGGGGCACCACTCATGGGGGCACTGCATAAGGGACACTGCCATTACTGTGGGGTCTGCATAAAGTGCTCCACTACTGGGGTCACTGAATAAGGGGCACCGCTACTGGGGGAACTGAATAAAGGGCACCACAACTACTGTGGGATCTGTATAAAGGGCTCCACTACTGGGGGCACTGCATAAAGGGCACCACTATTCGGGTCACTGAATAAGGGGCACTACCACTACTGCGGGCACTGCATAAGGGGATAAAAATAAGGGGGTAGACAGCGCTAATACACAATATAATTTCATGTGAAGAAATTAATCAACAATATAATATGAAAAAATTAATCAGCAAATTATAAAAACACATTAAATAAAACAAATAACCAAATACATATTTAAAAACTCAAGTGATGTTAACCGGCCGGTGAATCCACTTAACTATAGTAGCTCCATAAAAATATATATAATACTAGAAAAAATTAATACAGATCTGTATGTTTTTATCCAACACTAGAAATGGGAGAATTTAGTAACCTTTGTACTATCGCTCCTTCACTTTGGGGTTCTTTGTGTAAGCACGGATCCAAAGAATAGTATATAGCTTTTTTATAAGGGGCACTGCCACTACTGGGGGCACTGCATAAGGGGTACCACTACTGAGGGCAATGCATAAGGGGCACTACCACTAATACGGGCACTGCAAAGGGACACCACTACTGAGGGCACTGCATAAGGGGCACTACCACTACTGGGGCCACTGCATAAGGGGCACTACCACTTCTGAGGGCACTGCATAAGGGGCACCACTTTTAGGGGCATTGCATAAGGGGCACCACTACTGGGGGCACTGCATCAGGGGCATCACTACAATGGGCATTGCATTTGCATAAGGGGCACTACTGCTGTGGGCATTATGTGTAAGGGACACAAATGTGGGCATTGTGTAAAAAGGGCACTGCTGTGTGTCATACATGAATAAGGGACACTACTATGTGGTGTAATGTGAATCAGGGGTGAATCAAGATTGTGCTACTGTGTGGTGTAATTTGAAATGGGAATATTATTGTGTGACCAACTGACCATGCCCCTTTCTGTTGAGACCACGCCCCTTTAAAAACGTTGAGGGGGGGAGAGTTCCACCACTTCTCTAGGACCACTTTAAGCACTGGATGTAGTTATTAGACTACCGGACAAGATGCAACCGATCTAAATGCCGACGGTTCAAGTCCGGCACAGGACTTAAGGTAGGCATCGAAATACTGCCGCCTATCTTAATCCCGATGCCGGAATCTTGACAGATGACATGCCAAACAAGGTAAGTCTGGGGCGTTTTAGGAGTTAGCTGCGCGGGGGGGAAGGGTTTGGTTTAGGCATCTCCTGGGGGACTTAGGGCTAGACACCCCCTGAGGAAGGTTAGGGTTTTTCTAGGGAAAGGAGGTTTAGGGTTAGGAAGCCACTGGGGGGGAGGTTTAGGGTTAGGCACTCCCCTGGAGGGTTAGGTTTAGGGTGCGGGAAGAGGGTTTTAGGTTTAGGCACCCCTGGGGGACTTAGGGTTAAGCACCGATGGCATTTTGATCCCATTTCCTGTTTATGTGACTCTGGGGAGATGTATCAGTCCTTGGAGAGAGTTAAAGTGGAAAGGGATAATGGGCCTGATTCAGACCCACTCGCGAGCGGCTGTCCGCTCGCAAGTGGGTCGATGGTCTGCACTGAGCATGCGCACGACGGAGGGAGCTCCATCGTGCGCATGCGCCAGATGCGACGAGCGAAGGACTTTCCTTCGCTCATTGTGTCTGATCAAAGGGGGTGTGCTGTCGATGTTGATTGACAGCACGCCCCCTTTGGTGGGTGTGTCGGGGGCGCGCCTCCCTGACGGGGGAGTTCCCAAGGGAACGCCTACCGTCAGAAGCCGGCCCACTGACATCACAAGTGATGTCAGTGGGAGTGATTTTGGCTCGGATAGAGCCAAAATCACTCCGGGCCTTGCGGTTGAAAAACTCAACCGCAGGCTCCGGCTCGCAGTTTCGATGGTCGCGATGGTCAAGACCATCGCGGCCATCAAACTGCACGCTCGTATAGGCTGTGGGTGGTGACCCACAGCTATACGAGCGTCCAGGAGGACGCTCCATTTTTATGGAGGGCGGCCCTCATTCAGAGCGTGCGCTCTGCTCAGAGCGTACGGCTCTGAATGAGGGCCAAAGTACCAACCAATCAGCATCTGTCATTTTACATGTTGTGTTTGAAAAATGACAGAAGCTGATTGGTTGGTACTTTATCTCCCTCCACTTTAACTCTCTCCAAGGTTTGACACATCTCTCCTCAGGGTATACAATCGGGAAGCTGGCTTCCCGACTGTCATATCCCGGCTAGGGTGAAATGCCGGGCGTCTAGATGTAGACGCCTGACATTTCCCCGACGCCGGTAGACCGGCACCTGGCATCCCAATCGAAGGGATGCCGGGCGCCACGAGCGGACTGCCGTGGGGGGGAGGGTTAGGTTTAGGGCACCCGGGGGGGACTTAGGGTTAGGCACCCCCCAGGAGGGTTAGGGTTATGCTAGGGGGAGGGAGGGTTAGGGTTAGGCTCCCCCGGGGGGGAGGGGGAATTAGGGTTAGGCAGCGGGGAAGGGGGGGGTTAGGGTTAGGCACTTAGAGGGGGAATTAGGGTTAGGCACTTGTGGGGGAGGTTAGGGTTAGGCACCCCTAAGGAGGGTTAGGGGGTTAGGTTAGTCAATACTTACCTATCGACGATCGGGATTTCCAGCGCTGTCGGGCTTCCACTGCCGGGAACTCTGCTTTGGTCGGCCAGGCGCTGCCGGGAATCATACCGATTCCCTCCCCAGGATTCTTTGTAGTTGTATGATTTAAAATGCTCATGTGCTAACCCTTGGGTACAGAATAGTCAAGTGCATACGGATTGAAATATTTTGACTCTTGATTGGTCTTTCTAAAATGGGCCATTATTGCTCAGTGCCAAGTAAAATCGTTTGGATGCATCTTCCAAACATGTATGCATGGGGATTGTAGGGCGTCTTCAAGACTCATATTGCTTAGGCAGTTGTAGCACAGGTCTAATGTAATTTAAAAGTCCCCAGAGCTCTACTCTTGTGCTTAATACTTTTCATTACTTTATGTATGTTCTCTTTTCCAATATACAGTACCTACCCCAGGCTCTCCCCGCACACTGAACATGGCATCTATTCACCCGAGAGTGTTCCCTCCAACATTTCCTCCTTGCAGGATACTGCGAACTGCATGTGGGACAGTCCCCGAAAAGCGGGACTTGGGAGGTATGCTATTAGGCTGTCAGTCACGATGCTGATGGTCCAAATGCCGACAGTTGGATATTTCGACGCCTGTCATTAGTCCCCTGCTGGGATTTGACAATCGGGAAGCCGATGGTTGGCATTGCGACCATCGGCTTCCTGACTGCATCCCATTTTATCCTAGAGTACTGTCAAGAGAGCAAAGACTACAGATTATGGGATATCAACAGCAAAAGGCTTCTAAAGTGAAGAGATACAGGAGCTCATTCAGAGTCGGTCGTAAGCAGCCACTCGGTCGTACGCCTAACGACCGAGAAACTGAAAAAGGAAACAATCGCACGGCCGGTCGGTCGCAACCAAAGTGACGCCCATACATGAACAATACACCTCCTCTAGCTAACGAGTGATAGCAGCTAGCGATCGAGTCAATCATTGTCAGTCATTGTCAGTTGCTGTATGTTAATATTCTTCTGATGGTTGCGGCCGCTTGTGTTGTGTTGATGCCCACAAAAAAAAAACGCATAGAAAAAGCCATCCCCATTACATTTATTTATTCTTATTGTTCGCTAATGCAAACGCAGCTGAATCAATTACAAGCCAATTAGCAGTGTTATTAGCTTCATCAATCGATTATTAGCTGCTTGCATTGTGTGGCTCAAAAGAGAAACATCAATACTAACATCAATAACATTCGATAGTATCGATTGTACTGTGTGGCTTGCGGGAGCTCCTACCCAACCTCAAGCTGTATGATCAGCCAGGCCTCGAACCTGCTTGCAGAGTGACGTTTTACTACTTTCAGCCTTCTATGTCGGTTGTAGCAGGTAAATTATGTACGCCCCTAAAAAACCCTCAAAACGCTGAGGCACGCCTGCGTTTTCAGACCACCACCCCCTTCAACACCCACAAACAGCCTTTAATGTAAATCAACTCTCGGAAGCCACTTCCTGCTCGAAAGCCGTACGATCTACAGCATTTTGGATCGCAAAGCCTTGTACGCACATGCGCACAACTAACCATGCGCAGTTTGGAAACATTGGATGCGTACAACCGAGCAGCCGTTTACGACTGCCTCTGAATGGGGACCATAGTGTTTCATGAGACCACTTCAATGAGAGACAGACAGGACATCGTAACACCACAAAATCTTGTGATGCTAGATATGCCTGCAGCTGGAAGTGTGTCAGAGACTAAAACTGTAGACTCAAGTGATCAGCCACAGAGCAGGAGCTCTATGAGGAGCAACAAATAAAAACCTTGTAATAGGTACAGCAAGGAATTTGCAAACTTTGGGCCTGATTCAGACCCACTCGCGAGCGGCTGTCCGCTCGCAAGTGTGTCGATGGTCTGCACTGAGCATGCGCACGACGGAGGGAGCTCCGTCGTGCGCATGCGCCAGACACGACGAGCGAAGGACTTTCCTTCGCTCGTTGTGTCCGATCAAAGGGGGCGTGCTGTCAATGTTGATTGACAGCACGCCCCCTTTGGTGGGCGTGCCGGGGGCGTGCCTCCCTGACGGGGGCGTTCCCACGGGAACGCCTCCCATCAGAAGCCGGCCCACTGACATCACTAGTGATGTCAGTGGGAGTGATTTTGGCTCTGATAGAGCCAAAATCACTCCGGAGCTTGCGGTTGAAAACCTCAACCGCAGGCTCCGGCTCGCAATTTCGATGGTCGCGATGGTCACGACCATCGCGGCCATCAAAATGCACGCTCGTATAGCCTGTGGGTGGTGACCCACATCTATACGAGCGTCCAGGAGGATGCTCCATGAAAATGGAGCCCGGCCCTCATGCAGAGCGTGCGCTCTGCTCAGAGCGTACGGCTCTGAATGAGGGCCTTTGTCTGTTGTGAACCTCAAATCCTCCTAGAAGCACAGTCAAGTAGTGACTGGCAACAGTGGAATCTATTGCTATTAGACAAAGTCCAAGAATGATGATGTTTGTCCATGCAAGATGCCGTTTTGCCTCTTTCTGAGTTCCATTTTTTTGGAGGGAAAAATCCGAACTCGGCGTGCAAACTCGAACCTATCCGAGCCTGCACATCCCTAATTGCTATAGATCCAAAGTATGACAATAAATGTCCTGCAATATCAAGCTGTTACGAAGTGACAGATTCAAGCCCAAGGACCTTGGGCATGCACACTAATTGTTAGGTCTGTGGATCAAACAAAACTGGGGATGTTACCATAGATCAACAAGACTACATTGAAGCTATGCTTAACAAGTTTGGGATGACAGATGCTAAAGCAGTCAGCACACCAATCAACAAAAGAGTGAAAACTTCAAAAGCGATCTGTCCAACATCAGATGCAGATATTGAAGAAATGAGAAAAATTCCGCACCGAAGTTGCATTGGGACTTTGATGTATGCAAGCTTGGGCACACAACCAGACATCACCCATGCTGTCAGCCATTGTGAGTCAATTTGCAAACAATTCAGGAAAAGAGCACTAAAAGCGCATTTCTAGATACCTGAGAGGAACAAGTTTGTAAAGCTGGGTACACATCGTACGACAGTGCGACCCAGTGATGCAACAATGCAATTTAAAGATACATCAAGTGCGCTGTACACACTGCATGATCCGGTGTACGACAGTGCGATGTATTGTTACATGCTGCATGTAACAGCACAGAGTCATTTATTGCATATTGGTCGAGGAGTGTCTCCAACAAATAGTCTTAAAAGTAGTGAGGGGCCTACCAACAAGGGTAGATTTGATCCTAGAATAAAAATGCCTAAGCTGTAAGAAACGGAAGAAATCCTTAGATGGGAGTGCCGTTCGTTCCTGAATCTGAGAAAATTTGGGGAAATTAGCGTCACTATTAATATCATAGAGGTACAGGATGTTCCTCTCTCTCTATAAAAAGAAAGACAACTTGCCCATACCCAGAGGAAATTTCAGATTGTCGAATAGAGGGATGAGGGGAGATGGGCCTGGGGCCAACTTAAACTTCTGTTTACTAAATCCCAACTAGATGGCAAAAGTGAGACTATTGGATGGGAAATAACGTTTAGGGGATGGCAAGTCCTTGGAAGCCACAGAAGAGAAGAGGCAGTCGATAGGCCCAGCTCATTAGCCTCAATATCAGCCAAGACCTTCCTTGCACCAGGGTTACACCATTGTACACAGTGAGCGAGTTGTGCCACATAGTAATATCTCTTGAAATTTTAAATACCCAAACTTCCACCACGAGAAGGACGCTGCAATAGCTTCAGTTTAACCAAAGAGTGTTTATTGGCCCCGATAAAATGAGAAGTTTGAAATTGTAGGAACTTAAGGACTTAGAGGGAAACATGTGTTATATTATGTATTGGAAGGGTTTGAAAGAGATACAGGTGCAGAGGGAGAACGTTCATCTTCAGTATGTGTGGCAATAAACAATTGCATGGATCGGTAAATTCGTTTTTTTGTTTTAAAAAGTCAATTGATTACTGCGGAGACCAGCGCCAGGATATAGGTGAGTATGAAATCTTTTTTGCAGGGCCAGTCAATACGGATTCTACTGGAGAAGGGGAAAGAAGCATCTGGTATAGGTATGTGTGAATGGGTAAGTGTGTGTAATAAAGTTATTCTTTGCACGGTGTGTGTGTTTTGTGTTTATTTAACTATTTATTTTACAGTGGAGGTACAGGTGCTGCCCGTCTGCTGGCACTTGTAGTTCCACAAGTGCCAAAGGGCAGGCATGCTGGCACCTGTAGTCCTTCTTTATTACCCCCGTACCCAATGCTCCAGGGGCGCGGGGAAGAGCCCCAGGATTCAGACCAAGCCTGGGGTTAAGGGATCCCTTGCTTGGCCTGACCGGCTTGGGCTGCTAATGCTTTGGACCCGGAGCCCCGGTGAAAGGGTCTCCAGGCTGTGGCATTACAGCCCGGCCGTTTGGGTCTGGTGCTGGTTTTAAATATAGGGGGGACCCTACGCAATTTTTTTCCCCCTATATTTAAAATCAGGACTGGCCCTGCAGCCTGGTGTTGGTTTCTAAATTATGTGGGGACCGTACACATTTTGTTCCTTGTAATCTTCAAAACCAGGACAGGCTGGTAAGTCTGGGGCTGGTTAAGTATTAGGGGGGGGGACCCTATGTCATTTTTTTCTGATATTTAAATTTATTTTCTATATTTACAGGCAGAAACATACATGGATCGCAGTGATCTGTGTATGTTTCTGCCAAACTCAGATCACAGGCAGGTGTATTTTTTTCACGAGTTAGACTAGTGGTTCTGACCGATAGGTGTTGTTAAAGCAAATAAGGGAAAACTGTTAGTTCCCTATCAAAGGGTTAGATAATACTCCAAATCTACATTATTATACTGAACAATAGATTTGTGCAATCAACTTAATCAAAGGAAGTTATTATCTATGCTGATGTAGGACACAAGAATAATACATCATTCACAATTTCACATACATTTATCTTTCAAAGTGAATGTACAGTAATTATACCCCAAGACAAAAGGTACTATTGAAAGTATATGTAAATGAACCAAAGCAAGTAGTAACACTATTACACAAAAGACTAGGGGCCTGATTCAGACCCGGACTCTATTTGCGGACGGTCGTTCCAAAAAAGGGGCCGGCTATTTAAATTGAGCGCTCGCTCATTGCGGTTTGTTGTCGCCTCTATGTCTGAGCGAGCGAACAAAAAATGCGCTCGCTATTTTGTAATGACGCCCCTTTGCCGTTCGCATCACACGTCATCTCCGGTATTTATTTGATTAATCAGGTACATCGAAAGGCATCTGAACTGCTCGCAGTGTTTGTGGTAGGTTTATCCTACCGCTATCACTGCGAGTAGTTCAGGCTAAAAGACAACCAAGTGACATGGTCAATGACGCTCCTTCACAAATTATGCACTCCCAATAAACGCCCTTTTTACCCTTAGGCACGCCTGCATTCGGATCTCCACCCCCTGTTTTCAAGCACCTTCCCCTGTTACCACCCACAAACGGTACATTCTGTCAATCAAATTAGCAGCCCCTCGCTGTTTTGCGAGCGCTCGATTTCCGACCGCAATGACTGGTTTGCACATGCACATTATGAACCACAAGCATGCGCAGTTGTGCGAACATCGCTCATAACGAATGAGCGGCCACTTACGAGGGGCTCTGAATCAGGCCCTTGGTACGGCTAGTGTTACATCTCACAATTTAAAAGTATTTTTTGATGGTCTCTAACCATTCTATGACTGCTACATTATATAAGTCATTAATACGTGGATATATAGTGTAACATTTCCATGTATATATAATTAAAAAAAAATATTTATTAAAAAAAACCTTTTCTGTTAAGGTAATGAATGAAGTCTATATAGACAAACAATATAGAGCGGAGGTTCCAAAACGCGGTCTTCAAGGCTCCACAACAGTTCATGTTTTAGAGATATCCATGGCTGAGCACAGGTGACTTATTTATGTAACCACCTGTGCTCAACCATGGATATATCTAAAACCTGAACTGTTGGGGAGCTTTGAGGACCATGTTTGGGAACCTTTGATAGAGAGGGATTTTCCCCAGTGACTTAGAATACAGTAGCATCACCACTCACCAGTGACGTGCGGTGAGGTAAATGGCTGGGGAGGCACTGGCTAGTGTCAAAGCCAGAAATACGCATACATATATGAACCCGAGTGTTCATGTGGGCATTATACAAATGTGCAGGAGTATATAGTACTGGAAATTTGGTGTGTTTTGAACAGGGATATGCGGAAAAGGTAGAAAGGGGAGGCAGTGCCTCACCTGCCATACACTTTTTACTCCAGGACTTTTGACTATAAGGGGCCTATTCATCATCACTTAATTTCTACAAATGCAGGTGAAAATGAACATTTCCACCTGCAATTGTAGAAATGAAGTTATTGGGCCATTCATTAAGAAGGTAAAGCAGGAGATATCACAGATATCTCCAGTGTACCGTCCTCTCGTGGAATGGCCTGCTCTGAAAATACAATATTTTCTGAGCTTGATTGCGGGAGCATTCGCCATCTTCAGATCATCAGATATCATGGGGCCCGGAACTGAGAAAATAGGCAGGGCCCTCACCTTACCTTATCTCCTTGAAGAAGGCTCTTTCTGGCTTCTTCTCCTAGTCTGGCTGGCTGGCGCAGCTCCACATGTGCCACGACTCCTCTGACCTCTCCTTCCAACGGCGCGGCGTGAACAAGGAGGCGGGGCGGCCCGGTATTTCAATTAGCCTCAGGTACTCAGTGCTGCGTGGCGGTTGGAGCAGGCCCTCCTCCTTTCACTCAAGGTTGTAGTGTGGTCCGGCAGGCAGTAGCAGTGGGCTCCCTTTTCACTCAAGGGGGTAGTGCAGCAGGCACTAGGTGTGGACGGGCCTCCCCTTTCTGCCAAGTATATGGGCCCGGGACTCCAGTCCTGGCAGTCCCACCCTGATGGCGGCCCTTCACAAAAGGCACATAGTTGGATGAATATTTTAATTGTCACAATTTTCTCATTCTATATACACTGTTCTATACATTTTAGAATATGTCACTGTTTGTTTTTAATATGTGTAATATTATTATTCACTTATTTTAAGTACTTAATAAAATATATTTTTCTTTCATTGTAGTGCACCAAATGCAAGCTTTTTCTCTTGTACTTCTCAAGTACAAAATAACCAACTGTTGCCTTATTTACTACGGAGGCAGAATATATGACTCTTACAGAAGCAGCCAGAGAAAAATTATGGCTGAAAGAGCACGTAGTTGGCCAATGATGGAAGTCTACGCATGCGTCCGAGTCACACTTCATGAGTCCTGATGGTTACCGCAGGGAGGCTCAGAACAATTTTAGACACAAGAGCTGGGGATTTCAGTAGATGTAACATGGTGGTGGCTAGCCAGACAAGGGTGTGTCACGGATGTATCACTGACAGTAACTGTGTCTAAAGATGTGGTAGCGCTGACACAAGATGCCATGTTCAGATGGAGAAATTGCACCTGCCATAGGGCTGGTGCAAGTTTTGATGGTGTGTCCAATGGTGCCGCAGCGTATTAGCAGTGCTACAAGTGAGCATTTCAGTATGCTCAGAATTGGATGCGGTATTAGCATACAGATACAGATGCTGCAAAAGATTCCACCTCAGTATCAGCCCCTATGTGTGAGCTAGGCATTTTTAGTTCAGGAGAGACCATCAACATTGCATGAGACAATAGAGGTGCAATAGACTTATCTTCCAGTACTAAGCACCGCGATAGAGCCAAACATATTGCTATTAGACATCATTTCATTAGGGAGCTGGAAGATAGTGGCTCAGTGTTTCATATGACCTATGAAGCCAATGTCACTGACATGTTGACAAAAGGTCTGACATCATGTTTTCTTGCAGAAGTGTGGACTGGAATTAATTTGATGCATTTTGTTATGTCATGTGTCTGCATAGCACTCTTAGGTTTTTGGTTGCAGGTGAGACACCCTACTGTGAGAAACTCATTTTATTGCATTTATGTAGCCAGAGACAGCAGTGAGAAAGGGGTCTGTTAGAGGCGTGCTCTGCACTGCCTCTGTTACAGCCTACCACTGCTGCTGAGCACTAGGACCCAGAGTGGCTGTTGCCAGAGGTGAGACCTCTGACCTGTGCCTTCTGCACATGCTGGGCTTCCTGATGCACCTTTCTCCTCTGGGAAGTGTATGGATGTGCCCCTGAGAATGTCCTGAACAACTGGAACCTCATAAGTCCCCATGTACACTGTACCACCGCCACATACCGTATTATATTAACCAATTCCAATTAACCAATTCCGCTGTGCCCCACCACAATGCCCAGCAAACCCTACAAACACTCCTGGCTCCAGGAGAATCCTGTTAACTTGTATGTTCTATTAACCCTGTGTTTCTGTTTACCTGTTTCTATCTGGTTAACAACCCTTCACCTGGTTAAGTCATATTCTAAGTAGGGATGTGCGCCGAACCATTTTTGCCGGATTTGGATTTGGTTCTAATTCGTCGTCCGGCTTTGGATTTGGATTTGCCAAACTGCGGTGACTGGCTTTGGATTTGGATTTTTTTACAAAAATTTACAAAAAAAGCTAAAATCACATAAATTGGGCTTTTTTTTTTCTTCCTAGAGTATTATTAACCTCAATAACATTAATTTCCAGTCAATCTAGAACACCTCACAGCTTATAATAGTGTTTTCAACATTATTTGCCAAAGGTTGCAGTGAGCTGACTGGTTACTAAGCGACAGAGCAGCAGCACAATGACACAGACACCACAGTATAAAGCACATCTATGAAACATTGCCACACAGCAGTGGCAGAAATGAAAAGTAGTGCACCCACCCAGTGGGGTACGGCCAGCAGAATCAGAGTACTTGTTTACAAAGTGGGCTACGGCCCAAGGAGTCACAGTGCACAATCTTATTCACATTACACCACACATAGGACCTTATTCAGAGTTGGTCGTTGCGGCCGCACGGTCGTAAGGTAAAAGGGGCCGGATATGCAAATGAAGCGCTCGCAAGTTGCGTCGTTAAGATGTGATCGTTAGCTGGACGAGTGAGGGGAGGATGCGGTCGTAAGACTAAAAATACGCCCCCTTCTCGTTCGCATTACACGTCATCTCCGGGCATATAAGGATTAATTGAGACCATCGGGAACCATCGGAGCTGGTCGTAGAGCTTAAGGTTGACCATACCCTCTCTTAAGCACTACGATCAAGTCAGTAAAAACCTCCCATGTCACATGTGCCTTACTTAGTTAATTATGCACTCCCATAAAACGCCGTTTGCATAGTCAGGCACGCCTGCATTCGGATCTCCACTCCCCCATTCACAAGCACCTTCCCGTTACCACCCACAAATGCCTCATCCTGTCACTCAAACTAACGACCTGGCCAAGTTGAAGGAGAGAGAAATTTCTGATCATAATAGCGACTTTGCGCAGGCGCATTGCAAATTTTACGCATGCGCAGTTTAGCGGACATCGGTGGCGTACGACCGTGCGGCCGCAACGACCGACTCTGAATGAGGTCCATAGTTCCCCTGATTCACATTACACCATAAAGTAGTGTCTCTTATTTATGTTACGACACACAGTAGTGCCCCTTTTACACAATGCCCACAGTAGTAGGCCCCCCCAGTAGTATGGCCCCCCCAGGAGTATGGCCCCCAGTAGCAGGCAACCCCAGTAGTATGCCCCCCCAAGTAGCAGACCTCCCCCCAGTAGCAGGCCCCCCAGTAGCAGGCCCCCCCCAATAGTATGCCCCCCAGTAGTATGGCCCCCCAGTAGAATGCCCCCCCAAGTAGCAGACCCCCCCAGTAGTTGTGCCCCCCAATAGCGCCCCCGGCCCTTACACACATAAAAAAATAAAAAAACTTACCTGAATCCCCGCTCCCGTGTCGTCCGCTCTGCATCCACGCGCCGAGGAGGGAGCCGGAAGACGGAGCTCATGAGTGAGCTCCAGCCGGCTCCCTCCGTGCAGCAGCCAATGAGAGTCTGTGTGACTCTCATTGGCTGCTGTAACAAACACACAGCTGCCTCTGGCGTCTGTGTGTTTGTTCTGTGTAGGGAAGACCGCTATCACAGCGGTCTGCCCTACACAATAGGAGCCCTGATGTCGGATTCTCTAGCGAGAATCCGACATCAGGCGGCCGCCGTTTGGCCCCGAACGGGGATCCGAGTCAGGTGGGGAACACCCGAACAGCGTTCGGGTGGACTCGGATCCCCTATGTTCGGAGCGGTTTGGATTCCACAGAATCCGAACCGCTCATCTCTAATTGTAAGTCATCTTCTGTCTGGGCTTACCTCCATTGTACACTGCTGTTACCCAGGGCTGCCATCAGAAATTGTGGGGCCCGATACTGACAAGATAGGAAGGCGCCCCCCAGGGGGGAATGAAGCTGAGTTGAGTGGAGCTATGGGTAATGTGGGTGGAGCTACATCAGTGGTAGGGCATAAATTGATGCGTAAACCAGTTTAAAAATTCTCAAAGATGGGGCTATGGGGGTGGTTGTTATTATAACATTTCAACCATTCATATAATATATGAAACTATACATACACAGAACTATAGGAGAGAAAACTGATGTACATTCACACACACACACACAGTACACACACACACACACACAGTACACCAGAATCTATACTAAATATATAAAGCAACATCGATTCTACATACATACACATATATAAGAAAAGCCAGATCCAAATAAAATACACTGAAAAAGCCAGATCCAAATAAAATACACTGAAAAAGCCAGAACCACATAAAAAGTCAGAATGAAGGGGAAGTGCAGGACAGTGGGGGCTGGACCTATTGGGGGCACAGGGATGGCTAGACATGGTGGAGGGGGTAAGCACAGGGCATGAACGGTTGGATATTAATGGCGGGGCACAGGGAAGGGAACACTGGACCTTAATGTGAGGAAGGCACAGGGCAGGAAAGGCTGCACATGGGGAGACACAGGGCTGCGAAGGCTGGACTGGGGGGTACAGGGCAGAAAAGGCTGGCAGGACTAGGGGGTGGCATATTGCAGGGAAAGCTTGCTGGACTGGGTGGCACAGGGCAGGGAAGGCTGGTTGGGCTATTGGACTAGGGTGGGCACAGGGCAGGAAATGCTGGCTGGACTAGGGGAGGCACAGGGCAGGGTCTATTCAGCTGGCACAGCCACTGGCAGCCAGCCAGGCATGGAGAAACAGTGCCAGTAGCACATTGAATATGATGCCGGCTGTGAGCCAATCACAGCTCACGGACTAGCAGCAAATCAGGAGCGGCTGCTGTGGCTGCTCAAGATTGGCTGCCATACCGTGAGCTCTGATTGGCTCACGGACGGAGCCACAATTGAAAGGCCACCAGTGCTGTTTCTCCCTGGCTGTCAGTGCAATCCGCACCGCTGCTATCCGCACCCATCTTTCCCTCTGGGCCTGGGTCTACAATTCTGGCAGACTCCCCCTCATGGCGGCTCTGCTGCCACCTACAGTACCACTGGGGTTTCTGCCAATAACTATGTTACCAAGTACAACCAAGTATGCCAGGAGAAAACATCCACCATCTATTCCCATCTTGCATAACTTACATTGTACTTACTGCTGCTGGTATAAAACAGCAAATAATAATAATATTATTATTATTATTATTATTATTATTATTATTATTATTATTAGGGATGTGCGCCGGACCATTTTTGCCGGATTTGGATTTGGATTTGGTTCTAATTCGTCGTCCGGCTTTGGATTTGGATTTGGATTTGCCAAACTGCGATGACTGGCTTTGGATTTGGATTTTTTTTTAAAAATTGACAAAAAAAGCTAAAATCACATAAATTGGTCTTTTTTTTCTTCCTAGAGTATTATTAACCTCAATAACATTAATTTCCAGTCAATTTAGACCATATCACAGCTTATAATATTGTTTTCAACATTATTGGCCAAAGGTTGCAGTGAGCTGACTGGTTACTAAGCGACAAAGCAGCGGCACAACGACACAGACACCACAGTATAAAGCACATCTATGACACATTGCCACACAGCAGTGGCAGAAATGAAAAGTAGTGCACCCACCCAGTGGGGTACGGCCTTCAGAGTCACAGTACTTGTTTACAAAGTGGGCTACGGCCCTAGGAGTCACAGTGCACAATCTTATTAGCATTACACTGCACATAGGGCCTGATTCACATTACACCATAAAGTAGTGTCTCTTATTTATGTTACGACACACAGTAGTGCCCCTTTTACACAATGCCCACAGTAGTGACCCTTTTACACAATGTCCCCCAGCAGTGGTGCCCCCTATGCAGTCCCCTTAGTAGTAGGGTCCACTATGCAGTGCCCCCAGTAGAATGCCCCCCAGTAGTTTGCCCCCCATTAGCATGCCACCCAGCAGTATGCCCCCCATTAGCAGGCCCCCCCAGTAGTATGCCCCCCATTAGCATGCCACCCAGTAGTATGCCCCCCCAGTAGTATGGCCCCCCAGTAGTATGGCCCCCCAGTAGTATGGCCCCCCAGTAGTATGGCCCCCCCTGTAGTATGGCCCCCCCTGTAGTATGGCCCCCCCTGTAGTATGGCCCCCCCTGTAGTAGGCTGCCCCAGTAGCAGCCCCCCCCAGTAGTAGTAAGCCCCACCCAGTAGTATGGCCCCCCCAGTAGCAGGCCCCTCAGTAGTATGGCCCCCCCCAGTAGCAGGCCCCCCCCAGTAGTATAGCCCCCCCAGTAGCAGGCCCCTTTGTAGTATGGCCCCCCCAGTAGTATAGCCCCCCCCAGTAGCAGACCCCCCCCAGTAGTGCAGACCCCCCCAGTAGTATAGCCCCCCCCAGTAGCAGGCCCCTCTGTAGTATAGTCCCCCCAGTAGTATAGCCCCCCCAGTAGCAGACCCCCCCAGTAGTGCAGATCCCCCCCAGTAGTATGCCCCCCCCAGTAGCAGACCCCCCCCAGTAGTATAGCCCCCCCAGTAGCAGGCCCCTCTGTAGTATGGCCCCCCCAGTAGTATAGCCCCCCCAGTAGCAGACCCCCCCCAGTAGTATAGCCCCCCCCAGTAGCAGGCCCCTCTGTAGTATGGCCCCCCCAGTAGTAGACCCCCCCCCAGTAGTGCAGACCCCCCCCCAGTAGTGCCCCCGGCCCTTGCACAAATAAAAAAATAAAAAATAAAAACTTACCTGTATCCCCGCTCCCGCGCTGTCCGCTCTGTCACACGCTGAGGGAGCCGGAAGACGGAGCTCATGTGTGAGCTCCAGCCGGCTCCCTCCGTGCAGCAGCCAATGAGAGTCTGTGTGACTCTCATTGGCTGCTGTAACAAACACACAGCTGCCGCTGGCGGCTGTGTGTCTGTGTCTGTGTAGGGCAGAGCGCTATCACTGCGCTCTGCCCTACACGCGAGGAGACCTGATGTCGGATTCTCTAGTGAGAATCCGACATCAGGCGGCCGCCGTTCGGCCCCGAACGGGGATCCGAGTCAGGCGGTGAACACCCGAACAGGGTTCGGGTGGACTCGGATCCCCAATGTTCGGAGCGGTTCAGATTCCACAGAATCCGAACCGCTCATCTCTAATTATTATTATTATTATTATTATTATTATCATTATTATTATGATTATCTTTTTGACAATAATTTAATCAAGTGTATAAGTAAGTATATCCCAATTTATTAAATGTCTGCATAAGAATGTCAATTCTTGAGTGAAGTGAGAATTATTTGTTTGACCATGTAACTTATGACCCACACTGTCAGTCTATGGAGAACACATACTGTACTGTATTTCATTTATTCCAAAGTTCTGGATAGATCTCCCTTTTTGAATTAATACTAGCACTGAAACAGTATGATTAAAAAGAGAAAAGAAAAGAAAGACAAATTAGCGTTGGAGAATCTCCTTGATAATTGCATCTGTAATTGCACTACATATTCTATCTTTTAATCTCAGCACATTTCAGTACACAGTCATGGCAAATTTATATCAGAAATAATTGCTTGTGTTCCATCACGTTTACAACTGTGAAGGATTAGAAGCACAATTAATTTCATTTTTCTCGAGGTAAACAGTAAAAATGTCAGATGATTTTTCATAATTCTTGTATGTATGCAAGTAATTGGATATTACATTTTAAATCCCAGATAAATTGTTTAGAAAATTACATACAGTACAATGACATGTCTAAGTAAGACCTAGCAAATACAAGTGTTGTTTTAAAGGGTTTAACTTGCATTCTCAAACTCTTTCAAATGGGCAATGATACTATGAGCCATAGTCAGTTTGAGCCGAGCCGCGATACTTTTTCGCAGCCCAGACTTTTCACCTACTTCGCCTGTTTTGTAGGCGGAAAAGTATTGCGTGCGTGCCTGCTTTACCCCGTATTCAATTTGAAAGTACGCGAAAACGGGACCCGGCGAAATTTGAACAGGCGGAAAGTACTGTCAGATTTGGGGAAATCAGCCTGACACCCCCCAAAAGATGCTCTGACATGGGGGTTCACTATGGTACCCCCCGATTTGGCTTGCTGAAGGTATTTGGGGGGTACCATTTTGAACCCGCAAGTCAGAGCATCTTTTGGGGGTGTCAGGCTGATTTCCCTAAATCTGACAGTACTTTCCGCCTGTTCAAGTTTCGCTGGGTCCCGTTTTCGCGTACTTTGAAACTGAATACGGGGTAAAGCGGGCACACACGCGATACTTTGACAGTACTTTCTGCCTACAAAACAGGCGAAAAGTCCGGGCCGCGAAAAAGTATCACCGCTAGGCTCAAATTGAATGCGGCTCTATCTAGTTACTATAGGAGTGAATTGCCTTGTATGCTGTGGTAACCTGGGTAAAGTCTTGGAAGCAATTCAGTTAGAAGTCCAGCGATCAGCTTCATGAATGAAACAAGCCTTAAGATCTCTCATTGTTTGCAGTTCCATAGCCTTGATTGGGGTTGCCACCTCATCCCTTTAATAAGGGACACATGAATTGCACAGATTCTGTGGCTGTCTGACTGCAAGTCTCGATTTCACCTGGTTTTAATTAGCCACAGAACCTGTGTTATTCATATTTGTCCCGTAAAGGGATGATCTAGTAACCCTAGCATTGGTAGTCATAATGTAAGTGAATGGACTTGTACACAAGTATTTGTATTGCATGAATGTCATTGTTTCCTGCAATGATCCAAAGAGTAAAGGTGCATACACACACAATGATTTTTTGAACGATTATCGTTAAACGATATCGTTTAACGATAATAGTTTGTAAAATTCGTTCACTTTCTGAGTCAAACGATGAACGATTTTCATTCATGTGCGTTCACGTTTGTAGTTTGTAGTTTAGTCAGACTTGTCAACTCAACGATTTTCAGTAAGGGAATATGCAAAAATCATTTGTAGTTCTAGAAAATCGTTCATTACATTTAAATGAACATAGTAAATGAACAACTTTAGTAAACGATTTTAGTTCATTTTTTCCAGGGAGAAAATCGTTTACTAAAATCGTTCATTAACTAAATCGTTGTGTGTGTATGCAGCTTTAATGGTAGGTAAAATAGAATGGAGTTCTATGGGAATGATGATTAAGAACATAGGGCCTGATTCAGACCCGCTCACTATCTGCGTATGCTCGCTGGATGCGTATGCAAATTTGTCAAAGTGACAGGAAGCGAACGCTTGCCAAGGCATAAGCACACCCACCATGTCTTAGCGAGCGGCCACTTTGTCTGAGCGTACGCCCAATCGCACAGACAGAGCCGCCCACCAGCACACGTCATCTCCAGGAAGTGTATTAAAACATTGGTACATCGAGCACCATGGGATGCTAATGCAGTGCTTGCGGTTGCTTTACCCTATCACAAGCATTGCGAGGAAATCAGTGTAAAAAAAGGCAGGTGACGTGTTCTATGACGCTGCCTGTTAATTATGCACGCCTCTAAAACGGCGTTGAAACACTCAGGCACGCCTGCGTTCACATCTCCAACACCCCCCCGTTATTAGTGTCCTGCCCCTGTTACCACCCACAAACGGCCTCTCCTGTCACTCATTACCCTGGGCTGCCTTTGCTGGGCGAGCGAGAGGGTTGCGATTGCAGTGTGTAGTTCGCGCACGTGCAGAACATCGGGCCGCTTGCGAATGCACAGCACGAGCGAGCGGCTCTGAATCAGGCCCATAGAGACTGATTCAGAGATGGACGCTAATGCATTTGCTAGTACAACCACTGTCTCAGCAGCGGTTGCAGAAATATGCAAATGCTAATCTCCACCTTCCCCTTGTGCAGCAGTGTGTGACAGAGAGTACAAGTGCTGAGACACCCACTTTCATGCTCCATGTACTGAACAACTGCAACGGTGATTGTCAACATCCACCATAGGCGCACCATCGGTACATGCAATAACTTAGGGGTTACTCAGGCTATTCATCTCAAGTACTTCCAAACATGGGGCCTGATTCAGAGCCGCTCGTAAGCGGCCGCTCGTTCGCACAACTGCGCATGCGTACGGATTGTAATACGCATGCGCGAACCAGTCAGTGCGGCCGAAAATCGTTTGTTCCCTATATAGCGAATGCCTGCTACTTTGAGTGACAGGAGGAGGCGTATGTGGGTGGTAACAGGGGAAGGTGCTTGAAAACGGGGAGTGGAATTCAGAACGCAGGCGTGCTTAAAGGTCAAAACGGGCGTTTTAAGGGTGTGCATAATTAAAACAGCAGTGTCATTGACCACGTCACTTGGTTGTTTTATAGTCAGAACTGCTCGCAATATAGTGGAAGGAAAAACCAACCACAAGAATAGCGAGCAGTTCATACGCTGTTCGATGTACTCGATTAATCTAATAAATAGCGGACATGACGTATGGTGCGAGCGGCCAGGGGGCGTATTTTTCAAAATTACGACCACAAGTTTTGCTCACTCGTTCAGACTTAGAGGCGTGAACAGACCGCAAAGAGCGAACGGTTCATTTGAATAGCCACCCCTTGTTTTTGAACGAAAGACCGCAAATAGCGAGTGGCTCTGAATGAGGTCCATGGTCACTGAGGCTGCAGATGTCTGATATGGAATGCAGCCTGGATCTGACACGCCCTTACACTCCCATGACACGCCCATGAGACAGCCTTTTTATGCAAACACTTTTGTTCACCTCCCAGTCTGCACCCTGAAATGCACATGGATCACAGATGCCCTCTCTAATCATAGCGATGTTGTATACAATTGTGTACGCCATCGCACACCTTGGTTAATGCGAGACTTTTCGCTCATGGGCATTAGCAAAAAATTGCTCAATTGCAATCACATCTGCATTGTCTGTCTCTGAATCAAGCCCATAGTACACTATGCTGCAGAGAAGACTTCAGATGTGCTTATGAACATACTTCTTATTCTCTGCTAAAGCAAGCACAAAGTGCAGGGTTTTATCCATGTATTAACTACCATTGTTATATATGTACATACATTAATATATGCATCAATGCATTCATTTGACAATCAGCCTTTCTGGGACTTGAAATCACAACAGCAATGGGAATGCATTTATTATTGGAGTTATGCTGTATGCATAATGTACAACTCATTACAGTCAATGGACAAAGTTCCATGCAGCCTGACAGCAGAATTCATAAGGGTGATAAGTAGGCAATACCGCCTTGGATTTAATGTGCTACTATCAAGCTGGTGCAAGCTAGACATATATATACTCGAGTATAAGCCGAGTTTTTCAGCACAAAAAATGTGCTGAAAAAGTACCCCCTCGGCTTATACTCGAGTCAAGTGTAGTGCTGACCAGACGGAGTTCGGTCAGCGCTACACACTGCCAAACACACAGCCGCCGGAGCTGGCAGCTGCGTGTTTGGTGTAATCAGCAGCCACTGAGAGTCTGTCAGACTCTCAGCGGCTGCTGCTGCTCCCACTGCGGGAGCCATCTTCCGGCTCCCGCAGTGGGTGATGGGAGACACGTCGTCATGACGACGTCTCTCCCATGCAAAGCGGCCGGAGGAGCGGACAGCGGCGGGACCAGGAGCGGGAGTTCAGGTAAGTGATTTTTTTTTTTTAAAATCTTTTCACGTCTCTCTACTAGGGGGGGGGGGCTACAGGGGGCACTACCAGGGGGCGATGACTACAGGGGGCATTATCAGGGGGCACTACCAGGGGGTCGATTACTACAGTGGACACTACCACGGGGCATTATCAGGGGGCGATTACTACAGGGGGCACTAAAAGGGGGGATTACCACTGGGGGAACTACAAGGGGGGGATTACTACAGGGGGCACTACCATGGGGGGATTACTACAGGGGGCACTAAAAGGGGGGATTACCACTGGGGGAACTACCAGGGGAGGATTACTACAGGGAGCACTACCAGTGGGGGATCACTACAGGGGGCACTAAAAGGGGGGATTACCACTGGGGGCACTGAAGGGGGGATTACCACTGGGGGCACTACCAGGAGGGATTACTACTGGGGGCACAACCAGGGGGAATTACTACTGGGGGCACTACCAGCTGCTGCCATTTCCCACACTAGGCTTATACTCGAGTCAGTAAGTTTTCCTAGTTTTTTGGGGTAAAAGTAGGTACCTCGACTTATATTCGGGTCGACTTATACTCGAGTATATACGGTATACAGTAGATACATTTATAGAAAACATGGAGTGTGGCCATGGAGTACTCACCAGACAACACAATGCGACTCTCTATACTCTTCAAATAGGAATTTTAACTGCAACAGCAAAGACAACTTTATAAAAAAAAAAAAGAATTTGAACAACATTTATCATCATCAGTGATAACAGCAATTTTTTTTAAACAATGGGGCATTTTTATCACTTTACACTATACTGTAAGCGGTTTCCCTGCAATGTCAAGAGTCAGGGTTAATCTTTTACATAATTGCATGCAGTGCTCGAAGTGGGGCGGTATACGGCGGTATGATATACCGCCACTTCCTGCCACCACTTCGTTTTTTTGCCACATTAAACAAGGTACCAGCATTGGGATCGTATATGGGATCCCAATGCTGGAACAGCAGCGGCATTGCATGGAGATGTGTCCCGCTGGGGACACATCTCGATGACGGCGCTGGGATGGAGGCAGCCAGGAGCTACACTGACATCAGTTAGCTCCAGCCGCCAGCCAATCCTGGTTCGCGGATTAAAAGAAGGGGCGGCCACAAGCCAATCATGGCTCGCGGCCCGCCAGCCAATGAGAAGCTGCCAAGTGGCAGCTTCTCATTGGCTGCCAGCCAGCGCCGGCTTTAAAATGCCGCTCTGTCTGTGGAAACATCTCCCTCCACTCGGTTGGGAGTCGCCGAGTGCTGTTCCTTAGACGGCGTCAGCACGCAGCTCACATAGGTAAGCCTGATTTTCAATCCCCCAGCGTGACATAAGTCTTCAGGGACAGTGCAAGGTGGGGTGAGTACGTGCACTGCTCACCGCCGACACATGGAGGGGGAGGGGGGGGGGGTTGAAGATTGAAAGTTCCATACCCCCACCTCCAAATTTCCACTTCGAGCACTGATTGCATGTAAAAAAAACAGTGTATTCAGTCATTGGTGCCCCAGTGCTTTAGCAAGCAGTATTCTATCTTGTTTTCATGTAATTGCAGAAGTAACCCCAAAAAAATGACTAGTATCTCAAGGGGCATATTTATCACAATCCTCATTTCAAATACAGATGGAATGTGATATCGCCTAAAGTGCGCAATGCAATATTTAAATACATTGCAAGGATGTATCAAATATCGCATGCAGAGAGAAAGCTATGTCCCTGCGAATCCTCTGCCCACACTTCTCAGGGTATTTTCCGCAAATAATACCCTGAGAGCGTGACCGTGCATGCACCGCTGGCTAC
The DNA here is from genome assembly GCA_031769625.1 of Taudactylus pleione. Taxonomy (NCBI): domain Eukaryota; kingdom Metazoa; phylum Chordata; class Amphibia; order Anura; family Myobatrachidae; genus Taudactylus; species Taudactylus pleione. Next base: position 31,993,890 of record JAUIMM010000015.1, on the reverse strand, counting down.
CCCACACCCGCGACTGACACATCCCCATCGCGATCCCCCTTAGCTAACACTTACTGGAACAATGATCGGTGATCCGATCATCTACTCCGTGACTCTGGTCAGCTGAACACTGGGCTCCTGCTCGGTGACCTCAGTCACCCAGGTTTTTTTTTTTATAATCAGCCTGTGACCTATCAGACACACATGTCTGATTACAGAAGCCTGCTCTGGTTTCTGCTTTCCCTGTCAGCAAGCAGGGAAGGCTGAGCTGGAGTAGGTGAAATGGGGTGGGCTGTATAATGCCATCTCCAGATAGTGTTATTATCGCAGGACTATCTCCCTGTATTTTTTCACAATTTCTTTTAGTTAATCTGGAAACAGATTGCATTTCCCATTACTAGCATAATAAACTGTGGTCTGTTTACTAAAATAATGTGAATTTAAGGGCTGCAAAGATATTTAATATATTTAAGTGATGCTAAAATAATGTGAAAAGGTTATGAAAATTTTTAACTTTCACATTATTTTAGTAAATAATATTGATAAATATGCCCGTTAATGAGCTGCAAAAGATGCATGACCAAAATTCATGAAAACCTCCACCAACGGGAGAACTATTATATATGATGGTCACTTATGGTGATTTATATAACCTGTGCTTTTAGCCATATTTTGCTAATGTAAAATACATGTTATACAAACAAAAAAGTTGTTGTTTGCTATAAGTGAATGGTGATGTGCACCAAGCTACAATATACAAATACACTCTAGTATACAAAGGCAATCCAAAGAAAATAAACCATATTTCTTTATATCAAACACTAGCTGGGATACACAGCATTGCCCAGGTTGAAAAATGGACCTCGAAGTACATCTGCAGCCTTCATTTTTTAGGTTGCAGACCAACATTGGAGACCATGGAATATGAAAATGTGCTTGGAGGACATTAGTAACTCTCAGTGCATTTGCAGTATATCAGTTGATCCTCCAACTCTCTGCTCTTCCGTTGGAGCTCTGCCTGCCCCCCACCGATACATTTCTTCCTGTACCTTGGGATCAGTGCAGTTTTAGGTAATGGGAGACATCCTGAGCGAACTTGCAGAAATCATTGCTAAGCAGAAATCTCTGCAGACTAACAATGGACCATGGCATATAAAAATGTGCTTGGAGGAAATGAGTAACTGTCAGTGCAGGTGCAGTGTGACAGTTGATCCTCCAATCACTGCTCTTCCTCTGGAACTCTGCCTGCCTCCCACTGGTACATATCAACCTGTGCCTTGAGATTAGTGCAGTTTTAGGCACTGGAAGACATCCTGAGTGAACTTGCTTAAACAAAAATTAGAAATCAGAGACTCCATGCCCTACTTGGTGGGCACCATGTAGACCTCCATAGCCCTGATTTACTTCAAACAAAGACCTAATCCTGGTCAAACTACTCCTCCATGCCAAATTTGCTGGAGCTAGGTACAATACTCTGGCCATGCATAAAGGACAAACAGACAGACACACACTTTCTCGCTTATTATATAGATAGGGACAAAAAAGGCCCACACAATAGTATGCCCAATTTAAATTATGCCACACAGTAGTGCAACCTTATTCACATTACACCGCACTGTAGTAGTGTAGTAGTAGCAGTGTTTTTATGTTACACCACACAGTAGTGCCACTTGCACATTATGCCACACAGTAGTGTCCCTTACACATATATGCCACCCAGCAATGCCCTTTACACATTATGCCACACAGTAGTGCCGCTTATACACATTATGACACATTAATTAATGCCCCTTATAACACATTATGCCACACAGTAATGACCCTTGTACATTATGCAGCCTAGAAGTACCTATTTCACATTATGCCACAGAGTGACACTCCTTACAGATTATGCTTCAACCCATCCCTCCCTCCCATGCCTCTATCTCTCTCAATGACTCTATCACCAAGATCAGCCTCACACTGGCACTGTCAGTGTCTGGACTTTGCAGCAAGTTTTAAGCCACTGCCTTGTTTGCGTGCCCACCAGCTCCACACATAATGCTCGTCACTGTGGGCATATTTATCACTATTCAAATTTGAAATTCATTACATTCATGGAGTGGTCGGGCCGGGGCATGGCCCTCAATGGTTTGGGGGCTGTGGGCATGGCTACATGGCAGTGGAGGTTGCCCTACAATCAATTGCATTGGTGTCTCCTAGCCGTGACAGAGCTATATATACTGTATATACAAGATGTACACATATATATATATATATATATATATATATACATACACATGCAGTATATGTGTGTGTGTTTTTAGATTAGGATAAGTAATTACTAGACAGTTGCATTTAATTACAGACATGTGCTGTTGAAGCCTGTTGATGCACAACATAGACAGTTTGCTGGAAGGTTACACTGTGCATTCATTGTACGGCTATGCATTCAGCCATCCTGCATTTTCTCTAAAGGGACTTTTTCCTCTCGATTCTTTCCTCTTCCTGGCAGATCACATCTCACTGATTAATGATGTACCTGTCTGATTTGTGGCCTGAAAACAAGCATTCCTACCTACTGCTGGTTTTCTGGAATGAGCTTATTTTCCTCTTCTTCCTACCTGGCTGCAAAATGAGCAGTCACATCACTCTGGCACTGGATGTCCGAGTGGAGATGTGCTGGATCAGTATACCAAATTTATATGATTACTTTATTCTCGGAAATGAGATTGCTAAAGCCTGTCTCTAGGATGCCCCCTCAGACTTTCCTGACAGATATAACATTACAGACCTTAGCTGCCCATAGGGAATATTTGCCCTTCGTGCAGTAGAATAGCTTGAGATATTTTTGCTTGGCTGTATTCGTAGCTGTAACATAATCAGTTTGTTCTACAGTGAACTAGGAAACTATACCAAAAAGGGTAAAAAAAAATAAATACGGATTGATCGGACTAAATAATAATATTTCTTCCTCTGTCATTGTTGTGACCTGTGCCCTGGTAAGCTTTTGAAGTTCATTAGTTAAGACATTGATTAGTGTTTTTCAATTGTCTGTCTTGTTTTTCTAACTCGTTATTTAAACAGTTAATTAGAAATTTAATCAATGTTTAAAAAAAACAAAAAGAAAACGGTTTGTGAGACACAATATGCTGCCACAGAAGACAACAGGATCTATTTATCTTTGGTGCCACTGAACCCCCGAAAATTTCATTTCTTATTGCTGCATATTGCAGAAATAATTAATTAACTATTTTTTATAGATATTTAGAAGAACTTCTGATGCCATCTGAACATGAAGTTAAGCTATTTGGACCTGTGTAAATTGGCCGAAACCACAGTCCTCATTGAGAATAATTGGGACTGGGATCTGCAAAAATAGATATAGATGTGTCGTTTACTCTGTGGCTTCAGTCATGCCAAATAGCCCCTCTCGGCGCGTCATGTCCCAGACAAATCAGCTAGGCCGATCATCTTTCCCACTCACAATGTGCGTCCTGTTCGCATAAATAAAATAAATGCAAGCGACAAAGCTACATTGCTAGATTACACTACTTAATTTGATATGACACATACAGTATGTACATCTGACTGGGGGCCTAATTCACTACCATACGCAAGTGCGATATGCACCCAATTGTTGTGTTCTGCGCATGCATATGAATCGCAGTGCGAGTTTGTGAACTAGCTATTGCGATCGGGACTGTGATCACAGAGGCTAAGTATTCCCCTCACAGATTGATTTGTGGGTGGTGACAGGGGGCTGGTCAGGGAAATGAAGGCGTTCCGGTGCATTTGCATGCCGTTGCAGAGGCGTGCATAAATTAGCCACTGCGATGCCATACACAGTCTGAGGTCACTTAGTGTGCATGGTTGTTGCCAATTTCTGACTAAGGGCCAAAATCAGAGCCGGACGCTCTGACCAGAGCGCTCGCTCTGAATCAGGGCCCTCCTCCATGAAAATGGAGCGGCCTCCTGGCCGCTCGTATAGCTGTGGGTGACCACCCACAGCATATGCGAGCGGCAAAAAAGATGGTCACGATGGTCTTGACTAGGGGTGTGCACCGGCCACTTTTCGTGTTTTGTGTTTTGGTTTTGGATCTGGATCTTTCTTCGTGTTTTGGATCTGGATTGGTTTTGCCAAAACCACCCTTCCGTGTTTTGGGTTCTGGGTTTTGTGTTTTGGATCTGTATTTTTTTTTTAAAAAGCATAAAAACAGCTAAAATCACAGAATTTGTTGGTTTCTCTGCTCCTATGCTATTATTAACCTCAATAACCTTAATTTCCACTCATTTCCAGTCTATTCTGAACACCTCACAATAGTGTTTTCATGTCCAAAAGGTTGCACCGAGGTAGCTGGATGACTATGCTAAGCGACACGAGTGGGCGGCACAAACACGTGACCCATCTAGGAGTGACACTGCAGTGGCAGACAGGATGGCAGTTAGAAAAACTAGGCCCCAAACTGTACATAATGCAAAGAAAAAAAAGAAGTGCAAGATGGAATTGTCCTTGGGCCCTCCCACCCACCCTTATGTTGTATAAACAGGACATGCACACTTTAACAAATCAATCATTTCAGCGCCAGGGTCTGCCACACAACTGTGGCTGAAATGATTGGTTCGTTTGGGCCCCCACAAAACAAGCTGGCAATTAATGTGTCCCTGCACAAACTGGCTCTACGGAGGCAAGATGTCATCCTCATCCTCCTCATCCACCGATTCCTCACCCTCTTCAGTGTGTACATCCTCATCCTCACAAAGTATTAACTCGTCCCCACTTGAATCCACCACCACAGGTCCCTCTGTACCTTCTGGAGGCTGGTCTCCCTGGAAGAGCTGATAATTCATTTTGATGAACATCATCTTCTCCACATTCTGTGGAAGCAACCTCCTACGCCTTTCGCTGACAAGGTTCCCGGCTGCACTAAACACTCTTTCGGAGTACACACTGGAGGGGGGGCAACTCAGGTAAAATAGAGCCAGCTTGTACAGGGGCCTCCAAATTGCCTCTTTTTCCTGCCAGTACAGGTATGGACTGTCTGACATGCCTACTTGGATGCTGTCACCGATGTAATCCTCCACCATTCTGTCAATGGTGACAGTATCATATGCAGTGACAGTAGACATGTCAGAAATTGTTGCCAGGTCCTTCAGTCCGGACCAGATGTCCAAACTTGGTCCTGCCTGCCCTGCATCACCGCCAGCGGGTTGCTTAGGATACCTAAGTTTTTCCTGGCAGCCCCAGTTGCGGGAGAAAATGAAGAAGGAGCCGTTGACGTGTCACGTTCCGCTTCAGCTGACAGTGTGTTCACCAGCAGGTCTTTGCACCTCTGCAGGCTTGTGTCGGCCGGAAAGAGAGACACCACATAGGCTTTAAACCTAGGATCAAGCACGGTGGCCAAAATGTAGTGGTCTGATTTCAACAGATTGACCACCCTGGAATCCTGGCAAAGCGAATGAAGGGCTTCATCCACAAGTCCCACATGCCGAGCGGAATCGCTCCGTCTTAGCTCCTCCTTCACTTTCTCCAGCTGCTTCTGCAAAAGCCTGATGAGGGGAATGACCTGACTCAAGCTGGCTGTGTCTGAACTGACTTCACGTGTGGCAAGTTCGAAGGGCTGGAGAACCTTGCACAACACGGAAATCATTCTCCACTGCGCTTGAGTCAGGTGCATACCCCCTCCTTTGCCTATGTCATAGGTGGATGTATAGGCTTGTATGGCCTTTTGCTGCTCCTCCATCCTCTGAAGCATATAGAGGGTTGAGTTCCACCGCGTCACAACGTCTTGCTTCAGGTGATGGCGGGGCAGGTTCAAGAGTGTTTGCTGGCGCTCCAGTCTTCGGCACGCAGTCGCTGAATGGCGAAAGTGGCCAGAAATTTTTCGGGCCACCCAAAGCGTCTCCTGCACGCCCCTGTCGCTTTTCAGAAAATTCTGCACCACCAAGTTTATTGTGTGAGCAAAACATGGGACGTGCTGGAATTTGCCCAGATGTAATGCCCGCACAATATTGGTGGCGTTGTCAGATATCACAAATCCCCAGGAGAGTCTAAGTGGGGTAAGCCACTGGGCGATGATTTCCCTCAGTTTCTCTAAGAGGTTGTCGGCGGTGTGCCTCTTACTGAAACCGGTGATACACAGCGTAGCCTGCCTTGTAACGAGCTGGCGTTTCTGAGATGCTGCTACTGGTGACGCTGCTGCTGTTGCTGCGTAAGGTGATACATCTACCCAGTGGGCTGTCACAGTCATATAGTCCTTAGTCTGCCCTGTTCCACTTGTCCACATGTCCGTGGTTAAGTGGACATTGTGTACAATGGCATTTTTCAGGACACTGAGGACACTTTTTCTGACGTTTCTGTACAGTCTCGGTATCGCCTGCCTAGTGAAGTGGAATCTAGATGGGATTTGGAACCGGGGACACACTACCTCCATCAATTGTCTAAATCCCACTGCACTAATGGCGGATACCGGACGCACGTCTAACACCAACATAGCAGTCAAGGCCTCAGTTATACGTTTTGCTTCAGGATGACTGCTGTCGTACTTCATCCTCCTCGCTAAGGACTGTTGGAGGGTCAATTGTTTAGTAAAAGTAGTGGTGTTCCTACTTCCTCTCTGGGATGATGAACGACTCCCAGCAGCAGTAACAGCAGCAGCGGCAGCAGTAGGCGTAGCAATGCAGGATCCTCCAGAGGAATCCCGGATAGGAGAGTCAGTCATGCCAGTGACATGGCCTGCAGGACTACTTCCGATCCTGACTAAGGAGGAAATTGACGAGGAGGGAGTTGACGGTGTGGTTTGCAGGCGCTTGGATACAACAGGACAACGGGATTTAGGTGTCCCTGGACTGCTTACGGTCTTAGCCAAAGTTTCTGAACTTGACAGTAACTTTTTATGAACGCGCTGCAGGTGCCGTATAAGGGAGGATGTTCCTAGGTGGTTGACGTCCCTACCCCTACTTATTTCACCTTTACATATGGTACATATGGCAAGACAGTTGTTGTCCGGATTTGGATAGAAATATTGCCAGACCAAAGAGGTGGAATGTTTGGTCTTCTGCCCAGGCATGACCGTGATGGGCTTTTTCATCCCACGGACAACAACTGTCTCCCCCGGAGCCTGATTTAAACAAACCACATCACCATCAGAATCCTCCTCGCCAACTTCCTCCTCAGCGCCAGCTACACCAGTATCCTCATCCTGTTGTACTTAAACAGTGACATCTTCAATTTGCATATCAGCAAGTGGACTGTGGGTGCTCCTTTCAGCACTTGCAGGGGGCGTGCAAATGGTGGAAAGAGCCACCTCTTCCCGTCCAGTGCTGGGAAGGTCAGGCATCGCAACCACCACCACACTTGGACTCTCCTTGGGGATTTGTGATATCTTCTTAGAAAGCACAGTTCTTCGCTGTGCTTTTGCCAGCTTAACTCTTTTGATTTTTTTAGTGGGAGGAGGGCTTCCATCGTCATGTGAAGCTGAACCACTAGTCATGAACATACTAGGGATCGACCTTAGCCGTTCCTTGCCACTCCGTGTCGTAAATGGCATATTGGCAAGTTTACGTTTCTCTTCAGCTGATTTAAATGTCTTTTTCAAGGTCATTTTCCTGAACTTTGCCATTTGGGATTGTATGTGCCCTCTACTATGACATTGGGCATCGGCCTTGGCAGACGACGTTGATGGCATGTTATCGTCTATGTCATGACTAGTGGCAGCAGCTTCAGCACTAGGAGGAAGTGGTTCTTGATCTTTCTCTATTTTATTTTTATCGGAGAAAGTTTGGTCCTCCATTTATGTTATATCGATTTGATATATACGTGCGGCTAAAAACACAGAAAATAATTTTTTTTTTGGTTTGGACTGGAGTGTACTTTCGGGGGTTACAGCACCCTTAACGGTCAAGCCAGCCGGCCCTTTACTTATGACACAGGCGCACGCTTGGCACTACTTTGTTGATGCACGTGCGGCTACTGCGCACACAATTCACAAACACAGAAAATAATTTTTTTTTGGTTTGGACTGGAGTGTACTTTCGGGGGTTACAGCACCCTTAACGGTCAAGCCAGCCGGCCCTTTACTTATGACACAGGCGCACGCTTGGCACTACTTTGTTGATGCACGTGCGGCTACTGCGCACACAATTCACAAACACAGAAAATAATTTTTTTTTTGGTTTGGACTGGAGTGTACTTTCGGGGGTTACAGCACCCTTAACGGTCAAGCCAGCCGGCCCTATACTTATGACACAGGTGCACGCTTGGCACTACTTTGTTGATGCACGTGCGGCTACTGCGCACACAATTCACAAACACAGAAAATATATTATTTTTTTAGCACTTGGGGGGAGCACCCCTGATGGACAGAGCACCCCCTGGACAACACTACAGCACTCCTTTAGGACTGGGACACTGCACAGGACTTTGGAGTGGACACAGCCCCTATGGAGAACTGACTGCACAACACAGTCCAGCCAGCCCCTATGGACTTTGAAGTAGTGGACACAGCCCCTATTAACAACAGCAGCACAGCACAACACAGCCAGCCCCTATGGACTTTGAAGTAGTGGACAACAGCAGCACTACACTACACTACACTACACAGCCCTAACTCCCACCCTCCCTCTTCACTGTCCACAGCCGAGTGAGAAAATGGCGCCGACGTGTGTACCTTATATAGGATCCAAAACCCGCGAGACTCGGAATGCGGGAAGATGACGTTTTGCCTCGATTTCAGATCCGAGTCAGGCGGGAAAAGTCGAGCCTGACTCGGATCGGACTCGGATCGGGGGGGCTCGGATTTCAGAAATCCGAACCCGCTCACCCCTAGTCTTGACCATCGCGACCATCGGACTTGCGACGGAGACCCTGCGGTAGGGTCTCCCTGCCGCAAGCCCTAGAGTGATTTTGGCTCTATCAGAGCCAAAATCACTCCCACTGACATCACTAGTGATGTCAGTGGGGCCGGCTTCAGACGGTAGGCGTTCCCATGGGAACGCCTCCGTCTGGCCGCCACGCCCCCGGCACGCCCACCAAAGGGGGCATGCTGTCAATCAATATCGACAGCACGACCCCTTTGGTGCGAGACCCGGAGCGATGGAAAGCCCGTCGCTCCCCGGGTCTCGCGCATGCGCACGACGGAGCTCCCTCCGTCGTCGCATGCGCAGTGGGGAACATCGACCCACTTGTGAGCGTACTGCCGCTCGCGAGTGGGTCTGAATGACCCCCTAAGATCAGAGCTTGTGCAAGTGTGCGTGAAGCTGCGATGGTACTCGATTGTACCGATGGTTTCACTATTCTGCTAAGTATTACGGATGTGTGCAATGTAAAGTGGGCGTCCTTATGTAACATAGTGATCTTTAATGAATCAGGCCCTGAGTCTTAATCTGTGTAAAAAGGGCTCAGATGCAAGTGCCCGCGGCTTATGCTCATGCCAAGCTCCACTGTGCTTAATCTGTGACTTTGTGCGTGTGTAAAACCAATTCCTGTGCAGTTAATGTCGCAGTCCAGCGTCTCTAGTACACTGAGTGGATGATGCTGTTTCTGCAATGTGTATAAGGTGCAACATTTAAAGAAAAATACTGTATGCTATTCATTGGTGTGTCCCAGTCGCGCTGTATGGTCTAGGTTATGAGGACACATCTGTATCTCTGACATTTTCTGCATTAGATATTTCTAATTGACATAATATACTCAATATATTATATCAACTGCACTACCAGGAATGAGGTTTAGGGGTCTATTTACTAAGCAGTGTTAAGAGACAGAGTGAAAAGTGATAAGGTGCCAGCCAATCAGCTCCCAACTGTCATTTTTCAAACACAGCCTGTGAGATGGCAGCTAGGAGCAGATTGGCTGGCACCTTATTACTTTTCACTCTGTCTCCTAGAACTGCTTAGTAAATAGACCCCTTAAATTCAAAGACAACTGAAGTCAACACCTGTGGTTTAATGTCATGCTCAGCAGCATACTGTGAATGGCCACATGATGTTTGAGATGGTCAGAGGTGTCAACAGGTGTTGTGACACCCGATGCGGCACTCACTGTCCCCTCGCGCATCATCCATCAACCTGCTACTGTAGAATCCGATGTCAGCCCCTCGGATGGTGTCACCCCCCAGCGGGTTCTAGTGGGCGGGGCTTCAGACGGCCGTCTGCTGTGCTGCTCAGCTGCTGGGGACAGAAAAATAAATTTTCCTGTCTACAGCTGCACCGATCCTGTGGGCCTATTTTGATGGGGGGCCTGGAGCGGCCGCTCCATCCGCCCCATTGTTAATCCGACCCTGGTGTCACCCAGTGCAGCCGGCACCCCCATAGTGATGCCATTAGAGATGGTACAAAGACTGTCAAGCACAGAAGATAAACAAGGAAAAGATAAATGGAAGAGCGATATTTAAGGAAGCAGGAAAGTAAATACATACAGATGTGTCCTCATACACTTATCTTCTTTGTGACATATGGGGCGAGATGCACAGTGCTGCTTAGAGGGTCCACCATGGACAGCGATTTCCGGACTTTCATACTTTCTTCCTGAATTTAGAACCCTATTCGAATCGTAGCTGCATATAAAATAGCTTGCGGTGTCCGATCGTAGGTAAGCCGGGCGTCGGGAGCTGATAGCCATGGGGGGGGGTTAGGTTTAGGATCTTCTGGGGGGACTTAGGGTTAGGTACCCCCCAGGCAGGGTTAGGGTCAGGTTAGGGGAAGGGGGGGGTTAGGGTCAGGCACACCCGGAGAAAGGTTAGGGTTAGGTTTAGGGTGCGGGGAGGGGGGGGGGGTTAGGTTTAAGCACCCCTCGGGGGAGGTTAGGGTTAAGCACTAGGGGGAGGTTAGGGTTAGGAACTCCTAAGGGAGGGTTAGGGTTAGGGGGGATATGGTTAGGGAGAGCTTCTATACTTACCTTGTCGGGATCTCCATCGACTGGCCTTCCGACGTCGGTATTTCATCCGTCGGGCTGATGTCCGGCGGTATATTATACTGATTCCCAGAGATATATTGTATATGCTGCTATGAGAGAGGTTTTTTTATGCAAGATCTGAGTATATGTTAATATCCAAAGAAATACTATTATTAGTTTGCAGAACAGTTCTCGAGGCAAGAAAAATTTATTATTTTTGCAAGAGGCTAGATGTTAAAAAGCACTTGTAATCCAATGTAGGTTAGGGATTTGATATATTATATTCCAATAGTCACATGCAAACTGCAGAGTCAGAGCTGTAACTAGACTTTTTGGTGCCCTGTGCCAGAGAGAGCATTGGCGCCCCCCCCCTCCCCTCCATTTTTTAAATAGGGACATAAGATAGTGCACTTGAAAAAGGTCCATGGCTTCATGGGGAAAGGCCAGGGGAGAGATAGAGGTACTCCTGGGGCAGCCAGGAGATGCTGGGGATAAAAGAAGAGAAGGCTATAAGTAAGAATGATAATAAACAGGAAAATTGACAGACCCAAACAGCACCCCCTGTGCCATGGCATAGGTCGCACTACTCTAGTTACAGCCCTGTGCAGAGTAACAGTCTTAGAGCCAGTAACCAATATATTTCCAGCTAAGATGTTCTCATTTTACTCACTCATTTCCATATCCATTACCTTTCAGGTACTGGTATGTATTATAAGGCAGCCAGGGAGAGGGCCAGTGTTGTCTCTCTATTTGATTCCCAGGCACATACGCACTTTGGGCCTGATTCAGAGATTTACAGAATGCCAATATTTATGCAGATTGAGCGATTGTCAGCCATTGTGCATGATGATAAAAGCAGCACTGCGCACGTGCAGAAATTGGTTTGGGTTTGCGATTACGCTCGCACAAGGAATTAATTAGAAAAGTGAGTGACAGGTAGTCAGCGTTTGGGGGAGGTAACTGAGGGTGGTTGGCAAACGCAGGCGTGTTAGGACCGTTTAAAAATTTCATAGGCTGCATAAATAAGCCATTGCGATCTCCTTTGCAGCATGAGAGCTCTCAGTGTGTCAGTAGAGACGCAGGGCCAAATGTAATAGGGTGTCTGTTTTGGTAAATTGCGAGTTTGGTGCTAAACTCGCAATTTTTCACAACTCTCCAATGTAATAGGGTGTCTGTTCACTAAAACTCGCATTTTTCAGAGTTACTAAAACTCCCCATTCTCAAACTCGCATCCAGATGTTTTCACATTGAAAACAATCAACTCGCCAGTGTAATAGGGTGTCTGTTTCAGACTTGCAAAAAAAAGATTACCAAAAGTCCCCAAATAATAGACCTGCTTCAGGCTAGCGAGTACATCCTGAGCAGGTTAGATTAACACAGAAACATGCACATATCCATGAGATATGTACATGTTTCTGTGTGTACTTATATAAAATGTTTTTAAATGAAAAAAAAAAATTACGTGCACCCCCTCCCCAAAAGCATAACCAGCCCCGGGCTTTATAAAGCCTGTTCTGGTTCTAAAAATACAGGGGACAAAATGCGTATTGGGCCCCTGTATATTAAGAACCAGCACAGGGCTTTGTTGAGCTGGTCCTGGTTCTGGAAAATCAGGGGACAAAACGAGTAGGGGCCCCCTGAAAATTCCAGAACCAGCACCAAACTCTTTTTAGCGGGGAGATAATGCCACAGCCAGGGAAAACCTTTCACCGGTTTCCCCGGCCAAAGCATTATCCCTGACCGCTAGTCAGTCCAGACCGGGGATCCCTGGGGAGTTGGGTACCCCCCCAATAAAGGGGTACCCCTCTCCAGGGCACCCCAGGCCTAGACTGATAGCCTGGGGCTATCCCCGGCACCCTATGGCCATGGGTGCCGGGTTGATAGTGTTAGTGTAAAAATGACGTTTCCATATTGTCTTTAGTTGTAGAACCACAAGTACCAGCAAGCCTCCCCTGCATGCTGGTATTTGGAGAACCACAAATACCAGCATGCGGGGCATTACAGGCCGGCTGGCACTTGTAGTTCCACAACTAAAGAAATATGTAAATAAACAAACATACACCATGAATGTAAAATTTTAATTAAATATACATGCACACTCACTCACCTAGTATCCGAAGTAATCCATAGGGGTGTACCTGAAAAAAAAAAATCCATACTCACCTCTCCTATGCGTTGATCACGTCCACTGGCAATCCAGGGGTTAAAATAAAAAACGCAAAAAAACGATCCAAGCCGGACACAGCAAAGGTATGTGTGTACACATACCTTTGCTCCGCGTAAATGACCGGGGCACACGTGTGCCCCGTCATTGAAGGGGCCGCCAGCCAATCAGGGAGCATCTCCATTGGAGCAGCTCCCTGATTGGCTGAATGCGGTCAGCCTGTGTCTCCCATAGACTTCTGTGGTGAGAATTCCCCATAGAAGTCTATGCAGGGAGCCGCTACATCGTAACCGCAAGATTAATTGAGGTTAATGTTGTGGTTACATCAATGATACAATGTCGCGACATTGTATCAGTGATGTTACCACAAGATTAACCTGAGGTAACCTTGCGGCTACAATGTAGCGGTTCCCACCATAGACTTCAATGGGGATTTCTCACCATACTAGTCTATGGGAGACACAGGCTGGCCGCATTCAGCTAATCAGGGAGCTGCTCCGACGGAGCAGGGGTACACACATACCTTTGCTCCGTCCGCATGGATCATTTTTTTTGCGTTTTTTTTATTTTAACCCCTGGATTGCCTACTTGGACAATTGCAGTTGCAATTGCATTAGCATAAATCACTGAATCAGGCTCTTTGACTGCAGAGAGTACATACTCAGTTCACTAAGTCACTGGGTCTCCATATCACTATCGGGTACATGAACACCTCGCGGTGCTGTATCAAACCTTGTTTTCAGTTTATATGCCATCACTGTCACGACTCTAGAGAAATTGGCCTCCTGTTATAGAACAGGCTTTGCTGGCTGAGATTCCGGCAGCACAAACTGAGGAGGTCTGATATATTGTTTCCTCATATGACGGCACGAGACTGGGAGAACTGATTACAGGAACGATAGATGAATACAGACTATATAGAAGCTGGAACTGGACACGAGTTGATCTGAAGAATTGAACTTTAATAACAACAAGAATGGTTGGAGGAAATAGTGGTATAGGCACAGAACCAGTCCCGGTAATACGTAGTAGCAATACTGAGTAATATTCCACTGGATAGATGCTTGAAATGGTCCGTGAATGATTCTTTGAGACTGAAGACTGTATGCAGAAGAACTGGGTTGGGCCCAGGTAATAGACAGAGAGTCGATTCAGACCCGGATGCTAAGCTGCGCTCTCTCGCTGCCAAAAGGGGCCGGTTATACAAATTCCGCGATCACACTATCTGGTTTAAGGACGCCCTCTATGTCTTAGACAGCGACGGCAGAGTGAGTGCGTGCCGGTATAAATACGCCTACTTTTCTTTCTTAGCACATGTCATCTCCAGGAAGTGTATGATTAATCAGAACCATCGAGAGCCATTGGAGCTGCACGCAGCGCTTGAGGTAGGCCCTACTCCACTGCAAGCACTGCGATCACTGCAGGCTGAAATACAACCAAGTGACGTGTACAATGATGCTTCCTTGCTAATTATGCGCACCCATAAAACTCAGTTTTGACGCCCAGATATGCCTGCGTTCACAGCATCACTCCTCCGTTCACAAGCACCTTCCCCTGTTACCACCCACAAATGGCACTATCTGTCACTCAAAGTAGCGTTCAGTCTTTTTGTAAAGAGCGCACAATTCCCGAATGCAATGACTGGTTCGCGCACGTGCACTGCCATGCATACACAATCGCCCCTAGCCTGCGTCCGCGGCTTAGCATCTGGGTCTGAATCGGGCCCAGAATTCTAGGAGCAAGGTGCTGAGTTATGCTCAATAATTATCAAAAGTCCTTGGCACAATGTGCTGAGCAATGTTCAATAAATAACAAAAGTAGTTGGGCCAGGCGCTGAGCTATGCTTAGTAATTAGCAAAAGTTCTTGGAGCATGGTGCTGCTGGTTGGCCATACACTAACAGCTGATCCCGGAAGTGAATAGGATTGGTACTTGCCCATGGACAGGAGAAGCCCTCGTGGATACACCGGAGCAGCGCTTTAACAGGTGACTGAGAACCACTGGGTAGTGGGACTGGATGCTAAGCTCCGTGGCAGTGTTAAACTGTTCCACGCAGCAGATGCCACTCACAGCTGCGGGGAGAGTGGGCATGCAGGAGAGTGTGCCGGAATCTGGATAGGTGGAGTGCAGATGATTGGAACCTCTGTTGCGGCCTGAAAGTCCGGGTCCTGACAATCACACTCCTTTCTCCACATACCCATTATATGCCATCACACTCCTCCACATGCCCATTATATGCCATCACACTCATTTCTCCACATGCCCATTATATGCCATCACACTCCTCCACATGCCCATTATATGCCATCACACTCATTTCTCCACATGCCCATTATATGCCATCACACTCCTCCACATGCCCATTATATGCCATCACACTCATTTCTCCACATGCCCATTATATGCCATCACACTCCTTTCTCCACATGCCCATTATATGCCATTACACTCCTTTCTCCACATGCCCATTATATGCCATCACACTCATTTCTCCACATGCCTATTATATGCCATCACACTCCTGCACATGCCAATTATATGCCATCACACTCCTCCACATGCCAATTATATGCCATCACACTTTTTTAATGCGCCATCATGCCCAATCGGCAGAAGTCAGTTACATATAATTAAATAAATACATAAACACAAGATGTGGCATTTGAAAATGTGTTTAGCTTTATTGAATAAACCAGTATGGTGGTAGAAGAATAATAAGCTAGTGTATGTAATGACCACTTGACTTACTTAAGATGACAACCATGACTTGTAAGGGTCAACTATCCCTTTCACCACAGCAAGTGAGAGGTATCCAACCTCCTCGCTAATTCATATAAGGCCTGCTTAGCACCTCTAATTGCAGCAAGATGGCCACTGCACTGCCCCTTTTCCTGCCTAAATAAAACCAAAAAATACAAAAACACTAAAGAGAGGCTAGGGAGGGAAACCTGAAAAAAGTGGCAGAGAAAATCTACTGCCTTCAAACCCCCCTCCCCCCCAAAAAAAAACCAACCTTCCCATAAACACACCTCATGGATCTGAAAGGCTTTTCAACTATACCAGCCGCAATAGAAATGTTACTTTTACAGTTCACTGACAAAAGCCTAGGAGTTTCATATCTGTCTGTTCTATTCAGACCCCTCCATTATTCCTATATGACATTAGAACCATCTGATTAAAAAAAACACGAGCTGCAGTGGATGTCAGGGTAAACAAAATTGAAGAATGCACTTTACCTGCACAATCATGACCTTAAAATTATCATATGAATATATAATGTAGTCTGGAATTGCACATCACTGCTTACATGGTAACACTGACTTGAGTCATGGTGCATACACGGTCAGATTTTTCCTTCAGATCTGAACGATAACGATTAAAAAATCGTTCAGTCATTCATATCTGAAGGAAAATCTGACATATCTGACATGCCTGAACGATGGACGATGAACGATGCGCGTTCCAGTTTGTCAGATAATGATATTTGACATCTGATGTGTCTGCAGTCAGACTTGGACAATTCCATTCATTTTAATGCAGTCAAAAATCGTTCAAAGCGTTCAAAACTTTGGTAAAATCGTTCAATCGTTCATCTGACAAACCTTACAAATCTGACCATGTGTATGCTCCATCAATCAGTAAGTGTCCCAAATAATAAAAAAGCCCTCAAAACTGTCTCATATCTCTAACAGTGTCTCTAATAATAAAATAGCCCACAATACTGTCTCTTACAGTGTCCTCCAATAATATAGGCCACAATACTGTCTCTTACAGTGTCCTCCAATAATAAAATAGCCCACAATAATGTCTCTTACAGTGTCCTCCAATAATAATATAGGCCACTATACTCTCTCATGTCAGTCACAGTGCAACACAATAATAAAACGCAATACTGCCTCCTGTCAGTAACAGTGCAACACAATAATAACACCCAATACTGCCTCCAGTCAGCTACAGTGCAACACAATAATAACAACCAATACTGTCTCCTGTCAGCAGGGCTGGATTAAGCCTTTGGGGGGCCCGGGGAACTTAAGATAGTGGGGCCCTCTCCCTCTTGTAAGCGATACCCCCCTGGCTTTGACAGTCGTGTGTGTGCCTCTTCCTCCCGCACCTCCATGAGGTAGCAACAGAAACACAGGTACGACTCCTAAATGCAGTCCGGCAGTGGGGGGCAGACTCCCGAACCTCCTCTTGGGCAGTGCGAGGAGGCTGGAGAAAAGCAGAATCGTTCACGGACAGCAGAGCCAGAGTTATGTTGGAGCGAGGCCCGGCAACTGAAACCTTGGGGCCCATTACACTAATTTTTCTTGCCCAAACCCCATCCCTCCCCATTTGGTACAGGCCGGTCGGCTTGAGTCTTTTGTTACATCAGCAACGGGGAACCTCTAAAAAATGGGATCCTCCCTGGACAGATGATAGCTTCAGACGGTATTCAATATTCATGTAGGCAATCGCATGGCCCGGAAAATGCCTGTTTAAGTAGGAATATAACCAATGTCATCATCATACAGCAGGGGTAATATGTTTTTTTTTAAGTGTTTAATGAATATTATTGTGTGACAGCCCCTTCCCTACTGTGTCTTTTCAACTGTCTCATCCCACCATGTCTCTCCTACAGCCTCAGATCCCCCATGTTTCTACATAACCTCAGATCCCCGTGTCTCTGCATAGCCTCAGACACCCTCCCCCATGTGTCTATCCAGCAGCCACAGCCTCCCCTTGTCTGTTCAACAGCCATAGCCCCCCCCTGTGTCTCTGCATCAGCCTTAGCCCCCCTGTGTCTCTGCAACAGCCTTAGCCCCCCTGTGTCTTGGCAGCAAAAGTCACAGCTACCCCCCAATTTCCCAACAGCAGCCACCACCTCCTGTCTTTGGAGGAGCATCAGCCACAAACACCTCCCTGTGTCTTTGCAGCAGCCATCTTCCCCATCTCTCCCTTCTGGAGGAGCATAAGCGACAAACAAGCACTTCCCTGTGTCTTTGCAGCAGCCACCTCCTCCCTTGTCTCTCTGCAGGAACAGCCACTGCATCCCTGTGTCCCTCCATAACCCCACACTTACCTAAGCTGCATCTTCTGCTTGCTCCTCCTCACAGCGGCGGCAGGCTCCTCACTCAGCTGGTCTTCACCCAAGCAGTAAACGGACGTCATGACGTCACGCACACTGCGGCGGAAAAAAACAACTTTATTGAGCAAGCCTGGAGATGCCAGTGACAGTGAAGAGGCTTACCTGCTGGGTTCATCCTATTACTGCAGCGGCGCGGGCCCCGCACAGACTAGCATGGGTAAGAGTGACTGGGGTCCCTTGGAATCTCAGGGTACTTGTATACACCTTTCACTGGGCCTAGTCAAAGCTGCTCTGGCTGGGGGGCCCCCTGAGAGAGGGGGGCCCGGGAGTACTCGCCCCCTATGCCCCCCCCTTAATCCGGCTCTGCCTGTCAGTAACAGTGTACCCCAATAATAACACCCAATACTGCCTCCTGTCAGTAACAGAGTACCCCAATAATAACACACAATACTGCCTCCTATCAGTAGCAGTGCACCCCAATAATAACACCCAATACTGTCTCCTGTCAGTAACAGTGCACTCCAGTAATTACACCCAATACTGCCTCCTGTCAGTAACACTGCAACACAATAATAACACCCAATACTGCCTCCTGTCAGTAACAGTGTAACACAATAATAACAACCAATATGGCATACTTGCCAACTCTCCCTCATTGTCAGGGAGACTCCCTGAAATAGTAGCAATCTCCCTGTCTCCCTGAAGAGTCTACCAATCTCCCTCATTTCACCTTTCCCCCATTATGACACCGTTATATAAAAGAAAAAACAGAGATATATACATACAAATGGGATCATTAGTATAATATCCCTGCATTGGTTATAAGGCACAATGATCCCAATGGTTACATGTATTTTCTGAGAAGTATCATTGAAGTTTTCATCAACAAGTAGATCTTACTAACTGCTTTGGGGCTCATTTACATGTGTATGTTAAGCAATTTTATGACACGCCCCTCAGATGTAGCAGTACACGCCCACTTTACCGCCACACTCATAGGTGCTGCTTTCACAATCTCCCTGAAATGCTTTTTCAAAAGTAGGCAAGTGTGCAATATGGTCTCCTGTCAGTAACAGTGCACCCCAATAATAACACCCAATACTGTCTCCTGTCAGTAACAGTGGAACACAATAATACCACCCAATACTGCCACCTGTCAGTAAAAATGCACTCCAGTAATTACACCCAATACTGCCTTCTGTCAGTAACAGTGCACCCCAATAATAACACCCACTACTGCCTCCTGCCAGTAACAGTGCACCCAAATAATGACACCCATTACTGCCTCCTGTCAGTAACAGTGGAACACAATAATACCACCCAATACTGCCTCCTGTCAGTAAAAGTGCACTCCAGTAATTACACCCAATACTGCCTTCTGTCAGTAACAGTGCACCCCAATAATAACACCCAATACTGCCTCCTGCCAGTAACAGTGCACCCAAATAATAACACCTAATACTGCCTCCTGTCAGTAACAGTGCACTCCAGTAATAACATCCAATACTGCCTCCAGTCAGTAACAGTGCAACACAATAATAACACCCAATACTGCCTCCAGTCAGTAACAGTGCACTCCAGAAATTACACCCAATACAGCCTTCTGTCAGTAACAGTGCACCCCAATAATGACACCAATTACTGCCTCCTGTCAGTAACAGTGGAACACAATAATACCACCCAATTCTGCCTCCTGTCAGTAAAACTGCACTCCAGTAATTACACCCAATACTGCCTTCTGTCAGTAACAGTGCAACACAATAATAACACCCAATACTGCCTCCTGCCAGTAACAGTGCACCTCAATAATAACACCTAATACTGCCTCCTGTCAGTAACAGTGCAAACCAATAATAACAGCTAATACTGCCTCCTGTCAGTAACAGTGCACTCCAATAATTACACCCAGTACTGCCTCCTGTCAGTAACAGTGCACCCCAATAATAACACCCAATACTGCCTCCTGCCAGTAACAGTGCACCCCAATAATAAAACCTAATACTGCCTCCTGTCAGTAACAGTGTAACACAATAATAACACCCAATATTGCCTCCTGTCAGTAACAGTGCACTCCAGTAATTACACCCAATACTGCCTCCTGTCAGAAACAGTGCACTCCAGTAATTACACCCAATACTGACTACTGTCAGTAACAGTGCACTCCAGTAATTACAACCAATACTGCCTCCTGTCAGTAACAGTGTAATACAATAATAACACCCAATATTGCCTCCTGTCAGTAACAGTGCACTCCAGTAATTACACCCAATACTGCATCCTGTCAGTAACAGTGCATCCCAATAATAACACCCAATACTGTCTCCTGTCAGTAGCAGTGCACCCCAATAATAACACCCAATACTGTGTCCTGTCAATAACAGTGCAACACAATAATAACACCCAATAATGCCTCCTGTCAGTAACAGTGCATCCCAATAATAACACCCAATACTGTCTCCTGTCAGTAACAGTGCACTCCAATAATTACACCCAATACTGTCTCTTGTCAGTAACAGTGGAACACAATAATACCACCCAATACTGCCTCCTGTCAGTAAAAATGCACTCCAGTAATTACACCCAATACTGCCTTCTGTCAGTAACAGTGCACCCAAACATTAACACCCAATACTGCCTCCTGGCAGTAACAGTGCACCCAAATAATGACACCCATTACTGCCTCCTGTCAGTAACAGTGGAACACAAAAATACCACCCAATACTGCCTCCTGTCAGTAAAAGTGCACTTCAGTAATTACACCCAATACTGCCTTCTGTCAGTAACAGTGCACCCCAATAATAATACCCAATACTGCCTCCTGCCAGTAACAGTGCACCCCAATAATAACACCTAATACTGCCTCCTGTCAGTAACAGTGCACCCCAATAATAACACCTAATACTGCCTCCTGTCAGTAACAGTGCAATCCAGTAATAACATCCAATACTGCCTCCAGTCAGTAACAGTGCAACACAATAATAACACCCAATACTGCCTTCAGTCAGCAACAGTGCACTCCAGTAATTACACCCAATACAGCCTTCTGTCAGTAACAGTGCACCCCAATAATAACACCCAATACTGCCTCCTGCCAGTAACAGTGCACCCCAATAATGACACCCATTACTGCCTCCTGTCAGTAACAGTGGAACACAATAATACCACCCAATACTGCCTCCTGTCAGTAAATGTGCACTCCAGTAATTACACCCAATACTGCCTCCTGTCAGTAACAGTGCACCCCAATAATAAAACCTAATACTGCCTCCTGTCAGTAACAGTGCACCACAATAATAACACCCAATATTGCCTCCTGTCAGTAACAGTGCACTCCAGTAATTACTCCCAATACTGCCTCCTGTCAGAAACAGTGCACTCCAGTAATTACTAGGGGTGTGCACCGGCCACTTTTCGTGTTTTGTGTTTTGGTTTTGGATCTGGATCTTTCTTCGTGTTTTGGATCTGGATTGGTTTTGCCAAAACCACCCTTCCGTGTTTTGGGTTCTGGGTTTTGTGTTTTGGATCTGTATTTTTTTTTTTAAAAGCATAAAAACAGCTAAAATCACAGAATTTGTTGGTTTCTCTGCTCCTATGCTATTATTAACCTCAATAACCTTAATTTCCACTCATTTCCAGTCTATTCTGAACACCTCACACCTCACAATAGTGTTTTCATGTCCAAAATGTTGCACCGAGGTAGCTGGATGACTATG
Source organism: Taudactylus pleione (assembly GCA_031769625.1). NCBI lineage: Eukaryota > Metazoa > Chordata > Amphibia > Anura > Myobatrachidae > Taudactylus > Taudactylus pleione. The sequence goes on along the minus strand of JAUIMM010000015.1, from coordinate 31,972,094 downwards.
CTAAGCGACACGAGTGGGCGGCACAAACACGTGACCCATCTAGGAGTGACACTGCAGTGGCAGACAGGATGGCAGTTAGAAAAACTAGGCCCCAAACTGTACATAATGCAAAGAAAAAAAAGAAGTGCAAGATGGAATTGTCCTTGGGCCCTCCCACCCACCCTTATGTTGTATAAACAGGACATGCACACTTTAACAAATCAATCATTTCAGCGCCAGGGTCTGCCACACAACTGTGGCTGAAATGATTGGTTCGTTTGGGCCCCCACAAAACAAGCTGGCAATTAATGTGTCCCTGCACAAACTGGCTCTACGGAGGCAAGATGTCATCCTCATCCTCCTCATCCACCGATTCCTCACCCTCTTCAGTGTGTACATCCTCATCCTCACAAAGTATTAACTCGTCCCCACTTGAATCCACCACCACAGGTCCCTCTGTACCTTCTGGAGGCTGGTCTCCCTGGAAGAGCTGATAATTCATTTTGATGAACATCATCTTCTCCACATTCTGTGGAAGCAACCTCCTACGTCTTACGCTGACAAGGTTCCCGGCTGCACTAAACACTCTTTCGGAGTACACACTGGAGGGGGGGCAACTCAGGTAAAATAGAGCCAGCTTGTACAGGGGCCTCCAAATTGCCTCTTTTTCCTGCCAGTACAGGTATGGACTGTCTGACATGCCTACTTGGATGCTGTCACCGATGTAATCCTCCACCATTCTGTCAATGGTGACAGTATCATATGCAGTGACAGTAGACATGTCAGAAATTGTTGCCAGGTCCTTCAGTCAGGACCAGATGTCCAAACTTGGTCCTGCCTGCCCTGCATCACCGCCAGCGGGTTGCTTAGGATACCTAAGTTTTTTCCTGGCAGCCCCAGTTGCGGGAGAAAATGAAGAAGGAGCCGTTGACGTGTCACGTTCCGCTTCAGCTGACAGTGTGTTCACCAGCAGGTCAGCAGGCTTGTGTCGGCCGGAAAGAGAGACACCACATAGGCTTTAAACCTAGGATCAAGCACGGTGGCCAAAATGTAGTGGTCTGATTTCAACAGATTGACCACCCTGGAATCCTGGCAAAGCGAATGAAGGGCTTCATCCACAAGTCCCACATGCCGAGCGGAATCGCTCAGTCTTAGCTCCTCCTTCACTTTCTCCAGCTGCTTCTGCAAAAGCCTGATGAGGGGAATGACCTGACTCAAGCTGGCTGTGTCTGAACTGACTTCACGTGTGGCAAGTTCGAAGGGCTGGAGAACCTTGCACAACACGGAAATCATTCTCCACTGCGCTTGAGTCAGGTGCATACCCCCTCCTTTGCCTATGTCATAGGTGGATGTATAGGCTTGTATGGCCTTTTGCTGCTCCTCCATCCTCTGAAGCATATAGAGGGTTGAGTTCAACCGCGTCACAACCTCTTGCTTCAGGTGATGGCGGGGCAGGTTCAAGAGTGTTTGCTGGCGCTCCAGTCTTCGGCATGCAGTCGCTGAATGGCGAAAGTGGCCAGAAATTTTTCGGGCCACCCAAAGAGTCTCCTGCACGCCCCTGTCGCTTTTCAGAAAATTCTGCACCACCAAGTTTATTGTGTGAGCAAAACATGGGACGTGCTGGAATTTGCCCAGATGTAATGCCCGCACAATATTGGTGGCGTTGTCAGATATCACAAATCCCCAGGAGAGTCTAAGTGGGGTAAGCCACTGGGCGATGATTTCCCTCAGTTTCTCTAAGAGGTTGTCGGCGGTGTGCCTCTTACTGAAACCGGTGATACACAGCGTAGCCTGCCTTGTAACGAGCTGGCGTTTCTGAGATGCTGCTACTGGTGACGCTGCTGCTGCGTAAGGTGATACATCTACCCAGTGGGCTGTCACAGTCATATAGTCCTTAGTCTGCCCTGTTCCACTTGTCCACATGTCCGTGGTTAAGTGGACATTGTGTACAACGGCATTTTTCAGGACACTGAGGACACTTTTTCTGACGTTTCTGTACAGTCTCGGTATCGCCTGCCTAGTGAAGTGGAATCTAGACGGGATTTGGAACCGGGGACACACTACCTCCATCAATTGTCTAAATCCCACTACACTAATGGCAGATACCGGACGCACGTCTAACACCAACATAGCAGTCAAGGCCTCAGTTATACGTTTTGCTTCAGGATGACTGCTGTCGTACTTCATCCTCCTCGCTAAGGACTCATGGAGGGTCAATTGTTTAGTAAAAGTAGTGGTGTTCCTACTTCCTCTCTGGGATGATAAACGACTCCCAGCAGCAGCAACAGCAGCAGCGGCAGCAGTAGGCGTAGCAATGCAGGATCCTCCAGAGGAATCCCGGATAGGAGAGTCAGTCATGCCAGTGACATGGCCTGCAGGACTACTTCCGATCCTGACTAAGGAGGAAATTGACGAGGAGGGAGTTGACGGTGTGGTTTGCAGGCGCTTGGATACAACAGGACAACGGGATTTAGGTGTCCCTGGACTGCTTACGGTCTTAGCCAAAGTTTCTGAACTTGACAGTAACTTTTTATGAACGCGCTGCAGGTGCCGTATAAGGGAGGATGTTCCTAGGTGGTTGACGTCCCTACCCCTACTTATTTCACCTTTACATATGGTACATATGGCAAGACAGTTGTTGTCCGGATTTGGATAGAAATATTGCCAGACCAAAGAGGTGGAATGTTTGGTCTTCTGCCCAGGCATGACCGTGATGGGCTTTTTCATCCCACGGACAACAACTGTCTCCCCCGGAGCCTGATTTAAACAAACCACATCACCATCAGAATCCTCCTCGCCAACTTCCTCCTCAGCGCCAGCTACACCAGTATCCTCATCCTGTTGTACTTCAACAGTGACATCTTCAATTTGCATATCAGCAAGTGGACTGTGGGTGCTCCTTTCAGCACTTGCAGGGGGCGTGCAAATGGTGGAAAGAGCCACCTCTTCCCGTCCAGTGCTGGGAAGGTCAGGCATCGCAACCACCACCACACTTGGACTCTCCTTGGGGATTTGTGATATCTTCTTAGAAAGCACAGTTCTTCGCTGTGCTTTTGCCAGCTTAACTCTTTTGATTTTTTTAGTGGGAGGAGGGCTTCCATCGTCATGTGAAGCTGAACCACTAGTCATGAACATACTAGGGATCGACCTTAGCCGTTCCTTGCCACTCCGTGTCGTAAATGGCATATTGGCAAGTTTACGTTTCTCTTCAGCTGATTTAAATGTCTTTTTCAAGGTCATTTTCCTGAACTTTGCCATTTGGGATTGTATGTGCCCTCTACTATGACATTGGGCATCGGCCTTGGCAGACGACGTTGATGGCATGTTATCGTCTATGTCATGACTAGTGGCAGCAGCTTCAGCACTAGGAGGAAGTGGTTCTTGATCTTTCTCTATTTTATTTTTATCGGAGAAAGTTTGGTCCTCCATTTATGTTATATCGATTTGATATATACGTGCGGCTAAACACAGAAAATAATTTTTTTTTTGGTTTGGACTGGAGTGTACTTTCGGGGGTTACAGCACCCTTAACGGTCAAGCCAGCCGGCCCTTTACTTATGACACAGGCGCACGCTTGGCACTACTTTGTTGATGCACGTGCGGCTACTGCGCACACAATTCACAAACACAGAAAATAATTTTTTTTTTGGTTTGGACAGGAGTGTACTTTCGGGGGTTACAGCACCCTTAACGGTCAAGCCAGCCGGCCCTTTACTTATGACACAGGCGCACGCTTGGCACTACTTTGTTGATGCACGTGCGGCTACTGCGCACACAATTCACAAACACAGAAAATAATTTTTTTTTTGGTTTGGACTGGAGTGTACTTTCGGGGGTTACAGCACCCTTAACGGTCAAGCCAGCCGGCCCTTTACTTATGACACAGGCGCACGCTTGGCACTACTTTGTTGATGCACGTGCGGCTACTGCGCACACAATTCACAAACACAGAAAATAATTTTTTTTTTGGTTTGGACTGGAGTGTACTCTCGGGGGTTACAGCACCCTTAACGGTCAAGCCAGCCGGCCCTTTACTTATGACACAGGCGCACGCTTGGCACTACTTTGTTGATGCACGTGCGGCTACTGCGCACACAATTCACAAACACAGAAAATAATTTTTTTTTTGGTTTGGACTGGAGTGTACTTTCGGGGGTTACAGCACCCTTAACGGTCAAGCCAGCCGGCCCTTTACTTATGACACAGGCGCACGCTTGGCACTACTTTGTTGATGCACGTGCGGCTACTGCGCACACAATTCGCAAACACAGAAAATATATTATTTTTTTAGCACTTGGGGGGGAGCACCCCTGATGGACAGAGCACCCCCTGGACAACACTACAGCACTCCTTTAGGACTGGGACACTGCACAGGACTTTGGAGTGGACACAGCCCCTATGGAGAACTGACTGCACAACACAGTCCAGCCAGCCCCTATGGACTTTGAAGTAGTGGACACAGCCCCTATTAACAACAGCAGCACAGCACAACACAGCCAGCCCCTATGGACTTTGAAGTAGTGGACAACAGCAGCACTACACTACACTACACTACACAGCCCTAACTCCCACCCTCCCTCTTCACTGTCCACAGCCGAGTGAGAAAATGGCGCCGACGCGGGTACCTTATATAGGATCCAAAACCCGCGAGACTCGGAAGGCGGGATGATGACGTTTTGCCTCGATTTCAGATCCGAGTCAGGCGGGAAAAGTCGAGCCTGACTCGGATCGGACTCGGATCGGGGGGGCTCGGGGGGGTTCGGATTTCAGAAATCCGAACCCGCTCACCCCTAGTAATTACACCCAATACTGCCTCCTGTCAGAAACAGTGCTCTCCAGTAATTACACCCAATACTGCCTCCTGCCAGTAACAGTGCACCCCAATAATGACACCCAATACTGCCTCCTGTCAGTAACAGTGTAACACAATAATAACACCCGATATTGCCTCCTGTCAGTAACAGTGCATCCCGATAATAACACCCAATACTGCCTCCAGTCAGGAACAGTGCAACACAATAATAACACCCACTACGGTCCCCTGTCAGTAACAGTGCACCCCAATAATAAAACCCAATACTGCCTCCTGTCAGTAGCAGTGCACCCCAATAATTACACCCAATACTGCCTCCTGTCAGTAACAGTGTAACACAATAATTACACCCAATACTGCCTCCCATCAGGAACAGTGCAACACAATAATAACACCCAATACTGTCTCCTGTCAGTAGCAGTGCACCCCAATAATAACACCCAATATTGCTTCCAGTCAGTAGCAGTACACCCCATTAATAACAACCAATACTGTCTCCTGTCAGTAACAGTGCAACACCATAATAAAACCCAAAACTGCCTCCTGTCAGTAACAGTGCACTCCAGTAATTACACCCAATACTGCCTCCTGTCAGTAACAGTGCACCCCTATAATAACACCTAATACTGCCTCCTGTCAGTAACAGTGCGCTCCAGCATTTACACCCAGAACTGCCTCTTGTCAGTAACAGTGCACCCCAATAATAATACCCAATACTGCCTCCTCTCAGTAACAGTGCACCCCAATAATAAAACCTAATACTGTCTCCTGTCAGTAACAGTGCACCCCAATAATAACACCTAATACTGCCTCCTGTCAGTAACAGTGCACTCCAGTAATTACACCCAATACTGCCTCCTGTCAGTAACAGTGTAACACAATAATAACACCCAATACTGCCTCCTGTCAGTAACAGTGTAACACAATAATAACACCCAATACTGTATCCTGTCAGTAACAGTGCACCCCAATAATAACACCTAATACTGCCTCCTGTCAGTAACAGTGCACACCAATAATAACACCCAATACTGCCTCCTGTCAGTAACAGTGCAACACAATAATAACACCCAATATTGCCTCCTGTCAGTAACAGTGCATCCCGATAATAACACCCAATACTGTCTCCTGTCAGTAACAGTGCATCCCGATAATAACACCCAATACTGCCTCCTGTCAGTAACAGTGCATCCCGATAATAACACCCAATACTGCCTCCTGTATGTAACAGTGCGACACAATAATAACACCCAAAACTGTCTCCTGTCAGTAACTGTGCACCCCAAGAATAACACCCAATAATGCCCCCTGTTAGTAACAGTGCAACTCAATAATTACACCCAATACCGCCTCCTGTCAGTAACAGTGCACTCCAGTAATTACACCCAATACCGACTCCTGTCAGTAACAGTGCACTCCAGTAATTACACCCAATACTGCCTCCTGTCAGTAACAGTGTAACACAATAATAACACCCAATATTGCCTCGTGTCAGTAACAGTGCACTCCAGTAATTACACCCAATACTATCTCCAGTCAGTAACAGTGCATCCCGATAATAACACCCAATACTGCCTCCTGTCAGTAACAGTGCAACACAATAATAACACCTAATACTGCCTCCTGTCAGTAACATTGCATCCCGATAATAACACCCAATACTGTATCCTGTCAGTAACAGTGCACCCCAATAATAACACCTAATACTGCCTCCTGTCAGTAACAGTGCACACCAATAATAACACCCAATACTGCCTCCTGTCAGTAACAGTGTAACACAATAATAACACCCAATACTGCCTCCAGTCAGTAACAGTGTAACACAATAATAACACACAAAATTGCCTCCTGTCAGAAACAGTGCACCCCAATAATAACACCCAATACTGCCTCCTGTCAGTAACAGTGCACTCCAGTAATTACACCCAATACTGCCTCCTGTCAGTAACAGTGTAACACAATAATAACACCCAATATTGCCTCGTGTCAGTAACAGTGCACTCCAGTAATTACACCCAATACTGCCTCCTGTCAGTAACAGTGTAACACAATAATAACACCCAATACTGCCTCCTGTCAGTAACAGTGTAACACAATAATTACACCCAATACTGCCTCCTGTCATTAACAGTGTAACAAAATAATTACACCCAATACTGCCTCCTGTCAGTAACAGTGCACTCCAGTAATTACACCCAATACTGCCTCCTGTCAGTAACAGTGCATCCCGATAATAACACCCAATACTGCCTCCTGTCAGTAACAGTGCAACACAATAATAACACCCAATACTGTCTCCTGTCAGTAACATTGCATCCCGATAATAACACCCAATACTGTATCCTGTCAGTAACAGTGCATCCCAATAATAACACCCAATATTGCCTCCTGTCAGTAACAGTGCATCCCGATAATAACACCCAATACTGTCTCCTGTCAGTAACAGTGTAACACAATAATAACACCCAATACTGCCTCCTGTCAGTAACAGTGCCCCCTAATAATAACACCCAATACTGCCTCCTGTCAGTAATAGTGCATCCCGATAATAACACCCAATACTGCCTCCTGTAAGTAACAGTGCGACACAATAATAACACCCAATACCGCCTCCTGTCAGTAACAGTGCATCCCAATAATAACACCCAATACCGCCTCCTGTCAGTAGCAGTGCACCCCAATAATAACACCCAATACTGCCTCCTGTCAGTAACAGTGTAACACAATAATTACACCCAATACTGCCTCCTGTCAGTAACAGTGCATCCCGATAATAACACCCAATACTGCCTCCTGTCAGTAACAGTGCACACCAATAATAACACCCAATACTGCCTCCTGTCAGTAAAAGTGCACACCAATAATAACACCCAATATTGCCTCCTGTCAGTAACAGTGCACTCCAGTAATTACACCCAATACTGCATCCTGTCACTAACAGTGTAACACAATAATAACACCCAATATTGCCTCCTGTCAGTAACAGTGCACTCCAGTAATTACACCCAATACTGCATCCTGTCAGTAACAGTGTAACACAATAATAACACCGAATATTGCCACCTGTCAGTAACAGTGCACTCCAGTAATTACACCCAATACTGCCTCCTGTCAGTAACAGTGTAACACAATAATAACACCCAATACTGCCTCCTGTCTGTAACAGTGTAACAGAATAATTACACCCAATACTGCCTCCTGTCAGTAACAGTGTAACACAATAATTACACCCAATACTGCCTCCTGTCATTAACAGTGTAACACAATAATTACACCCAATACTGCCTCCTGTCTGTAACAGTGCACTCCAGTAATTACACCCAATACTGCCTCCTGTCAGTAACATTGCATCCCGATAATAACACCCAATACTGTATCCTGTCAGTAACAGTGCACCCCAATAATAACACCTAATACTGCCTCCTGTCAGTAACAGTGCACACCAATAATAACACCCAATACTGCCTCCTGTCAGTAACAGTGCAACACAATAATAACACCCAATATTGCCTCCTGTCAGTAACAGTGCATACCGATAATAACACCCAATACTGTCTCCTGTCAGTAACAGTGTAACACAATAATAACACCCAATACTGCCTCCTGTCAGTAACAGTGCCCCCCAATAATAACACCCAATACTGCCTCCTGTCAGTAACAGTGCATCCCGATAATAACACCCAATACCACCTCCTGTCAGTAACAGTGCACACCAATAATAACACCCAATATTGCCTCCTGTCAGTAACAGTGCACTCCAGTAATTACACCCAATACTGCATCCTGTCAGTAACAGTGTAACACAATAATAACACCCAATACTGCCTCCTGTCAGTAACAGTGTAACACAATAATAACACCCAATATTGCCTCCTGTCAGTAACAGTGCACTCCCGTAATTACACCCAATAATGTCTCCTGTCAGTAACAGTGCACCCCAATAATAATACTCAATACTGCATCCTGTCAGTAACAGTGTAACACAATAATAACACCCAATACTGCCTCCTGTCAGTAACAGTGCACTCCTGTAATTACACCCAATACTGCCTCCTGTCAGTAACAGTTTAACACAATAATAACACCCAATATTGCCTCCTGTCAGTAACAGTGCAACACAATAATAACACTCAATACTGCATCCTGTCAGTAACAGTGTAACACAATAATAACACCCAATATTGCCTCCTATCAGTAACAGTGCACTCCAGTAATTACACCCAATACTGCATCCTGTCAGTAACAGTGTAACACAATAATAACACCCAATACTGCCTTCTGTCAGTAACAGTTTAACACAATAATAACACCCAATATTGCCTCCTGTCAGTAACAGTGCAACACAATAATAACACTCAATACTGCATCCTGTCAGTAACAGTGTAACACAATAATAACATCCAATATTGCCTCCTGTCTGTAACAGTGCACTCCAGTAATTACACCCAATACTGCCTCCTGTCAGTAACAGTGCACTCCAGTAATTACACCCAATACTGCCTCCTGTCAGTAACAGTTTAACACAATAATAACACCCAATATTGCCTCCTGTCAGTAACAGTGCAACACAATAATAACACTCAATACTGCATCCTGTCAGTAACAGTGTAACACAATAATAACACCCAATATTGCCTCCTATCAGTAACAGTGCACTCCAGTAATTACACCCAATACTGCATCCTGTCAGTAACAGTGTAACACAATAATAACACCCAATACTGCCTTCTGTCAGTAACAGTTTAACACAATAATAACACCCAATATTGCCTCCTGTCAGTAACAGTGCACTCCAGTAATAATACCCAATACTGTCTCCTGTCAGTAGCAGTGCACCCTGATAATAACAGCCAATACTGTCTCCTCTCAGTAACAGTGCATCCCGATAATAACACCCAATACTGCCTCCTGTCAGTAGCAGTGCACCCCGATAATAACACCCAATACTGTCTCCTCTCAGTAACAGTGCAACACAATATTAACACCCATTACAGATCCAGCTTACTCTGCGACCCATTACAATAGGGAATAAAAACAGTAATAAGACAACTAAGATTATCAAACAGGACAGAAGGAGAGAAATGCGGTAAGAGAATATAAACATGTTTTTTTTATAGACATGATGCTGATCTAGTTCTGAAAAATCTTAATATCAAACAAGGTTTGAGGATTTTAGGAATAAAATGGACCAAATAGATGGGCCATATGGTTCTTAGCTGCCTACAAACTCCTTGGAGATTATTCAGTTAGCAGCAGTATAAAACCTAACATCCATGTTCTGCTGCGCACATATCCACCTATTACAGTAGGCTCAACATTGCTTCTTTTCCTGCAGCATTTTATGGGGTGCGATGAAAAACTAGCACTGTTGTTTTTTGCTATGTGGAACAGGAAAACGTGGCCGAGCCACTAATAGAATCTACTCTTATGTTCCTAAATAGTAAATGGTGTTGCAAAGAAACATTAAAAACAACTATCTTCTTCTATAGCCCTCTATCAATCAAGACAAAACTGCATAATGTGAATCTAACACTTAGGACTGCTGTGTACTTGTTCAAAAAACTAAGTGTTGTGAGAAATGATGTGTGTGCAGGTGTTGATATTGCAGTGTCATGTAGGCACACACCAGCGGATAACTCAAGCTATGAACAGCCCAGTTACTTAACCAGTGGAGTTGGTTCATTGTTAGATAGTTGGTACTACCGTACTCACTGTTACATGTACACTTGTAATGGAGCAGAGCTTAAGTGGAGCCACAGTTCTATACATCTCACCACCTGGTAAGTGTATGCTGCAAACAGGTAACTGTACAGAGATGCTGGAACACTGTTAAATGCAGGTATTAACCAGGTTCTCTTTAAATGCTAAGTAGGAGACTTCTGTCTCCCACCATGTCACTTTACACAGTACAGACAAGATGGACCTTTTACATGCTCAGTAGTAATCATGGTGGCCATCTTGGGACAGGGCATGAAGCCTCTCAGCAGAACAAGAGGACTAAAGTCTGCGTAGTAGCGCATTCCTCTTTCAACAAGTGTCAAATAGAATAAACATGGCTCCTTAGGCTCCAAATTATTATTTTTTTTTTAAAAGTTGTAAACCAGGTTTTTTATTGAAGATTTAAATCTACAGCTTTATTTAATGAGATTGTGTCGGTTCATGCAACTCACACCCTATTACATTTACCCCTATGTCTTTTTTCTGAACTTTATAACTGTCTCAGACGATTAGGAAAGTATCTAGTACTCAGAAAGTTTTGTTAAATTGCCATTTGGAGTAGCACAAATTGTGAATGTTACTGTGGGAACAATCATAGACAATTTTACTTTTTCTATTATGTCCATAAAAGAAAAAATATATTTTTCCAATATCCTATCAAAAGAAATACCTATCTGTCTTGATAACAAAAAACAATAAGCATTTCCTTGTCTAGACTAAGAACTAAACATACAATTCCTAGCTGTTTATTGTTTTTTTTTTTATTAGGTATTATTGTTACATGTCACTGAACAAAGAATGACTCAAATAAAGACGAAGCAGCTTGAGTGCCTAATCCATCTAAAATATGTATTAGTCGATTGTGGTTTTTCAGTATTTTTGTTTGTTATTAAGGCACATGAAGCCATGCATCCTACACACATTGGAGCTCATTCAGACCTGCTCGTGAGATGCAATCGCTCGCTGGCCAAAAGGGGCCGGATATTTAAATTAAGCGCTCGGACTGCATTGCGTAAGGACACCCACTGTGTGTTAGCGAGCTACGGCAAGGTGCGCTCGCAAGTGTCTGAAGACGCCCCCTTGCCTCTCGCAACACACGTTATCTCTGGGAAATGTATGATTAATCGGGACCATCGTGAGCCATCGGTGCAGCTCGCAGTCCTTGGGGTTGCCTTTCCCCGCCGCAAGCACTGCGATCAGTGCGGGCTGAAATACAGGACATGCAGGTGATGTGTACAATGACACTACTTTGCTAATTATGCACACCCTTTAAACAGCGTTTTGGGGGACTGACATGCCTGCTTTCACAATACCACTCCCCCGTTCACAAGCACCTTCCCCTGTTACCACCCACAAACTGCACTATCTGTCACTCAAAGCAGCGACCTGATAGTGGCTTACGAGCTACCAAAATCAGATCGCAATGAATGGCTTGTGCACACGCACTGCGAATTATACGCATGCGCAGATGGGCAAAAATCGCTCACAGCGAGCGATCGTGCCTTAGCAAGCGGGTCTGAATCAGGTCCATAGTCCTTAATATCTTCTGTGGTAAAATCATTAGCGCTTATATTTCCTTTATATTGACCAAACTAATGATGTTTTCAAATGTGCGGTTTAATTTCTGTAACCCCTGATCATGTTGCATATTTACCATGACACTGTAATAATTAGAATGTGTGTCATATTCTGTAGCAACAACTATACAAGCAAAAAAAGAGACAGTGCACCCAAAAATGATAAAGCTTCAATAGTAAGTAAAAGCTTAATTTACTACTAAACCAGTTAAATAGCGCAAATTCTAATTTATTAATTTTGCATCATGAGTGGAGGGAGTTCAGGGCCCATTAATGTCTCAGCATTTGTGGATAGTTTATCATTTGTATACGGTTGCTTGTATGCAGGTACTGTTGTGTAGTCACTTTGGACCTGTCTTCATCACCCGGAAACATTTTTGTTGCTACCTGCATCTTTAGTGCAGGTAGCAGATTCTTTTTCTGCCATTATAGGTGCTGTGTCTGGAGCTCCTGTGATTCTGAGACTGGCTTGTTTCATGACCTTTCTCCTCTCTGGCTGCCCTGACTACTGCATGGATTGGAAAGTGACTCTACAGGACCTGACATCTGACTGGTCTTAGGCTACTGTACAGGCTCTGCTTGGGATTTGAACTTTTCTGCCATCATGTATGACCTTGTATGTGCCCAGTTCCCTGTGTTTATTAGGGATATAGTTACGTGACCGGCGGCCGCAAGGTCGCCAGTCACAATCCTGACTGCAGAATGCCGGCTGGTGAATTATGATAGGTGTAGAAATACCGAAACCGGTCATAACCGAGACGCCAGAATCAAGGGCGATGCGTGCCCGAACGAGGATAGTCTGGGGCGCCCGTCCTGTTAGCCACGGGGTGGGAGGGTTAGGTTTAAGGCAGTTAGCGGGGTTAGCGTTAGGTTTTGGGGGGGTAAGGGTTAGGCACCCCTAGTGAGGAGGGTTAGGGTTAGGCACCCCCAGGGAGAGTTTAGGGTTAGACATCCCCCCTGGGAGGGTTAGGTTTAGGGTACGATAAGAGGGGGTTAGGGTTAGGCACCCCCTGGGGGGAGGTTAGGGTTAGACACCACTAAGGGAGGGTTAGGGGGGGACAGGGGAGGTTAGGGTACTTACCTGCCTCTGTCGGGAATTTCATCCTGTCGGGCAGCCGCTGTTGGGAATTCAATCCCATTCCGTTTATCCCTCCCTATCTATGCTAGGCTATCCAAGTGAATGGAAGAAAGACAGACACTCACATAGTAATCATTAATCTCTGGGTGGACAGAGGGGATCCGGTCAATATCCCGTCCGTCAGGATGCCGACGCTTAGAATGCCGGCGCTGGAATCCAGACATTTCAGAATCTCGGCGCTGGCATCTCAGCGGTAAGTACAGCGGTTGGGGTAGGGTTAGAGGTTAGGGTTATGTGCTAAGTGGAGAGTTTGGGTTAGGCACTAAGGAGGGTGGGTTAGGTTTAGGGTGCGGGGAGAAAGAGGTTATGTTTAGGCACTAGGGGTGAGGTTTGGTTCAGGCACGAGGAATAAGGGTTAGGGTTAAGGGTAGGGAGCGGGGTTGGGTTAGGATACTGACAGACAAGTGTCTGTCAGTATCCTATTTATCTGTCAGTATCCTATCCTAATTCTGACCACTGTGATCCCAAGCGCCGGCTTCCCAAACCCAAATAGAGGATAATAATAATAACCCGGAGAGAGATATATTGCACAAAGGCCATATTTTCATGTAAGAAGAGAAATGGACAATAAAACAGATCCTATTTTACTGTCTCAATGTTGCTGTTCAGTTCTCTGCTTGTGTATAGTGTGTGAATGAGAACAAAAACTCCTACAGAACCTGGCAAATAACAGAAAGAAGATGGAAATAAAGGCCTAAGTTGTGCTGCTGTAGTGCTTTATTCTAAACAACAGAATACATGTATGATCATTTTCATGAAGATGTCTGTAATTCTGCTTGCAGGATTTAGCTTCTGTCCTTTTCTGATATCTTCACCAAGAGCCCTTCTGCCAGTATTATTAATGCATGATAAAGCTCTCTCAGTACAGCAATCTCCAGGGCCTGGCCTTACGGCAGAACTCGAGTATAACATCATTGGGGCATAGGAATTTCTGAATGTTAAATTGACAGAAATAAAGTCTCAGAGATGATAGTCATCATTCCCCAAGCTCTCTGAGATCAAAAACATGTAATGGAATGATGCGTGCTAAACGCATCATTAGTGACCCCTCACAGATCAATTATAGATTAGACTGCTTTAGGTGTAAATTTAGCAAATGTAAGTATCCCGCAAGACTATTGTACAAGGAGAGGACTGACATTGCTGGTAATCCTGTGTCCCCACTACCATGTCCCTTCTATATTCCACTTCACTAGAACAGCAATTCCCAATCTGTACAAGGACATTAATTAAAACGTTAATAGTGTCCTCCAAAATGCCGTTGTGCCCACTGTCCACTTAACCACAGATATGTGGACATGTGGGACAGGGCAAACTAAAGATTACATGACTATGACAGCCCACTGGGTAGGTGTATTGCCTACAACAGTGCAAACAGCAACAGCAGCATCTAACAAATGCCAGCTCATTCAGAGGCAGGCTACTCTGCGTATCACCAGTTTTACTAAGAGGCATACCGCTAAGAACCTCTTCGAAAAACTCAAGGAAATCATTGCAAAATGGCTTACCCTGCTTGGACTCTCCTCTGTATTTGAGATTTCTGACAATGCCACCAATAAGCATGACTGACTCCTCTCCTATCTGTGATTCCTCAGAAGGATCCTTGAGTGCTACGCCTGCTGCTGCTGCTGCTGCTGTTGCTGCTGCTATGAGTGGATCTTCCTCCCATAAGGGGACCAGGTAGATGACTACTTTTAGTAGTTTAACAAAACAATTGACTGTCAAACAATCCTTTACATGGGGGAACAAGTATGACAGCAGTCACCCAGTTGCACAGCAGATTACTGACGCCATAACAGCTATGCTGGTATTAGATGTCCGTCCAGTATCCGCCATTAATGCAGTAGGTTTTAGACAGTTAATGGAGGTCCTGTGTCCTTGCCACCATGTCCCTTCTAGATTCCACTTCACTAGAACAGCAACTCCCAGTCTGTACAAGGATATTAAAAAAAACCTTATTAGTGTCCTCCGAAATGCCGTTGTACCCACTTTTCACTTAACCACAGATATGTGGACAAGCGGGACAGGGCAAACTAAATATTACATGACTGTGACAGCCCATTGGGTAGGTGTATTGCCTCCAACAATGCAAACAGCAACAGCATCTAACAAATGTCAGCTCATTCAGAGGCAGGCTACTTTGTATATCACCGGTTTCACTAAGAAGCATACAGCTGAGAACCTCTTAGAAAAACTCAGGGAAATCATTGCAAAATGGCTTACCCCGCTTGGACTTTCCTTGGGATTTGTGATTTCTGACAAATCACAATTTCTAGGCGAATTTGAACACGTCCAATGTTTTGCAACACAATTAATTTGGTGGTGCAAAATGTTTTAGAAAAAGACAGGGGCGTGCAGGAGATGCTCTCAATGGTCCTTAAGATTTTGATACATTTTTGACATTCAGCAACTGCATGTTGAAGATTGCAGCACCAGCAAGTACTGTTGAATTTGCTTTGCCATCAGCTGAAGCAAGAGGTAGTAACTAGGTTGAATTCTACTCTCAATATGCTTCAGCAGATGGAGGAGCAGCAAAAGGTCATCCAAGGCTACACAATGGCCTATGACATAGGGAAAGAAGCGGGAATGCACCTTAGTCAAGCACAGTGGAGAATAATTTTTGTGTTGTGTAAGGTTCTCAAACCCTTTGAACTTGCCTCATGTGAAGTTAGTTCAGATACTGCAAGCTTGAGTCAGGTCATTCCCCTGCCAAACGGTCAAAACGGGCGTTTTAAGGGTGTGTATAATTAACAAAGCAGCGTCATCGGCCATGTCACTTGGTTGTCTCTTAGCCTGAACTGTTCGCATGATTGCGGTAGGAAAATCCAACCACAAGCACTGCGAGCAGTTCAGACGCCTTTCGATGTACTCGATTAATCTAATAAATAGCGGAGATGACGTATGATGCGAGCGGCCAGGGGGCGTCTTTACAATATAGCGAGCGCATGTTTCGTTCGCTCGCTCAGACATAGAGGAGTCAACAGACCGCAAAGAGCGAGCGCTCAATTTAAATAGCCGGCCCCTTTTTCTGAACGAGCGAGCGCAAATAGCGTCCGGCTCTGAATCAGGCCCTATGTTCATCAAAATGAATTACAAATTCCACGAGGAATACTTTTACCAGCAATTAAGTAAAAAAAATACAGAGGCGCCTGTAATGGTGAATTCCAGCAAGGACACATTAATATTGTGTGAAGAAGAGGATGTACACGCTGATGATGATGACGATGACGACATCTGATCTTACCTATGTTGTAAAGCCAGTTTGTGTATGGGATCATTGCCACCAATGTCCACTGCGCATTGGCAGCTTGTTTTGTGGGGGCTAAAACAAACCAATAATTTCGGCCACAAGTGGCAGTCCCTGTTGCTGAAGTGATTGGTTTGTTAAACTGTGAATGTCCTGTTTCATATATACAACATAAGGGTGGGTGGGAGGGCCCAAGGACAATTCCATCCTGCACCTCTTTTCTTTGCATTATGTGCTGTTTGGGGCATTGCTGCCTGACATTTTAAATTGTATAGTTTATGAATGTCCAGAAATTGTAATAATAATAATAATTTTATTTATATAGCGCTTTTCTCCTAAAGGACTCAAAGTGCTTTACATTTGCCTTTACAGTACAAAATACAAAAGAAGCTTAAATAAGGGACATTAGTGAAATGCTTGGGTGAAGAGGTAAGTCCTTGAGTCTATTTTTGAAGGATTCTAGAGTGGAGGCCTCTCAAACTATGCGGGGAAGTGAGTTCCATAAGGTTGGAGCCCCAAAACTGAAAGCTCGACCCCCAGGCGAATTCCGAGAGATTCTAGGTACTGTTAACAGTCCTTTGTCAATGGATCGCAGTAATTGAGTGGGACGATAAGGAATTAGAAGCTGTTTCAGGTACCTTGAGCCATGGTCATGTAGGGCTTTGTAAGTTAGTAAGCCAATCTTGAAAAAAATTTGCTATCTGACAGGCAGCCAGTGAAGGGAGTAGAGAGTGGGTGTTATGTGGCTGGAACGGGGCTGGTTGGTTAATAGCCTGGCAGTTGCGTTTTGTACCATCTGCAAGCGGTGCAGTTCTATTGCTGGGAGTCCAAGGTAGAGAGCATTACAGTAGTCTAGGCGTGATTATATAAATGCATGTATGAGTTTAGGCAGATCTTCTGAGGGAATTAAGTGCTTGATTCTGGCAATGTTCCTCAGATGAAAGAATGAGGATTTGATTGTGGCCGATACCTGATGTTTAAGTGTCAAGCCACTATCCAGGACAACACCAAGGTTCCACACATGTTCAGTGTTTTGTAATTCTGATCCCCCAAGCGTAAGTACTGTTGGTTGCCTATGCTGTAGCCCTGTCTTGTGACCTATCATAAGTACCTCTGTTTTATCAGGGTTCAGTCGCAGCCAACTGGCATTCATCCACTCCTGAAGCTCAGCTAGGCAGCCATTTAGGGTTGTTATGGGGTCCTTTGTACCTGGAGCAAAAGACAGGTAGAGTTGTGTATCATCTGCATAGCAGTGGTAGACCAGGCCATGACGTCTGATTATTTTACCCAATGGTAGCATGTATACTGCAAAAAGCATGGGAAATAGTATAGAACCCTGTGGGATACCGCATGGAAGTGGCACTGGTGATGGAAAGTTTACTCCAGAAGAAACTCTGTGACCTGCCGGTCAGAAATGATTTGAACCAGCTAAGGACTGTAGATAATAGAATTGTGTAGGACCTGCGCATGGGGAATTAACATAACTCAAACATATAAATATAATTGATTTAATGTAAATAAATATAGAGATACAATGATAATCACATACAATCTAAATTAAAATACTAACAACATCTACAAACAATTTGAGGTAGAGAGAGAGGATTTTGAAAAATTCCAGCGGTCTGCTAAACCTGGGATATCCCGTGCACAAATGTTCAAATACTCATGAGTCAATTAATAGCCAGGTATCATGGCACCATCAACAGCTTTGATATATATATGTTCCACTGTGTCATGACCGGAGTATAGATAATTAGAAACTGTGAGCATAAGTGGAAATGTCACTCTATTGGCAGCAGGTAATGACAGATGTACAATACCTCAGTAAATATCCAGGGTTCCAGTGTGAACCAGCAGTCTTGTTGATAAGATATAATAACTGAGACTCACAGTTTACTCCGTCCGTCTCCAGAGTCCTGCTTATAATAGTAAGCAATCCAGCGCTTGTTGCAGTGGGGAGTGAGGCCCTGGTATAGGCACAAATGAATTGCAAGTCCATCCGACCGTCCTGGGAAACTGTGCTGGGCAATCCCCCCGCCAGCAGCTGTGGTATAGTAGCGGGATTGGGTAGAGATTGATGCTGTTCTCCAGTGAATGGAGTAATCAGGTAGTGGAGCCCTTAACGCATTTCATCACATACACGTGACTTTCTCAAAAGGTGTGGCTCCAGACCTCAGGTGTACCCTTTATATATGCTCCAATGTGTCTTAGCATGTGTGTGTGATTGATTACACAGCAGTGAAGTTAATTAGCCATTTTCAACAGCTTAGTAAAGTAGCTCCATGTTCCTTCATAAATCAAGGGAGGCATTCAGATATTTGATGGCTGCAACAAACAGTGATAATTATGCAGCGAATATATATATATCAATCCTTTTTATCGATTGGATATTCCGGCTTAGGACTCTGCCATCCAGTCCACAGAAATTTTTCAGGCACTCAATTAGAATCCACAGTATCAAATGCTGCTGAGAGATCCAGAAGGATTAAGATTGAACAATCACCTCTATCTCTTACCATCAGAAGCTCATTAAGCACACATACCAGGGCTGTTTCAGTGCTATGTCTTCTCCTGAATCCTGACTGCAATGGATCATAAATATCATGGGTAGACAGGTGGGTTTCCAGTTGCATTGCCACCACTTTCTCAATTACCTTTTTTAGAAAAGGAAGGTTTGATACTGGTCTATAGTTGGTGATGCAGTCGGGCTCTAAATTAGATTTTTTAAGAAGTGGTCTAACAATTGCTTCCTTTAGTGGTTTTGGAAAAATGCATGTTTGCAAAAAGCATTCAACTATTTTTGCAAATACAGGGCCAATCATGTCCATACACCCTATGAGAAACTTGGTTAGGGCAGGTTCCAGATCACAGGTGGTGGGTAGCAACTAGGGGTGTGCACCGGACACTTTTCGTGTTTTGTGTTTTGGTTTTGGATCTGGATCTTTCTTCGTGTTTTGGATCTGGATTGGTTTTGCCAAAACCACCCTTCCGTGTTTTGGGTTCTGGGTTTTGTGTTTTGGATCTGGATTTTTTCTTAAAAAATAAAAAAAAAACGCTAAAATCACATAAATGGGCCTTTTTTTGTTCCTACGCTATTAATAACCCCAATAACATTAATTTCCACTCATTTCCACTCTATTCTGAACACCTCACACCTCACAATATTGTTTTTAGGCCAAAAGGTTGTACCGAGGAAGCTGGATGACTATGCTAAGCGACACAAGGGGGCGGCACAAACACGTGGCCCATCTAGGAGTGGCACTGCAGTGGCAGACAGGAAGCCAATCAGCGTTATGGTGCCCATTTGCATGTAGCACGAACCCGGGAGATCCGTGCTACATGCATCTGTGTGATTGGCACAGAGCAATGACAGGTCCGTGAGACCCGTCTGTGCTGCTGTGGTAAAAAAAAAAAAAAAAAACCTGTGTAAAAAAAGAAAAAAATGGCGTGCACCCCCCCAAAAAAGAGCAACCAGCCCCGGGCATTAGTAACCCAGTGCTGGGTGTGCTTAAATACAGGGGACAAACGACGTAGGGGTCCCCTGTACTTAAGCACAACCAGCACCGGGCTAGTCAGAACCAGCGCTGGTTGCCAAAATACGGGGGACAAACGACGTAGGGGTCCCCTGTATTCTGCGCAACCAGCTCTGGGCTCTGATCCGGTCCTGGTTCTGGAAATATAGGGGACAAAAAATGAGTAGGGTTCCCCTGTATGTTCCAGAACCAGCACTGGACTTTTTCTAGCGGGGGGCTGATGCCACAGCCAGGGGAGCCCTTTCACCCGGCCCCCCAGCCGCAGCATCAACCCTGACCGCTAGTCAGCCCAGGCCGGGGATCCCTGGAGAGCTGGGGACCCCCCCAATAAAGGGGTCACCCTCTCCAGGGCACCCCAGGCCCAGGCTGATAGCCCGGGGCTATCCCCGCCACCCCTGGTGGCGGTGGGTGGCGGGTTGATTGTGTGGTGTGGTGTAAATAAAGAATATCAAACATTGTCTTTACAAGTAGAACTGCAAGTCCCAGCTAGCCTGCCCCGCATGCTGGTACTTGGAGAACCACAAGTACCAGCATGCAGGGCATTAAGGGCCCACTAGTACCTGTAGTTCACCTGTAAAAAATTTTTTTAAAAAAACACAGGACACACACACCGTGACAGTATAAGTTTATTAAACATACATACACACACACACATGTACACATACTCACCTATGTAACCTGTAGCATCGGTCCACTTGTCCGGTAAAGTATCCCTAGGGGACCTGTGAAAAAAAACATACTCACCATCTCCTATGCGAGGTTCTGTCCTCTTCGTTCCAAAGTAGGCATCCCCGGACTTGGCAAAAAAAAAAAACGAAAACGCGATCCACGAACTTAGTACCGTTCTATAGAACGGTACTTCCCGAATGAGAGCTTAGCGGCGGGGTATCACCATGGAAACCCCGCTGCTAAGCGTTCATTGGCTGAGAGAGGTCATCTCCCGTCTCTCAGCCAATGAACGGCTCCCTCCATTGTAGTCAATGGTGGGAACCGCAGGGTAAACTTTAATAACCTTGCGGCTCCCAGCATTGACTACAATGGAGGGAGCCGTTCATTGGCTGAGAGAGACGGGAGATGGCCTCTCTCAGCCAATGAACGCTTAGCAGCGGGGTTTCCATGGTGATACCCCGCCGCTAAGCTCTCATTCGGGAAGTACCGTTCTATAGAACGGTACTAAGTTCGTGGATCGCGTTTTCGTTTTTTTTTTTTTGCCAAGTCCGGGGATGCCTACTTTGGAACGAAGAGGACAGAACCTCGCATAGGAGATGGTGAGTATGTTTTTTTTCACAGGTCCCCTATGGATACTTTACCGGACAAGTGGACCGATGCTACAGGTTACATAGGTGAGTATGTGTACATGTGTGTGTGTGTATGTATGTTTAATAAACTTATACTGTCACGGTGTGTGTGTCCTGTGTTTTTTTTAAACATTTTTTTACAGGTGAACTACAGGTACTAGTGGGCCCTTAATGCCCTGCATGCTGGTACTTGTGGTTCTCCAAGTACCAGCATGCGGGGCAGGCTTGCTGGGACTTGCAGTTCTACTTGTAAAGACAATGTTTGATATTCTTTATTTACACCACACCACACAATCAACCCGCCACCCACCGCCACCAGGGGTGGCGGGGATAGCCCCGGGCTATCAGCATGGGCCTGGGGAGCCCTGGAGAGGGTGACCCCTTTATTGGGGGGGTCCCCAGCTCTCCAGGGATCCCCGGCCTGGGCTGACTAGCGGTCAGGGCTGATGCTGCGGCTGGGGGGCCCGGTGAAAGGGCTCCCCTGGCTGTGGCATCAGCCCCCCGCTAGAAAAAGTCCAGTGCTGGTTCTGGAACATACAGGGGAACCCTACTCATTTTTTTCCCCTGTATTTCCAGAACCAGGACCGGATCAGAGCCCAGAGCTGGTTGCGCAGAATACGGGGGACCCCTACGTCGTTTGTCCCCCGTATTTTGGCAACCAGCTCTGGTTCTGACTAGCCCGGTGCTGGTTGTGTTTAAGTACAGGGGACCCCTATGTCGTTTGTCCCCTGTATTTAAGCACACCCAGCACCGGGTCACTAATGCCCGGGGCTGGTTGCTCTTTTTTTGGGGGGGGGGGGGGGGCACGCCATTTTTTTCTCTTTTTACACAGGTTTTTTTTTTTTTTTTTACCACAGCAGCACAGACGGGTCTCACGGACCCGTTAGTGCTCTGTGTCAATGACACAGATGCAAGTAGCATGGATCTCCTGGTCCGTGCGTGCATCTGTGTCATTGAAATACACAGCAGCACAGACGGGTCTCACTGACCCATCTGTGCTCTGTGTCACTGTCAATCACACAGATGCATGTAGCACGGATCTCACGAGTCCGTGCTACATGCAAATGAGCACCATAATGCTGATTGGCTGAGAGCCGTGACAGACGGCTCTGTCAGCCAATCAGCACTTTGCCCATTAAAGGCAAAGGCATTTTTTTTAAAATGGCCGCTCGAGGCAAAACCTCGAGATCCGACAGCAGATCTCGAGGTTTTGCCTCGGGAGAGGGATCCGGGGCAGACAGGGAGATCCGAGCTTGGGCTCGGATCGCCCCGGATCCCCGAAGTTCGGGTGGGTTCGGTTCTCAGGGAACCGAACCTGCTCATCCCTAGTAGCAACATCTGATAATTTTGGCAATGTCTTTTACTTCCATTATGTCAAAGCTGTTCCAGGGAGACAGGTGGCTTACCTTGGCAGGCTTGGTAGGTTGGCACTCCTTTAATGGCACTGTGGGGATTCTAGCCCGGTTGGAGGATACTTTATCTGCAAAGAATTTTGCAAACTTATTGCATCTTGACTGGGAGAGGGTTTAATCAAGCTGCAGCATCTCCTGTATGACCCTTTCATTAAAAAAAAAAATAATAATCTGAACCACCAAGTTGATGGGGTGGGCAAATAGCAGCACAGAGCATCTTCCTGCCAGGATGTGTGCAATAAAGTGCAAATACATTTAATACAAAAATTAGTTGTGTATATTGGTTACATACATACATATTTACATGGTACATACAGTGCATAAAGCAGGCTGAGGTAACCTGAATCACACCACCTGTTGTTGACAAATAATTTCCAGTAGGCCTAGCAAACATCACAGATGCTGGGAGTTCTAGTTCAGCCGGAGAACTACAGGCTGCTTTCCTCTGATGTAAGGCAGGTGCAATCTGACTGAGCCAGTTTAATCCCCATGGTTGTGGTAACAATATACCTTTAAGAATTATGATGTTGGTGTCAGTCATTAGTGTTAGCCTATAGGGTTCCTTGGGGGTTTGGCCTTACTGATATATTAGGTCTGTTATCCAAAGACTCCGCCTCTTTGTTTCTGGAAATTTCCAGCCTAGGAGTCAGGGAAGTGGTCTATGCATTCTCTGCTTTCTTTGCTTCAAACTTACTTTTACTGTCTCTTTCCTATTCTTTTTCCTCACCCTGCTATCCTATTCTACATATCTCCTGAGTATATTCTAGTTTATTCTGTTCTTTAAGCCCTTTGTTTGTCTTTTCCCCTTTTCTTTCTTTTGTGCTCCGTTATTCCCCACATTGGCTTTCATTGTGCCCGCTGCGGCTCTGGGTCTCCGGCTGGCCGCCTCTCCTGCTCAGTTCTAATTAAGTCCTGGTGCTGCCCGGAGCAGGGCCTGGAGGGCGGCTGTGCGGCGCGGGGTCATGTGTCCCGCCGTGACTCCGAGTCGTGATGTGGTACACAGGCTGGGACCATGCTGCTGGGGCTGGAGGCAAATACGACTGCCCCGGCACCCGGCTGTAACAGGCGGCGGTGATGGGCTCCGCTCATTGCCTGGTTTTTGAGGGATGCGGCTGATGCGGGCGTGTCCCTCCATGTCCCTCAGCCAGCGGCCCCGGGTGATCTGCTGCATGGTCGGTGGTGCTTACACAGATCACGCGGCTGGTCGGTGTACTGGTGGTGGTTCCCTCCCGTTAGCGGCCACAGTACTCGCGGAAAGGGCGGGGGGGGCAGGGCTTAAGCTGCCATTTTCTTTATCTCCCGGGTTACCAAAATGGCAAGGGGGCGTGGCCAGGCAGCGCTGTACTCTAGTGGGGCCCTGTTTTTATCATGTGCTGCAGCCTACAATTTAGACTGGGCCCACAGTGTTGGGGCGGCCTGTTGCTGCACAGCAGGGGCATTTGTGGGGCTTCACGTAGCCAGTCCGGTTGCGCTGCCCCCTTATATGGTGAGGCAGTCGCTTCTGGGCAAGCTTATTTTGCTCAGGGCCAATTTTGCTGGCCAAGGCTACTGACCTTCCTTTGACGAAGCGTGTTAGATGGGCGCGTTTGCGCCAATCGCACATTTTTCCATGGCTGTCGCTTGGTAATGTGGCACCCGTAGCACAACATTTTTCCTCGCCCCCCTAGTCACATCCAGTGCAAATACAGCGTTGCACCTTATGTTAGCATTTGGCTCGCATGCAAGGGTATGACACATATAATGGGTTACTGTGATCACTAGTCCCATATATGCTGGAATTATGACACACAATACACTTTGTATGACACCAGTGGCGTCACAAGGGAGGTGCGGGGGGTGCGGGCCGCACCTGGGTGTCATCTGCCGAGGGGTGACACCAAGGTGCAGACTGACACCCCCCTACAGTGACAGGAGCCGGGTGCTGCACTGTAGTATTAAGTGCAAAAAATAAATATCTGGGTTTATAGTCAGTATAGAATTAATAAAAACTGATACATCAGCAATGTAATTAATATCTCTGACCAGCCAAACAAGGAGCGCTAAATTGTAATAAAAATCAATTTAATAGATAATTGAATAAAAATAAACATAAAAATAACACATCGATAACACACACATAAACATACACAAAGCTGGTGATTAATAATGAGAGTGCTCTAACTAAGCAAATTGGGTACACCTCTGCAATAGGTGTATCTCAAAAATTGCCCTAAGAAAAAACAGTTCCACCATATGGTAGGTCATGTGTTTCAAACATCAAAGTCACTGTAATTTAAATCTCACCCTTAAAGGTATGGATACGTTTGTCTTTGGAGTTGGTACTTAATAACAAAGCACCAATTAAAATCAGTCAACTGTGGCAAGTGATTTTGAGGTTCTTCAGCATATATTCATTGGCATGAACCTTAGGGCCTGATTCAGAGCCACTCGTAAGCGGCAGTACGCTCGTTCCGAGCGATGTTCGCCCATCTGCGCATGCATACGGTTTTTAATACGCATGCGCGAACCAGTCACTGCAGCCGAAAATCGTTTGTTCGCTATATAGCGAAGGCCTGCTATTTTGAGTGAGAGAATGAGGCGTATGTGGGTGGTAACAGGGGAAGGTGCTTGAAAACGGGGAGTGGAGATCAGAACGCAGGCGTGCTTAAAGGTCAAAGCGGGCGTTTTATGGGTGTGCATAACTAAAACGTCATTGACCACGTCAATGGGTTATTTTACAGCCAGAACTGCTCGCAAAATTGTGGTAGCAAAAACCAACCACAAGAATAGCGAGCAGTTCATACGCTGTTCGATGTACTCGATTAATCACATAAATAGCGGACATGACGTATGATGCGAGCGGCCAGGGGGTATATTTTTCAAAATAGCAACCGCATGTTTTGTTCGCTCGTTCAGACATGGAGGCGGCAACAGACCGCAAAGAGCGAACGGTTCATTTGAATAGCAACCGCCTTTTTTTGAAAGAGCGAGCGCTCATTGCGTCCGGCTCTGAATCAGGCCCTTAGCCCCAATACGCAGGCTGGCTGTTGCACAAAAATCCTGCTCTGTCAGTAGAAACAGACAGGACTCTTCAATCGTCACTCGCAAAGCCGCATTGACCTCAGTTGGACTGATGTGACAGGTCTCACACATGAACCCCCGGAGATTGCTGGAACATACGTTGTTGGCAAAGTGTGGAAGAAACCAGCTGGTAGGTATGTAAGGGAAACCCTTACATGTTTCTCCGCTGTGGATATTGGCGGTTTCGTCAGCACCCGGCTCCTGACACTGTGAGGGAGCCGGCACTGCTACTCAAGCAGTGAGCACCCCCTGCACCCCCCCTCCCCAGTAATATTAATAATGGGACCATGGGGATTGGGATCGTCCCGTGAGGCCGCATCCCATCCCTCGAGGCCACGCCCCTTCTCACGAGGCCACACCCCTTTTCGGGGGGCACGCGGCTGCGCCGCAGTCAAAATATCCCTCCCCGTACCGGGTGACACCGCGGGAAGGAATGCCACTGTATGACACATAATACACTTTGTATGACATATAATGTGTTACTGTTATTGCTAGTCCTGTATATGCTGGAATTATGACACACAATACACTCTGTATGAAGCATATAGTGGGTTACTGTGATCACTGGTCCTGTATATGCTGGAATTATGACACACAATACACTATGTATGACACATATAATGGCTTATTGTGATCGCTGGTCCTGTATATCCTGGAATTAATGGACCCTCAATATATTTTGTATGACGCATATAATGGGTTACTGTGATCACTGGTCCTGTATATGCTGGAATTAATGGACACTTAATACACTTTGTATCACACATATAATGGGTTACTGTGATCGCTGTCCAGTATATGCTGGAATTATGACACACAATACCCTATGTATGACACATATAATGGGTTACTGTGATCACTGGTCCTGTATATGCTGGAATTATGACACACAATACACTATGTATGACACATATAATGGCTTATTGTGATCGCTGGTCCTGTATATCCTGGAATTAATGGACCCTCAATATATTTTGTATGACGCATATAATGGGTTACTGTGATCACTGGTCCTGTATATGCTGGAATTAATGGACACTTAATACACTTTGTATCACACATATAATGGGTTACTGTGATCGCTGTCCTGTATATGCTGGAATTATGACACATAATACACTATGTGTGACGCATGTAATGGGTTACTGTGATTGCTGGTCCTGTATATGCTGTGATTATGACACACAATACACATGTATGATGCATATAGTGGGTTACTGTGATCGCTGGTCCTGTAAATGCTGGAATTATGACACACAGGACCTGATTCAGACCCGCTCACTAAGGCGTGATCGCTTGTTCTGAGCGATTTTCGCCCATCTAAGCATGTGTATAATTCGCAATGCGTTTGTGCAAGCCATTCGTTGCGATCTGAGTTTGGGAGCTCATAAGCCACTATCAGGTCGCTGCTTTGAGTGACAGATAGTGCCATTTGTGGGTGGTAACAGGGGATGGTGCTTGTGAACGGGGGAGTGGATATGCAAAAGCAGGCGTGTCTGGCCGCCAAACCGCTGTTTAAAGGGAATGCATAATTAGCAAAGTACACGTCACCTGCATGTATTTCAGCCAGCGCTGATTGCTGTGCTTGCGGCAGGCTAAGGCAACCCCAAGGGTTACGAGCAGCTCCAATGGCTCATGATGGTCCCGATTAATCCTTCATTACCCGGAGATGAAGTGTTGCGAGTGGCAAGGGGGCGTCTTCAGACATTAGAGAGCGTACTTTGCCGCAGCTCGCTAAAACATAGTGGGTGTCCTTACGCGATGCAGTGCGAGTGCTTAATTTAAATATCCAGCCCCTTTTTGCCAGCGAGCGATCACATCTTGCGAGCGGGTCTGAATGAGCTCTGCAGTACACTGTGTATGACACATATAATGGGTTACTGTGATCGCTGGTCCCGTATATGCTGGAATTATGACACACAATACTGTACACTATGTATGAGGCATATAATGGGTTACTGTGATCGCTGGTCCTGTATAGGCTGGATTATGACACATAATACACTATGTGTGACACATATAATGGGTTACTGTGATTGCTGGTCCTGTATATGCTGAATTATGACACATAATACACTATGTGTGACACATATAATGGGTTACTGTGATTGCTGGTCCTGTATATGCTGGAATTATGACACATAATACCCTATGTATGACACATATAATGGGTTACTGTGATCGCTGGTCCTGTATAGGCTGGATTATGACACGGTACACTATGTGTGACACATATAATGGGTTACTGTGATTGCTGGTCCTGTATATGCTGGAATTATGACACATAATACACTATGTGTGACACATATAATGGGTTACTGGATCGCTGGTCCTGTATATTATTATTATTATTATCATTTATTTATATGGCACCACAAGTGTTCCGCAGCGCCTTGCAAAGTACATAAACAAATTGTAGACAAGCGACTTACAGAACAATACAATACAGGACCAGGGCATGGATTATATATATTGCTACATTAGTGACCATAACACCCAGATAAGCAATAGAGCATAAGCAACCAAGTGTTAGGTGCCCTAGTGGTGAGTAAGAAGTAGATGAAACTAAAGTAGGGAGAAGCACAATAGGGTAGAGGGCCATGCTTGTAAGAGCTTACATTCTGAAAGGGAGGGGAAGACAAACAGGTGTGACACAGATGGGGTAGATGGGGAGGAATGAGCATGTAGCAGGGAGTTAGGATGAGAGCTGGAAGGCTTTGATGAAGTAGTGGGTCTTGAGAGCCCGTTTGAAGCATTGCAAAGAGGTGGAGAGTCTGATGGGGAGAGGGAGAAAGTTCCAGAGGTGGGGAGCTGTGCGGGCAAAATCTGGAATTATGACACACAGTGTATGACACATATAATGGCTTATTGTGATCGCTGGTCCTGTATATGCTGGAATTAATGGTCACTCAATATATTTTGTATGACGCATGTTACAGCGGGATAGGTGCTGATTATACTCTCTTCATGGCATGGCCACGTTCACTCTAAAATCATGCATTGGGACACCGCCCCTCTAATAATCCGGCATTTGCCACTGGTGGGGGACTCTTGGCGCTGGGTCATTCTTACACCCGCCATTAGCACAACGTGTGCGGCTGGCGCGCTTATGCAATTGCCATGTTTTTTCCCGGCGGCTTTCGCTAGGTGATGCTGCACCTGTAATGCAGCAGGTTCCAGTACTTTCCTTCCACCTCATACTCACGGGTTCCGCACCTATGCTTGCTCCTCCCAGGTCACAGCCTTCCTTATCTGCAGCAAACACAGATCCTTGTGCGGCCGCTAATGTGTTGGTGGTTTTGGCAGGTGCTTTGGCACCTTTGTTGTCAGCGCAGTCCACCTCACCAAGCATCGGCTCAGTTATCTGCACACTTGCAGGAAACTTTGCACCCCCCCCCCTGATGGGGTAGCTTTTGCACGTTTACCATTTGCTAGGGGTGGTAAGTGCTGCGACTTTGGTTTCTCATTCTACGTCTGCGAATGTGGCTATGGATTTTGTGCCTGTTCTCCCTTCTCCCTCTTCTGCAGGTGTTTGCTGCAGCTGTGACCTCTGCTGACCAGATTGATGATGCGGTGGTTTGCTGAATAGATTGATTGCGTTGCTTAAATGGGTAACGTTAGCTGGGTGGAAATGATAGTCGATAGATCTTGATCTGTAGACAGCAGTCAAAGGTGTGTGCTTATCGCAATTTGAATTTAATTTGCTCAAATTGGCATTTGCAATGGCATCATGGCGCATTTCGGGTCAGTGAGTTGATGGCAACAAGCGCGCTTCAGCGTCTGCGCTGCTTTGTCGGGACGTATTGTGCTGTGAGGAATCTCTGTTGTGCAGGTTTAGTAGTGAGTTCACAAATGATCAGTTCAAATGAATTGATCTTCAAAATGAACTAGTTCAATCAGTTCACAGCTCTGGCAATGATTAGTTCATCATGAGTTAAAACTAGGGATGAGCGGGTTCGGTTCTCAGAGAACCGAACCCACCCAAATTTCGGGGATCTGGGGCGATCCGAGCCAAACTCGGATCTCCCTGCATGCCCCGGATCCCTCACCCGAGGCACAACCTTGCGATCCCGCTGTCAGGTCGCGAGGTTTTGTATTGAATGGGCTTAACGCTGATTGACTGAGAGAGCCGTCTGTCACGGCTCTCAGCCAATCAGCGTTAAGCCCATTTAATATGCACAGAGGAAGCAAAAGAAGATGGCGCCCGCCATGCCCTGCTGTGGACACCGCCGGCACCCCCACTGGCAGCATCCCCCACTGCCGACACTGCCGGCACCCCTGCACTGCTGCCCCATGTACTGAGGACACCGTCAGCGACCCCCACACTGCCGACACTGCTGGCACTCCCACACTGAGGACAACACCAGCATCCCTGCACTGCTGACACTGTCAGCAAACCTGCACTGAGGACACCGCTGGCACCCCACTCTGCCAACATCACCGGCACCCTGCATTGAGGACACCCCTGCACTGCCGACACAGCCAGCAACCCTGCACTAAAAACACCACTGGCACCCCCGAACTGCCGACATCGCCGGTACCCTTTACTGAGGACACTGCCAGCACCGCAGCACTGCCATTTCATGTACTGAGGACACCGTCAGTGACACCTGCACTGCCGACACAGCCAGCAAACCTGCACTGCTGACACCACTGGCACTGCTGACATCGCCGGCACCCTTCACTGAGGACACTGCCAGCACCGCAGCACTGTCATTCCATGTACTGAGGACATCATCAGCAACCCCTTCACTGCTGACACAGCCAGCAAACCTGCCCTGAAGACACCGCTGGCACCCCTGCTCTACTGACACCGCTGGTACCCTGCACTGAGGACACTGCCAGCACCGCAGCACTGCTATTCCATGTACTGAGGACACCGTCAGCAACCCCACTCTGCCAACACTGCTGTCACAGTAAGTGCACTTTTGGTGTATCCAACTCACACAATAATGGGTGCGATTAAATAAAAATGGGGTATGGGTTTTTCCTATAACTGTTTTTTCTTTCCAATTACTGTGTTTTGAAAAATGACACGTCACAATATTCTTAGTTTAGGTCTTTATCAACAATAATTTACATTGCAGAACTAAACATGTCACTACTACTTTGATGTATAAGTGATTGTTTTTTTTTAAATAATACAAGATCAGACATATTAAACATACCTGATCATTTGAACAGGACTCATCTAGTAGAAATGCTGTACTGTGTGTGTATTAGAGTTGTTCCGTTTCCTATCACTTCTATTAGCAGTGTATCAGAGCCAGTGATGCAAAGTCCTAAATGAAACTGAATTTTTGAACTACTCTTTTGAGTGAACTAGACCATAATGACCTAATCATCAAAATGAACTAGATTTCCCATCGCTACGCAGGATGCGTTGCTCTATCACTTACCAGTTTGGGCGGGGTCACTTTCTAGCTTTGCAGAACTGACAGGACGCCGGGACCTGCCCAATGTTTTTTAGCGTGTGAATATTTGCGGCTGCGCTCAGAGTGTGGAGAAGTGTGGTGGTGCATCTGGATGGAGGTTCCAGTTGGTAAATACAAATTTGGTCAGTGTTTGCATTGGTGTATGGAAGATCTTGGTCTACCTTAGCGCGAATATGGCGCTCATTTGTTTTCCGAATGGGGACTGCCACGTCTTCTGCCTCTTCCGGTTTTTCAACGTCAGAGATTCAGGCTCTGGGTAGGTGGAACTCCGGAGCATTCCATCGGTTGGTGTGTACGGGGACTGTGCTTGCTAGCGCTATTCGACATGCTAACCAGGAGTTTAGACTACTCGCTTTCAGGGGTTTGGAGGGATTTTTATTTTTTCCTATGGAGGCTACAAATATTCCCCATATAAGTAGAAAAGATCCTAGTAGGTTTTTGTTTTTACCTCCAGCCTGGTTGGCATGCTTGTGTTTGTCACTAACATCATTATTGTTGTTTTATGTTGTCCTGTCTGAGGTTTGCAGGTGTGCATGGTGTGGTTCGAGTGTTGTGTTTTCAATACCTTTCTTAAATAACTATGTTATTTTCTTACTGGTTTTACGATGAAAGGCCAGTCTGGATTATTGACAGTCATTCCTTTTATTGGGCCACTATATTGGCCGCTGTGCATGACTTAAGCTTTTTTGTCTCGGCCCATGGTGTTCAGTGGTTGGGTTTGTAGAGGTATGCTGTGGGAGAATGATGGGGCGTCTTTCTATGGTGCGACTGTTTGGTCTGCCTAATGGTTTTTGATCGAGCACTTAAGTGGAGATGATGGCGGAGTTGTGGTTCAGAGTGCACTCATATTCATGATGTGCATTTGTTGGTCTGTAGGAGACCATTTGTCAGAGTGGCGAGTATTAAAAGGGTGTCTATGGCTAAAGTGCAACTGTTTGGTCGGCCTATGGTGTGATCATGCATTTAAGTTAGATGATGACGGAGTGTGGTTTAGAGTGCACTCAGATTCATAGACGAACATTTGTTGGTCTGACGGGGACCAGCTGTCGGAGGTCGATTTGCTTATGTTGGTGGAGGCTTTGTTTAAGGTGACAGTGGAGTTGGTTTAGTTTCTTTGGTGGCGGACTGCGGCTTGAGTTGCCTTGCTTTGGCAGAAAGAATGGTAGTCTGCTTCTAGTTATCCAAATTAGATGGGTGCACTCACCTTGTTCAATGATAGGCCAGAATCATCCCTACCGGGAAATGACACAGCCCGTCTGGGCGTGCTTTTGCTGGAGAGTTGAACACCAATGGTGATGTGTTTGGTCTGCGTGTGTTTTGTGGGAGTGTCCGTTCTTTGTTGCCCGCCACCATACTAACTTTAAGCTCACAATCAATTTCAGTTGTCAACTTCTAATTACCTAATTAGATAGCCCAAATTCAATATTATATTAATTAATTATTATTAATCTAATGTCAAATAAATTTGACCGTTAACTTTAAATCCAACTCCTCTTGTCCGTGTGTTTATTTTTAGATAAGTTTTTAGTTGTGTTAAGTCTGAAAGGTATAGTGTACATATCAACCATAGGGAGTTTAACAGCAAGTCTTGGTCCCATTATCCCTAACAACCTCCCTGAGTACAAAGTAAACATCTGTTTATAGTATGTCCTAGCAGCACCTCCACAAGCAAGGCCACCTCATTTCTATTAGATGTATAAAAATGAAAAAACCTCCTCCAGATCAAAGATGTCTTTTAGGAACTGAAGAAATTAATCTATCCTCTTAATTTTTTTAAGAAAGAAAACATTAAAATAAATAAATTAAAAACTAATCAATCCTTCTGTCCTTTCCCTGTCTTCAGTCCATAAACATATTCCAACTCCATCAGGCCTCTGACCTAGTTAAGGAAAATATTCTTGGTTTTTAAACTTCCTAGGGCTTGTACAGTTTATTAAACTGTCATCCTGTCTACCACTGCAATGCCACTCTGTGTCATGTTGGAAGCTGAACTGCCAGGCTAGTGTCGCTGCTGTTAGTGTCACTGCTGTCACTTAGCTTAGTCAGGCAGCTAGCTGGATGCAACCTTTTGGACCTAAACTAGATGAAATCAATATTGTGAGCTGTGAGGTGGTCAAACTTGACTGGAAATTACTGGAAATAAATATTATTGAGGTTACTAATACTGTAGGATCAAAAACAGGCCCAAATTATGTGATTTTAGCTGTTTTTATTTCATTTTTTTTCCAGAAAAAATACAGATCCAAAACCAAAACCAAAATACGCAAGGGGTGGTTTTGGCAAAACCAAATCCAGATCCAAAACACAAGAAGATACAGATCCAAAACCAAAACATGTGGAATCAACAAATGCAAAATGATACATGCAAAGCAAAAAAAATATGTATATATATCACACTGTATCATAATACTTTGCATGCAGATACTCCTACAGTCGCATACAGAATATAGGCATGCCACATATCGTTTTAATCAGCATAAGCTCCTTGTACCTCCTATTCAAATCACTTTGCAAATAAGATGCATTTTAAGGGAAAATGTTACATAAAAATATGCTCTGAGCTACCGAGTCATGCCACGACTTGGCGACTAGAAGGGCTGTTTAACGTGCAAAGAGGCTAGATGTATATGGACACATCTACTGTATATGTTTATGCTTCCCCGGCGACTGCTCCCCTCTGCAGCCACTGGGTATACACTGGGGCAGAGCCCTCCATTACATTTCACTAGCAACTGCTCCTCTGTGCGTTCAGCAGTGATCAGAAGACACTGGGAGAGGAGCCAAAGGAGCAGAGGGCCCTGCCAATGGGCATTTTTGATTGGTCACATCAAATGATGATTTTGATGATTTAGTCAAAGCCGGATAGGAATTTCCCAACTTTGATTCCTAGAATGTCCTACCCAAAAGACATGCGGCTACATTTGTAGAGTATTATCTATTTTCCCACAATACCTTGCAGAAGAATATTAAATACATATATAATAAATGTAGAATGCATGATTGATTTTATACAGTATATTTTAATTATTATTATATATTAACAAAAAAACAAATATGTTTATGAAATGGAATGCAAAATTAACAAATGTAAAGAAGATAATAGAGGATTAGGTTACATCCAGTTTTTTCTTCACTTAATGTTAATTTTTCTTTTCTTCAAAGAACCCCACCTAGTAATAAATAATAACATCATCTAATTTTATTATTTTCACACTTCAAGAGCATTAGGCTGTCTAGTCTTTCTTATCACTCATTACGGTTCTCAGTACATTTTTTACAAACTTTAACTGACTGAATGTCCTCTCGTTAGATGATGAAACTCCATATGCTGCTATCAGGGAAAAAACACACAACTTGAAAGCTTGGTTCTTTAAACTGATTGGTGTGGTTGAAAACTTTGCTCAGTGAATTAGCATGGCAGTCTGTGCACACTTCAAACATTAATTCCATTTGACTCTGCAAGTCATGTTCTTCAGACTTCTGAGATCCAGGAGGGAACATGTCAATTACTTTTTCTACACGGCCAATGCTCAAGTTTATCTTGTTCACCGGAAATGCAAAAATAAAATGCAGTAGTGCAGCACTCTATTGTATGGATACAGAATTGTCATTCAAACACGTCATTTAACTGTGCAGAATCTCCTTGAATGCTAAACATACTGATGCTGAGAACAAATTGCACGTTTTATACCTTTCATGTATATTTGTATTTAAATATACCTAACTCAAGGAATAATACACTAGCATGCAAAAGTCTTTGGCCAAAGCTTATATATTTATTTATATTGCTCTATCTTAATAAATATCAACTTTATTTGCTCCCTGATTAGAAACTAGACTTTAGGGGGTATATTATTATTATTATCCTTTATTTATAGGGCACCACAAGGGTTCCGCAGTGCCTTACAAAGTATATAAACAAATGAACACACAAGAAAAACAGTTATTAACAGTACAAACAATGCAGGACAAATACATGGTTTATAAACATTGCTGCATGCATAACACTTAAATAAGCAGCAGGGTGTCAGCAACCAAGAGTTAGGTGTCATTGTGGGGAGTTAGCAGTAGATGAAAGTATAAGTAAGGGAAGGAGAAGCACATGAGGGACGAGGGCCCTGCTAGTGAGAGCTTACATTCCAAAGGGGAGGGGTAGACAAACGGGAGACACAGATGGGCTAGATAGTGAGGAAGG
This sequence comes from Taudactylus pleione, assembly GCA_031769625.1. NCBI lineage: Eukaryota > Metazoa > Chordata > Amphibia > Anura > Myobatrachidae > Taudactylus > Taudactylus pleione. The sequence continues at coordinate 31,936,686 of JAUIMM010000015.1, read as the reverse complement.
ACCATGGAGTAGTGGGTTTGGATGAGCACTGGAAAGCTTTGAGGAAGAAATGGGTCTTGAGAACCCATTTGAAGATTAGGAGCCAGGAAGCAAAGTTATAAAGAAATTTTGAGCTAAGGCCACGGGGACAAAATAAAGGCAGCTATCCGAAGAGGTTGGAAGAGGCGAATAGCATGATAAGGCCAGGATGTGTGAGAGAATGTGAGGACCCCAAAGGAGATGGCTGCAGGTGAAGTGGTGTCAGGTGGGTAAATCCAGGATTTGTTGATGGCTAGGAGATTCAGGGAGTTGGAGATGAAGGGCTATATAATATGTAATTCATGGATACAGCACTTCCCCACACAGATAAATAAAAGGGTAATAAAACAGAATCTGATGCACTTTGCAGGCCAGCTTGCTACAATGTGTTCTAGACATAAGTTGCGCTGTGTTCTGGAGAAAAAGGGATTATCTGTATAATAATGTAGCAATGTGAACTGTTTACTATAAAGGCAGCAATTACAATATTACATACACTATAGAGGTGCAGAAATAATATGTTTTTCTTCTATTTGTCTGTATATAAGGGAAAGTACTGGTTGAGAGACAGCCAAGGATAAAACCATCACCTCAGACTCAGAATTACTTCACCTAATTCTTTTTATTGCACACAGCTTGTCACTGTTACTTACTCACATAACATGTTTGGGACTGACTGCTTCACCGGATATGATTTAGTGATTTAGGGGGCAACGTATCAGATATTTATCAAAGTTCATTTTTACTTTTGATTTGATGTTTGATTTAGCTCACATCAAATCGAAAGTTGAAATCCCTCTTCAAATCCCTCATTTACTAAAATTTGATTGTAGAAGCATTTTATAAATCGAATTCAATTTGGTTTGGTTTTGAACAGTGATTTGCTGTTCGATTTGGCATGTTCATGTACAAATCAAACAGCAAATCCCACTTCAAAATAAACTGCAAATCCCTGACTGAATAGAACTGCTTCATGGTTTCACTTTCAGCAAGAACAGTTCGTTTTCACACAGCTACATGCATACATCAATGAGATGCCTGCATGTATCTTACTGTAACAAGCTTAGAAAGAGTTAAATTATTTAAAAAAAATGGTGTGTGGTACCCCTAAAACAGAACTTGCCCCGGACTTTTCATAGCCAGTTCTGGTTCTGGAATTAAATGGAAAAAATGTGTAGGATTCCCCTGTAATCTCCAGAACCAGCATCGGTACCTTCTAGTGGGGGGTTGATGCCACAGTCAGGGGAGCCCTTTCACTGGGACCCCCAGCCGCAGCATCAGCCCTGACCACTAGTCAGCCCAAGCCAGGGATACCTAAGGAGTTGGGGACCTCCCCAATAAATGGGTCTCCCTCTCCAGGACACCCCTGGCCTAGGCTGATAGCCCGGGGCTAACCCCCCCACCACCCCTGGGCGGTGGGTGGCGGGTTGATAGCGTAGTGCATTTGAAATCGTTTTAAATATTGTCTTTTGCTGTGAAACTGCAGGTCCCAGCAAACCTCCCCCACATACTGGTACTTGGAGAACTACAAGTACCAGCATTCGGGGAATTATGGGCCCGCTGGCACCTGTAGTTCCACTGCAAAAGCAATATTAAAAAAACACAGGACTCACACCGTACACAGCATAAGTTTATTAAACATACATGCACTCACACATGTACACACACATGCACACACACATGTACACACACATGTACTCATACTTACCTATGTTTCCCTGTAGTATCAGTCCCCTTCTCCAGTAGAATATCCATATGGTACCTGTGTTAAAATAAACATATTCACCATCTCCTATGCATGGATCATTCCTCTTCGGTCCAAAGTAGGCATCCCGGGACTTCATAAAATAAAAAAATGAATAAACCCGAGCCACACAACAGATAACAACCACGATGGTTGTTATTAGAGATGTGCACTCACCCTCGTGTTTTGGTTTTGGATCTCCCCTGGTTTTGTATCTGGATTGGTTTTGCTAAAACCTCACCTCCGTGTTTTGCTTTTTGGTTTTGGCTTTGGACCTGGATTTTTTATTAAAAAATCATAAAAACAGCTAAAATTACATAAAATGCGCCTTTTTTTGTTCCTATAGTATTATTGACCTCAATAACCTTTATTTCCACTCATTTCCAGTCAATTTTGACCACCTCACAGCTCACAATATTGATTTTTTTCATCTAGTTTAGGCCCAAAATTTGCACCAAGATAGCTGGCTGACTGCAGCAGTGCGTGGTACAAACACATGGCAGTTCAACTTCAAACATGGCACATCAGGAAACACTTTTATTATTCAAGAGAGGCCTGAGGGAGTTGGCGTATGTATGTAGTTGAAGGCATGGCAGGGACAGGAAGGGTTGATTGGTAGTAAATTTAATTTAGTTTTTGATTCTGAAAAAAATTTATGAAGGAGAAGGGGAGGAGGGATTTACAAAAAAAATGTGATACATTCACATCAGTCCTTACCACAGAAGAATCCTTGAGCATGGCTGCTGCTGCTGCTAGGAGTTGATTTTCTCATCCCAGAAGGGGACCAGGAAGAGTTCTTTCCATAAACAAATAAACAATTGACTTAAATAATCCTTTGCAAACCTTCTATAAAGGCATTTCCCAACCTGTACAGGGACATAAAAAAACATAGTTAGTTAATGGCCTCAAAGTGCCACTTAACCAGCACAGATATGTGGACAAGCATAAGAGCTATGATTTAAGGCAGGGGTAGCCAACCCTGGTCCTTGAGAGCTACCAACAGTGCATGTTTTCCAGGTCTCCTCACAGAATCACAACTATAATAATTAACTCCACCTGTGGATCTTTTCTAAATGTTTTGGTGAGTAATGAATACACTTGTGCACCAGCTAGGTCATCTGAAAAACGTGAGCTCTCAAGGACCGAGGTTGGCCACCCCTGATTTAAGGCCTTACGTTGTGTTTTTCTTGAGTATCCTGCACCTGCTTCTGCGGCTAGGAGTGGATTTTCATCCAAGAAGGGGACCATGAAGAGTGCTTCCAAAAAACCTTCTGTAAAGGCTTTTTCCAACCTGTACAGGGACATTAAAAAAAACAGAGTTAGTTAGTGGCCTTCAAACTGCCATTGTTCCCACTGTCCACTTAACCATATCAGATATGTGAACAAGTGGAACAGAGCATTAAATGCAACATTTCAGATTTAAGGTTTAAGTCTTACATTGTGTTTTTCTTCGGAATTCTTTCTTGAGCGCCACGTCTGCTTGCTGGGAGTGGATTTTTTTCATCCCAGAAGGGGACTAGGAACAGGAAGTGTGCTTTCCAAAAGTAGTTAAACAATTGCTTTAAATAATCCTTTGCAAACCTTCTGTTCTGTAAAGGAATTTTCCAACCTGTACAGGGACATTAAAAAAAACAGTTAGTTAGTGGCCTTCAAATTTCCGTTGTTCCCACTTAACCATATTACTTAGATTAAGGTTTAATAGAAATAGATACAACACCAGATCAGATGTTTACTCTGGAGGATCTGTCTGATTCATTATGGCACCCCCAAGACCAAGATTGTGCAAATTCTGCCAAAAGAGAGACTGACACCTCGGCTAAACATAAGAGTCACCTTCTGGATGTGAATTGTCTCATTTGCATGGGGAAAACCCAACCTATGGATCTCAGCCAGTGGACAACATTGAAACCACCATTAAAAAGTAACAATGGAATACTACAGTGTTGAGAATCTTTCTTCACAGTCAGGAGAGGCCTCAGAGAACATGAAAAAAGATGCTCTAGGTGCTGAATTTCAAGGAATTTCTCCATCATGTTCTGCAGTGTGGAAAGGTTTCATTCACATGTTTTCTATAAAGCAGTTCAAAGTTACAGCATTCAAAGTGTCTGGCTATAACACCCACCTTTGCCAGGAATTACCAAAGATTATTACAAGCAAAGGATTCATCTGTCCGGAATCTGTCTGGGAATTCACTAAGACATCCAGTGACTCTGTGTTCTGTAGCCAACTTTATTCCTACCTGAATCGCAAATTGAAATACGGAATAGTGAGCACAGACAACATGTAGGCCTTTGTTATTCTGCTGCCTGCATGCCAACCAATAGCTCCCAGACTACGCCCACTGGGGGGACCAGGTCTTGATAATGACCATCCCCACCTGTTGCTAACCTTTATTCTAAACCATATATCCTTGACTTCATGTCCAAAAAGGGTGAGCAAGGTACAGAAAGAGGAGCTAGATTAATTTTTTTAAAATCTATAATAGATAGATGTGGAGAGAGAAGAACTTCAGATGTTGGAACAGGGGCACCCACCTATTTGGCTTCCCTCCAGAGAGCAGAGCTCACTTCCTCAGGAAGTGTCTATGCCTGAGCTGATAGGTAGTCTCTGTCTGTTGGTAAACACCCGTCAGGAGATGGCAACCCAGAATAACAACAACTATAATAATGTATCCACTGATAACCAGCCTGATCCCTTAACAGCAACATACCCCCATATGGCCAACTCATAACATGACACCCAGTTTGCAGCCTCCTCTTCCTTATGACACTAATCCAGTCACCATGGTTGATCAATCAGCCATGTGTGGTCCAACCAAGTTTTGGCCTTCTACATTCTAATATAATAACACACTAGACTTATAATCTTTGCTTTTGTTTATGTTTTTGAATAGAACAGTTTTAGAATTTAGGATGTCCACTCTATATAGGTTTAGTTTTTTAGAGCATATAACTTTATAATCTAAACATTTTTGCTATGTTTAAGCTCAAAAAAACTTTTTGTAAACCAATAAATTAAAAAAAAAAAGTTTTCATTGCAATATTCATGTTTGTTTGTTTTTTAAAAATATTTTTTTATTACTGGTTTTGTTTAAAAAATGCAATAAAAAATATTTATCAAAATTAAAAAAATAAAATAAAAATTAGTTTTTATATTTTCACTGATGGAGTGGCTAACATGCACACAGAAAAAAAATTATTGTTTTTTTTCACACTGGGGGTGAACCCATGAAAGAGGCAGCAGCCCCTTGACAGACAGCAGCACAGCACCCCTGCGCACTTATGCCGATGACAGGTGTGTCTAACATGCACACAAAAAAATGTGTTTATTTATCTTTTGGGCAGCAGCCCTTTGACAGACAGGAGCACAGCACCCCTGCGCACCTATGCCGATGACAGGTGTGGCTAACACGCACACAAAAAAAAAATTGTTTATTTATTTTTTGGGCAGCAGCCCTTGACAGACAGCAGCACAACACCCCTGCACAGCTACGCCGATGACAGTGACAGCCAGGTGTAGCTAACACGCACACACACAAAAAAAAGAATTACAATTTTTGTCCCAGCAGCCCTTGACAGACAGCTGCACAGCATCCATGCACAGCTACGACGATGACCGTGACAGCCAGGTGTGGCTAACACACACACACAAAAAAATAGTTTATTTATTTATTTTTTGGGCAGCAGCCCTTGACAGACAGCAGCACAGCACCCCTGCACAGCTACGCCGATGACAGTGACAGCCAGGTGTAGCTAACACACACAAATAAAATAGTTTTTTTATTTTTGGCCCAGCAGCCCTTGACAGACAGCAGCACAGCACCCATGCACAGCACCACCGATGGCAATCACAGCCAGGTGTGGCTAACATGCACACACAAAAAAAAAATTATTTTTGGGCCAGCAGCCCCTTGACAGACAGCAGCACAGCACCCCTGTGCACCTACGCAGATGATAGATGTGGCTAACACACCACACAAATTTTTAACACTGGGGTGAACCCCTGAAAAGAGGCAGCAGCCCCTTAACAGACAGCAGCACAGCACCCCTACACTGATGACAAGTGTGGCTAACACAAATTTTTTTTATTTTATTCACACTGGGGGTGTGTGAAGAGCACCCCTGAAGGACAGAGCACCCCCTGGACAACACAGCACTACAGCCAGCCAGCCCCTATGGACAGGACAATGACAGCCAGCCAGCCCCTATGGACAGGACAATGACAGCCAGCCAGCCCCTCTATAGAATACAACAGCCATCCAGCCCTTATGGACAATAGTAGCCAACCCGTATGCACAGTGTCAGTGTGCAATTAACAATGACAACAGCACAACACAGCTACCTCCCTTTCTACTCTCCACAGCCAGAATGAAAAATGGCGGTGAATCGCGGGACCTTTATAGAATCTAAAACCCGCAAGAATCCGCTAGTGGGATATTGACATTTTGCCTCGTTTTCAGATCCGAGTCAGGTGGGAAAACCCGAGCCGACTCGGATCTGCCTCGGATCCCCGTAGTTCGGATGGGTTCGGTTCTCAGAGTAGTGCAGCATACATCAGCATGCCATGCAGTGTGCCCCCCTATACACAGTCACTTAACAGCACAGCCACTTGTGAGTCTGGAGTCTGGACATAGGCAACAGCCACTTTAATCAGCAGAGTAGCGCAGCATATATCAGCATGCAGTGTGCCCCCTATACACAGTCACTTAACAGCACAGCCACTAGCGAGTCTGGACACAGGCCACTACAGCCACTTTAATTATCAGAGCAGCGCAGCATACATCAGCGTGCAGTGTGCCCCGTATACACAGTCACTTAACAGCACAGCCACTAGTGAGTCTGGAGTATGGACACAGGCTACTACAACCACTTTCATTAGTAGAGTAGCGCAGCATACATCAGTGTGCGGTGTGCCCCCTACAGTCACTTAACAGCACAGCCACTAGTCTGGAGTCTGGACACAGCCACCTTATTGCAGAACAGCATGTGTGTCGAGTAAGAAATGGCGCCGAGTCCCGGTCGCGAGAATCCGACGTCGGGAGGATGACGTTTGGCCTCGAAGTGGGATCAGAGTCAGAAGGGAACACCCGAGCCATGGCTCAGGTGGACTCGGATCCTCTATGTTTGGAGCGGTTCGAATTCCACAGAATCCGAACTGCTCATCCGTAGTACACACTGGCAGATATATTGCCAATTTTGGTTATTTAACTTCACATCCATTTAAAAGGGGTTTCTATTCAAAAAGAGTAATTGTAATTTAACTTAGTGCCCCCCACTCACACAGACACACAGAACTTCTTAAGAGAACATATAACCCCTTTAATTTTGTCTTCCATTATTGCCACTTAAAATGATTATGCAGATGTACCACTCACTCTGACACTTTCAATGTTCCAGTCTTTAATCTTGTTGCTCTTGCAAAACCCTTTGTATGGTTATACAAATCCTAAACACATGTTCACATAGTTCATGAAAAAGTAGCGGAAATCAATATCTGGATTACATGTGATGGAGACCAGGAAAACCATAGCAACCTTTGTTTTTTCTTGTAAACACTTTTTTTTCCAGGGAGCCCTATACATATACTGTAGTGATACAAACATGATACAAACTTCTTTGACACTAACACGGGTAGAGCATCTTCCCACCTGGAGGAGTATGTAATTGTTCCTGACAGTGTTTTAACAAATTCTAGGACTACAGAGAATTTCTTTAGGGTACTATTGGAATGTAGGCTGAAAAACAAAACAGACTAATTTGTTCACACCAATCACTAGGAATACTATTCCAGACCTTGCTAGTAAAATGTGACAAAGCTACACACGCCTCTGCAGGGCTTAAGACTCTCTCTTCAGTCTCTTATTACAGTACCTCTTAACAGAAGTGCACTTGACTAGAAGCTCTTACATGTGGCTGCCCCTGAAGCTCAAGTGACTTACTGCCACACAATCCAATCAAATTATGAAGTGTTTTGCAAATTGGACGGAAACGCGAGAGGCAATATATACTCATATACTAAACTACATGTTCTAATTGTATTTGAAATATCTTATAATCCAAGTAGGAATAAAAATAAAATAATAATGTCTTAATGGTGTACTTATCCCCATCTGGACGCAGAGCTGGATAATGGATTGATTATTAATGGTGAATCTGGCATAATTTGCCTTTTCACTTTCTGATTTTCTGCCTTTCGCAGAGAGACTTAGAAGACCTGGGGGCCTATTCATCATACCTAAAAATTCTTCTCTGGAGGTAATTAGGTTTAGAACTCGCATGGAGTTCTACATAATTACTGGAGGAATTCATCATTCCTCCTCTCCATAACTATCTATTCCGAAAAGATGTCATTTTTGCGATGACAGCTTTTCGGGAAATACATAGTTTTCCCTATCTACACTGCATTACCGCAGATGGAATCCATGCTGCGCATGTGCTGTTACATTTGTAAAACCAGCGCATGCGCAGCATTACCTACAGCTGCGGTACTTTTGTGCCCCCCCTCACCCCTCCGCATACCTCCCTCCTGTCCCCGCACATGCCTGCCCGCTGCAGCACCTCCGTCCTGCTGTTCTGACACGTGGTCTCCCAGCAGCACACAGTACAGTTTAGAAAAAAAAAGTTGTTTTTTTTTTTCTAAACTTTATTGTGTTCTGCTGGGAGAACACGTCTCAGAACAGCCACTGGAGCCAGAGGATGGACCAGAGCGCCGGAGGGAGATGCCGGGGGACCTCACCAGCTGGAAGCAGGTAAGTGTTACCTGCTATTAGCCACCTCACAGTGGCAGATAGTAACTCCATCAAATTCCAAAAATACATAATTTTCGGAATTTGATGAATACCATAATTTCCATATCCCCATTCTAATGTATGCGGAGTGTGGAAATTAATGTAGGGGGACTTAACTAGGAGATATCAGTGATATCTCATGTGTTAAGTATCTTCATGAATACTAAAATAATGTTAATTAAGGAAAATGTCCTTAAAATTGTTATTTTGGTGTTGATGAATAGGCCCCCTGGTATAATATTAAATGATCCCATGTGAAAAGACATGATGTGATATTTACCAATGAATGTTTGAATCTTCAAGACAGATGCAAGTGGGAACATTTGTGAGCAAGCAAGTAATATGCAAGCAACGTTATTATTACAGGATGCCGGATGGAAACCCTTTGATTGGTTGTCTCCCTGTGCTTGTTTCCTACTTGACCATCTGTAACTACTAGTTTTGTAGTAAGGAACTCCTTTTCATTGCACTTTTTTTTTAGAATGTTGTATAAAAGGTTCCAAATAACAGATTAATTAAAAATTTAACTATCTCAGATACCCCATATTATTTACATAGTCTAAAGCTGGGTACACACTAGATGATATGTTGTCTGATCACAGTGTGTACCCAACATAACTCCCATCTTACTATGCTGGATGGTTAAGGATCCCTGTAAAAATATTGGCATGCACAATGCATTCTTCAGCTTTAGTTTACACTACAGTATAGAAAAAAGAAATAAAATACATGTAAATACAATAAAATACAGCACATGATAAATTAGCTTGCACAGCAAACTATAAGACATCTCACTTATTTTGAAGAAAACCAGATATAAAAGAGTAAGAATGTTAACAAGATCTAGACCGAAAACAATAAAAAGAGCTGGTGTCTTATCTACTTCCTAAGTTCCTAGACATCACTGCTACCTGGAAGAACATAAATATTTATAGCCTACATCTGTTCCTTGGAATTAAGGTCAAACTACTATAGAATCTGCCAGGCATGTCTTATTATACTAGTAAATAAGAAATTCAAGGGCTCATGTAGAGTTCAATAAATGTTTTTGCTGTCTATGTACACACAAAATATGTGCGTTTCCATCCGTATGCAGACTTGGCTGCATCTTACACTTGTGACTCCTTATGCTTGGAGAGGCAGAATGAGGGAGGGAAGGAGCATAGGGCAAATCAGGGGCTGTTTAATACCGACGGATCAGAGCAACATATAGAGTACATTGGCCAGAGTGTACCCACTATGTCACTTACCGTACGCACTCCTGCGCGTCGTCAGCTACATCACCCGTCTACAGGCGACATCATTAGCAAAGGCCATGCTGCTGAATGCAGCATGGCCCCCGCTGTTGCTTTGATGTTGCCGGCATCGGCAAGTGTGGATGCATTTGCCGATGCTGGCACCCTGCCGGGTCCCGTCGCTAAGAGGAGGTGGCCCATAAGCAGTCTCCTTTTCTGTCCCTCCCTCTGTCCCTCCCTCTAAACAGTGCATGCACCAAGTAGACTCTGGCACTGTACCTGAATATATGCACAGATATCCGAGATAACGGTGCTGGTGTTCCCAGCACTGGAATAATTTTCCCAGTGATTTCTGCAGCATCAGTGACATGGTAAGTATAGTCAATGGGTGCAAGGTGTACAGTGTGGGCCCCCCTTGAGTCAGAGACCTGTGTGCATTGCACACCCTGCACCCATTATAGATATGCCCATGGGGCGAGTACAATAACATCGTGTTCATGTAATTGTGGCAAAATAATAGGTGAAAGCATATCTGTGTTCCAAGTCACCATGGTATCTTGTTTAACACCTGTGCTCCGAGTAGCCCTCATCTGTCTGTTGCTAGGAGACAAGGATGCCGGGATGCTTCCCTGTGATGTCTCCCACCTGACTGCGCCGTCACCTCCGCCTCACTCCTGTTGGATCCTTCTCCTATTTATTCCTGCTGGTTCTCTGGTGCAGTGCCCGCTATAACGTTCAGTACATGTGTAGACAAATAAAAATACTTAAGTAATGAATTTTATTAAGATGAATCTGACAGTCAAGAATTATACACTACAATCTCATTTAAGACATTACAACTTGTTTAAAACTGTTTCCACTTAAACCACAACAAAAGTATTTAATTTTTTATTTTTCAGGAACTCAGGTTCTCCAAATACAACCCACGTCTCGGAGGTCCTGTTAAGCTATCAAAAGGTTAGCATACAAACAGTTCAATTTACATGTATGAATCACCCACAAATACAAACAGTTCAATTTACATGTATGAATCACGCACAAATTTCCCATGCTAAACACCCTTATAACCTGACTAAAACTAATCTAAACTCCTACTTCAATAGATTTGCTCTAGAGCGAAGCAGCTTAGGACCTCATTCAGAGCCGGACACTATTTGCGCTCGCTCGTTCAGAAAATAGGGGTGGCTATTCAAATGAACCGTTCACTCTTTGCGGTCTGTTCATGCCTCTAGGTCTGAACGAGCTAACCAAACATGCGGTCGTTTTTTGGAAAACTACGCCCCCTGGCCGCTCGCATCCTACGTCATGTCCGCTATTTATTAGATTAATCGAGTACATCGACCAGCGTATGAACTGCTCGCTATTCTTGTGGTTGGTTTTTCCTACCGCAATCTTGCGAGCAGTTCTGACTATAAAATAACCCAGTGACGTGGTCAATGACGCTGCTGTATTAATTATGCACACCCATAAAACGCCCGTTTTGACCTTTAAGCACGCCTGCGTTCGGATCTCCACTCCCCGTTTTCAAGCACCTTCCCCTGTTACCACCCACATACGCCTCCTCCTGTCACTCAAAATAGCAGGCATTCGCTATTTAGCGAACAAACGATTTTCGGCCACACTGACTGGTTCGCGCATACGTATTACGATCCGTATGCATGCGCAGTTGTGCAAACATCGCTCGGAACGAGTGGCCGCTTACGAGCATCTCTGAATCAGGCCCTTAGTCCCCTCAAGTTCACATACTATTTATTAACGTGTAATATCGTTGCAGTATACTGTTCGTTACACGGGCTGGTGCTAAGTCACGGTTAGCAGTGCACACTGTCAGTTGGGGATCCCTTAGCTGGTTTATTTCTATCAATCGGTAATCCTTAAATCCTTTTCCTTTATATTGAATTGTCTGCAACTTTCCTGCAGTAGCTTGTAGCAAGAATAAAGTCTAAAGCATTAGTAGCAACAGTATCATCTTGGAAAGAAGTGCTTTGAAATTGCTTTGCAACACTGTGTCTAGTCTGTAGACAATATGTTGAACTCTTCAGCTCCCACTGACTTGCTTTCTGTATACACAGAGTATTAGCTCCTTTGACACGGTAACTATAGCTATTCTCACTCGTTTACGACTCAATGCAAGATGCTAATAGTAGCCTGTGATGTGATGCTGTCTCTTTTATGAGTCACTACTAAGCATTGCCTCTGCAGCTATTCTATAGTTAGCCCAAATGTCTGTTAACAGATGTATGGAGTTGGGGATAACTGGGTAATGCGGTTTATCCCTTCACTGTCTTTGTCTAGCAGTATGGGGATCGTATATTGCGGGTCTGTGAGAGGTCTCCCCTCCGCTGTACTCACGACAACCAGTTCTTCAGCGCCACCTGTCTCCTCTCCGCTGCCACGGACCCCTGCACCCCAATCAGCCGCCTACAAGACTACTGGGCCAGCTTTATGACATCCACCCAGGTCCCAGCCTCTTCCGACCATTCTCCTGTGGGCTGCCGGGAAAAATCTACAGCCCTGCTGCCTGCCACGCTGCACTGGAGTCTCCTTCTCCTCACACCAACTGCCGGTAACTGCCTCCTCAGCGCATGCCTCTCCTGCTCATAACCACTCTCGTGCCATCCAACTGACATGATCACCAAATCCCCCCTGTTCCTTATGGCACAGTCCTTCTCGTGCCCATTCACTTAACAGTTCTACAGTCCTAGAGCAGTACCATACGTAGGTACTCAGGGGGGAAATTCTTTCCTGCGTTCTCTCTGTATATATGATCTTTTTACACCATACATATTCATTTACATATATCATGCTATATACATTAACATATCAAAACTTAGTTTTAATACACAGTTTCTCTATCATGGGTATAATTAATTTCTGGGATATTACATGTGCCTTCCAGTTCCTGTGTGTGGAATTCACTCTCGTGGTGTGTTCCAGTTCCTCCTGTTCAGCGTGTATCCCAGCTGTCTCGGCCGCCCTGCAGCATCTGAGTGGACTTTTTGTTACAAACATCACGGCAGTCTCAGCCGCACTGCAGCATCTGAGTTGACTTTAGTTACTAACATCATGGCAGTCTCAGACGCACTGCAGCATCTGACTGGACTTTTGTTACTAACATCACGGCAGTCTCAGCCGCATCACAGCCGTAAGGCCACAGCTCTGCAAGAGACTCTCATAACTGTCTCAGTCGCAACTTGGCCACAAGGCCACACCCCAGCCAAGTAAACATCAGCCCTCAAGGCTGCAACTTGGCCATGTGGCCGCACCCCAGCCAAGTATACATCAGCCCTCAAGGCTGCAACTTGGCCATGAGGCCACACCCCAGCAAAGTACACATCAGCCCTCAAGGCTGCAACTTGGCCACAAGACTGCACCCTAGCCAAGTACAGTACACATCAGCCCCCCAGCAAAGATCACATCAGCCCTCAAGGCTGCAACTTGGCCACAAGGCCACACCCCAGCCAAGTACACATCAGTCCTCAAGGCCGCACCTCAGCCAAGTACACATCAGTCCTCAAGGCCGCACCTCAGCCAAGTACACATCAACCCTCAGTGTTGCAACTCAGCCCCAAGGCCGCATCTCAGTCAAGTACACATCAGTCCTCAAGGCTGCATCTCTGCCACAAGGCCACACCTCTGCCAAGTACTCAACAGCTTATCGGCTACTCCGTATTCTGAACCACCACTGTCGCAAATCCTGGCCTCCTGAGACTTATTCTGTCTTCAATTAGCAACAGTTACTCAGGTGATCATAAAAATCTGTTGCAGGTTATCCCCCATTGCCTAGTTTTTTTAAAAAAAAAGTAGGTTTCTTTTAATGTATATATATTAAGCCCCCAAAAGTCATTCAATCACCAGCGCTCATAGCCTGGGCAATTGTTGATCCCACAGCAAAAGTCGCAATCAGCGCCAGTCTGTGGCAGCCTGTGCTGGTCACACTAACAGCAAAACCTTCCTCTGTGATAATGTTATACATCTCTAGTATGTTTAGAAGGGGGATAAATTCCCTACGACAACCGTGTGTGCAGAAAATTGGCTATGAGGACTGGGGGATAACTTCTTCCATGGAATACTTCAATTTTTATTTATTTATAAATGATAACAGGATTTGGAGAAAGATTAGATATGGAGACCAATGGACAGTTTGAAATCTAGCAGAACACCTAGGCAACAAACTTGAGTGGTAGGATTAATAATTGTGTTGTCAACAGAAATAGAGATTTCATTTAAAAAGCTTCTGTTGGCTGTTGGAGAGATTAATAGCTCAGTTTGTGAAAGATTGAGTTTGAGGTGACAGCAGGATATCTAGGATGAAATTGGACAAAGACATTCAGTGATGTGGCCTAATGTGTTTGGTGAGAGTTTCAGAGAGGATAGATAAATGTGAGTGTCATCTGCATAGAGACAATTTTGAAACCTAAAGGAGTTTATTCATTTTCCAAGAGAAGTGAAAAGGAAGAGCAGAGATTCTAGGACTGAGCATTGTGGTACTCAACGGATGGGGAAGCGGAGGAGAGGGAGCTTTAGCAAACATTGAAGGAGTAGTTTGATAGGTGATAACTAGGCTAGAACACTGTCCTGAAGACCTAGGGAATGCAGCATTATTTGAGGAGTGGTCAGCAGTGTTAAACTATGCATGTGTAGAGTTTAGAATTAATTAGAATAAATCATTATTTATATTGTTTACTTTTAGTGGACATACTTTATGTAGCAAAACCCTGTTTTCAGGGCCAGATTAACAATGGGGCAGATGGGACCAAAGTCCCAGACTACCACATGAAAATAGGCCCATCATCAAGACAGCATCGTGTTGTTAAGGCAAACCCAACCTGGTTTTGCCTTAAAACTAACTGCTCCTTTAAATATAGCAGTTATATCGCCAAAATCACTTTGGTGCAGGTAAATTACAAACTAACACATTTAGGTCCCAATACATTTTTAATTGAGGTCCAGCATGTTTTGTGGAATGTTGATCATCAATAGACGAATTGTTTGCTGGAAGAGCTAGGTTGAAATGAACATGCGGTGGAGGGCACTGTCTGTAATACAATGGTAAAGTTACGACTTTTACATGCATTGTTCTTCACGTCACTATGGTTATTGACTGCACTGCAACCTGACAACTGTTATTCTCATAAAGAGATTTTCACACTTTCAATAGCTGTGACCTGATTAATTTCCTAGCATCAAAGGATGGATAGTTGTATTAGAAGAACTCTCATATTCATAATCAAACAGAATTCAATTCTCTCTAATGTGGCTTCTTAGTTGTGTCCTAGTTTGTTAATGATCCTCATATTTTGTCAATGTTTTAAGGACACATTAGCAGTCACCAAATCTCTCTGGGCAGGTGGAAAAGCCTTGATGTTGTTTATTAGAAAATAAACATTTAATACAAAATCCTTTCAGAAGCGTGTCCATTTCTTCCCTTTTAAATAAAGCATAAGCACTTCAGCCTAGTAACATCACCAGGGAGTTTTATGTAGCACATTATAACAGATAATTAAAAAAATCTCACATGTCTGCTTCCTGCTGCTGCAGGACCTGGTGTCAGATCTATAGATCCAAAAGTAATTTTAGGCTGTCTGCTTCAAGCAGCGGTGATATTAGATTATGACAGCTCAGTAACTCTTGGTGCTACTTTACCTATGAATTGAAGTCTCTAGCATTTGAAAACACATTTAGAAATTAAATGAAAGACGGGACTCGGCAAAGGTTTCTGGTTGTTTTGGTATATGAAATATCGGTTTAAATGATCAAACACTGTAAACTGATTGTGATTTTAAATCGCTCTCAATGTAAAGATGGCAGTATTGATTTGTTCCTGAAAAGAAAATATTTGACACCGTAAATATAAGCTACATTCATGTATTGTCAGGGATGAGTGATGCTTCTGAAGAAATTCCACATGAACTGAATTTTGAGGTGGAGCAGGCTGTTTCCCAGAGGTGCGAGGGGTACGGGATCTTGGCAGTCAGGATGCCAACATTTAGAATATCAGCAGCAGTGGTGGCATCTCGACAGTCAGAATCCCAACAGAATTTGGTAAGTAACTCTAACCCTTACTCTAACCCTTCATCTAATCCACAGGTTCTCGAACTCGGTCCTCAGGACACCAAACAGTGCATGTTTTCCAGGTCTCTTCACAGAATAACAGGTGCGATAATTAGCTTCACCTGTGGATCTTTTAAAATGTGTCAGTGAGTGACGAATACACCTGTGCACCTGCTAGGTGACCTAGAAAACATGAACTGTGTGGGGTCCTGAGGACCGAATTTGAGAACCACTACTCTAATCCTAACCGACCTTTCTTGAAGCCTAACCCTCCCCTACCGCAGCCTAACCCCCCCTGCAGCCCAACCCTTATCTCCTGCAGCCTAACCTTAACCCTCCCCCTAGTGCCTAACCTTAACCCCTAAACCTAACCCTAATACTGACGAGATGTAGGCGGTTGGGATTCTGGCGCCGGCATTCAAACTGCTGTTGGGATTCTGACCGCGGATTCTGACCACCATTGGAATGCCGACTACATCCCCTGAAGATAACGTCCTGTGTATCTAGATTCTAGACAAATATTTTGCTGTACAATTTTCAAAAAATGTTGCCCCTGTCTGCTAATGCATGAGTCTGTTTATATTAAAACTATTAAAACTACTACATGTCCTTAAATTCGCATTATTATAGTAAGCAGATTGCATTTCCCATACTTGTAATGGGAAATGCGATCTGCTTCTGATTTACTAAAATAGGATTTTTGGTCAACTTACCGTTGAATCCTTTTCTCTTAAGCAGGCTGGGGAACACTAGACCATGGGGATTGCAGGTTGGGGCTGGAGCTGGCACTTAAATTAAACTGTAGCTTTAGAACTTAAGCTCCTGCCCCCTGCAATCCCACAATTCCAGTACTTCTTTAAAAGAGTCCGGAGAGGAGTAGTAGTAGGAAACCCATGAAACTGTTAGAGCAACCAAACAAACCAGTAGGGAAAAGACTGATCAAGACCCAAACACCTCGCATGACTGAGCGTGAGGGAGTGATTACAGTGTTCCCCAGCCTGTTTAAGAGAAAAGGTTTCAACAGTATGTAACCAAACATCCTATTTTCTCTTGCAGCAAGGCTGGGGAACACTGGACTACGGGACGTTCAAAAGCCGCCCCCAGGGGAGGGAACGCTCAGGCTGCCCGATCGGAGAACTGTAAGCCCAAAGTGGGTGCCGCCGGAGGCAAAAAAACCTGAAAAACAAAAATGAGCAAACGTGAGGACAGGGGACCAGATAACTGTACGATGGATCTGTGCTGCTGGTCTCGCATCGCGCTGCCCATAAGATAGCCGCCGCCCTGGCTGAAGGTGCTGACACCCAGTTTGGAGGCAGTCGCCCCACACCAGAAGAGGCATGAGTGATGACTAAGCGGCTCCAACACACAAGGGTCTGCTGTGTAGCAAGCCAACCATGCCCATGTGCGTCGAAGGAGCCCACAGAGAACAGTGTGGCATACCAAGGAAGTCGGCAGAGCTCAGCCCAGCTAGCAGAGCCAGGTTATCCTAGTCCCAGGAAGTTGCGGAAGGATGAGGAACCAGAAAAAATACATCCTGGTGGAAGTAAAAGGCCGAAACAAGTGTCCGCTGGGATGTAGAGGAGAAAAGACGGCATGGAAACTCTAAACACAAAACCATGTCGATTGAAGGCAATAGCCATAAGGAAGACCAGCTCATAAGCAACTAACTGAAGATCAGCTGAATGCTCCGACTCCTATGCTGCCTGTGTGAGAGCCAATAGGACTACAGCTAGATTCCACGGCACCACCTGCGGATGAAACGGTGGCTGAATACGCAGCACACTTACCGGTAGTAAAAAAGGGTTTGTACCTCTGGAAGGAAAGCTAAACGCCGCCGGAAATAAAGTGACCGGTCCAAAGCCTGTATAGTTACAAAATGAAGTAGTCAACCGGCCTCCAAAACCCTCCAAAGGAAGGCCAAGGAACGTGAGAAGTGAAAACCTGTAATGTACCCACCACAAGAGGCAGCGTTTCCCGAAAACGCGAGATGGAAACAGTGTCCGGGCTCACCCGGTACGGACCACCAAGAGAGAAAAACAGTCAGCTTTCCAACACCTGGTCACCAAAGCCAGATCAGGAAAACCAACGGAGGAAGCTCCCTGTGTAGAAATAATGAACTGTGTTGCAGCAGGTCTGGGTGAAGTGGAAGACACCATCCATGACACACCGACTGTCTGAGAATGTCCCCACACCATGACCAGCCTGGAGCCTCTAGTATTACCCATACTCGGGAAGGCTCTAGGCGCCAGTAGACCCGTAGGTAACAGCGGGGTCGGCAGAAACCGATGCACTAGCCGAAGCTTCCACGGAACAGTCAAGGCATCCACTGCGGAAGCCAGCAGATATCTGGCTCACAGACAACCCTGTGGAGTCTCGAAGATGTGTCAAGAGGCCATGAGATCCTCTCGCAGGAGACCTAGCGTGCAAAAAGAATGGCAGGAAGAACTCAGGATAGCGAGACCACTGCCCTGGGAGGAAGTCCGCTGTCCCATATCACACTACTGGTATCATCATCGCTGAGAGAGTCGGGACAAAGTCTCCACCCAGGAAAAAATTTCGGCAGTCTACACCTGCGCCTCCACACTCTTTGGCCTCCCGGATTACGTATATTTGCCACTGCTGTGCAGTTTATTGACCGAGCCATGGCGTACAGCTACCCAATGGCCCTGGAGATGTAAAAGCAAAGTCACGGCTCCCCTGTCCTGGAGACATGTGTCCATGGGCACCACAAGCCCATCCCAGAGAGACAAAGGAAAAGACCTAGAGTAAAATATCAGAAACCATTCACCAATTGAGATTGAGGAGTGCTGGGGACGTACCCAATGGAACTCCCGCGGGTGAACCCGGTCCACTGAATGATCTCTGAGTGGAGAGTCTCCCAACAAGCGAATGCAAGCCAAAACCAAGGGCCTGATTCAGACCCACTCGCGAGCGGCTGTCCGCTCGCAAATGGGTCGATGTTATGGACTGAGCATGCGCACGACGGAGGGAGCTCCGTCGTGCGCATGCGCCAGACGCGACGAGCGAAGGAAAGTCCTTCGCTCGTTGTGTCCGATCAAAGGGGGCGTGCTGTCAATGTTGATTGACAGCACGCCCCCTTTGGTGGGCGTGCCGGGGGCGTGCCTCCCTGACGGGGGCGTTCCCACGGGAACGCCTCCCATCAGAAGCCGGCCCACTGACATCACTAGTGATGTCAGTGGGAGTGATTTTGGCTCTGATAGAGCCCAAATCACTCCGGAGCTTGCGGTTGAAAACCTCAACCGCAGGCTCCGGCTCGCAAATTCGATGGTCGCGATGGTCTCGACCATCACAATGCACGCTCGTATAGCCTGTGGGTGGTGACCCACAGCTATACGAGCGTCCAGGAGGACGCTCCATGAAAATGGAGCCCGGATCTCATTCAGAGCGTGCGCTCTGCTCAGAGCGTACGGCTCTGAATGAGGGCCCAAGTTCAGTAAGGTCCGTGCACTGGCCACCACAAGTGAAAACCCGCTGGAGGGAAATGTTGAAGGCCGCCCCCAGAGCTGAAGACGCCGACAAGGAAGCAGGGAAGGCCTTGCGAAAATCGGGATATAGTATTGATCCGAAAGTACGTGAGACCAGCGACTTAGAAAGCTCCGTAATTGTGAAGCCAAAGTATTTGTCACCAGCAGAAAAGGGGATAGTTGTAATACCTTCTATGTACATTATGTGCTGCACCACTGCCCTTAGTTTGTTGCAAACACAAGGAGCTGGGGCTCCACCGAACTGTAGGGCTTGGCACAGACAAGGGCAGATTCGATTATTGATTGAGGAAGAAAGACGACCTGCCCAAAACAGTGAAGATACATGTTCCAGACACCTAGCGAACATGTGTTAGCCTCCATGCTGTGTCTCTGATCGTACAGAGGCCCTGATTCAGAGCCGGACGCTCTGACAGAGTGCTCGCTCTGAATCAGGGCCGTCCTTCTTGATTTTTAGAGCGGCCTGGCTGAAGGTGACTATCGCGACCATCGGGCTTGCGACGAGACCCTTGTGGTAGGGTCTCGTTGCCCCAAGCCCTGGAGTGCTTTCAGGCTCAAATAGAGCCGAAAGCACTCCCACTGACATCACTTGAGATGTCAGTGGGGCCGGCCCCAGACGGTAGGCGTTCCCATGGGAATGCCTCCGTCTGGGCAGCCACGCCCCCGGCACGCCCACCAAAGGGGGGTGCTGTCACTCAACATCGACAGCATGCCCCCTTTGGTACGAGACCCGGAGCGACGGTTTGCCCGTCACTATCTGGGTCTCGCGCATGCGCACAAAGGAGCCGGCTCCGTCGTGCGCATGCGCACTGGGCCACCATCGACCCGCTTGCGAGCACTCAGCGCTTGCGAGTGGGTCTGAATATGGCCCAGAGTCCATTCTAACAGAACTACCCAACCCCTGGTGCTCCAGGTAAGAAGATCGGCCGGAATTAATCATCTGGCATTCAAACCAGAAAGGAGATATAACCCCAGTTTTCTGTGCCTACGGCAGAACTGAAGCAAAAAATGCTGGTTAAGAGGAGTGGAATGATAGTACGGAAAATTCCACCATGCATTCCGCTAACCTTGGCAAGAGCGATGTTGAAAAAGCAAAAGCAATGCCTTAGCAGTGGACCTCAAAGCTCCATGATGGAATTCTAGCAAATGATGCCTAGCACCCAGGTGCCTGAGGACATCACGCAATGGTCACTGATCTGGAGCAACTGTCCTACCATTTGCACCTGAACTGGGTATAAGGATACTCCATTAGGCACCAGGCTACTTTGGAGCCATGACCACAGAATGGTGAGTGGTACCAGAAAAACTGTCCTTGGAACCCCTGCCCAGGTAGAATCAGCCTATGGCAGACACACCTTTCCAAGACGCACCACCACGAAAGGAGGAGTGTAAACTTGGAAACGCAGACCCCGCCGGTAGGGACTGCTGCCGCAAGATAAGTGTTTTCTCAACCTGTGGGCATCCAGTATTGGCTACAAATAACATTCCTACCAAACAGAAAAATATTGTAAGGAACAATATGAATGCCTAAAGGCCCTTCAAGCCCAAACGGCCGTAGCTGAAGTCCATAAGCTACCTGTGCTCAGTCTTTCCTGGCCTCCCACACAGAGTCCGCCGGGAAATTGTCCGCCAATTCAGCACGGAATCCCAGGGCGAATCATTGTAAAGTCTTGCGACAACTTTCTCAGGAGAAGTGATCATGCCACCTATATCAAGGCTCGCCAAGGTCGACTAATGTCCCCCGAACCTATGAAAATAAACAGGAGACAACCCTCCAAGGTTCAGCTAGCAGATCCCCAAAGGATGATGAGCCCTCAACAGGAAGGGGCATGTGTTGAGCAAATGGTTTGCCGCAGCTACAATGGTGGGAAGTGCTCCCACCTGGATACATAATTCATTGGAAGCAAATGTGCGTGGAATGGAGACCTCGTAATCTGGAGTATCCTAGCCTCCCTGATGAGACTGGAGAGAGAGTTGCCGAAGGGGAAGTAATGACTTCCCATCGCCAATGCTTGGGCATCCATACCTAAACTGCCTAGAGCGTGGCGCACAGCAGCAATGAGTCGAAGAGGACAGTAGGTCCTCACTCTTCGAGATAGCACAAGTCTTCACGAATTCCTACGTATGCGGAGCTGCTTATGGACCCCTGGAAAGAGGAAGACATCTCCAAGACCAATCTCCACCTGTGCCAAATGAGAGGAACCTGTCCTAAATTCTGACACACTGCAAAGCACGGAGCCCGAGCGGGACATACCGCAGCTGGGAAATTAACCCCATAGAGGGAAAAAAGCCTGTGACACAGATGAAGGAACACCAAAGTCTGTACTTGGTCTCCCTGTGAAGCACAATCGTCTTCGACAGGGCAAACATGGACCTGCTGAGAGGTGGAGCCCACGTCTTTCCAACCATGGTGGACGCAGCACCCCAGATGCCTGCGTGTCACCAGGCCTTATACACCAGGCCCCTGAGGCACCTGCACGTTACCCTGTGCATGAGCCCAACTAGCAACATCCCTGCCAACTAACACCCCACAGGTAGGGTTGTGGCGGAAATCGAACCCACAATGCAGTGATGCAGCAATGCTAACCATTACACTGTCCATGCCGCACCTTGTAACACAAGACAGCCGGTCTGATATACTTAGTGAACATTAGCAGTGTGACCTAAGACATAGGCAGCTAATCCAGTGACAAAGGCCGTACCAGTACATACATAACAAATATAGTGTACATACATAGGCATACCAGTATAGTGATACACAGGGCCGTAGCTAGGGTTGTGCGGCCGGTGCCATCGCACAGGGCACCACAGGTCAGGGGGCGCTGTTTGGGCTTGTCAAAATTCTGTTTATTATCATTCTAACTTGTAGCTTCCTCTTATCCCATCCCCAGCATCTCCTGGCCTCCCCTATCTCTTCCCTGGCCTTCCCCATGAGGCCATTCCCCTTTTTTGGGTACATTATGTCCCTTTGAAAAATGAGGGGGGCGCCAATGCTCTTTCTGGCACAGGGCACCAAAAAGTCTAGCTATGGCTCTGGTGATACATGCATATGCATACAAGTGTGCACAGTACTTAGCCTTCACTGAAGCTGCAGGGGTGAAGTGGAGCCATCCTGTGAAGCGCAGGAGAATGTAGCAGGCCCTGCAGATGGATGACGCATTGTGGATTCCCTTGCTGAAGGCAGGGTGCGTAGCCCATGCTGCTGCCTGAGGGGGAGTGCAGCTTTGTAAGCTCCGCCCACTCCATTTCCTTGCTCCCCAGACCTGAAGTACTTCCCAATGTCGGGGAAAACTCCGGTCAAGCCCGCTTCACTTGGGCAGCCTGTCAGCGTGTGCTCACCCCCTGTGTGCATGTGAGGGCAGCCGCCGCTAAAGCCCGGCAAAATGGCGGACACCATCTAGGACCGCTCCCTCCACTGGCACCCTTTAACAGGGTGACCGCGGGCGCAGGTCTCCGGGCTCAGGCTGTCTCAAACGGAGACCGGAGTGCTGTGGGGGGTCCCTGCTAAGTGCCCTCCCCCGCCGTCCCGCAGATCACATCGAGCAGCCGCCGCACTCAGGCTGTGCGCTGCAGCTTACAATTTGCCTAACTGCAAAGTAACAAATAAATAGTACAAATAAAATGAAAAACTAAGCTACAATAATGAGCTGCGTAGCAACCCAGTAACATCATGCCCTTACTCCTCAGGCACTTGAAGTACACTGGAATTGTGGGATTGCAGGGGGTAGAAGCTTAAGTTTTAAAGCTACAGTTTCATTTAAGTGCCAGCTCCAGCCCCAACCTACAATCCCATGGTCCAGTGTTCCCTATCCTTGCTGCAAGAGAAAATTAATTTTGAAAAAATACAAGGAGGGAGCCCTGCGATAAAAACGCTATCTGCGGATGGTCCCCCCATTTCACCTACTCCAGCTCAGCCTTCCTTGCATGCTGACAGGAAAGCAGAGCCCAGAGTAGGCTTCAGTGATCAGCCGAAGTGTTTGACAGGCTGAATTCAAAGTAGAAAAAAAATTAGAAGAAAAGAAAAATAATAATAACACTTAACTGCAACAGGGGCTGGTGTTCGGTGATCAGTGAGCTCCTCCATGGCTTCGGTCACGAGTGATACATATAGGTAAATTTCGGTATTTATGATGCTTATTATGCTTCCACCAATATAGAGTAATCATGCCTCCTTCAGGGGTGCATTGCACAACGGAGCTAAGCCACTTCCTACATACTTTGCAATGCCCTAAGTACCATGGCTATAATCTGTAATATTTGAGACAGATATGTAAACATGCCATAAACTAGCCTGAAAGATAATACAACACCCATTTTGAATTTATTGTTGCAATAAGTCATACCTAAACATACATAATATGAGCAGCATAGGGGTATATTGGTAAGCATTGCTGCTTGACAGCTCTAGGGCAGGCGTGCACAATATATGGCCCGCTGAGCCAAACTGTGGCCTGTGGCATCTGTGCTGACCAGTCCAAGGACTCCCACTGCACAAAAGTGGAAGCAAGGAAGAGGCAAGCAACTACCGACCAGTGAGCCTTACATCAGTAGTAGGGACACTGATGGGAACATACTTAAAGAAAGAGTCTAGATTATCTAAAATCCAGCAATTTGCAGGATCCCAAACAGCATGGATTTACTGGGGAGAGATCATGTCAAACAAATCTTATTGACTTTTTTGACTGGGTGACTAAGGAAATAGATAAAGGGGGGGGGGCATAGATATAGCTTATCTAGACTTTAGTAGGGCTTTTGACACTGTTCCACATTGCAGACTGTTAAATAAACTGGAGAGCATGGGATTGGATACAAAGATAGTTGAATGGATAAGATCATGGCTGCTGGATAGGAAACAGAGAGTTGTAGTAAACGGAGTGCAGTCTCAATAGGGAAATGTTACCAGTGGAGAACCTCAGGGATCTGTACTTGCACCAGTGCTTTTTAATATTTTTATTTGTGAAATTGCAAATGGTATTGAAGGGAAGCTATGCCTTTTTGCAGATGACACAAAGGTATGCAACAGGGTAGACACACCAGGAGGGGTAAAACAAATGATTGATGACCTAGGTAGACTAGAGGAATGGTCAAAAATGTGGCAACTACAGTTTAATGCCAAAAAATGCAAGATCATGCACTTGGGTCTCAAAAATCCAAAGGCTAAATATAGTATTAATGGCACTATACTGGAAACTACTGAGAGGAAAGGGATCTACAGTAGGAGTCACTAATTCAGGTGACTTAAAGGCAAGCAAACATTGTAACAAAGCAATGAGGAAGGCAAGTCAGAAGCTTGGTTGCATAGGGAGAGGAATCAGTAGCAGAAAGAAAGAAGTGATAATACCACTGTTTAGGTCATTGGTACATCTTCATCTCGAATACTGGGCCTGATTCTGAGCCGCTCACTAGATGCGATCGCTCGCAGCAATGCATTACCAAGCCCAGTATTTCTTAGAGAGTGATCACATAGTGTATGCAGACACCCACCAGCCTGTTTTAAGACACCCACTTGTGCTCGTCATGTCCAGGAAGTGTATGCAACCGTCGGTACATCGGATGCTACCGCAATGCTTTAGGTTGACCATACCATGCCACAAGCACTGTGAGCACTTCAGTGTAAAAACAAGCCAGGTGATGTGTACTATGATGCTGTCTTATAATTATGCACGCCTCTAAAATGCAGTTGAGATGCTCAGGCATGCCTGCGTTTGCACTTCCACTCCCCCGTTTTTAATGGCCAGCAAGTTACCACCTACAAATGGCTTCCCCTGTCACTCACTCTGCTGGACTTTTGAACTTTCGCTAAGGTATGCACAAGCACACTGTTTTGCATACCATTAACAGCAGCGAGAGTATGCATCTTAGCGAGCTGGTCTGAATCAGGCCCACTGTTTTCAGTTCTGGAGGCCATATCTCCAGAAGGACATTAATACATTAGAGACTGTACAAAGAAGGGCAACTAAAATGGTGCAAGGTCTACACCACAAAACGTACCAGGAAAGACTAAAAGATCTTAATATGTAAAGTTTGGAGCAGAGAAGGGAAAGGGGGGACATGATAGAAACATTCAAATATATAAAGGGTTTTAACTAGGGGTGAGCGGGTTCGGATTTCTGAAATCCGAGCCCCCCCGATCCAAGTCCGATCCGAGTCAGGCTCGACTTTTCCCGCCTGACTCGGATCTGAAATCGAGGCAAAACGTCATCATCCCGCCTTCCGAGTCTCGCGGGTTTTGGATCCTATATAAGGTACCCGCGTCGGCGCCATTTTCTCACTCGGCTGTGGACAGTGAAGAGGGAGGGTGGGAGTTAGGGCTGGCTGGGCTGTGTAGTGTAGTGTAGTGTAGTGCTGCTGTTGTCCACTACTTCAAAGTCCATAGGGGCTGGCTGTGTTGTGCTGTGCTGCTGTTGTTAATAGGGGCTGTGTCCACTACTTCAAAGTCCATAGGGGCTGGCTGGACTGTGTTGTGCAGTCAGTTCTCCATAGGTCTGTGTCCACTCCAAAGTCCTGTGCAGTGTCCCAGTCCTAAAGGGGTGCTGTAGTGTTGTCCAGGGGGTGCTCTGTCCATCAGGGGAGCTCCCCCCAAGTGCTAAAAAAATAATATTTTTTCTGTGTTTGCGAATTGTGTGCGCAGTAGCCGCACGTGCATCAACAAAGTAGTGCCAAGCATACGCCTGTGTCATAAGTAAAGGGCCGGCTGGCTTGACCGTTAAAGGGTGCTGTAACCCCCAAAGTACACTCCAGTCCAAACCAAAAAAATATATATTTTCTGTGTTTGTGAATTGTGTGCGCAGTAGCCGCACGTGCATCAACAAAGTAGTGCCAAGCGTGCGCCTGTGTCATAAGTAAAGGGCCGGCTGGCTTGACCGTTAAAGGGTGCTGTAACCCCCAAAGTACACTCCAGTCCAAACCAAAAAAATATATATTTTCTGTGTTTGTGAATTGTGTGCGCAGTAGCCGCACGTGCATCAACAAAGTAGTGCCAAGCGTGCGCCTGTGTCATAAGTAAAGGGCCGGCTGGCTTGACCGTTAAAGGGTGCTGTAACCCCCAAAGTACACTCCAGTCCAAACCAAAAAAAATAATTATTTTCTGTGTTTGTGAATTGTGTGCGCAGTAACCGCACGTGCATCAACAAAGTAGTGCCAAGCGTGCGCCTGTGTCATAAGTAAAGGGCCGGCTGGCTTGACCGTTAAAGGGTGCTGTAACCCCCAAAGTACACTCCAGTCCAAACCAAAAAAAAAATTATTTTCTGTGTTTGTGAATTGTGTGCGCAGTAGCCGTACATGCATCAACAAAGTAGTGCCAAGCGTGCGCCTGTGTCATAAGTAAAGGGCCGGCTGGCTTGACCGTTAAAGGGTGCTGTAACCCCCAAAGTACACTCCAGTCCAAACCAAAAAAAAATATATTTTCAGTGTTTGTGAATTGTGTGCGCAGTAGCCGCACGTGCATCAACAAAGTAGTGCCAAGCGTGCGCCTGTGTCATAAGTAAAGGGCCGGCTGGCTTGACCGTTAAAGGGTGCTGTAACCCCCAAAGTACACTCCAGTCCAAACCAAAAAAAAAATTATTTTCTGTGTTTGTGAATTGTGTGCGCAGTAGCCGCACGTGCATCAACAAAGTAGTGCCAAGCGTGCGCCTGTGTCATAAGTAAAGGGCCGGCTGGCTTGACCGTTAAAGGGTGCTGTAACCCCCAAAGTACACTCCAGTCCAAACCAAAAAAATATATATTTTCTGTGTTTGTGAATTGTGTGCGCAGTAGCCGCACGTGCATCAACAAAGTAGTGCCAAGTGTGCGCCTGTGTCATAAGTAAAGGGCCGGCTGGCTTGACCGTTAAAGGGTGCTGTATCCCCCAAAGTACACTCCAGTCCAAACCAAAAAAATATATATTTTCTGTGTTTGTGAATTGTATGCGCAGTAGCCGCACGTGCATCAACAAAGTAGTGCCAAGCGTGCGCCTGTGTCATAAGTAAAGGGCCGGCTGGCTTGACCGTTAAAGGGTGCTGTAACCCCCAAAGTACACTCCAGTCCAAACCAAAAAAAAAATAATTTTCTGTGTTTGTGAATTGTGTGCGCAGTAGCCGCACGTGCATCAACAAAGTAGTGCCAAGCGTGCGCCTGTGTCATAAGTAAAGGGCCGGCTGGCTTGACCGTTAAAGGGTGCTGTAACCCCCAAAGTACACTCCAGTACAAACCAAAAAAAATATATTTTCTGTGTTTGTGAATTGTGTGCGCAGTAGCCGCACGTGCATCAACAAAGTAGTGCCAAGCGTGCGCCTGTGTCATAAGTAAAGGGCCGGCTGGCTTGACCGTTAAAGGGTGCTGTAACCCCCAAAGTACACTCCAGTCCAAACCAAAAAAAAAATTATTTTCTGTGTTTGTGAATTGTGTGCGCAGTAGCCGTACATGCATCAACAAAGTAGTGCCAAGCGTGCGCCTGTGTCATAAGTAAAGGGCCGGCTGGCTTGACCGTTAAAGGGTGCTGTAACCCCCAAAGTACACTCCAGTCCAAACCAAAAAAAAATATATTTTCTGTGTTTGTGAATTGTGTGCGCAGTAGCCGCACGTGCATCAACAAAGTAGTGCCAAGCGTGCGCCTGTGTCATAAGTAAAGGGCCGGCTGGCTTGACCGTTAAAGGGTGCTGTAACCCCCAAAGTACACTCCAGTCCAAACCAAAAATAAAATTATTTTCTGTGTTTGTGAATTGTGTGCGCAGTAGCCGCAAGTGTATCAACAAAGTAGTGCCAAGCGTGCGCCTGTGTCATAAGTAAAGGGCCGGCTGGCTTGACCGTTAAAGGGTGCTGTAACCCCCAAAGTACACTCCAGTCCATAGGGGCTGGCTGGACTGTGTTGTGCAGTCAGTTCTCCATAGGGGCTGTGTCCACTCCAAAGTCCTGTGCAGTGTCCGAGTCCTAAAGGGGTGCTGTAGTGTTGTCCAGGGGGTGCTCTGTCCATCAGGGGAGCTCCCCCCAAGTGCTAAAAAAATAATATATTTTCTGTGTTTGCGAATTGTGTGCGCAGTAGCCGCACGTGCATCAACAAAGTAGTGCCAAGCGTACGCCTGTGTCATAAGTAAAGGGCCGGCTGGCTTGACCGTTAAATGGTGCTGTAACCCCCAAAGTACACTCCAGTCCAAACCAAAAAAATATATATTTTCTGTGTTTGTGAATTGTGTGCGCAGTAGCCGCACGTGCATCAACAAAGTAGTGCCAAGCGTGCGCCTGTGTCATAAGTAAAGGGCCGGCTGGCTTGACCGTTAAAGGGTGCTGTAACCCCCAAAGTACACTCCAGTCCAAACCAAAAAAAAAATTATTTTCTGTGTTTGTGAATTGTGTGCGCAGTAGCCGCACGTGCATCAACAAAGTAGTGCCAAGCGTGCGCCTGTGTCATAAGTAAAGGGCCGGCTGGCTTGACCGTTAAAGGGTGCTGTAACCCCCAAAGTACACTCCAGTCCATAGGGGCTGGCTGGACTGGCTGGACTGTGTTGTGCAGTCAGTTCTCCATAGGGGCTGTGTCCACTCCAAAGTCCTGTGCAGTGTCCCAGTCCTAAAGGGGTGCTGTAGTGTTGTCCAGGGGGTGCTCTGTCCATCAGGGGAGCTCCCCCCAAGTGCTAAAAAAATAATATATTTTCTGTGTTTGCGAATTGTGTGCGCAGTAGCCGCACGTGCATCAACAAAGTAGTGCCAAGCGTACGCCTGTGTCATAAGTAAAGGGCCGGCTGGCTTGACCGTTAAAGGGTGCTGTAACCCCCAAAGTACACTCCAGTCCAAACCAAAAAAATATATATTTTCTGTGTTTGTGAATTGTGTGCGCAGCAGCCGCACGTGCATCAACAAAGTAGTGCCAAGCGTGCGCCTGTGTCATAAGTAAAGGGCCGGCTGGCTTGACCGTTAAAGGGTGCTGTAACCCCCAAAGTACACTCCAGTCCAAACCAAAAAAATATATATTTTCTGTGTTTGTGAATTGTGTGCGCAGTAGCCGCACGTGCATCAACAAAGTAGTGCCAAGCGTGCGCCTGTGTCATAAGTAAAGGGCCGGCTGGCTTGACCGTTAAAGGGTGCTGTAACCCCCAAAGTACACTCCAGTACAAACCAAAAAAAAAATTATTTTCTGTGTTTGTGAATTGTGTGCGTAGTAGCCGCACGTGCATCAACAAAGTAGTGCCAAGCGTGCGCCTGTGTCATAAGTAAAGGGCCGGCTGGCTTGACCGTTAAAGGGTGCTGTAACCACCAAAGTACACTCCAGTCCAAACCAAAAAAATATATATTTTCTGTGTTTGTGAATTGTGTGCGCAGTAGCCGCACGTGCATCAACAAAGTAGTGCCAAGTGTGCGCCTGTGTCATAAGTAAAGGGCCGGCTGGCTTGACCGTTAAAGGGTGCTGTAACCCCCAAAGTACACTCCAGTCCAAACCAAAAAAAAAAATATTTTCTGTGTTTGTGAATTGTATGCGCAGTAGCCGCACGTGCATCAACAAAGTAGTGCCAAGCGTGCGCCTGTTTCATAAGTAAAGGGCCGGCTGGCTTGACCGTTAAAGGTTGCTGTTACCCCCAAAGTACACTCCAGTCCAAACCAAAAAAAAAATTATTTTCTGTGTTTGTGAATTGTGTGCGCAGTAGCCGCACGTGCATCAACAAAGTAGTGCCAAGCGTGCGCCTGTGTCATAAGTAAAGGGCCAGCTGGCTTGACCGTTAAAGGGTGCTGTAACCCCCAAAGTACACTCCAGTCCAAACCAAAAAAAAAATATTTTCTGTGTTTGTGAATTGTGTGCGCAGTAGCCGCACGTGCATCAACAAAGTAGTGCCAAGCGTGCGCCTGTGTCATAAGTAAAGGGCCGGCTGGCTTGACCGTTAAAGGGTGCTGTAACCCCCAAAGTACACTCCAGTCCAAACCAAAAAAATATATATTTTCTGTGTTTGTGAATTGTGTGCGCAGTAGCCGCACGTGCATCAACAAAGTAGTGCCAAGCGTGCGCCTGTGTCATAAGTAAAGGGCCGGCTGGCTTGACCGTTAAAGGGTGCTGTAACCCCCAAAGTACACTCCAGTCCAAACCAAAAAAATATATATTTTCTGTGTTTGTGAATTGTGTGCGCAGTAGCCGCACGTGCATCAACAAAGTAGTACCAAGCGTGCGCCTGTGTCATAAGTAAAGGGCCGGCTGGCTTGACCGTTAAAGGGTGCTGTAACCCCCAAAGTACACTCCAGTCCAAACCCAAAAAATATATATTTTCTGTGTTTGTGAATTGTGTGCGCAGTAGCCGCACGTGCATCAACAAAGTAGTGCCAAGCGTGCGCCTGTGTCATAAGTAAAGGGCCGGCTGGCTTGACCGTAAAAGGGTGCTGTAACCCCCAAAGTACACTCCAGTCCATAGGGGCTGGCTGGACTGGCTGGACTGTGTTGTGCAGTCAGTTCTCCATAGGGGCTGTGTCCACTCCAAAGTCCTGTGCAGTGTCCCAGTCCTAAAGGGGTGCTGTAGTGTTGTCCAGGGGGTGCTCTGTCCATCAGGGGAGCTCCCCCCAAGTGCTAAAAAAATAATATATTTTCTGTGTTTGCGAATTGTTTGCGCAGTAGCCGCACGTGCATCAACAAAGTAGTGCCAAGCGTACGCCTGTGTCATAAGTAAAGGGCCGGCTGGCTTGACCGTTAAAGGGTGCTGTAACCCCCAAAGTACACTCCAGTCCAAACCAAAAAAATATATATTTTCTGTGTTTGTGAATTGTGTGCGCAGTAGCCGCACGTGCATCAACAAAGTAGTGCCAAGCGTGCGCCTGTGTAATAAGTAAAGGGCCGGCTGGCTTGACCGTTAAAGGGTGCTGTAACCCCCAAAGTACACTCCAGTACAAACCAAAAAAAAATTATTTTCTGTGTTTGTGAATTGTGTGCGCAGTAGCCGCACGTGCATCAACAAAGTAGTGCCAAGCGTGCGCCTGTGTCATAAGTAAAGGGCCGGCTGGCTTGACCGTTAAAGGGTGCTGTAACCCCCAAAGTACACTCCAGTCCAAACCAAAAAAATATATATTTTCTGTGTTTGTGAATTGTGTGCGCAGTAGCCGCACGTGCATCAACAAAGTAGTGCCAAGTGTGCGCCTGTGTCATAAGTAAAGGGCCGGCTGGCTTGACCGTTAAAGGGTGCTGTAACCCCCAAAGTACACTCCAGTCCAAACCAAAAAAAAAAATATTTTCTGTGTTTGTGAATTGTATGCGCAGTAGCCGCACGTGCATCAACAAAGTAGTGCCAAGCGTGCGCCTGTGTCATAAGTAAAGGGCCGGCTGGCTTGACCGTTAAAGGGTGCTGTAACCCCCAAAGTACACTCCAGTCCATAGGGGCTGGCTGGACTGGCTGGACTGTGTTGTGCAGTCAGTTCTCCATAGGGGCTGTGTCCACTCCAAAGTCCTGTGCAGTGTCCCAGTCCTAAAGGGGTGCTGTAGTGTTGTCCAGGGGGTGCTCTGTCCATCAGGGGAGCTCCCCCCAAGTGCTAAAAAAATAATATATTTTCTGTGTTTGCGAATTGTGTGCGCAGTAGCCGCACGTGCATCAACAAAGTAGTGCCAAGCGTACGCCTGTGTCATAAGTAAAGGGCCGGCTGGCTTGACCGTTAAAGGGTGCTGTAACCCCCAAAGTACACTCCAGTCCAAACCAAAAAAATATATATTTTCTGTGTTTGTGAATTGTGTGCGCAGCAGCCGCACGTGCATCAACAAAGTAGTGCCAAGCGTGCGCCTGTGTCATAAGTAAAGGGCCGGCTGGCTTGACCGTTAAAGGGTGCTGTAACCCCCAAAGTACACTCCAGTCCAAACCAAAAAAATATATATTTTCTGTGTTTGTGAATTGTGTGCGCAGTAGCCGCACGTGCATCAACAAAGTAGTGCCAAGCGTGCGCCTGTGTCATAAGTAAAGGGCCGGCTGGCTTGACCGTTAAAGGGTGCTGTAACCCCCAAAGTACACTCCAGTCCAAACCAAAAAAAAAATTATTTTCTGTGTTTGTGAATTGTGTGCGCAGTAGCCGCACGTGCATCAACAAAGTAGTGCCAAGCGTGCGCCTGTGTCATAAGTAAAGGGCCGGCTGGCTTGACCGTTAAAGGGTGCTGTAACCCCCAAAGTACACTCCAGTCCATAGGGGCTGGCTGGACTGGCTGGACTGTGTTGTGCAGTCAGTTCTCCATAGGGGCTGTGTCCACTCCAAAGTCCTGTGCAGTGTCCCAGTCCTAAAGGGGTGCTGTAGTGTTGTCCAGGGGGTGCTCTGTCCATCAGGGGAGCTCCCCCCAAGTGCTAAAAAAATAATATATTTTCTGTGTTTGCGAATTGTGTGCGCAGTAGCCGCACGTGCATCAACAAAGTAGTGCCAAGCGTACGCCTGTGTCATAAGTAAAGGGCCGGCTGGCTTGACCGTTAAAGGGTGCTGTAACCCCCAAAGTACACTCCAGTCCAAACCAAAAAAATATATATTTTCTGTGTTTGTGAATTGTGTGCGCAGCAGCCGCACGTGCATCAACAAAGTAGTGCCAAGCGTGCGCCTGTGTCATAAGTAAAGGGCCGGCTGGCTTGACCGTTAAAGGGTGCTGTAACCCCCAAAGTACACTCCAGTCCAAACCAAAAAAATATATATTTTCTGTGTTTGTGAATTGTGTGCGCAGTAGCCGCACGTGCATCAACAAAGTAGTGCCAAGCGTGCGCCTGTGTCATAAGTAAAGGGCCGGCTGGCTTGACCGTTAAAGGGTGCTGTAACCCCCAAAGTACACTCCAGTACAAACCAAAAAAAAAATTATTTTCTGTGTTTGTGAATTGTGTGCGTAGTAGCCGCACGTGCATCAACAAAGTAGTGCCAAGCGTGCGCCTGTGTCATAAGTAAAGGGCCGGCTGGCTTGACCGTTAAAGGGTGCTGTAACCACCAAAGTACACTCCAGTCCAAACCAAAAAAATATATATTTTCTGTGTTTGTGAATTGTGTGCGCAGTAGCCGCACGTGCATCAACAAAGTAGTGCCAAGTGTGCGCCTGTGTCATAAGTAAAGGGCCGGCTGGCTTGACCGTTAAAGGGTGCTGTAACCCCCAAAGTACACTCCAGTCCAAACCAAAAAAAAAAATATTTTCTGTGTTTGTGAATTGTATGCGCAGTAGCCGCACGTGCATCAACAAAGTAGTGCCAAGCGTGCGCCTGTTTCATAAGTAAAGGGCCGGCTGGCTTGACCGTTAAAGGTTGCTGTTACCCCCAAAGTACACTCCAGTCCAAACCAAAAAAAAAATTATTTTCTGTGTTTGTGAATTGTGTGCGCAGTAGCCGCACGTGCATCAACAAAGTAGTGCCAAGCGTGCGCCTGTGTCATAAGTAAAGGGCCAGCTGGCTTGACCGTTAAAGGGTGCTGTAACCCCCAAAGTACACTCCAGTCCAAACCAAAAAAAAAATATTTTCTGTGTTTGTGAATTGTGTGCGCAGTAGCCGCACGTGCATCAACAAAGTAGTGCCAAGCGTGCGCCTGTGTCATAAGTAAAGGGCCGGCTGGCTTGACCGTTAAAGGGTGCTGTAACCCCCAAAGTACACTCCAGTCCAAACCAAAAAAATATATATTTTCTGTGTTTGTGAATTGTGTGCGCAGTAGCCGCACGTGCATCAACAAAGTAGTGCCAAGCGTGCGCCTGTGTCATAAGTAAAGGGCCGGCTGGCTTGACCGTTAAAGGGTGCTGTAACCCCCAAAGTACACTCCAGTCCAAACCAAAAAAATATATATTTTCTGTGTTTGTGAATTGTGTGCGCAGTAGCCGCACGTGCATCAACAAAGTAGTACCAAGCGTGCGCCTGTGTCATAAGTAAAGGGCCGGCTGGCTTGACCGTTAAAGGGTGCTGTAACCCCCAAAGTACACTCCAGTCCAAACCCAAAAAATATATATTTTCTGTGTTTGTGAATTGTGTGCGCAGTAGCCGCACGTGCATCAACAAAGTAGTGCCAAGCGTGCGCCTGTGTCATAAGTAAAGGGCCGGCTGGCTTGACCGTAAAAGGGTGCTGTAACCCCCAAAGTACACTCCAGTCCATAGGGGCTGGCTGGACTGGCTGGACTGTGTTGTGCAGTCAGTTCTCCATAGGGGCTGTGTCCACTCCAAAGTCCTGTGCAGTGTCCCAGTCCTAAAGGGGTGCTGTAGTGTTGTCCAGGGGGTGCTCTGTCCATCAGGGGAGCTCCCCCCAAGTGCTAAAAAAATAATATATTTTCTGTGTTTGCGAATTGTTTGCGCAGTAGCCGCACGTGCATCAACAAAGTAGTGCCAAGCGTACGCCTGTGTCATAAGTAAAGGGCCGGCTGGCTTGACCGTTAAAGGGTGCTGTAACCCCCAAAGTACACTCCAGTCCAAACCAAAAAAATATATATTTTCTGTGTTTGTGAATTGTGTGCGCAGTAGCCGCACGTGCATCAACAAAGTAGTGCCAAGCGTGCGCCTGTGTAATAAGTAAAGGGCCGGCTGGCTTGACCGTTAAAGGGTGCTGTAACCCCCAAAGTACACTCCAGTACAAACCAAAAAAAAATTATTTTCTGTGTTTGTGAATTGTGTGCGCAGTAGCCGCACGTGCATCAACAAAGTAGTGCCAAGCGTGCGCCTGTGTCATAAGTAAAGGGCCGGCTGGCTTGACCGTTAAAGGGTGCTGTAACCCCCAAAGTACACTCCAGTCCAAACCAAAAAAATATATATTTTCTGTGTTTGTGAATTGTGTGCGCAGTAGCCGCACGTGCATCAACAAAGTAGTGCCAAGTGTGCGCCTGTGTCATAAGTAAAGGGCCGGCTGGCTTGACCGTTAAAGGGTGCTGTAACCCCCAAAGTACACTCCAGTCCAAACCAAAAAAAAAAATATTTTCTGTGTTTGTGAATTGTATGCGCAGTAGCCGCACGTGCATCAACAAAGTAGTGCCAAGCGTGCGCCTGTGTCATAAGTAAAGGGCCGGCTGGCTTGACCGTTAAAGGGTGCTGTAACCCCCAAAGTACACTCCAGTCCATAGGGGCTGGCTGGACTGGCTGGACTGTGTTGTGCAGTCAGTTCTCCATAGGGGCTGTGTCCACTCCAAAGTCCTGTGCAGTGTCCCAGTCCTAAAGGGGTGCTGTAGTGTTGTCCAGGGGGTGCTCTGTCCATCAGGGGAGCTCCCCCCAAGTGCTAAAAAAATAATATATTTTCTGTGTTTGCGAATTGTGTGCGCAGTAGCCGCACGTGCATCAACAAAGTAGTGCCAAGCGTACGCCTGTGTCATAAGTAAAGGGCCGGCTGGCTTGACCGTTAAAGGGTGCTGTAACCCCCAAAGTACACTCCAGTCCAAACCAAAAAAATATATATTTTCTGTGTTTGTGAATTGTGTGCGCAGCAGCCGCACGTGCATCAACAAAGTAGTGCCAAGCGTGCGCCTGTGTCATAAGTAAAGGGCCGGCTGGCTTGACCGTTAAAGGGTGCTGTAACCCCCAAAGTACACTCCAGTCCAAACCAAAAAAATATATATTTTCTGTGTTTGTGAATTGTGTGCGCAGTAGCCGCACGTGCATCAACAAAGTAGTGCCAAGCGTGCGCCTGTGTCATAAGTAAAGGGCCGGCTGGCTTGACCGTTAAAGGGTGCTGTAACCCCCAAAGTACACTCCAGTACAAACCAAAAAAAAAATTATTTTCTGTGTTTGTGAATTGTGTGCGTAGTAGCCGCACGTGCATCAACAAAGTAGTGCCAAGCGTGCGCCTGTGTCATAAGTAAAGGGCCGGCTGGCTTGACCGTTAAAGGGTGCTGTAACCACCAAAGTACACTCCAGTCCAAACCAAAAAAATATATATTTTCTGTGTTTGTGAATTGTGTGCGCAGTAGCCGCACGTGCATCAACAAAGTAGTGCCAAGTGTGCGCCTGTGTCATAAGTAAAGGGCCGGCTGGCTTGACCGTTAAAGGGTGCTGTAACCCCCAAAGTACACTCCAGTCCAAACCAAAAAAAAAAATATTTTCTGTGTTTGTGAATTGTATGCGCAGTAGCCGCACGTGCATCAACAAAGTAGTGCCAAGCGTGCGCCTGTTTCATAAGTAAAGGGCCGGCTGGCTTGACCGTTAAAGGTTGCTGTTACCCCCAAAGTACACTCCAGTCCAAACCAAAAAAAAAATAATTTTCTGTGTTTGTGAATTGTGTGCGCAGTAGCCGCACGTGCATCAACAAAGTAGTGCCAAGCGTGCGCCTGTGTCATAAGTAAAGGGCCAGCTGGCTTGACCGTTAAAGGGTGCTGTAACCCCCAAAGTACACTCCAGTCCAAACCAAAAAAAAAATATTTTCTGTGTTTGTGAATTGTGTGCGCAGTAGCCGCACGTGCATCAACAAAGTAGTGCCAAGCGTGCGCCTGTGTCATAAGTAAAGGGCCGGCTGGCTTGACCGTTAAAGGGTGCTGTAACCCCCAAAGTACACTCCAGTCCAAACCAAAAAAATATATATTTTCTGTGTTTGTGAATTGTGTGCGCAGTAGCCGCACGTGCATCAACAAAGTAGTGCCAAGCGTGCGCCTGTGTCATAAGTAAAGGGCCGGCTGGCTTGACCGTTAAAGGGTGCTGTAACCCCCAAAGTACACTCCAGTCCAAACCAAAAAAATATATATTTTCTGTGTTTGTGAATTGTGTGCGCAGTAGCCGCACGTGCATCAACAAAGTAGTACCAAGCGTGCGCCTGTGTCATAAGTAAAGGGCCGGCTGGCTTGACCGTTAAAGGGTGCTGTAACCCCCAAAGTACACTCCAGTCCAAACCCAAAAAATATATATTTTCTGTGTTTGTGAATTGTGTGCGCAGTAGCCGCACGTGCATCAACAAAGTAGTGCCAAGCGTGCGCCTGTGTCATAAGTAAAGGGCCGGCTGGCTTGACCGTAAAAGGGTGCTGTAACCCCCAAAGTACACTCCAGTCCATAGGGGCTGGCTGGACTGGCTGGACTGTGTTGTGCAGTCAGTTCTCCATAGGGGCTGTGTCCACTCCAAAGTCCTGTGCAGTGTCCCAGTCCTAAAGGGGTGCTGTAGTGTTGTCCAGGGGGTGCTCTGTCCATCAGGGGAGCTCCCCCCAAGTGCTAAAAAAATAATATATTTTCTGTGTTTGCGAATTGTGTGCGCAGTAGCCGCACGTGCATCAACAAAGTAGTGCCAAGCGTACGCCTGTGTCATAAGTAAAGGGCCGGCTGGCTTGACCGTTAAAGGGTGCTGTAACCCCCAAAGTACACTCCAGTCCAAACCAAAAAAATATATATTTTCTGTGTTTGTGAATTGTGTGCGCAGTAGCCGCACGTGCATCAACAAAGTAGTGCCAAGCGTGCGCCTGTGTAATAAGTAAAGGGCCGGCTGGCTTGACCGTTAAAGGGTGCTGTAACCCCCAAAGTACACTCCAGTACAAACCAAAAAAAAATTATTTTCTGTGTTTGTGAATTGTGTGCGCAGTAGCCGCACGTGCATCAACAAAGTAGTGCCAAGCGTGCGCCTGTGTCATAAGTAAAGGGCCGGCTGGCTTGACCGTTAAAGGGTGCTGTAACCCCCAAAGTACACTCCAGTCCAAACCAAAAAAATATATATTTTCTGTGTTTGTGAATTGTGTGCGCAGTAGCCGCACGTGCATCAACAAAGTAGTGCCAAGTGTGCGCCTGTGTCATAAGTAAAGGGCCGGCTGGCTTGACCGTTAAAGGGTGCTGTAACCCCCAAAGTACACTCCAGTCCAAACCAAAAAAAAAAATATTTTCTGTGTTTGTGAATTGTATGCGCAGTAGCCGCACGTGCATCAACAAAGTAGTGCCAAGCGTGCGCCTGTGTCATAAGTAAAGGGCCGGCTGGCTTGACCGTTAAAGGGTGCTGTAACCCCCAAAGTACAGTCCAGTCCAAACCAAAAAAAAAATTATTTTCTGTGTTTGTGAATTGTGTGCGCAGTAGCCGCACGTGCATCAACAAAGTAGTGCCAAGCGTGCGCCTGTGTCATAAGTAAAGGGCCGGCTGGCTTGACCGTTAAAGGGTGCTGTAACCCCCAAAGTACACTCCAGTCCAAACCAAAAAAAAAATATTTTCTGTGTTTGTGAATTGTGTGCGCAGTA
Source organism: Taudactylus pleione (assembly GCA_031769625.1). Lineage (NCBI taxonomy): Eukaryota > Metazoa > Chordata > Amphibia > Anura > Myobatrachidae > Taudactylus > Taudactylus pleione. The sequence goes on along the minus strand of JAUIMM010000015.1, from coordinate 31,898,296 downwards.
GCCGCACGTGCATCAACAAAGTAGTGCCAAGCGTGCGCCTGTGTCATAAGTAAAGGGCCGGCTGGCTTAACCTTTAAAGGGTGCTGTAACCCCCAAAGTACACTCCAGTCCAAACCAAAAAAATATATATTTTCTGTGTTTGTGAATTGTGTGCGCAGTAGCCGCACGTGCATCAACAAAGTAGTGCCAAGCGTGCGCCTGTGTCATAAGTAATGGGCCGGCTGGCTTGACCGTTAAAGGGTGCTGTAACCCCCAAAGTACACTCCAGTCCAAACCAAAAAAAAATATATTTTCATTGTTTGTGAATTGTGTGCGCAGTAGCCGCACGTGCATCAACAAAGTAGTGCCAAGCGTGCGCCTGTGTCATAAGTAAAGGGCCGGCTGGCTTGACCGTTAAAGGGTGCTGTAACCCCCAAAGTACACTCCAGTCCAAACCAAAAAAATATATATTTTCTGTGTTTGTGAATTGTGTGCGCAGTAGCCGCACGTGCATCAACAAAGTAGTGCCAAGCGTGCGCCTGTGTCATAAGTAAAGGGCTGGCTGGCTTGACCGTTAAAGGGTGCTGTAACCCCCAAAGTACACTCCAGTCCAAACCAAAAAAAATAATTATTTTCTGTGTTTGTGAATTGTGTGCGCAGTAACCGCACGTGCATCAACAAAGTAGTGCCAAGCGTGCGCCTGTGTCATAAGTAAAGGGCCGGCTGGCTTGACCGTTAAAGGGTGCTGTAACCCCCAAAGTACACTCCAGTCCAAACCAAAAAAAAAATTATTTTCTGTGTTTGTGAATTGTGTGCGCAGTAGCCGTACATGCATCAACAAAGTAGTGCCAAGCGTGCGCCTGTGTCATAAGTAAAGGGCCGGCTGGCTTGACCGTTAAAGGGTGCTGTAACCCCCAAAGTACACTCCAGTCCAAACCAAAAAAATATATATTTTCTGTGTTTGTGAATTGTGTGCGCAGTAGCCGCACGTGCATCAACAAAGTAGTGCCAAGCGTGCGCCTGTGTCATAAGTAAAGGGCCGGCTGGCTTGACCGTTAAAGGGTGCTGTAACCCCCAAAGTACACTCCAGTCCAAACCAAAAAAAAAATTATTTTCTGTGTTTGTGAATTGTGTGCGCAGTAGCCGCACGTGCATCAACAAAGTAGTGCCAAGCGTGCGCCTGTGTCATAAGTAAAGGGCCGGCTGGCTTGACCGTTAAAGGGTGCTGTAACCCCCAAAGTACACTCCAGTCCAAACCAAAAAAATATATATTTTCTGTGTTTGTGAATTGTGTGCGCAGTAGCCGCACGTGCATCAACAAAGTAGTGCCAAGTGTGCGCCTGTGTCATAAGTAAAGGGCCGGCTGGCTTGACCGTTAAAGGGTGCTGTATCCCCCAAAGTACACTCCAGTCCAAACCAAAAAAATATATATTTTCTGTGTTTGAGAATTGTATGCGCAGTAGCCGCACGTGCATCAACAAAGTAGTGCCAAGCGTGCGCCTGTGTCATAAGTAAAGGGCCGGCTGGCTTGACCGTTAAAGGGTGCTGTAACCCCCAAAGTACACTCCAGTCCAAACCAAAAAAAAAATAATTTTCTGTGTTTGTGAATTGTGTGCGCAGTAGCCGCACGTGCATCAACAAAGTAGTGCCAAGCGTGCGCCTGTGTCATAAGTAAAGGGCCGGCTGGCTTGACCGTTAAAGGGTGCTGTAACCCCCAAAGTACACTCCAGTACAAACCAAAAAAAATATATTTTCTGTGTTTGTGAATTGTGTGCGCAGTAGCCGCACGTGCATCAACAAAGTAGTGCCAAGCGTGCGCCTGTGTCATAAGTAAAGGGCCGGCTGGCTTGACCGTTAAAGGGTGCTGTAACCCCCAAAGTACACTCCAGTCCAAACCAAAAAAATATATATTTTCTGTGTTTGTGAATTGTGTGCGCAGTAGCTGCACGTGCATCAACAAAGTAGTGCCAAGCGTGCGCCTGTGTCATAAGTAAAGGGCCGGCTGGCTTGACCGTTAAAGGGTGCTGTAACCCCCAAAGTACACTCCAGTCCAAACCAAAAAAAAATATATTTTCTGTGTTTGTGAATTGTGTGCGCAGTAGCCGCACGTGCATCAACAAAGTAGTGCCAAGCGTGCGCCTGTGTCATAAGTAAAGGGCCGGCTGGCTTGACCGTTAAAGGGTGCTGTAACCCCCAAAGTACACTCCAGTCCAAACCAAAAATAAAATTATTTTCTGTGTTTGTGAATTGTGTGCGCAGTAGCCGCAAGTGTATCAACAAAGTAGTGCCAAGCGTGCGCCTGTGTCATAAGTAAAGGGCCGGCTGGCTTGACCATTAAAGGGTGCTGTAACCCCCAAAGTACACTCCAGTCCATAGGGGCTGGCTGGACTGTGTTGTGCAGTCAGTTCTCCATAGGGGCTGTGTCCACTCCAAAGTCCTGTGCAGTGTCCGAGTCCTAAAGGGGTGCTGTAGTGTTGTCCAGGGGGTGCTCTGTCCATCAGGGGAGCTCCCCCCAAGTGCTAAAAAAATAATATATTTTCTGTGTTTGCGAATTGTGTGCGCAGTAGCCGCACGTGCATCAACAAAGTAGTGCCAAGCGTACGCCTGTGTCATAAGTAAAGGGCCGGCTGGCTTGACCGTTAAAGGGTGCTGTAACCCCCAAAGTACACTCCAGTCCAAACCAAAAAAATATATATTTTCTGTGTTTGTGAATTGTGTGCGCAGTAGCCGCACGTGCATCAACAAAGTAGTGCCAAGCGTGCGCCTGTGTCATAAGTAAAGGGCCGGCTGGCTTGACCGTTAAAGGGTGCTGTAACCCCCAAAGTACACTCCAGTCCAAACCAAAAAAAAAATTATTTTCTGTGTTTGTGAATTGTGTGCGCAGTAGCCGCACGTGCATCAACAAAGTAGTGCCAAGCGTGCGCCTGTGTCATAAGTAAAGGGCCGGCTGGCTTGACCGTTAAAGGGTGCTGTAACCCCCAAAGTACACTCCAGTCCATACCAAAAAAATATATATTTTCTGTGTTTGTGAATTGTGTGCGCAGTAGCCGCACGTGCATCAACAAAGTAGTGCCAAGCGTGCGCCTGTGTCATAAGTAAAGGGCCGGCTGGCTTTACCATTAAAGGGTGCTGTAACCCCCAAAGTACACTCCAGTCCAAACCAAAAAAATATATATTTTCTGTGTTTGTGAATTGTGTGCGCAGTAGCCGCACGTGCATCAACAAAGTAGTGCCAAGCGTGCGCCTGTGTCATAAGTAAAGGGCCGGCTGGCTTGACCGTTAAAGGGTGCTGTGACCCCCAAAGTACACTCCAGTCCAAACCAAAAAAAAAATAATTTTCTGTGTTTGTGAATTGTGTGCGCAGTAGCCGCACGTGTATCAACAAAGTAGTGCCAAGCGTGCGCCTGTGTCATAAGTAAAGGGCCGGCTGGCTTGACCGTTAAAGGGTGCTGTAACCCCCAAAGTACACTCCAGTCCATAGGGGCTGGCTGGACTGGCTGGACTGTGTTGTGCAGTCAGTTCTCCATAGGGGCTGTGTCCACTCCAAAGTCCTGTGCAGTGTCCCAGTCCTAAAGGGGTGCTGTAGTGTTGTCCAGGGGGTGCTCTGTCCATCAGGGGAGCTCCCCCCAAGTGCTAAAAAAATAATATATTTTCTGTGTTTGCGAATTGTGTGCGCAGTAGCCGCACGTGCATCAACAAAGTAGTGCCAAGCGTACGCCTGTGTCATAAGTAAAGGGCCGGCTGGCTTGACCGTTAAAGGGTGCTGTAACCCCCAAAGTACACTCCAGTCCAAACCAAAAAAATATATATTTTCTGTGTTTGTGAATTGTGTGCGCAGCAGCCGCACGTGCATCAACAAAGTAGTGCCAAGCGTGCGCCTGTGTCATAAGTAAAGGGCCGGCTGGCTTGACCGTTAAAGGGTGCTGTAACCCCCAAAGTACACTCCAGTCCAAACCAAAAAAATATATATTTTCTGTGTTTGTGAATTGTGTGCGCAGTAGCCGCACGTGCATCAACAAAGTAGTGCCAAGCGTGCGCCTGTGTCATAAGTAAAGGGCCGGCTGGCTTGACCGTTAAAGGGTGCTGTAACCCCCAAAGTACACTCCAGTACAAACCAAAAAAAAAATTATTTTCTGTGTTTGTGAATTGTGTGCGTAGTAGCCGCACGTGCATCAACAAAGTAGTGCCAAGCGTGCGCCTGTGTCATAAGTAAAGGGCCGGCTGGCTTGACCGTTAAAGGGTGCTGTAACCACCAAAGTACACTCCAGTCCAAACCAAAAAAATATATATTTTCTGTGTTTGTGAATTGTGTGCGCAGTAGCCGCACGTGCATCAACAAAGTAGTGCCAAGTGTGCGCCTGTGTCATAAGTAAAGGGCCGGCTGGCTTGACCGTTAAAGGGTGCTGTAACCCCCAAAGTACACTCCAGTCCAAACCAAAAAAAAAAATATTTTCTGTGTTTGTGAATTGTATGCGCAGTAGCCGCACGTGCATCAACAAAGTAGTGCCAAGCGTGCGCCTGTTTCATAAGTAAAGGGCCGGCTGGCTTGACCGTTAAAGGTTGCTGTTACCCCCAAAGTACACTCCAGTCCAAACCAAAAAAAAAATTATTTTCTGTGTTTGTGAATTGTGTGCGCAGTAGCCGCACGTGCATCAACAAAGTAGTGCCAAGCGTGCGCCTGTGTCATAAGTAAAGGGCCAGCTGGCTTGACCGTTAAAGGGTGCTGTAACCCCCAAAGTACACTCCAGTCCAAACAAAAAAAAAAATATTTTCTGTGTTTGTGAATTGTGTGCGCAGTAGCCGCACGTGCATCAACAAAGTAGTGCCAAGCGTGCGCCTGTGTCATAAGTAAAGGGCCGGCTGGCTTGACCGTTAAAGGGTGCTGTAACCCCCAAAGTACACTCCAGTCCAAACCAAAAAAATATATATTTTCTGTGTTTGTGAATTGTGTGCGCAGTAGCCGCACGTGCATCAACAAAGTAGTGCCAAGCGTGCGCCTGTGTCATAAGTAAAGGGCCGGCTGGCTTGACCGTTAAATGGTGCTGTAACCCCCAAAGTACACTCCAGTCCAAACCAAAAAAATATATATTTTCTGTGTTTGTGAATTGTGTGCGCAGTAGCCGCACGTGCATCAACAAAGTAGTACCAAGCGTGCGCCTGTGTCATAAGTAAAGGGCCGGCTGGCTTGACCGTTAAAGGGTGCTGTAACCCCCAAAGTACACTCCAGTCCAAACCCAAAAAATATATATTTTCTGTGTTTGTGAATTGTGTGCGCAGTAGCCGCACGTGCATCAACAAAGTAGTGCCAAGCGTGCGCCTGTGTCATAAGTAAAGGGCCGGCTGGCTTGACCGTAAAAGGGTGCTGTAACCCCCAAAGTACACTCCAGTCCATAGGGGCTGGCTGGACTGGCTGGACTGTGTTGTGCAGTCAGTTCTCCATAGGGGCTGTGTCCACTCCAAAGTCCTGTGCAGTGTCCCAGTCCTAAAGGGGTGCTGTAGTGTTGTCCAGGGGGTGCTCTGTCCATCAGGGGAGCTCCCCCCAAGTGCTAAAAAAATAATATATTTTCTGTGTTTGCGAATTGTGTGCGCAGTAGCCGCACGTGCATCAACAAAGTAGTGCCAAGCGTACGCCTGTGTCATAAGTAAAGGGCCGGCTGGCTTGACCGTTAAAGGGTGCTGTAACCCCCAAAGTACACTCCAGTCCAAACCAAAAAAATATATATTTTCTGTGTTTGTGAATTGTGTGCGCAGTAGCCGCACGTGCATCAAAAAAGTAGTGCCAAGCGTGCGCCTGTGTCATAAGTAAAGGGCCGACTGGCTTGACCGTTAAAGGGTGCTGTAACACCCAAAGTACACTCCAGTCCAAACCAAAAAAAAAAATATTTTCTGTGTTTGTGAATTGTGTGTGCAGTAGCCGCACGTGCATCAACAAAGTAGTGCCAAGCGTGCGCCTGTGTAATAAGTAAAGGGCCGGCTGGCTTGACCGTTAAAGGGTGCTGTAACCCCCAAAGTACACTCCAGTACAAACCAAAAAAAAAATTATTTTCTGTGTTTGTGAATTGTGTGCGCAGTAGCCGCACGTGCATCAACAAAGTAGTGCCAAGCGTGCGCCTGTGTCATAAGTAAAGGGCCGGCTGGCTTGACCGTTAAAGGGTGCTGTAACCCCCAAAGTACACTCCAGTCCAAACCAAAAAAATATATATTTTCTGTGTTTGTGAATTGTGTGCGCAGTAGCCGCACGTGCATCAACAAAGTAGTGCCAAGTGTGCGCCTGTGTCATAAGTAAAGGGCCGGCTGGCTTGACCGTTAAAGGGTGCTGTAACCCCCAAAGTACACTCCAGTCCAAACCAAAAAAAAAAATATTTTCTGTGTTTGTGAATTGTATGCGCAGTAGCCGCACGTGCATCAACAAAGTAGTGCCAAGCGTGCGCCTGTGTCATAAGTAAAGGGCCGGCTGGCTTGACCGTTAAAGGGTGCTGTAACCCCCAAAGTACAGTCCAGTCCAAACCAAAAAAAAAATTATTTTCTGTGTTTGTGAATTGTGTGCGCAGTAGCCGCACGTGCATCAACAAAGTAGTGCCAAGCGTGCGCCTGTGTCATAAGTAAAGGGCCGGCTGGCTTGACCGTTAAAGGGTGCTGTAACCCCCAAAGTACACTCCAGTCCAAACCAAAAAAAAAATATTTTCTGTGTTTGTGAATTGTGTGCGCAGTAGCCGCACGTGCATCAACAAAGTAGTGCCAAGCGTGCGCCTGTGTCTTAAGTAAAGGGCCGGCTGGCTTAACCTTTAAAGGGTGCTGTAACCCCTAAAGTACACTCCAGTCCAAACCAAAAAAATATATATTTTCTGTGTTTGTGAATTGTGTGCGCAGTAGCCGCACGTGCATCAACAAAGTAGTGCCAAGCGTGCGCCTGTGTCATAAGTAATGGGCCGGCTGGCTTGACCGTTAAAGGGTGCTGTAACCCCCAAAGTACACTCCAGTCCAAACCAAAAAAAAATATATTTTCATTGTTTGTGAATTGTGTGCGCAGTAGCCGCACGTGCATCAACAAAGTAGTGCCAAGCGTGCGCCTGTGTCATAAGTAAAGGGCCGGCTGGCTTGACCGTTAAAGGGTGCTGTAACCCCCAAAGTACACTCCAGTCCAAACCAAAAAAAAAAATATTTTCTGTGTTTGTGATTTGTGTGCGCAGTAGCCGCACGTGCATCAACAAAGTAGTGCCAAGCGTGCGCCTGTGTCATAAGTAAAGGGCCGGCTGGCTTGACCGTTAAAGGGTGCTGTAACCCCCAAAGTACACTCCAGTCCAAACCAAAAATAAAATTATTTTCTGTGTTTGTGAATTGTGTGCGCAGTAGCCGCACGTGTATCAACAAAGTAGTGCCAAGCGTGCGCCTGTGTCATAAGTAAAGGGCCGGCTGGCTTGACCGTTAAAGGGTGCTGTAACCCCCAAAGTACACTCCAGTCCATAGGGGCTGGCTGGACTGGCTGGACTGTGTTGTGCAGTCAGTTCTCCATAGGGGCTGTGTCCACTCCAAAGTCCTATGCAGTGTCCCAGTCCTAAAGGGGTGCTGTAGTGTTGTCCAGGGGGTGCTTTGTCCATCAGGGGAGCTCCCCCCAAGTGCTAAAAAAATAATATATTTTCTGTGTTTGCGAATTGTGTGCGCAGTTGCCGCATGTGCATCAACAAAGTAGTGCCAAGCGTACGCCTGTGTCATAAGTAAAGGGCCGGCTGGCTTGACCGTTAAAGGGTGCTGTAACCCCCAAAGTACACTCCAGTCCAAACCAAAAAAATATATATTTTCTGTGTTTGTGAATTGTGTGCGCAGTAGCCGCACGTGCATCAACAAAGTAGTGCCAAGCGTGCGCCTGTGTCATAAGTAAAGGGCCGGCTGGCTTGACCGTTAAAGGGTGCTGTAACCCCCAAAGTACACTCCAGTCCAAACCAAAAAAAAAAATATTTTCTGTGTTTGTGAATTGTGTGCGCAGTAGCCGCACGTGCATCAACAAAGTAGTGCCAAGCGTGCGCCTGTGTCATAAGTAAAGGGCCGGCTGGCTTGACCGTTAAAGGGTGCTGTAACCCCCAAAGTACACTCCAGTCCAAACCAAAAAAAAAATAATTTTCTGTGTTTGTGAATTGTGTGCGCAGTAGCCGCACGTGCATCAACAAAGTAGTGCCAAGCGTGCGCCTGTGTCATAAGTAAAGGGCCGGCTGGCTTGACCGTTAAAGGGTGCTGTAACCCCCAAAGTACACTCCAGTACAAACCAAAAAAAATATATTTTCTGTGTTTGTGAATTGTGTGCGCAGTAGCCGCACGTGCATCAACAAAGTAGTGCCAAGCGTGCGCCTGTGTCATAAGTAAAGGGCCGGCTGGCTTGACCGTTAAAGGGTGCTGTAACCCCCAAAGTACACTCCAGTCCATACCAAAAAAATATATATTTTCTGTGTTTGTGAATTGTGTGCGCAGTAGCCGCACGTGCATCAACAAAGTAGTGCCAAGCGTGCGCCTGTGTCATAAGTAAAGGGCCGGCTGGCTTGACCGTTAAAGGGTGCTGTAACCCCCAAAGTACACTCCAGTCCAAACCAAAAAAATATATATTTTCTGTGTTTGTGAATTGTGTGCGCAGTAGCCGCACGTGCATCAACAAAGTAGTGCCAAGCGTGCGCCTGTGTCATAAGTAAAGGGCCGGCTGGCTTGACCGTAAAAGGGTGCTGTAACCCCCAAAGTACACTCCAGTCCAAACCAAAAAAATATATATTTTCTGTGTTTGTGAATTGTGTGCGCAGTAGCCGCACGTGTATCAACAAAGTAGTGCCAAGCGTGCGCCTGTGTCATAAGTAAAGGGCCGGCTGGCTTGACCGTTAAAGGGTGCTGTAGCCCCCAAAGTACACTCCAGTCCATAGGGGCTGGCTGGACTGGCTGGACTGTGTTGTGCAGTCAGTTCTCCATAGGGGCTGTGTCCACTCCAAAGTCCTGTGCAGTGTCCCAGTCCTAAAGGGGTGCTGTAGTGTTGTCCAGGGGGTGCTCTGTCCATCAGGGGAGCTCCCCCCAAGTGCTAAAAAAATAATATATTTTCTGTGTTTGCGAATTGTGTGCGCAGTAGCCGCACGTGCATCAACAAAGTAGTGGCAAGCGTACGCCTGTGTCATAAGTAAAGGGCCGGCTGGCTTGACCGTTAAAGGGTGCTGTAACCCCCAAAGTACACTCCAGTCCAAACCAAAAAAATATATATTTTCTGTGTTTTTGAATTGTGTGCGCAGTAGCCGCACGTGCATCAAAAACGTAGTGCCAAGCGTGCGCCTGTGTCATAAGTAAAGGGCCGGCTGGCTTGACCGTTAAAGGGTGCTGTAACACCCAAAGTACACTCCAGTCCAAACCAAAAAAAAAAATATTTTCTGTGTTTGTGAATTGTGTGCGCAGTAGCCGCACGTGCATCAACAAAGTAGTGCCAAGCGTACGCCTGTGTCATAAGTAAAGGGCCGGCTGGCTTGACCGTTAAAGGGTGCTGTAACCCCCACAGTACACTCCAGTCCAAACCAAAAAAAAATATATTTTCTGTGTTTGTGAATTGTGTGCGCAGTAGCCGCACGTGCATCAACAAAGTAGTGCCAAGCGTGCGCCTGTGTCATAAGTAAAGGGCCGGCTGGCTTGACCGTTAAAGGGTGCTGTAACCCCCAACGTACACTCCAGTCCAAACCAAAAAAAAAATTATTTTCTGTGTTTGTGAATTGTGTGCGCAGTAGCCGCACGTGCATCAACAAAGTAGTGCCAAGCGTGCGCCTGTGTCATAAGTAAAGGGCCGGCTGGCTTGACCGTTAAAGGGTGCTGTAACCCCCAAAGTACACTCCAGTACAAACCAAAAAAAATATATTTTCTGTGTTTGTGAATTGTGTGCGCAGTAGCCGCACGTGCATCAACAAAGTAGTGCCAAGCGTGCGCCTGTGTCATAAGTAAAGGGCCGGCTGGCTTGACCGTTAAAGGGTGCTGTAACCCCCAAAGTACACTCCAGTCCATACCAAAAAATTATATATTTTCTGTGTTTGTGAATTGTGTGCGCAGTAGCCGCACGTGCATCAACAAAGTAGTGCCAAGCGTGCGCCTGTGTCATAAGTAAAGGGCCGGCTGGCTTGACCGTTAAAGGGTGCTGTAACCCCCAAAGTACACTCCAGTCCAAACCAAAAAAATATATATTTTCTGTGTTTGTGAATTGTGTGCGCAGTAGCCGCACGTGCATCAACAAAGTAGTGCCAAGCGTGCGCCTGTGTCATAAGTAAAGGGCCGGCTGGCTTGACCGTAAAAGGGTGCTGTAACCCCCAAAGTACACTCCAGTCCAAACCAAAAAAATATATATTTTCTGTGTTTGTGAATTGTGTGCGCAGTAGCCGCACGTGTATCAACAAAGTAGTGCCAAGCGTGCGCCTGTGTCATAAGTAAAGGGCCGGCTGGCTTGACCGTTAAAGGGTGCTGTAGCCCCCAAAGTACACTCCAGTCCATAGGGGCTGGCTGGACTGGCTGGACTGTGTTGTGCAGTCAGTTCTCCATAGGGGCTGTGTCCACTCCAAAGTCCTGTGCAGTGTCCCAGTCCTAAAGGGGTGCTGTAGTGTTGTCCAGGGGGTGCTCTGTCCATCAGGGGAGCTCCCCCCAAGTGCTAAAAAAATAATATATTTTCTGTGTTTGCGAATTGTGTGCGCAGTAGCCGCACGTGCATCAACAAAGTAGTGGCAAGCGTACGCCTGTGTCATAAGTAAAGGGCCGGCTGGCTTGACCGTTAAAGGGTGCTGTAACCCCCAAAGTACACTCCAGTCCAAACCAAAAAAATATATATTTTCTGTGTTTGTGAATTGTGTGCTCAGTAGCCGCACGTGCATCAAAAACGTAGTGCCAAGCGTGCGCCTGTGTCATAAGTAAAGGGCCGGCTGGCTTGACCGTTAAAGGGTGCTGTAACACCCAAAGTACACACCAGTCCAAACCAAAAAAAAAAATATTTTCTGTGTTTGTGAATTGTGTGCGCAGTAGCCGCACGTGCATCAACAAAGTAGTGCCAAGCGTGCGCCTGTGTCATAAGTAAAGGGCCGGCTGGCTTGACCGTTAAAGGGTGCTGTAACCCCCAAAGTACACTCCAGTACAAACCAAAAAAAAAATTATTTTCTGTGTTTGTGAATTGTGTGCGCAGTAGCCGCACGTGCATCAACAAAGTAGTGCCAAGCGTGCTCCTGTGTCATAAGTAAAGGGCCGGCTGGCTTGACCGTTAAAGGGTGCTGTAACCCCCAAAGTACACTCCAGTCCAAACCAAAAAAAAAATATTTTCTGTGTTTGTGAATTGTGTGCGCAGTAGCCGCACGTGCATCAACAAAGTAGTGCCAAGCGTGCGCCTGTGTCATAAGTAAAGGGCCGGCTGGCTTAACCTTTAAAGGGTGCTGTAACCCCCAAAGTACACTCCAGTCCAAACCAAAAAAATATATATTTTCTGTGTTTGTGAATTGTGTGCGCAGTAGCCGCACGTGCATCAACAAAGTAGTGCCAAGCGTGCGCCTGTGTCATAAGTAAAGGGCCGGCTGGCTTGACCGTTAAAGCGTGCTGTAACCCCCAAAGTACACTCCAGTCCAAACCAAAAAAATATATATTTTCATTGTTTGTGAATTGTGTGCGCAGTAGCCGCACGTGCATCAACAAAGTAGTGCCAAGCGTGCGCCTGTGTCATAAGTAAAGGGCCGGCTGGCTTGACCGTTAAAGGGTGCTGTAACCCCCAAAGTACACTCCAGTCCAAACCAAAAAAAAATATATTTTCTGTGTTTGTGAATTGTGTGCGCAGTAGCCGCACGTGCATCAACAAAGTAGTGCCAAGCGTGCGCCTGTGTCATAAGTAAAGGGCCGGCTGGCTTGACCGTTAAAGGGTGCTGTAACCCCCAAAGTACACTCCAGTCCAAACCAAAAATAAAATTATTTTCTGTGTTTGTGAATTGTGTGCGCAGTAGCCGCACGTGTATCAACAAAGTAGTGCCAAGCGTGCGCCTGTGTCATAAGTAAAGGGCCGGCTGGCTTGACCATTAAAGGGTGCTGTAACCCCCAAAGTACACTCCAGTCAATAGGGGCTGGCTGGACTGGCTGGACTGTGTTGTGCAGTCAGTTCTCCATAGGGGCTGTGTCCACTCCAAAGTCCTGTGCAGTGTCCCAGTCCTAAAGGGGTGCTGTAGTGTTGTCCAGGGGGTGCTTTGTCCATCAGGGGAGCTCCCCCCAAGTGCTAAAAAAATAATATATTTTCTGTGTTTGCGAATTGTGTGCGCAGTTGCCGCACATGCATCAACAAAGTAGTGCCAAGCGTACGCCTGTGTCATAAGTAAAGGGCCGGCTGGCTTGACCGTTAAAGGGTGCTGTAACCCCCAAAGTACACTCCAGTCCAAACCAAAAAAAAAAATATTTTCTGTGTTTGTGAATTGTGTGCGCAGTAGCCGCACGTGCATCAACAAAGTAGTGCCAAGCGTGCGCCTGTGTCATAAGTAAAGGGCCGGCTGGCTTGACCGTTAAAGGGTGCTGTAACCCCCAAAGTACACTCCAGTCCAAACCAAAAAAAAAAATATTTTCTGTGTTTGTGAATTGTGTGCGCAGTAGCCGCACGTGCATCAACAAAGTAGTGCCAAGCGTGCGCCTGTGTCATAAGTAAAGGGCCGGCTGGCTTGACCGTTAAAGGGTGCTGTAACCCCCAAAGTACACTCCAGTCCAAACCAAAAAAAAAATAATTTTCTGTGTTTGTGAATTGTGTGCGCAGTAGCCGCACGTGCATCAACAAAGTAGTGCCAAGCGTGCGCCTGTGTCATAAGTAAAGGGCCGGCTGGCTTGACCGTTAAAGGGTGCTGTAACCCCCAAAGTACACTCCAGTACAAACCAAAAAAAAAATATTTTCTGTGTTTGTGAATTGTGTGCGCAGTAGCCGCACGTGCATCAACAAAGTAGTGCCAAGCGTGCGCCTGTGTCATAAGTAAAGGGCCGGCTGGCTTGACCGTTAAAGGGTGCTGTAACCCCCAAAGTACACTCCAGTCCATACCAAAAAAATATATATTTTCTGTGTTTGTGAATTGTGTGCGCAGTAGCCGCACGTGCATCAACAAAGTAGTGCCAAGCGTGCGCCTGTGTCATAAGTAAAGGGCCGGCTGGCTTGACCGTTAAAGGGTGCTGTAACCCCCAAAGTACACTCCAGTCCAAACCAAAAAAATATATATTTTCTGTGTTTGTGAATTGTGTGCGCAGTAGCCGCACGTGCATCAACAAAGTAGTGCCAAGCGTGCGCCTGTGTCATAAGTAAAGGGCCGGCTGGCTTGACCGTAAAAGGGTGCTGTAACCCCCAAAGTACACTCCAGTCCAAACCAAAAAAATATATATTTTCTGTGTTTGTGAATTGTGTGCGCAGTAGCCGCACGTGTATCAACAAAGTAGTGCCAAGCGTGCCCCTGTGTCATAAGTAAAGGGCCGGCTGGCTTGACCGTTAAAGGGTGCTGTAACCCCCAAAGTACACTCCAGTCCATAGGGGCTGGCTGGACTGGCTGGACTGTGTTGTGCAGTCAGTTCTCCATAGGGGCTGTGTCCACTCCAAAGTCCTGTGCAGTGTCCCAGTCCTAAAGGGGTGCTGTAGTGTTGTCCAGGGGGTGCTTTGTCCATCAGGGGAGCTCCCCCCAAGTGCTAAAAAAATAATATATTTTCTGTGTTTGCGAATTGTGTGCGCAGTTGCCGCACATGCATCAACAAAGTAGTGCCAAGCGTACGCCTGTGTCATAAGTAAAGGGCCGGCTGGCTTGACCGTTAAAGGGTGCTGTAACCCCCAAAGTACACTCCAGTCCAAACCAAAAAAAAAAATATTTTCTGTGTTTGTGAATTGTGTGCGCAGTAGCCGCACGTGCATCAACAAAGTAGTGCCAAGCGTGCGCCTGTGTCATAAGTAAAGGGCCGGCTGGCTTGACCGTTAAAGGGTGCTGTAACCCCCAAAGTACACTCCAGTCCAAACCAAAAAAAAAAATATTTTCTGTGTTTGTGAATTGTGTGCGCAGTAGCCGCACGTGCATCAACAAAGTAGTGCCAAGCGTGCGCCTGTGTCATAAGTAAAGGGCCGGCTGGCTTGACCGTTAAAGGGTGCTGTAACCCCCAAAGTACACTCCAGTCCAAACCAAAAAAAAAATAATTTTCTGTGTTTGTGAATTGTGTGCGCAGTAGCCGCACGTGCATCAACAAAGTAGTGCCAAGCGTGCGCCTGTGTCATAAGTAAAGGGCCGGCTGGCTTGACCGTTAAAGGGTGCTGTAACCCCCAAAGTATACTCCAGTACAAACCAAAAAAAATATATTTTCTGTGTTTGTGAATTGTGTGCGCAGTAGCCGCACGTGCATCAACAAAGTAGTGCCAAGCGTGCGCCTGTGTCATAAGTAAAGGGCCGGCTGGCTTGACCGTTAAAGGGTGCTGTAACCCCCAAAGTACACTCCAGTCCATACCAAAAAAATATATATTTTCTGTGTTTGTGAATTGTGTGCGCAGTAGCCGCACGTGCATCAACAAAGTAGTGCCAAGCGTGCGCCTGTGTCATAAGTAAAGGGCCGGCTGGCTTGACCGTTAAAGGGTGCTGTAACCCCCAAAGTACACTCCAGTCCAAACCAAAAAAATATATATTTTCTGTGTTTGTGAATTGTGTGCGCAGTAGCCGCACGTGCATCAACAAAGTAGTGCCAAGCGTGCGCCTGTGTCATAAGTAAAGGGCCGGCTGGCTTGACCGTAAAAGGGTGCTGTAACCCCCAAAGTACACTCCAGTCCAAACCAAAAAAATATATATTTTCTGTGTTTGTGAATTGTGTGCGCAGTAGCCGCACGTGTATCAACAAAGTAGTGCCAAGCGTGCCCCTGTGTCATAAGTAAAGGGCCGGCTGGCTTGACCGTTAAAGGGTGCTGTAACCCCCAAAGCACACTCCAGTCCATAGGGGCTGGCTGGACTGGCTGGACTGTGTTGTGCAGTCAGTTCTCCATAGGGGCTGTGTCCACTCCAAAGTCCTGTGCAGTGTCCCAGTCCTAAAGGGGTGCTGTAGTGTTGTCCAGGGGGTGCTCTGTCCATCAGGGGAGCTCCCCCCAAGTGCTAAAAAAATAATATATTTTCTGTGTTTGCGAATTGTGTGCGCAGTAGCCGCACGTGCATCAACAAAGTAGTGGCAAGCGTACGCCTGTGTCATAAGTAAAGGGCCGGCTGGCTTGACCGTTAAAGGGTGCTGTAACCCCCAAAGTACACTCCAGTCCAAACCAAAAAAATATATATTTTCTGTGTTTGTGAATTGTGTGCGCAGTAGCCGCACGTGCATCAAAAACGTAGTGCCAAGCGTGCGCCTGTGTCATAAGTAAAGGGCCGGCTGGCTTGACCGTTAAAGGGTGCTGTAACACCCAAAGTACACTCCAGTCCAAACCAAAAAAAAAAATATTTTCTGTGTTTGTGAATTGTGTGCGCAGTAGCCGCACGTGCATCAACAAAGTAGTGCCAAGCGTGCGCCTGTGTCATAAGTAAAGGGCCGGCTGGCTTGACCGTTAAAGGGTGCTGTAACCCCCAAAGTACACTCCAGTCCAAACCAAAAAAAAAATTATTTTCTGTGTTTGTGAATTGTGTGCGCAGTAGCCGCACGTGCATCAACAAAGTAGTGCCAAGCGTGCGCCTGTGTCATAAGTAAAGGGCCGGCTGGCTTGACCGTTAAAGGGTGCTGTAACCCCCAAAGTACACTCCAGTCCAAACCAAAAAAATATATATTTTCTGTATTTGTGAATTGTGTGCGCAGTAGCCGCACGTGCATCAACAAAGTAGTGCCAAGTGTGCGCCTGTGTCATAAGTAAAGGGCCGGCTGACTTGACCGTTAAAGGGTGCTGTAACCCCCAAAGTACACTCCAGTCCAAACCAAAAAAAAAAATATTTTCTGTGTTTGTGAATTGTATGCGCAGTAGCCGCACGTGCATCAACAAAGTAGTGCCAAGCGTGCGCCTGTGTCATAAGTAAAGGGCCGGCTGGCTTGACCGTTAAAGGGTGCTGTAACCCCCAAAGTACAGTCCAGTCCAAACCAAAAAAAAAATTATTTTCTGTGTTTGTGAATTGTGTGCGCAGTAGCCGCACGTGCATCAACAAAGTAGTGCCAAGCGTGCGCCTGTGTCATAAGTAAAGGGCCGGCTGGCTTGACCGTTAAAGGGTGCTGTAACCCCCAAAGTACACTCCAGTCCAAACCAAAAAAATATATATTTTCTGTATTTGTGAATTGTGTGCGCAGTAGCCGCACGTGCATCAACAAAGTAGTGCCAAGTGTGCGCCTGTGTCATAAGTAAAGGGCCGGCTGACTTGACCGTTAAAGGGTGCTGTAACCCCCAAAGTACACTCCAGTCCAAACCAAAAAAAAAAATATTTTCTGTGTTTGTGAATTGTATGCGCAGTAGCCGCACGTGCATCAACAAAGTAGTGCCAAGCGTGCGCCTGTGTCATAAGTAAAGGGCCGGCTGGCTTGACCGTTAAAGGGTGCTGTAACCCCCAAAGTACACTCCAGTCCAAACCCAAAAAAAAATATTTTCTGTGTTTGTGAATTGTGTGCGCAGTAGCCGCACGTGCATCAACAAAGTAGTGCCAAGCGTGCGCCTGTGTCATAAGTAAAGGGCCGGCTGGCTTGACCGTTAAAGGGTGCTGTAACCCCCAAAGTACACTCCAGTCCAAACCAAAAAAATATATATTTTCTGTGTTTGTGAATTGTGTGCGCAGTAGCCGCACGTGCATCAACAAAGTAGTGCCAAGCGTGCGCCTGTGTCATAAGTAAAGGGCCGGCTGGCTTGACCGTTAAAGGGTGCTGTAACCCCCAAAGTACACTCCAGTCCAAACCAAAAAAATATATATTTTCATTGTTTGTGAATTGTGTGCGCAGTAGCCGCACGTGCATCAACAATGTAGTGCCAAGCGTGCGCCTGTGTCATAAGTAAAGGGACGGCTGGCTTGACCGTTAAAGGGTGCTGTAACCCCCAAAGTACACTCCAGTCCATAGGGGCTGGCTGGACTGGCTGGACTGTGTTGTGCAGTCAGTTCTCCATAGGGGCTGTGTCCACTCCAAAGTCCTGTGCAGTGTCCCAGTCCTAAAGGGGTGCTGTAGTGTTGTCCAGGGGGTGCTCTGTCCATCAGGGGAGCTCCCCCCAAGTGCTAAAAAAATAATATATTTTCTGTGTTTGCGAATTGTGTGCGCAGTAGCCGCACGTGCATCAACAAAGTAGTGCCAAGCGTACGCCTGTGTCATAAGTAAAGGGCCGGCTGGCTTGACCTTTAAAGGGTGCTGTAACCCCCAAAGTACACTCCAGTCCAAACCAAAAAAATATATATTTTCTGTGTTTGTGAATTGTGTGCGCAGTAGCCGCACGTGCATCAACAAAGTAGTGCCAAGCGTGCGCCTGTGTCATAAGTAAAGGGCCGGCTGGCTTGACCGTTAAAGGGTGCTGTAACCCCCAAAGTACACTCCAGTCCAAACCAAAAAAAAAATAATTTTCTGTGTTTGTGAATTGTGTGCGCAGTAGCCGCACGTGCATCAACAAAGTAGTGCCAAGCGTGCGCCTGTGTCATAAGTAAAGGGCCGGCTGGCTTGACCGTTAAAGGGTGCTGTAACCCCCAAAGTACACTCCAGTCCAAACCAAAAAAAAAATTATTTTCTGTGTTTGTGAATTGTGTGCGCAGTAGCCGCACGTGCATCAACAAAGTAGTGCCAAGCGTGCGCCTGTGTCATAAGTAAAGGGCCGGCTGGCTTGACCGTTAAAGGGTGCTGTAACCCCCAAAGTACACTCCAGTCCAAACCAAAAAAATATATATTTTCTGTATTTGTGAATTGTGTGCGCAGTAGCCGCACGTGCATCAACAAAGTAGTGCCAAGTGTGCGCCTGTGTCATAAGTAAAGGGCCGGCTGACTTGACCGTTAAAGGGTGCTGTAACCCCCAAAGTACACTCCAGTCCAAACCAAAAAAAAAAATATTTTCTGTGTTTGTGAATTGTATGCGCAGTAGCCGCACGTGCATCAACAAAGTAGTGCCAAGCGTGCGCCTGTGTCATAAGTAAAGGGCCGGCTGGCTTGACCGTTAAAGGGTGCTGTAACCCCCAAAGTACAGTCCAGTCCAAACCAAAAAAAAAATTATTTTCTGTGTTTGTGAATTGTGTGCGCAGTAGCCGCACGTGCATCAACAAAGTAGTGCCAAGCGTGCGCCTGTGTCATAAGTAAAGGGCCGGCTGGCTTGACCGTTAAAGGGTGCTGTAACCCCCAAAGTACACTCCAGTCCAAACCAA
This sequence comes from Taudactylus pleione, assembly GCA_031769625.1. Classification (NCBI taxonomy): domain Eukaryota; kingdom Metazoa; phylum Chordata; class Amphibia; order Anura; family Myobatrachidae; genus Taudactylus; species Taudactylus pleione. Next base: position 31,880,015 of record JAUIMM010000015.1, on the reverse strand, counting down.
AAAAAAAATATTTTCTGTGTTTGTGAATTGTGTGCGCAGTAGCCGCACGTGCATCAACAAAGTAGTGCCAAGCGTGCGCCTGTGTCATAAGTAAAGGGCCGGCTGGCTTGACCATTAAAGGGTGCTGTAACCCCCAAAGTACACTCCAGTCCAAACCAAAAAAATATATATTTTCTGTGTTTGTGAATTGTGTGCGCAGTAGCCGCACGTGCATCAACAAAGTAGTGCCAAGCGTGCGCCTGTGTCATAAGTAAAGGGCCGGCTGGCTTGACCGTTAAAGGGTGCTGTAACCCCCAAAGTACACTCCAGTCCAAACGAAAAAAATATATATTTTCATTGTTTGTGAATTGTGTGCGCAGTAGCCGCACGTGCATCAACAAAGTAGTGCCAAGCGTGCGCCTGTGTCATAAGTAAAGGGACGGCTGGCTTGACCGTTAAAGGGTGCTGTAACCCCCAAAGTACACTCCAGTCCATAGGGGCTGGCTGGACTGGCTGGACTGTGTTGTGCAGTCAGTTCTCCATAGGGGCTGTGTCCACTCCAAAGTCCTGTGCAGTGTCCCAGTCCTAAAGGGGTGCTGTAGTGTTGTCCAGGGGGTGCTCTGTCCATCAGGGGAGCTCCCCCCAAGTGCTAAAAAAATAATATATTTTCTGTGTTTGCGAATTGTGTGCGCAGTAGCCGCACGTGCATCAACAAAGTAGTGCCAAGCGTACGCCTGTGTCATAAGTAAAGGGCCGGCTGGCTTGACCTTTAAAGGGTGCTGTAACCCCCAAAGTACACTCCAGTCCAAACCAAAAAAATATATATTTTCTGTGTTTGTGAATTGTGTGCGCAGTAGCCGCACGTGCATCAACAAAGTAGTGCCAAGCGTGCGCCTGTGTCATAAGTAAAGGGCCGGCTGGCTTGACCGTTAAAGGGTGCTGTAACCCCCAAAGTACACTCCAGTCCAAACCAAAAAAAAAATAATTTTCTGTGTTTGTGAATTGTGTGCGCAGTAGCCGCACGTGCATCAACAAAGTAGTGCCAAGCGTGCGCCTGTGTCATAAGTAAAGGGCCGGCTGGCTTGACCGTTAAAGGGTGCTGTAACCCCCAAAGTACACTCCAGTACAAACCAAAAAAAATATATTTTCTGTGTTTGTGAATTGTGTGCGCAGTAGCCGCACGTGCATCAACAAAGTAGTGCCAAGCGTGCGCCTGTGTCATAAGTAAAGGGCCGGCTGGCTTGACCGTTAAAGGGTGCTGTAACCCCCAAAGTACACTCCAGTCCATACCAAAAAAATATATATTTTCTGTGTTTGTGAATTGTGTGCGCAGTAGCCGCACGTGCATCAACAAAGTAGTGCCAAGCGTGCGCCTGTGTCATAAGTAAAGGGCCGGCTGGCTTGACCGTTAAAGGGTGCTGTAACCCCCAAAGTACACTCCAGTCCAAACCAAAAAAATATATATTTTCTGTGTTTGTGAATTGTGTGCGCAGTAGCCGCACGTGCATCAACAAAGTAGTGCCAAGCGTGCGCCTGTGTCATAAGTAAAGGGCCGGCTGGCTTGACCGTAAAAGGGTGCTGTAACCCCCAAAGTACACTCCAGTCCAAACCAAAAAAATATATATTTTCTGTGTTTGTGAATTGTGTGCGCAGTAGCCGCACGTGTATCAACAAAGTAGTGCCAAGCGTGCCCCTGTGTCATAAGTAAAGGGCCGGCTGGCTTGACCGTTAAAGGGTGCTGTAACCCCCAAAGTACACTCCAGTCCATAGGGGCTGGCTGGACTGGCTGGACTGTGTTGTGCAGTCAGTTCTCCATAGGGGCTGTGTCCACTCCAAAGTCCTGTGCAGTGTCCCAGTCCTAAAGGGGTGCTGTAGTGTTGTCCAGGGGGTGCTTTGTCCATCAGGGGAGCTCCCCCCAAGTGCTAAAAAAATAATATATTTTCTGTGTTTGCGAATTGTGTGCGCAGTTGCCGCACATGCATCAACAAAGTAGTGCCAAGCGTACGCCTGTGTCATAAGTAAAGGGCCGGCTGGCTTGACCGTTAAAGGGTGCTGTAACCCCCAAAGTACACTCCAGTCCAAACCAAAAAAAAAAATATTTTCTGTGTTTGTGAATTGTGTGCGCAGTAGCCGCACGTGCATCAACAAAGTAGTGCCAAGCGTGCGCCTGTGTCATAAGTAAAGGGCCGGCTGGCTTGACCGTTAAAGGGTGCTGTAACCCCCAAAGTACACTCCAGTCCAAACCAAAAAAAAAAATATTTTCTGTGTTTGTGAATTGTGTGCGCAGTAGGCGCACGTGCATCAACAAAGTAGTGCCAAGCGTGCGCCTGTGTCATAAGTAAAGGGCCGGCTGGCTTGACCGTTAAAGGGTGCTGTAACCCCCAAAGTACACTCCAGTCCAAACCAAAAAAAAAATAATTTTCTGTGTTTGTGAATTGTGTGCCCAGTAGCCGCACGTGCATCAACAAAGTAGTGCCAAGCGTGCGCCTGTGTCATAAGTAAAGGGCCGGCTGGCTTGACCGTTAAAGGGTGCTGTAACCCCCAAAGTACACTCCAGTACAAACCAAAAAATATATATTTTCTGTGTTTGTGAATTGTGTGCGCAGTAGCCGCACGTGCATCAACAAAGTAGTGCCAAGCGTGCGCCTGTGTCATAAGTAAAGGGCCGGCTGGCTTGACCGTTAAAGGGTGCTGTAACCCCCAAAGTACACTCCAGTCCAAACCAAAAAAATATATATTTTCTGTGTTTGTGAATTGTGTGCGCAGTAGCCGCACGTGCATCAACAAAGTAGTGCCAAGCGTGCGCCTGTGTCATAAGTAAAGGGCCGGCTGGCTTGACCGTAAAAGGGTGCTGTAACCCCCAAAGTACACTCCAGTCCAAACCAAAAAAATATATATTTTCTGTGTTTGTGAATTGTGTGCGCAGTAGCCGCACGTGTATCAACAAAGTAGTGCCAAGCGTGCCCCTGTGTCATAAGTAAAGGGCCAGCTGGCTTGACCGTTAAAGGGTGCTGTAACCCCCAAAGCACACTCCAGTCCATAGGGGCTGGCTGGACTGGCTGGACTGTGTTGTGCAGTCAGTTCTCCATAGGGGCTGTGTCCACTCCAAAGTCCTGTGCAGTGTCCCAGTCCTAAAGGGGTGCTGTAGTGTTGTCCAGGGGGTGCTCTGTCCATCAGGGGTGCTCCCCCCAAGTGCTAAAAAAATAATATATTTTCTGTGTTTGCGAATTGTGTGCGCAGTAGCCGCACGTGCATCAACAAAGTAGTGGCAAGCGTACGCCTGTGTCATAAGTAAAGGGCCGGCTGGCTTGACCGTTAAAGGGTGCTGTAACCCCCAAAGTACACTCCAGTCCAAACCAAAAAAATATATATTTTCTGTGTTTGTGAATTGTGTGCGCAGTAGCCGCACGTGCATCAAAAACGTAGTGCCAAGCGTGCGCCTGTGTCATAAGTAAAGGGCCGGCTGGCTTGACCGTTAAAGGGTGCTGTAACACCCAAAGTACACTCCAGTCCAAACCAAAAAAAAAAATATTTTCTGTGTTTGTGAATTGTGTGCGCAGTAGCCGCACGTGCATCAACAAAGTAGTGCCAAGCGTGCGCCTGTGTCATAAGTAAAGGGCCGGCTGGCTTGACCGTTAAAGGGTGCTGTAACCCCCAAAGTACACTCCAGTACAAACCAAAAAAAAAATTATTTTCTGTGTTTGTGAATTGTGTGCGCAGTAGCCGCACGTGCATCAACAAAGTAGTGCCAAGCGTGCGCCTGTGTCATAAGTAAAGGGCCGGCTGGCTTGACCGTTAAAGGGTGCTGTAACCCCCAAAGTACACTCCAGTCCAAACCAAAAAAATATATATTTTCTGTATTTGTGAATTGTGTGCGCAGTAGCCGCACGTGCATCAACAAAGTAGTGCCAAGTGTGCGCCTGTGTCATAAGTAAAGGGCCGGCTGACTTGACCGTTAAAGGGTGCTGTAACCCCCAAAGTACACTCCAGTCCAAACCAGAAAAAAAAATATTTTCTGTGTTTGTGAATTGTATGCGCAGTAGCCGCACGTGCATCAACAAAGTAGTGCCAAGCGTGCGCCTGTGTCATAAGTAAAGGGCCGGCTGGCTTGACCGTTAAAGGGTGCTGTAACCCCCAAAGTACACTCCAGTCCAAACCAAAAAAATATATATTTTCTGTGTTTGTGAATTGTGTGCGCAGTAGCCGCACGTGCATCAACAAAGTAGTGCCAAGCGTGCGCCTGTGTCATAAGTAAAGGGCCGGCTGGCTTGACCGTTAAAGGGTGCTGTAACCCCCAAAGTACACTCCAGTCCAAACCAAAAAAATATATATTTTCATTGTTTGTGAATTGTGTGCGCAGTAGCCGCACGTGCATCAACAATGTAGTGCCAAGCGTGCGCCTGTGTCATAAGTAAAGGGACGGCTGGCTTGACCGTTAAAGGGTGCTGTAACCCCCAAAGTACACTCCAGTCCATAGGGGCTGGCTGGACTGGCTGGACTGTGTTGTGCAGTCAGTTCTCCATAGGGGCTGTGTCCACTCCAAAGTCCTGTGCAGTGTCCCAGTCCTAAAGGGGTGCTGTAGTGTTGTCCAGGGGGTGCTCTGTCCATCAGGGGAGCTCCCCCCAAGTGCTAAAAAAATAATATATTTTCTGTGTTTGCGAATTGTGTGCGCAGTAGCCGCACGTGCATCAACAAAGTAGTGCCAAGCGTACGCCTGTGTCATAAGTAAAGGGCCGGCTGGCTTGACCTTTAAAGGGTGCTGTAACCCCCAAAGTACACTCCAGTCCAAACCAAAAAAATATATATTTTCTGTGTTTGTGAATTGTGTGCGCAGTAGCCGCACGTGCATCAACAAAGTAGTGCCAAGCGTGCGCCTGTGTCATAAGTAAAGGGCCGGCTGGCTTGACCGTTAAAGGGTGCTGTAACCCCCAAAGTACACTCCAGTCCAAACCAAAAAAAAAATAATTTTCTGTGTTTGTGAATTGTGTGCGCAGTAGCCGCACGTGCATCAACAAAGTAGTGCCAAGCGTGCGCCTGTGTCATAAGTAAAGGGCCGGCTGGCTTGACCGTTAAAGGGTGCTGTAACCCCCAAAGTACACTCCAGTCCAAACCAAAAAAAAAATTATTTTCTGTGTTTGTGAATTGTGTGCGCAGTAGCCGCACGTGCATCAACAAAGTAGTGCCAAGCGTGCGCCTGTGTCATAAGTAAAGGGCCGGCTGGCTTGACCGTTAAAGGGTGCTGTAACCCCCAAAGTACACTCCAGTCCAAACCAAAAAAATATATATTTTCTGTATTTGTGAATTGTGTGCGCAGTAGCCGCACGTGCATCAACAAAGTAGTGCCAAGTGTGCGCCTGTGTCATAAGTAAAGGGCCGGCTGACTTGACCGTTAAAGGGTGCTGTAACCCCCAAAGTACACTCCAGTCCAAACCAAAAAAAAAAATATTTTCTGTGTTTGTGAATTGTATGCGCAGTAGCCGCACGTGCATCAACAAAGTAGTGCCAAGCGTGCGCCTGTGTCATAAGTAAAGGGCCGGCTGGCTTGACCGTTAAAGGGTGCTGTAACCCCCAAAGTACAGTCCAGTCCAAACCAAAAAAAAAATTATTTTCTGTGTTTGTGAATTGTGTGCGCAGTAGCCGCACGTGCATCAACAAAGTAGTGCCAAGCGTGCGCCTGTGTCATAAGTAAAGGGCCGGCTGGCTTGACCGTTAAAGGGTGCTGTAACCCCCAAAGTACACTCCAGTCCAAACCAAAAAAAAAATATTTTCTGTGTTTGTGAATTGTGTGCGCAGTAGCCGCACGTGCATCAACAAAGTAGTGCCAAGTGTGCGCCTGTGTCATAAGTAAAGGGCCGGCTGGCTTGACCATTAAAGGGTGCTGTAACCCCCAAAGTACACTCCAGTCCAAACCAAAAAAATATATATTTTCTGTGTTTGTGAATTGTGTGCGCAGTAGCCGCACGTGCATCAACAAAGTAGTGCCAAGCGTGCGCCTGTGTCATAAGTAAAGGGCCGGCTGGCTTGACCGTTAAAGGGTGCTGTAACCCCCAAAGTACACTCCAGTCCAAACGAAAAAAATATATATTTTCATTGTTTGTGAATTGTGTGCGCAGTAGCCGCACGTGCATCAACAAAGTAGTGCCAAGCGTGCGCCTGTGTCATAAGTAAAGGGACGGCTGGCTTGACCGTTAAAGGGTGCTGTAACCCCCAAAGTACACTCCAGTCCATAGGGGCTGGCTGGACTGGCTGGACTGTGTTGTGCAGTCAGTTCTCCATAGGGGCTGTGTCCACTCCAAAGTCCTGTGCAGTGTCCCAGTCCTAAAGGGGTGCTGTAGTGTTGTCCAGGGGGTGCTCTGTCCATCAGGGGAGCTCCCCCCAAGTGCTAAAAAAATAATATATTTTCTGTGTTTGCGAATTGTGTGCGCAGTAGCCGCACGTGCATCAACAAAGTAGTGCCAAGCGTACGCCTGTGTCATAAGTAAAGGGCCGGCTGGCTTGACCTTTAAAGGGTGCTGTAACCCCCAAAGTACACTCCAGTCCAAACCAAAAAAATATATATTTTCTGTGTTTGTGAATTGTGTGCGCAGTAGCCGCACGTGCATCAACAAAGTAGTGCCAAGCGTGCGCCTGTGTCATAAGTAAAGGGCCGGCTGGCTTGACCGTTAAAGGGTGCTGTAACCCCCAAAGTACACTCCAGTCCAAACCAAAAAAAAAATAATTTTCTGTGTTTGTGAATTGTGTGCGCAGTAGCCGCACGTGCATCAACAAAGTAGTGCCAAGCGTGCGCCTGTGTCATAAGTAAAGGGCCGGCTGGCTTGACCGTTAAAGGGTGCTGTAACCCCCAAAGTACACTCCAGTACAAACCAAAAAAAATATATTTTCTGTGTTTGTGAATTGTGTGCGCAGTAGCCGCACGTGCATCAACAAAGTAGTGCCAAGCGTGCGCCTGTGTCATAAGTAAAGGGCCGGCTGGCTTGACCGTTAAAGGGTGCTGTAACCCCCAAAGTACACTCCAGTCCATACCAAAAAAATATATATTTTCTGTGTTTGTGAATTGTGTGCGCAGTAGCCGCACGTGCATCAACAAAGTAGTGCCAAGCGTGCGCCTGTGTCATAAGTAAAGGGCCGGCTGGCTTGACCGTTAAAGGGTGCTGTAACCCCCAAAGTACACTCCAGTCCAAACCAAAAAAATATATATTTTCTGTGTTTGTGAATTGTGTGCGCAGTAGCCGCACGTGCATCAACAAAGTAGTGCCAAGCGTGCGCCTGTGTCATAAGTAAAGGGCCGGCTGGCTTGACCGTAAAAGGGTGCTGTAACCCCCAAAGTACACTCCAGTCCAAACCAAAAAAATATATATTTTCTGTGTTTGTGAATTGTGTGCGCAGTAGCCGCACGTGTATCAACAAAGTAGTGCCAAGCGTGCCCCTGTGTCATAAGTAAAGGGCCGGCTGGCTTGACCGTTAAAGGGTGCTGTAACCCCCAAAGTACACTCCAGTCCATAGGGGCTGGCTGGACTGGCTGGACTGTGTTGTGCAGTCAGTTCTCCATAGGGGCTGTGTCCACTCCAAAGTCCTGTGCAGTGTCCCAGTCCTAAAGGGGTGCTGTAGTGTTGTCCAGGGGGTGCTTTGTCCATCAGGGGAGCTCCCCCCAAGTGCTAAAAAAATAATATATTTTCTGTGTTTGCGAATTGTGTGCGCAGTTGCCGCACATGCATCAACAAAGTAGTGCCAAGCGTGCGCCTGTGTCATAAGTAAAGGGCCGGCTGGCTTGACCGTTAAAGGGTGCTGTAACCCCCAAAGTACACTCCAGTCCAAACCAAAAAAAAAAATATTTTCTGTGTTTGTGAATTGTGTGCGCAGTAGCCGCACGTGCATCAACAAAGTAGTGCCAAGCGTGCGCCTGTGTCATAAGTAAAGGGCCGGCTGGCTTGACCGTTAAAGGGTGCTGTAACCCCCAAAGTACACTCCAGTCCAAACCAAAAAAAAAAATATTTTCTGTGTTTGTGAATTGTGTGCGCAGTAGGCGCACGTGCATCAACAAAGTAGTGCCAAGCGTGCGCCTGTGTCATAAGTAAAGGGCCGGCTGGCTTGACCGTTAAAGGGTGCTGTAACCCCCAAAGTACACTCCAGTCCAAACCAAAAAAAAAATAATTTTCTGTGTTTGTGAATTGTGTGCCCAGTAGCCGCACGTGCATCAACAAAGTAGTGCCAAGCGTGCGCCTGTGTCATAAGTAAAGGGCCGGCTGGCTTGACCGTTAAAGGGTGCTGTAACCCCCAAAGTACACTCCAGTACAAACCAAAAAATATATATTTTCTGTGTTTGTGAATTGTGTGCGCAGTAGCCGCACGTGCATCAACAAAGTAGTGCCAAGCGTGCGCCTGTGTCATAAGTAAAGGGCCGGCTGGCTTGACCGTTAAAGGGTGCTGTAACCCCCAAAGTACACTCCAGTCCAAACCAAAAAAATATATATTTTCTGTGTTTGTGAATTGTGTGCGCAGTAGCCGCACGTGCATCAACAAAGTAGTGCCAAGCGTGCGCCTGTGTCATAAGTAAAGGGCCGGCTGGCTTGACCGTAAAAGGGTGCTGTAACCCCCAAAGTACACTCCAGTCCAAACCAAAAAAATATATATTTTCTGTGTTTGTGAATTGTGTGCGCAGTAGCCGCACGTGTATCAACAAAGTAGTGCCAAGCGTGCCCCTGTGTCATAAGTAAAGGGCCAGCTGGCTTGACCGTTAAAGGGTGCTGTAACCCCCAAAGCACACTCCAGTCCATAGGGGCTGGCTGGACTGGCTGGACTGTGTTGTGCAGTCAGTTCTCCATAGGGGCTGTGTCCACTCCAAAGTCCTGTGCAGTGTCCCAGTCCTAAAGGGGTGCTGTAGTGTTGTCCAGGGGGTGCTCTGTCCATCAGGGGTGCTCCCCCCAAGTGCTAAAAAAATAATATATTTTCTGTGTTTGCGAATTGTGTGCGCAGTAGCCGCACGTGCATCAACAAAGTAGTGGCAAGCGTACGCCTGTGTCATAAGTAAAGGGCCGGCTGGCTTGACCGTTAAAGGGTGCTGTAACCCCCAAAGTACACTCCAGTCCAAACCAAAAAAATATATATTTTCTGTGTTTGTGAATTGTGTGCGCAGTAGCCGCACGTGCATCAAAAACGTAGTGCCAAGCGTGCGCCTGTGTCATAAGTAAAGGGCCGGCTGGCTTGACCGTTAAAGGGTGCTGTAACACCCAAAGTACACTCCAGTCCAAACCAAAAAAAAAAATATTTTCTGTGTTTGTGAATTGTGTGCGCAGTAGCCGCACGTGCATCAACAAAGTAGTGCCAAGCGTGCGCCTGTGTCATAAGTAAAGGGCCGGCTGGCTTGACCGTTAAAGGGTGCTGTAACCCCCAAAGTACACTCCAGTACAAACCAAAAAAAAAATAATTTTCTGTGTTTGTGAATTGTGTGCGCAGTAGCCGCACGTGCATCAACAAAGTAGTGCCAAGCGTGCGCCTGTGTCATAAGTAAAGGGCCGGCTGGCTTGACCGTTAAAGGGTGCTGTAACCCCCAAAGTACACTCCAGTCCAAACCAAAAAAATATATATTTTCTGTATTTGTGAATTGTGTGCGCAGTAGCCGCACGTGCATCAACAAAGTAGTGCCAAGTGTGCGCCTGTGTCATAAGTAAAGGGCCGGCTGACTTGACCGTTAAAGGGTGCTGTAACCCCCAAAGTACACTCCAGTCCAAACCAGAAAAAAAAATATTTTCTGTGTTTGTGAATTGTATGCGCAGTAGCCGCACGTGCATCAACAAAGTAGTGCCAAGCGTGCGCCTGTGTCATAAGTAAAGGGCCGGCTGGCTTGACCGTTAAAGGGTGCTGTAACCCCCAAAGTACAGTCCAGTCCAAACCAAAAAAAAAATTATTTTCTGTGTTTGTGAATTGTGTGCGCAGTAGCCGCACGTGCATCAACAAAGTAGTGCCAAGCGTGCGCCTGTGTCATAAGTAAAGGGCCGGCTGGCTTGACCGTTAAAGGGTGCTGTAACCCCCAAAGTACACTCCAGTCCAAACCAAAAAAAAAATATTTTCTGTGTTTGTGAATTGTGTGCGCAGTAGCCGCACGTGCATCAACAAAGTAGTGCCAAGCGTGCGCCTGTGTCATAAGTAAAGGGCCGGCTGGCTTGACCGTTAAAGGGTGCTGTAACCCCCAAAGTACACTCCAGTCCAAACCAAAAAAATATATATTTTCTGTGTTTGTGAATTGTGTGCGCAGTAGCCGCACGTGCATCAACAAAGTAGTGCCAAGCGTGCGCCTGTGTCATAAGTAAAGGGCCGGCTGGCTTGACCGTTAAAGGGTGCTGTAACCCCCAAAGTACACTCCAGTCCAAACCAAAAAAATATATATTTTCATTGTTTGTGAATTGTGTGCGCAGTAGCCGCACGTGCATCAACAAAGTAGTGCCAAGCGTGCGCCTGTGTCATAAGTAAAGGGACGGCTGGCTTGACCGTTAAAGGGTGCTGTAACCCCCAAAGTACACTCCAGTCCATAGGGGCTGGCTGGACTGGCTGGACTGTGTTGTGCAGTCAGTTCTCCATAGGGGCTGTGTCCACTCCAAAGTCCTGTGCAGTGTCCCAGTCCTAAAGGGGTGCTGTAGTGTTGTCCAGGGGGTGCTCTGTCCATCAGGGGAGCTCCCCCCAAGTGCTAAAAAAATAATATATTTTCTGTGTTTGCGAATTGTGTGCGCAGTAGCCGCACGTGCATCAACAAAGTAGTGCCAAGCGTACGCCTGTGTCATAAGTAAAGGGCCGGCTGGCTTGACCGTTAAAGGGTGCTGTAACCCCCAAAGTACACTCCAGTCCAAACCAAAAAAATATATATTTTCTGTGTTTGTGAATTGTGTGCGCAGTAGCCGCACGTGCATCAACAAAGTAGTGCAAGCGTGCGCCTGTGTCATAAGTAAAGGGCCGGCTGGCTTGACCGTTAAAGGGTGCTGTATCCCCCAAAGTACACTCCAGTCCAAACCAAAAAAAAAAATATTTTCTGTGTTTGTGAATTGTGTGCGCAGTAGCCGCACGTGCATCAACAAAGTAGTGCCAAGCGTGCGCCTGTGTCATAAGTAAAGGGCCGGCTGGCTTGACCGTTAAAGGGTGCTGTAACCCCCAAAGTACACTCCAGTCCATACCAAAAAAATATATATTTTCTGTGTTTGTGAATTGTGTGCGCAGTAGCCGCACGTGCATCAACAAAGTAGTGCCAAGCGTGCGCCTGTGTCATAAGTAAAGGGCCGGCTGGCTTGACCGTTAAAGGGTGCTGTAACCCCCAAAGTACACTCCAGTCCAAACCAAAAAAAAAAATATTTTCTGTGTTTGTGAATTGTGTGCGCAGTAGCCGCACGTGCATCAACAAAGTAGTGCCAAGCGTGCGCCTGTGTCATAAGTAAAGGGCCGGCTGGCTTGACCGTTAAAGGGTGCTGTAACCCCCAAAGTACACTCCAGTCCAAACCAAAAATAAAATTATTTTCTGTGTTTGTGAATTGTGTGCGCAGTAGCCGCACGTGCATCAACAAAGTAGTGCCAAGCGTGCGCCTGTGTCATAAGTAAAGGGCCGGCTGGCTTGACCGTAAAAGGGTGCTGTAACCCCCAAAGTACACTCCAGTCCAAACCAAAAAAATATATATTTTCTGTGTTTGTGAATTGTGTGCGCAGTAGCCGCACGTGTATCAACAAAGTAGTGCCAAGCGTGCGCCTGTGTCATAAGTAAAGGGCCGGCTGGCTTGACCGTTAAAGGGTGCTGTAACCCCCAAAGTACACTCCAGTCCATAGGGGCTGGCTGGACTGGCTGGACTGTGTTGTGCAGTCAGTTCTCCATAGGGGCTGTGTCCACTCCAAAGTCCTGTGCAGTGTCCCAGTCCTAAAGGGGTGCTGTAGTGTTGTCCAGGGGGTGCTCTGTCCATCAGGGGAGCTCCCCCCAAGTGCTAAAAAAATAATATATATTCTGTGTTTGCGAATTGTGTGCGCAGTAGCCGCACGTGCATCAACAAAGTAGTGGCAAGCGTACGCCTGTGTCATAAGTAAAGGGCCGGCTGGCTTGACCGTTAAAGGGTGCTGTAACCCCCAAAGTACACTCCAGTCCAAACCAAAAAAATATATATTTTCTGTGTTTGTGAATTGTGTGCGCAGTAGCCGCACGTGCATCAAAAAAGTAGTACCAAGCGTGCGCCTGTGTCATAAGTAAAGGGCCGGCTGGCTTGACCGTTAAAGGGTGCTGTAACCCCCAAAGTACACTCCAGTCCAAACCAAAAAAATATATATTTTCTGTGTTTGTGAATTGTGTGCGCAGTAGCCGCACGTGCATCAAAAACGTAGTGCCAAGCGTGCGCCTGTGTCATAAGTAAAGGGCCGGCTGGCTTGACCGTTAAAGGGTGCTGTAACACCCAAAGTACACTCCAGTCCAAACCAAAAAAAAAAATATTTTCTGTGTTTGTGAATTGTGTGCGCAGTAGCCGCACGTGCATCAACAAAGTAGTGCCAAGCGTGCGCCTGTGTCATAAGTAAAGGGCCGGCTGGCTTGACCGTTAAAGGGTGCTGTAACCCCCAAAGTACACTCCAGTACAAACCAAAAAAAAAATTATTTTCTGTGTTTGTGAATTGTGTGCGCAGTAGCCGCACGTGCATCAACAAAGTAGTGCCAAGCGTGCGCCTGTGTCATAAGTAAAGGGCCGGCTGGCTTGACCGTTAAAGGGTGCTGTAACCCCCAAAGTACACTCCAGTCCAAACCAAAAAAATATATATTTTCTGTATTTGTGAATTGTGTGCGCAGTAGCCGCACGTGCATCAACAAAGTAGTGCCAAGTGTGCGCCTGTGTCATAAGTAAAGGGCCGGCTGACTTGACCGTTAAAGGGTGCTGTAACCCCCAAAGTACACTCCAGTCCAAACCAGAAAAAAAAATATTTTCTGTGTTTGTGAATTGTATGCGCAGTAGCCGCACGTGCATCAACAAAGTAGTGCCAAGCGTGCGCCTGTGTCATAAGTAAAGGGCCGGCTGGCTTGACCGTTAAAGGGTGCTGTAACCCCCAAAGTACAGTCCAGTCCAAACCAAAAAAAAAATTATTTTCTGTGTTTGTGAATTGTGTGCGCAGTAGCCGCACGTGCATCAACAAAGTAGTGCCAAGCGTGCGCCTGTGTCATAAGTAAAGGGCCGGCTGGCTTGACCGTTAAAGGGTGCTGTAACCCCCAAAGTACACTCCAGTCCAAACCAAAAAAAAAATATTTTCTGTGTTTGTGAATTGTGTGCGCAGTAGCCGCACGTGCATCAACAAAGTAGTGCCAAGCGTGCGCCTGTGTCATAAGTAAAGGGCCGGCTGGCTTGACCGTTAAAGGGTGCTGTAACCCCCAAAGTACACTCCAGTCCAAACCAAAAAAATATATATTTTCTGTGTTTGTGAATTGTGTGCGCAGTAGCCGCACGTGCATCAACAAAGTAGTGCCAAGCGTGCGCCTGTGTCATAAGTAAAGGGCCGGCTGGCTTGACCGTTAAAGGGTGCTGTAACCCCCAAAGTACACTCCAGTCCAAACCAAAAAAATATATATTTTCATTGTTTGTGAATTGTGTGCGCAGTAGCCGCACGTGCATCAACAAAGTAGTGCCAAGCGTGCGCCTGTGTCATAAGTAAAGGGACGGCTGGCTTGACCGTTAAAGGGTGCTGTAACCCCCAAAGTACACTCCAGTCCATAGGGGCTGGCTGGACTGGCTGGACTGTGTTGTGCAGTCAGTTCTCCATAGGGGCTGTGTCCACTCCAAAGTCCTGTGCAGTGTCCCAGTCCTAAAGGGGTGCTGTAGTGTTGTCCAGGGGGTGCTCTGTCCATCAGGGGAGCTCCCCCCAAGTGCTAAAAAAATAATATATTTTCTGTGTTTGCGAATTGTGTGCGCAGTAGCCGCACGTGCATCAACAAAGTAGTGCCAAGCGTACGCCTGTGTCATAAGTAAAGGGCCGGCTGGCTTGACCGTTAAAGGGTGCTGTAACCCCCAAAGTACACTCCAGTCCAAACCAAAAAAATATATATTTTCTGTGTTTGTGAATTGTGTGCGCAGTAGCCGCACGTGCATCAACAAAGTAGTGCAAGCGTGCGCCTGTGTCATAAGTAAAGGGCCGGCTGGCTTGACCGTTAAAGGGTGCTGTATCCCCCAAAGTACACTCCAGTCCAAACCAAAAAAAAAAATATTTTCTGTGTTTGTGAATTGTGTGCGCAGTAGCCGCACGTGCATCAACAAAGTAGTGCCAAGCGTGCGCCTGTGTCATAAGTAAAGGGCCGGCTGGCTTGACCGTTAAAGGGTGCTGTAACCCCCAAAGTACACTCCAGTCCATACCAAAAAAATATATATTTTCTGTGTTTGTGAATTGTGTGCGCAGTAGCCGCACGTGCATCAACAAAGTAGTGCCAAGCGTGCGCCTGTGTCATAAGTAAAGGGCCGGCTGGCTTGACCGTTAAAGGGTGCTGTAACCCCCAAAGTACACTCCAGTCCAAACCAAAAAAAAAAATATTTTCTGTGTTTGTGAATTGTGTGCGCAGTAGCCGCACGTGCATCAACAAAGTAGTGCCAAGCGTGCGCCTGTGTCATAAGTAAAGGGCCGGCTGGCTTGACCGTTAAAGGGTGCTGTAACCCCCAAAGTACACTCCAGTCCAAACCAAAAATAAAATTATTTTCTGTGTTTGTGAATTGTGTGCGCAGTAGCCGCACGTGCATCAACAAAGTAGTGCCAAGCGTGCGCCTGTGTCATAAGTAAAGGGCCGGCTGGCTTGACCGTAAAAGGGTGCTGTAACCCCCAAAGTACACTCCAGTCCAAACCAAAAAAATATATATTTTCTGTGTTTGTGAATTGTGTGCGCAGTAGCCGCACGTGTATCAACAAAGTAGTGCCAAGCGTGCGCCTGTGTCATAAGTAAAGGGCCGGCTGGCTTGACCGTTAAAGGGTGCTGTAACCCCCAAAGTACACTCCAGTCCATAGGGGCTGGCTGGACTGGCTGGACTGTGTTGTGCAGTCAGTTCTCCATAGGGGCTGTGTCCACTCCAAAGTCCTGTGCAGTGTCCCAGTCCTAAAGGGGTGCTGTAGTGTTGTCCAGGGGGTGCTCTGTCCATCAGGGGAGCTCCCCCCAAGTGCTAAAAAAATAATATATATTCTGTGTTTGCGAATTGTGTGCGCAGTAGCCGCACGTGCATCAACAAAGTAGTGGCAAGCGTACGCCTGTGTCATAAGTAAAGGGCCGGCTGGCTTGACCGTTAAAGGGTGCTGTAACCCCCAAAGTACACTCCAGTCCAAACCAAAAAAATATATATTTTCTGTGTTTGTGAATTGTGTGCGCAGTAGCCGCACGTGCATCAAAAAAGTAGTACCAAGCGTGCGCCTGTGTCATAAGTAAAGGGCCGGCTGGCTTGACCGTTAAAAGGTGCTGTAACACCCAAAGTACACTCCAGTCCAAACCAAAAAAAAAAATATTTTCTTTGTTTGTGAATTGTGTGCGCAGTAGCCGCACGTGCATCAACAAAGTAGTGCCAAGCGTGCGCCTGTGTCATAAGTAAAGGGCCGGCTGGCTTGACCGTTAAAGGGTGCTGTAACCCCCAAAGTACACTCCAGTACAAACCAAAAAAAAAATTATTTTCTGTGTTTGTGAATTGTGTGCGCAGTAGCCGCACGTGCATCAACAAAGTAGTGCCAAGCGTGCGCCTGTGTCATAAGTAAAGGGCCGGCTGGCTTGACCGTTAAAGGGTGCTGTAACCCCCAAAGTACACTCCAGTCCAAACCAAAAAAAAATATATTTTCTGTGTTTGTGAATTGTGTGCGCAGTAGCCGCACGTGCATCAACAAAGTAGTGCCAAGTGTGCGCCTGTGTCATAAGTAAAGGGCCGGCTGGCTTGACCGTTAAAGGGTGCTGTAACCCCCAAAGTACACTCCAGTCCAAACCAAAAAAAAAAATATTTTCTGTGTTTGTGAATTGTATGCGCAGTAGCCGCACGTGCATCAACAAAGTAGTGCCAAGCGTGCGCCTGTGTCATAAGTAAAGGGCCGGCTGGCTTGACTGTTAAAGGGTGCTGTAACCCCCAAAGTACAGTCCAGTCCAAACCAAAAAAAAAATTATTTTCTGTGTTTGTGAATTGTGTGCGCAGTAGCCGCACGTGCATCAACAAAGTAGTGCCAAGCGTGCGCCTGTGTCATAAGTAAAGGGCCGGCTGGCTTGACCGTTAAAGGGTGCTGTAACCCCCAAAGTACACTCCAGTCCAAACCAAAAAAATATATATTTTCTGTGTTTGTGAATTGTGTGCGCAGTAGCCGCACGTGTATCAACAAAGTAGTGCCAAGCGTGCGCCTGTGTCATAAGTAAAGGGCCGGCTGGCTTGACCGTTAAAGGGTGCTGTAACCCCAAAGTACACTCCAGTCCATAGGGGCTGGCTGGACTGGCTGGACTGTGTTGTGCAGTCAGTTCTCCATAGGGGCTGTGTCCACTCCAAAGTCCTGTGCAGTGTCCCAGTCCTAAAGGGGTGCTGTAGTGTTGTCCAGGGGGTGCTCTGTCCATCAGGGGAGCTCCCCCCAAGTGCTAAAAAAATAATATATTTTCTGTGTTTGCGAATTGTGTGCGCAGTAGCCGCACGTGCATCAACAAAGTAGTGGCAAGCGTACGCCTGTGTCATAATTAAAGGGCCGGCTGGCTTGACCGTTAAAGGGTGCTGTAACCCCCAAAGTACACTCCAGTCCAAACCAAAAAAATATATATTTTCTGTGTTTGTGAATTGTGTGCGCAGTAGCCGCACGTGCATCAAAAAAGTAGTGCCAAGCGTGCGCCTGTGTCATAAGTAAAGGGCCGGCTGGCTTGACCGTTAAAGGGTGCTGTAACACCCAAAGTACACTCCAGTCCATACCAAAAAAAAAAATATTTTCTGTGTTTGTGAATTGTGTGCGCAGTAGCCGCACGTGCATCAACAAAGTAGTGCCAAGCGTGCGCCTGTGTCATAAGTAAAGGGCCGGCTGGCTTGACCGTTAAAGGGTGCTGTAACCCCCAAAGTACACTCCAGTACAAACCAAAAAAAAAATTATTTTCTGTGTTTGTGAATTGTGTGCGCAGTAGCCGCACGTGCATCAACAAAGTAGTGCCAAGCGTGCGCCTGTGTCATAAGTAAAGGGCCGGCTGGCTTGACCGTTAAAGGGTGCTGTAACCCCCAAAGTACACTCCAGTCCAAACCAAAAAAATATATATTTTCTGTGTTTGTGAATTGTGTGCGCAGTAGCCGCACGTGCATCAACAAAGTAGTGCCAAGTGTGCGCCTGTGTCATAAGTAAAGGGCCGGCTGGCTTGACCGTTAAAGGGTGCTGTAACCCCCAAAGTACACTCCAGTCCAAACCAAAAAAAAAAATATTTTCTGTGTTTGTGAATTGTATGCGCAGTAGCCGCACGTGCATCAACAAAGTAGTGCCAAGCGTGCGCCTGTGTCATAAGTAAAGGGCCGGCTGGCTTGACCGTTAAAGGGTGCTGTAACCCCCAAAGTACAGTCCAGTCCAAACCAAAAAAAAAATTATTTTCTGTGTTTGTGAATTGTGTGCGCAGTAGCCGCACGTGCATCAACAAAGTAGTGCCAAGCGTGCGCCTGTGTCATAAGTAATGGGCCGGCTGGCTTGACCGTTAAAGGGTGCTGTAACCCCCAAAGTACACTCCAGTCCAAACCAAAAAAAAAATATTTTCTGTGTTTGTGAATTGTGTGCGCAGTAGCCGCACGTGCATCAACAAAGTAGTGCCAAGCGTGCGCCTGTGTCATTAGTAAAGGGCCGGCTGGCTTGACCGTTAAAGGGTGCTGTAACCCCCAAAGTACACTCCAGTCCAAACCAAAAAAATATATATTTTCTGTGTTTGTGAATTGTGTGCGCAGTAGCCGCACGTGCATCAACAAAGTAGTGCCAAGCGTGCGCCTGTGTCATAAGTAAAGGGCCGGCTGGCTTGACCGTTAAAGGGTGCTGTAACCCCCAAAGTACACTCCAGTCCAAACCAAAAAAATATATATTTTCATTGTTTGTGAATTGTGTGCGCAGTAGCCGCACGTGCATCAACAAAGTAGTGCCAAGCGTGCGCCTGTGTCATAAGTAAAGGGCCGGCTGGCTTGACCGTTAAAGGGTGCTGTAACCCCCAAAGTACACTCCAGTCCAAACCAAAAAAAAAAATATTTTCTGTGTTTGTGAATTGTGTGCGCAGTAGCCGCACGTGCATCAACAAAGTAGTGCCAAGCGTGCGCCTGTGTCAT
Source organism: Taudactylus pleione (assembly GCA_031769625.1). Lineage (NCBI taxonomy): Eukaryota > Metazoa > Chordata > Amphibia > Anura > Myobatrachidae > Taudactylus > Taudactylus pleione. The sequence goes on along the minus strand of JAUIMM010000015.1, from coordinate 31,861,770 downwards.
AAGTAAAGGGCCGGCTGGCTTGACCGTTAAAGGGTGCTGTTACCCCCAAAGTACACTCCAGTCCAAACCAAAAATAAAATTATTTTCTGTGTTTGTGAATTGTGTGCGCAGTAGCCGCACGTGTATCAACAAAGTAGTGCCAAGCGTGCGCCTGTGTCATAAGTAAAGGGCCAGCTGGCTTGACCGTTAAAGGGTGCTGTAACCCCCAAAGTACACTCCAGTCCATAGGGGCTGGCTGGACTGGCTGGACTGTGTTGTGCAGTCAGTTCTCCATAGGGGCTGTGTCCACTCCAAAGTCCTGTGCAGTGTCCCAGTCCTAAAGGGGTGCTGTAGTGTTGTCCAGGGGGTGCTTTGTCCATCAGGGGAGCTCCCCCCAAGTGCTAAAAAAATAATATATTTTCTGTGTTTGCGAATTGTGTGCGCAGTAGCCGCACGTGCATCAACAAAGTAGTGCCAAGCGTACGCCTGTGTCATAAGTAAAGGGCCGGCTGGCTTGACCATTAAAGGGTGCTGTAACCCCCAAAGTACACTCCAGTCCAAACCAAAAAAAAAAATATTTTCTGTGTTTGTGAATTGTGTGCGCAGTAGCCGCACGTGCATCAACAAAGTAGTGCCAAGCGTGCGCCTGTGTCATAAGTAAAGGGCCGGCTGGCTTGACCGTTAAAGGGTGCTGTAACCCCCAAAGTACACTCCAGTCCAAACCAAAAAAAAAAATATTTTCTGTGTTTGTGAATTGTGTGCGCAGTAGCCGCACGTGCATCAACAAAGTAGTGCCAAGCGTGCGCCTGTGTCATAAGTAAAGGGCCGGCTGGCTTGACCGTTAAAGGGTGCTGTAACCCCCAAAGTACACTCCAGTCCAAACCAAAAAAAAAATTATTTTCTGTGTTTGTGAATTGTGTGCGCAGTAGCCGCACGTGCATCAACAAAGTAGTGCCAAGCGTGCGCCTGTGTCATAAGTAAAGGGCCGGCTGGCTTGACCGTTAAAGGGTGCTGTAACCCCCAAAGTACACTCCAGTACAAACCAAAAAAAATATATTTGATGTGTTTGTGAATTGTGTGCGCAGTAGCCGCACGTGCATCAACAAAGTAGTGCCAAGCGTGCGCCTGTGTCATAAGTAAAGGGCCGGCTGGCTTGACCGTTAAAGGGTGCTGTAACCCCCAAAGTACACTCCAGTCCATACCAAAAAAATATATATTTTCTGTGTTTGTGAATTGTGTGCGCAGTAGCCGCACGTGCATCAACAAAGTAGTGCCAAGCGTGCGCCTGTGTCATAAGTAAAGGGCCGGCTGGCTTGACCGTTAAAGGGTGCTGTAACCCCCAAAGTACACTCCAGTCCAAACCAAAAAAATATATATTTTCTGTGTTTGTGAATTGTGTGCGCAGTAGCCGCACGTGCATCAACAAAGTAGTGCCAAGCGTGCGCCTGTGTCATAAGTAAAGGGCCGGCTGGCTTGACCGTTAAAGGGTGCTGTAACCCCCAAAGTACACTCCAGTCCAAACCAAAAAAAAAATTATTTTCTGTGTTTGTGAATTGTGTGCGCAGTAGCCGCACGTGTATCAACAAAGTAGTGCCAAGCGTGCGCCTGTGTCATAAGTAAAGGGCCGGCTGGCTTGACCGTTAAAGGGTGCTGTAACCCCCAAAGTACACTCCAGTCCATAGGGGCTGGCTGGACTGGCTGGACTGTGTTGTGCAGTCAGTTCTCCATAGGGGCTGTGTCCACTCCAAAGTCCTGTGCATTGTCCCAGTCCTAAAGGGGTGCTGTAGTGTTGTCCAGGGGGTGCTCTGTCCATCAGGGGAGCTCCCCCCAAGTGCTAAAAAAATAATATATTTTCTGTGTTTGCGAATTGTGTGCGCAGTAGCCGCACGTGCATCAACAAAGTAGTGCCAAGCGTACGCCTGTGTCATAAGTAAAGGGCCGGCTGGCTTGACTGTTAAAGGGTGCTGTAACCCCCAAAGTACACTCCAGTCCAAACCAAAAAAATATATATTTTCTGTGTTTGTGAATTGTGTGCGCAGTAGCCGCACGTGCATCAACAAAGTAGTGCCAAGCGTGCGCCTGTGTCATAAGTAAAGGGCCGGCTGGCTTGACCGTTAAAGGGTGCTGTAACCCCCAAAGTACACTCCAGTCCAAACCAAAAAAAAAAATATTTTCTGTGTTTGAATTGTGTACGCAGTAGCCGCACGTGCATCAACAAAGTATTGCCAAGCGTGCGCCTGTGTCATAAGTAAAGGGCCGGCTGGCTTGACCGTTAAAGGGTGCTGTAACCCCCAAAGTACACTCCAGTCCAAACCAAAAAAAAAATATTTTCTGTGTTTGTGAATTGTGTGCGCAGTAGCCGCACGTGCATCAACAAAGTAGTGCCAAGCGTGCGCCTGTGTCATAAGTAAAGGGCCGGCTGGCTTGACCGTTAAAGGGTGCTGTAACCCCCAAAGTACACTCCAGTCCATACCAAAAAAATATATATTTTCTGTGTTTGTGAATTGTGTGCGCAGTAGCCGCACGTGCATCAACAAAGTAGTGCCAAGCGTGCGCCTGTGTCATAAGTAAAGGGCCGCCTGGCTTGACCGTTAAAGGGTGCTGTAACCCCCAAAGTACACTCCAGTCCAAACCAAAAAAAAAAATATTTTCTGTGTTTGTGAATTGTGTGCGCAGTAGCCGCACGTGCATCAACAAAGTAGTGCCAAGCGTGCGCCTGTGTCATAAGTAAAGGGCCGGCTGGCTTGACCGTTAAAGGGTGCTGTAACCCCCAAAGTACACTCCAGTCCAAACCAAAAATAAAATTATTTTCTGTGTTTGTGAATTGTGTGCGCAGTAGCCGCACGTGTATCAACAAAGTAGTGCCAAGCGTGCGCCTGTGTCATAAGTAAAGGGCCGGCTGGCTTGACCGTTAAAGGGTGCTGTAACCCCCAAAGTACACTCCAGTCCATAGGGGCTGGCTGGACTGGCTGGACTGTGTTGTGCAGTCAGTTCTCCATAGGGGCTGTGTCCACTCCAAAGTCCTGTGCAGTGTCCCAGTCCTAAAGGGGTGCTGTAGTGTTGTCCAGGGGGTGCTCTGTCCATCAGGGGAGCTCCCCCCAAGTGCTAAAAAAATAATATATTTTCTGTGTTTGCGAATTGTGTGCGCAGTAGCCGCACGTGCATCAACAAAGTAGTGCCAAGCGTACGCCTGTGTCATAAGTAAAGGGCCGGCTGGCTTGACCGTTAAAGGGTGCTGTAACCCCCAAAGTACACTCCAGTCCAAACCAACAAAATATATATTTTCTGTGTTTGTGAATTGTGTGCGCAGTAGCCGCACGTGCATCAACAAAGTAGTGCCAAGCGTGCGCCTGTGTCATAAGTAAAGGGCCGGCTGGCTTGACCGTTAAAGGGTGCTGTAAACCCCAAAGTACACTCCAGTCCAAACCAAAAAAATATATATTTTCTGTGTTTGTGAATTGTGTGCCCAGTAGCCGCACGTGCATCAACAAAGTAGTGCCAAGCGTGCGCCTGTGTCATAAGTAAAGGGCCGGCTGGCTTGACCGTTAAAGGGTGCTGTAACCCCCAAAGTACACTCCAGTCCAAACTAAAAAAAAAATTATTTTCTGTGTTTGTGAATTGTGTGCGCAGTAGCCGCACGTGCATCAACAAAGTAGTGCCAAGCGTGCGCCTGTGTCATAAGTAAAGGGCCGGCTGGCTTGACCGTTAAAGGGTGCTGTAACCCCCAAAGTACACTCCAGTCCAAACCCCAAAAAAAAATATTTTCTGTGTTTGTGAATTGTGTGCGCAGTAGCCGCACGTGCATCAACAAAATAGTGCCAAGCGTGCGCCTGTGTCATAAGTAAAGGGCCGGCTGGCTTGACCGTTAAAGGGTGCTGTAACCCCCAAAGTACACTCCAGTCCAAACCAAAAAAAAAATTATTTTCTGTGTTTGTGAATTGTGTGCGCAGTAGCCGCACGTGCATCAACAAAGTAGTGCCAAGCGTGCGCCTGTGTCATAAGTAAAGGGCCGGCTGGCTTGACCGTTAAAGGGTGCTGTAACCCCCAAAGTACACTCCAGTCCAAACCAAAAAAAAAATAATTTTCTGTGTTTGTGAATTGTGTGCGCAGTAGCCGCACGTGCATCAACAAAGTAGTGCCAAGCGTGCGCCTGTGTCATAAGTAAAGGGCCGGCTGGCTTGACCGTTAAAGGGTGCTGTAACCCCCAAAGTACACTCCAGTACAAACCAAAAAAAATATATTTGATGTGTTTGTGAATTGTGTGCGCAGTAGCCGCACGTGCATCAACAAAGTAGTGCCAAGCGTGCGCCTGTGTCATAAGTAAAGGGCCGGCTGGCTTGACCGTTAAAGGGTGCTGTAACCCCCAAAGTACACTCCAGTCCATACCAAAAAAATATATATTTTCTGTGTTTGTGAATTGTGTGCGCAGTAGCCGCACGTGCATCAACAAAGTAGTGCCAAGCGTGCGCCTGTGTCATAAGTAAAGGGCCGGCTGGCTTGACCGTTAAAGGGTGCTGTAACCCCCAAAGTACACTCCAGTCCAAACCAAAAAAATATATATTTTCTGTGTTTGTGAATTGTGTGCGCAGTAGCCGCACGTGCATCAACAAAGTAGTGCCAAGCGTGCGCCTGTGTCATAAGTAAAGGGCCGGCTGGCTTGACCGTTAAAGGGTGCTGTAACCCCCAAAGTACACTCCAGTCCAAACCAAAAAAAAAATTATTTTCTGTGTTTGTGAATTGTGTGCGCAGTAGCCGCACGTGTATCAACAAAGTAGTGCCAAGCGTGCGCCTGTGTCATAAGTAAAGGGCCGGCTGGCTTGACCGTTAAAGGGTGCTGTAACCCCCAAAGTACACTCCAGTCCATAGGGGCTGGCTGGACTGGCTGGACTGTGTTGTGCAGTCAGTTCTCCATAGGGGCTGTGTCCACTCCAAAGTCCTGTGCAGTGTCCCAGTCCTAAAGGGGTGCTGTAGTGTTGTCCAGGGGGTGCTCTGTCCATCAGGGGAGCTCCCCCCAAGTGCTAAAAAAATAATATATTTTCTGTGTTTGCGAATTGTGTGCGCAGTAGCCGCACGTGCATCAACAAAGTAGTGCCAAGCGTACGCCTGTGTCATAAGTAAAGGGCCGGCTGGCTTGACTGTTAAAGGGTGCTGTAACCCCAAAAGTACACTCCAGTCCAAACCAAAAAAATATATATTTTCTGTGTTTGTGAATTGTGTGCGCAGTAGCCGCACGTGCATCAACAAAGTAGTGCCAAGCGTGCGCCTGTGTCATAAGTAAAGGGCCGGCTGGCTTGACCGTTAAAGGGTGCTGTAACCCCCAAAGTACACTCCAGTCCAAACCAAAAAAAAAAATATTTTCTGTGTTTGAATTGTGTACGCAGTAGCCGCACGTGCATCAACAAAGTATTGCCAAGCGTGCGCCTGTGTCATAAGTAAAGGGCCGGCTGGCTTGACCGTTAAAGGGTGCTGTAACCCCCAAAGTACACTCCAGTCCAAACCAAAAAAAAAATATTTTCTGTGTTTGTGAATTGTGTGCGCAGTAGCCGCACGTGCATCAACAAAGTAGTGCCAAGCGTGCGCCTGTGTCATAAGTAAAGGGCCGGCTGGCTTGACCGTTAAAGGGTGCTGTAACCCCCAAAGTACACTCCAGTCCATACCAAAAAAATATATATTTTCTGTGTTTGTGAATTGTGTGCGCAGTAGCCGCACGTGCATCAACAAAGTAGTGCCAAGCGTGCGCCTGTGTCATAAGTAAAGGGCCGCCTGGCTTGACCGTTAAAGGGTGCTGTAACCCCCAAAGTACACTCCAGTCCAAACCAAAAAAAAAAATATTTTCTGTGTTTGTGAATTGTGTGCGCAGTAGCCGCACGTGCATCAACAAAGTAGTGCCAAGCGTGCGCCTGTGTCATAAGTAAAGGGCCGGCTGGCTTGACCGTTAAAGGGTGCTGTAACCCCCAAAGTACACTCCAGTCCAAACCAAAAATAAAATTATTTTCTGTGTTTGTGAATTGTGTGCGCAGTAGCCGCACGTGTATCAACAAAGTAGTGCCAAGCGTGCGCCTGTGTCATAAGTAAAGGGCCGGCTGGCTTGACCGTTAAAGGGTGCTGTAACCCCCAAAGTACACTCCAGTCCATAGGGGCTGGCTGGACTGGCTGGACTGTGTTGTGCAGTCAGTTCTCCATAGGGGCTGTGTCCACTCCAAAGTCCTGTGCAGTGTCCCAGTCCTAAAGGGGTGCTGTAGTGTTGTCCAGGGGGTGCTCTGTCCATCAGGGGAGCTCCCCCCAAGTGCTAAAAAAATAATATATTTTCTGTGTTTGCGAATTGTGTGCGCAGTAGCCGCACGTGCATCAACAAAGTAGTGCCAAGCGTACGCCTGTGTCATAAGTAAAGGGCCGGCTGGCTTGACCGTTAAAGGGTGCTGTAACCCCCAAAGTACACTCCAGTCCAAACCAACAAAATATATATTTTCTGTGTTTGTGAATTGTGTGCGCAGTAGCCGCACGTGCATCAACAAAGTAGTGCCAAGCGTGCGCCTGTGTCATAAGTAAAGGGCCGGCTGGCTTGACCGTTAAAGGGTGCTGTAAACCCCAAAGTACACTCCAGTCCAAACCAAAAAAATATATATTTTCTGTGTTTGTGAATTGTGTGCGCAGTAGCCGCACGTGCATCAACAAAGTAGTGCCAAGCGTGCGCCTGTGTCATAAGTAAAGGGCCGGCTGGCTTGACCGTTAAAGGGTGCTGTAACCCCCAAAGTACACTCCAGTCCAAACTAAAAAAAAAAATATTTTCTGTGTTTGTGAATTGTGTGCGCAGTAGCCGCACGTGCATCAACAAAGTAGTGCCAAGCGTGCGCCTGTGTCATAAGTAAAGGGCCGGCTGGCTTGACCGTTAAAGGGTGCTGTAACCCCCAAAGTACACTCCAGTCCAAACCCCAAAAAAAAATATTTTCTGTGTTTGTGAATTGTGTGCGCAGTAGCCGCACGTGCATCAACAAAATAGTGCCAAGCGTGCGCCTGTGTCATAAGTAAAGGGCCGGCTGGCTTGACCGTTAAAGGGTGCTGTAACCCCCAAAGTACACTCCAGTCCAAACCAAAAAAAAAATTATTTTCTGTGTTTGTGAATTGTGTGCGCAGTAGCCGCACGTGCATCAACAAAGTAGTGCCAAGCGTGCGCCTGTGTCATAAGTAAAGGGCCGCCTGGCTTGACCGTTAAAGGGTGCTGTAACCCCCAAAGTACACTCCAGTCCAAACCAAAAAAAATAATATTTTCTGTGTTTGTGAATTGTGTGCGCAGTAGCCGCACGTGCATCAACAAAGTAGTGCCAAGCGTGCGCCTGTGTCATAAGTAAAGGGCCGGCTGGCTTGACCGTTAAAGGGTGCTGTAACCCCCAAAGTACACTCCAGTCCAAACCAAAAATAAAATTATTTTCTGTGTTTGTGAATTGTGTGCGCAGTAGCCGCACGTGTATCGACAAAGTAGTGCCAAGCGTGCGCCTGTGTCATAAGTAAAGGGCCGGCTGGCTTGACCGTTAAAGGGTGCTGTAACCCCCAAAGTACACTCCAGTCCATAGGGGCTGGCTGGACTGGCTGGACTGTGTTGTGCAGTCAGTTCTCCATAGGGGCTGTGTCCACTCCAAAGTCCTGTGCAGTGTCCCAGTCCTAAAGGGGTGCTGTAGTGTTGTCCAGGGGGTGCTCTGTCCATCAGGGGAGCTCCCCCCAAGTGCTAAAAAAATAATATATTTTCTGTGTTTGCGAATTGTGTGCGCAGTAGCCGCACGTGCATCAACAAAGTAGTGCCAAGCGTACGCCTGTGTCATAAGTAAAGGGCCGGCTGGCTTGACCGTTAAAGGGTGCTGTAACCCCCAAAGTACACTCCAGTCCAAACCAACAAAATATATATTTTCTGTGTTTGTGAATTGTGTGCGCAGTAGCCGCACGTGCATCAACAAAGTAGTGCCAAGCGTGCGCCTGTGTCATAAGTAAAGGGCCGGCTGGCTTGACCGTTAAAGGGTGCTGTAAACCCCAAAGTACACTCCAGTCCAAACCAAAAAAATATATATTTTCTGTGTTTGTGAATTGTGTGCGCAGTAGCCGCACGTGCATCAACAAAGTAGTGCCAAGCGTGCGCCTGTGTCATAAGTAAAGGGCCGGCTGGCTTGACCGTTAAAGGGTGCTGTAACCCCCAAAGTACACTCCAGTCCAAACTAAAAAAAAAATTATTTTCTGTGTTTGTGAATTGTGTGCGCAGTAGCCGCACGTGCATCAACAAAGTAGTGCCAAGCGTGCGCCTGTGTCATAAGTAAAGGGCCGGCTGGCTTGACCGTTAAAGGGTGCTGTAACCCCCAAAGTACACTCCAGTCCAAACCCCCAAAAAAAATATTTTCTGTGTTTGTGAATTGTGTGCGCAGTAGCCGCACGTGCATCAACAAAATAGTGCCAAGCGTGCGCCTGTGTCATAAGTAAAGGGCCGGCTGGCTTGACCGTTAAAGGGTGCTGTAACCCCCAAAGTACACTCCAGTCCAAACCAAAAAAAAAATTATTTTCTGTGTTTGTGAATTGTGTGCGCAGTAGCCGCACGTGCATCAACAAAGTAGTGCCAAGCGTGCGCCTGTGTCATAAGTAAAGGGCCGGCTGGCTTGACCGTTAAAGGGTGCTGTAACCCCCAAAGTACACTCCAGTACAAACCAAAAAAAAAATTATTTTCTATGTTTGTTCATATGTGTGCGCAGTAGCCGCACGTGCATCAACAAAGTAGTGCCAAGCGTGCGCCTGTGTCATAAGTAAAGGGCCAGCTGGCTTGACCGTTAAAGGGTGCTGTAACCCCCAAAGTACACTCCAGTCCAAACCAAAAAAATATATATTTTCTGTGTTTGTGAATTGTGTGCGCAGTAGCCGCACGTGCATCAACAAAGTATTGCCAAGCGTGCGCCTGTGTCATAAGTAAAGGGCCGGCTGGCTTGACCGTTAAAGGGTGCTGTAACCCCCAAAGTACACTCCAGTCCAAACCAAAAAAAAAAATATTTTCTGTGTTTGTGAATTGTGTGCGCAGTAGCCGCACGTGCATCAACAAAGTAGTGCCAAGCGTGCGCCTGTGTCATAAGTAAAGGGCCGGCTGGCTTGACCGTTAAAGGGTGCTGTAACCCCCAAAGTACACTCCAGTCCAAACCAAAAAAAAAAATATTTTCTGTGTTTGTGAATTGTGTGCGCAGTAGCCGCACGTGCATCAACAAAGTAGTGCCAAGCGTGCGCCTGTGTCATAAGTAAAGGGCCGGCTGGCTTGACCGTTAAAGGGTGCTGTAACCCCCAAAGTACACTCCAGTCCAAACCAAAAAAAAAATAATTTTCTGTGTTTGTGAATTGTGTGCGCAGTAGCCGCACGTGCATCAACAAAGTAGTGCCAAGCGTGCGCCTGTGTCATAAGTAAAGGGCCGGCTGGCTTGACCGTTAAAGGGTGCTGTAACCCCCAAAGTACACTCCAGTACAAACCAAAAAAAATATATTTGATGTGTTTGTGAATTGTGTGCGCAGTAGCCGCACGTGCATCAACAAAGTAGTGCCAAGCGTGCGCCTGTGTCATAAGTAAAGGGCCGGCTGGCTTGACCGTTAAAGGGTGCTGTAACCCCCAAAGTACACTCCAGTCCATACCAAAAAAATATATATTTTCTGTGTTTGTGAATTGTGTGCGCAGTAGCCGCACGTGCATCAACAAATTAGTGCCAAGCGTGCGCCTGTGTCATAAGTAAAGGGCCGCCTGGCTTGACCGTTAAAGGGTGCTGTAACCCCCAAAGTACACTCCAGTCCAAACCAAAAAAATATATATTTTCTGTGTTTGTGAATTGTGTGCGCAGTAGCCGCACGTGCATCAACAAAGTAGTGCCAAGCGTGCGCCTGTGTCATAAGTAAAGGGCCGGCTGGCTTGACCGTTAAAGGGTGCTGTAACCCCCAAAGTACACTCCAGTCCAAACCAAAAAAAAAATTATTTTCTGTGTTTGTGAATTGTGTGCGCAGTAGCCGCACGTGTATCAACAAAGTAGTGCCAAGCGTGCGCCTGTGTCATAAGTAAAGGGCCGGCTGGCTTGACCGTTAAAGGGTGCTGTAACCCCCAAAGTACACTCCAGTCCATAGGGGCTGGCTGGACTGGCTGGACTGTGTTGTGCAGTCAGTTCTCCATAGGGGCTGTGTCCACTCCAAAGTCCTGTGCAGTGTCCCAGTCCTAAAGGGGTGCTGTAGTGTTGTCCAGGGGGTGCTCTGTCCATCAGGGGAGCTCCCCCCAAGTGCTAAAAAAATAATATATTTTCTGTGTTTGCGAATTGTGTGCGCAGTAGCCGCACGTGCATCAACAAAGTAGTGCCAAGCGTACGCCTGTGTCATAAGTAAAGGGCCGGCTGGCTTGACTGTTAAAGGGTGCTGTAACCCCCAAAGTACACTCCAGTCCAAACCAAAAAAATATATATTTTCTGTGTTTGTGAATTGTGTGCGCAGTAGCCGCACGTGCATCAACAAAGTAGTGCCAAGCGTGCGCCTGTGTCATAAGTAAAGGGCCGGCTGGCTTGACCGTTAAAGGGTGCTGTAACCCCCAAAGTACACTCCAGTCCAAACCAAAAAAAAAAATATTTTCTGTGTTTGAATTGTGTACGCAGTAGCCGCACGTGCATCAACAAAGTATTGCCAAGCGTGCGCCTGTGTCATAAGTAAAGGGCCGGCTGGCTTGACCGTTAAAGGGTGCTGTAACCCCCAAAGTACACTCCAGTCCAAACCAAAAAAAAAATATTTTCTGTGTTTGTGAATTGTGTGCGCAGTAGCCGCACGTGCATCAACAAAGTAGTGCCAAGCGTGCGCCTGTGTCATAAGTAAAGGGCCGGCTGGCTTGACCGTTAAAGGGTGCTGTAACCCCCAAAGTACACTCCAGTCCATACCAAAAAAATATATATTTTCTGTGTTTGTGAATTGTGTGCGCAGTAGCCGCACGTGCATCAACAAAGTAGTGCCAAGCGTGCGCCTGTGTCATAAGTAAAGGGCCGCCTGGCTTGACCGTTAAAGGGTGCTGTAACCCCCAAAGTACACTCCAGTCCAAACCAAAAAAAAAAATATTTTCTGTGTTTGTGAATTGTGTGCGCAGTAGCCGCACGTGCATCAACAAAGTAGTGCCAAGCGTGCGCCTGTGTCATAAGTAAAGGGCCGGCTGGCTTGACCGTTAAAGGGTGCTGTAACCCCCAAAGTACACTCCAGTCCAAACCAAAAATAAAATTATTTTCTGTGTTTGTGAATTGTGTGCGCAGTAGCCGCACGTGTATCAACAAAGTAGTGCCAAGCGTGCGCCTGTGTCATAAGTAAAGGGCCGGCTGGCTTGACCGTTAAAGGGTGCTGTAACCCCCAAAGTACACTCCAGTCCATAGGGGCTGGCTGGACTGGCTGGACTGTGTTGTGCAGTCAGTTCTCCATAGGGGCTGTGTCCACTCCAAAGTCCTGTGCAGTGTCCCAGTCCTAAAGGGGTGCTGTAGTGTTGTCCAGGGGGTGCTCTGTCCATCAGGGGAGCTCCCCCCAAGTGCTAAAAAAATAATATATTTTCTGTGTTTGCGAATTGTGTGCGCAGTAGCCGCACGTGCATCAACAAAGTAGTGCCAAGCGTACGCCTGTGTCATAAGTAAAGGGCCGGCTGGCTTGACCGTTAAAGGGTGCTGTAACCCCCAAAGTACACTCCAGTCCAAACCAACAAAATATATATTTTCTGTGTTTGTGAACTGTGTGCGCAGTAGCCGCACGTGCATCAACAAAGTAGTGCCAAGCGTGCGCCTGTGTCATAAGTAAAGGGCCGGCTGGCTTGACCGTTAAAGGGTGCTGTAAACCCCAAAGTACACTCCAGTCCAAACCAAAAAAATATATATTTTCTGTGTTTGTGAATTGTGTGCGCAGTAGCCGCACGTGCATCAACAAAGTAGTGCCAAGCGTGCGCCTGTGTCATAAGTAAAGGGCCGGCTGGCTTGACCGTTAAAGGGTGCTGTAACCCCCAAAGTACACTCCAGTCCAAACAAAAAAAAAAATTATTTTCTGTGTTTGTGAATTGTGTGCGCAGTAGCCGCACGTGCATCAACAAAGTAGTGCCAAGCGTGCGCCTGTGTCATAAGTAAAGGGCCGGCTGGCTTGACCGTTAAAGGGTGCTGTAACCCCCAAAGTACACTCCAGTCCAAACCCCAAAAAAAAATATTTTCTGTGTTTGTGAATTGTGTGCGCAGTAGCCGCACGTGCATCAACAAAATAGTGCCAAGCGTGCGCCTGTGTCATAAGTAAAGGGCCGGCTGGCTTGACCGTTAAAGGGTGCTGTAACCCCCAAAGTACACTCCAGTCCAAACCAAAAAAAAAATTATTTTCTGTGTTTGTGAATTGTGTGCGCAGTAGCCGCACGTGCATCAACAAAGTAGTGCCAAGCGTGCGCCTGTGTCATAAGTAAAGGGCCGCCTGGCTTGACCGTTAAAGGGTGCTGTAACCCCCAAAGTACACTCCAGTCCAAACCAAAAAAAAAAATATTTTCTGTGTTTGTGAATTGTGTGCGCAGTAGCCGCACGTGCATCAACAAATTAGTGCCAAGCGTGCGCCTGTGTCATAAGTAAAGGGCCGGCTGGCTTGACCGTTAAAGGGTGCTGTAACCCCCAAAGTACACTCCAGTCCAAACCAAAAATAAAATTATTTTCTGTGTTTGTGAATTGTGTGCGCAGTAGCCGCACGTGTATCAACAAAGTAGTGCCAAGCGTGCGCCTGTGTCATAAGTAAAGGGCCGGCTGGCTTGACCGTTAAAGGGTGCTGTAACCCCCAAAGTACACTCCAGTCCATAGGGGCTGGCTGGACTGGCTGGACTGTGTTGTGCAGTCAGTTCTCCATAGGGGCTGTGTCCACTCCAAAGTCCTGTGCAGTGTCCCAGTCCTAAAGGGGTGCTGTAGTGTTGTCCAGGGGGTGCTCTGTCCATCAGGGGAGCTCCCCCCAAGTGCTAAAAAAATAATATATTTTCTGTGTTTGCGAATTGTGTGCGCAGTAGCCGCACGTGCATCAACAAAGTAGTGCCAAGCGTACGCCTGTGTCATAAGTAAAGGGCCGGCTGGCTTGACCGTTAAAGGGTGCTGTAACCCCCAAAGTACACTCCAGTCCAAACCAACAAAATATATATTTTCTGTGTTTGTGAATTGTGTGCGCAGTAGCCGCACGTGCATCAACAAAGTAGTGCCAAGCGTGCGCCTGTGTCATAAGTAAAGGGCCGGCTGGCTTGACCGTTAAAGGGTGCTGTAAACCCCAAAGTACACTCCAGTCCAAACCAAAAAAATATATATTTTCTGTGTTTGTGAATTGTGTGCGCAGTAGCCGCACGTGCATCAACAAAGTAGTGCCAAGCGTGCGCCTGTGTCATAAGTAAAGGGCCGGCTGGCTTGACCGTTAAAGGGTGCTGTAACCCCCAAAGTACACTACAGTCCAAACTAAAAAAAAAATTATTTTCTGTGTTTGTGAATTGTGTGCGCAGTAGCCGCATGTGCATCAACAAAGTAGTGCCAAGCGTGCGCCTGTGTCATAAGTAAAGGGCCGGCTGGCTTGACCGTTAAAGGGTGCTGTAACCCTCAAAGTACACTCCAGTCCAAACCCCAAAAAAAAATATTTTCTGTGTTTGTGAATTGTGTGCGCAGTAGCCGCACGTGCATCAACAAAATAGTGCCAAGCGTGCGCCTGTGTCATAAGTTAAGGGCCGGCTGGCTTGACCGTTAAAGGGTGCTGTAACCCCCAAAGTACACTCCAGTCCAAACCAAAAAAAAAATTATTTTCTGTGTTTGTGAATTGTGTGCGCAGTAGCCGCACGTGCATCAACAAAGTAGTGCCAAGCGTGCGCCTGTGTCATAAGTAAAGGGCCGGCTGGCTTGACCGTTAAAGGGTGCTGTAACCCCCAAAGTACACTCCAGTACAAACCAAAAAAAAAATTATTTTCTATGTTTGTTCATATGTGTGCGCAGTAGCCGCACGTGCATCAACAAAGTAGTGCCAAGCGTGCGCCTGTGTCATAAGTAAAGGGCCGGCTGGCTTGACCGTTAAAGGGTGCTGTAACCCCCAAAGTACACTCCAGTCCAAACCAAAAAAATATATATTTTCTGTGTTTGTGAATTGTGTGCGCAGTAGCCGCACGTGCATCAACAAAGTATTGCCAAGCGTGCGCCTGTGTCATAAGTAAAGGGCTGGCTGGCTTGACCGTTAAAGGGTGCTGTAACCCCCAAAGTACACTCCAGTCCAAACCAAAAAAAAAATAATTTTCTGTGTTTGTGAATTGTGTGCGCAGTAGCCGCACGTGCATCAACAAAGTAGTGCCAAGCGTGCGCCTGTGTCATAAGTAAAGGGCCGGCTGGCTTGACCGTTAAAGGGTGCTGTAACCCCCAAAGTACACTCCAGTCCATACCAAAAAAATATATATTTTCTGTGTTTGTGAATTGTGTGCGCAGTAGCCGCACGTGCATCAACAAAGTAGTGCCAAGCGTGCGCCTGTGTCATAAGTAAAGGGCCGGCTGGCTTGACCGTTAAAGGGTGCTGTAACCCCCAAAGTACACTCCAGTCCAAACCAAAAAAAAAAATATTTTCTGTGTTTGTGAATTGTGTGCGCAGTAGCCGCACGTGCATCAACAAAGTAGTGCCAAGCGTGCGCCTGTGTCATAAGTAAAGGGCCGGCTGGCTTGACCGTTAAAGGGTGCTGTAACCCCCAAAGTACACTCCAGTCCAAACCAAAAATAAAATTATTTTCTGTGTTTGTGAATTGTGTGCGCAGTAGCCGCACGTGTATCAACAAAGTAGTGCCAAGCGTGCGCCTGTGTCATAAGTAAAGGGCCGGCTGGCTTGACCGTTAAAGGGTGCTGTAACCCCCAAAGTACACTCCAGTCCATAGGGGCTGGCTGGACTGGCTGGACTGTGTTGTGCAGTCAGTTCTCCATAGGGGCTGTGTCCACTCCAAAGTCCTGTGCAGTGTCCCAGTCCTAAAGGGGTGCTGTAGTGTTGTCCAGGGGGTGCTCTGTCCATCAGGGGAGCTCCCCCCAAGTGCTAAAAAAATAATATATTTTCTGTGTTTGCGAATTGTGTGCGCAGTAGCCGCACGTGCATCAACAAAGTAGTGCCAAGCGTACGCCTGTGTCATAAGTAAAGGGCCGGCTGGCTTGACCGTTAAAGGGTGCTGTAACCCCCAAAGTACACTCCAGTCCAAACCAACAAAATATATATTTTCTGTGTTTGTGAATTGTGTGCGCAGTAGCCGCACGTGCATCAACAAAGTAGTGCCAAGCGTGCGCCTGTGTCATAAGTAAAGGGCCGGCTGGCTTGACCGTTAAAGGGTGCTGTAACCCCCAAAGTACACTCCAGTCCAAACCCCCAAAAAAAATATTTTCTGTGTTTGTGAATTGTGTGCGCAGTAGCCGCACGTGCATCAACAAAATAGTGCCAAGCGTGCGCCTGTGTCATAAGTAAAGGGCCGGCTGGCTTGACCGTTAAAGGGTGCTGTAACCCCCAAAGTACACTCCAGTCCAAACCAAAAAAAAAATTATTTTCTGTGTTTGTGAATTGTGTGCGCAGTAGCCGCACGTGCATCAACAAAGTAGTGCCAAGCGTGCGCCTGTGTCATAAGTAAAGGGCCGGCTGGCTTGACCGTTAAAGGGTGCTGTAACCCCCAAAGTACACTCCAGTACAAACCAAAAAAAAAATTATTTTCTATGTTTGTTCATATGTGTGCGCAGTAGCCGCACGTGCATCAACAAAGTAGTGCCAAGCGTGCGCCTGTGTCATAAGTAAAGGGCCGGCTGGCTTGACCGTTAAAGGGTGCTGTAACCCCCAAAGTACACTCCAGTCCAAACCAAAAAAATATATATTTTCTGTGTTTGTGAATTGTGTGCGCAGTAGCCGCACGTGCATCAACAAAGGAGCAGCGCCAAGCGTGCGCCTGTGTCCCATAAGTAAAGAGCCGGCTGGCTCATTTCTTAAAGGCTGGTGTAACCCACAAAGTGCACTACTCTCCTGCAAAAAGAAAAAAATATTTTCTGTGTTTAGCCGCACGTATATATCAAATCGATATAACATAAATGGAGGACCAAACTTTCTCCGATAAAAATAAAATAGAGAAAGATCAAGAACCACTTCCTCCTAGTGCTGAAGCTGCTGCCACTAGTCATGACATAGACGATAACATGCCATCAACGTCGTCTGCCAAGGCCGATGCCCAATGTCATAATAGAGGGCACATACAATCCCAAATGACAAAGTTCAGGAAAATGACCTTGAAAAAAACATTTAAATCAGCTGAAGAGAAACGTAAACTTGCCAATATGCCATTTACGACACGGAGTGGCAAGGAACGGCTAAGGTCGATCCCTAGTATGTTCATGACTAGTGGTTCAGCTTCACATGACGATGGAAGCCCTCCTCCCACTAAAAAAATCAAAAGAGTTAAGCTGGCAAAAGCACAGCGAAGAACTGTGCTTTCTAAGAAGATATCACAAATCCCCAAGGAGAGTCCAAGTGTGGTGGTGGTTGCGATGCCTGACCTTCCCAGCACTGGACTGGAGGAGGTGGCTCTTTCCACCATTTGCACGCCCCCTGCAAGTGCTGAAAGGAGCACCCACAGTCCACTTGCTGATATGCAAATTGAAGATGTCACTGTTGAAGTACAACAGGATGAGGATACTGGTGTAGCTGGCGCTGAGGAGGAAGTTGGCAAGGAGGATTCTGATGGTGATGTGGTTTGTTTAAATCAGGCTCCAGGGGAGACAGTTGTTGTCCGTGGGATGAAAAAGCCCATCACGGTCATGCCTGGGCAGAAGACCAAACATTCCACCTCTTTGGTCTGGCAATATTTCTATCCAAATCCGGACAACAACTGTCTTGCCATATGTACCTTATGTAAAGGTGGAATAAGTAGGGGTAGGGACGTTAACCACCTAGGAACATCCTCCCTTATACGGCACCTGCAGCGCGTTCATAATAAGTTACTGTCAAGTTCAGAAACTTTGGCTAAGACCGTAAGCAGTCCAGGGACACCTAAATCCTGTTGTCCTGTTGTAGCCAAGCGCCTGCAAACCACACCGTCAACTCCCTCCTCGTCAATTTCCTCCTTAGTCAGGATCGGAAGTAGTCCTGCAGGCTATGTCACTGGCATGACTGACTCTCCTATCCCGGATTCCTCCGGAGGATCCTGCATTGCTACGCCTCATGCTGCCGCTGCTGCTGTTGCTGCTGCTGGGAGTCGTTCATCATCCCAGAGAGGAAGTAGGAACACCACTACTTTTACTAAACAATTGACCCTCCAACAGTCCTTAGCGAGGAGGATGAAGTACGACAGCAGTCATCCTGAAGCAAAACGTATAACGGAGGCCTTGACTGCTATGTTGGTGTTAGACGTGCGTCCGGTATCCGCCATTAGTGCAGTGGGATTTAGACAAGTGCTGGTGGTAGTGTGTCCCCGGTTCCAAATCCCGTCTAGATTCCACTTCACTAGGCAGGCGATACCGAGACTGTACAGAAACGTCAGAAAAAGTGTCCTCAGTGTCCTGAAAAATGCCATTGTACCCAATGTCCACTTAACCTGGACATGTGGACAAGTGGAACAGGGCAGACTAAGAACTATAGGACTGTGACAGCCCACTGGGTAGATGTATCACCTTACGCAGCAACAGCAGCAGCGTCACCAGTCGCAGCATCTCAGAAACGCCAGCTCGTTCCAAGGCAGGCTACGCTGTGTATCACCGGTTTCAGTAAGAGGCACACCGCCGAAAACCTCTTAGAGAAACTGAGGGAAATCATCGCCCAGTGGCTTACCCCACTTAGACTCTCCTGGGGATTTGTGATATCTGACAACGCCACCAATATTGTGCGGGCATTACATCTGGGCAAATTCCAGCACGTCCCATGTTTTGCTCACACAATAAACTTGGTGGTGCAGAATTTTCTGAAAAGCGACATGGGCGTGCAGGAGACGCTTTGAGTGGCCCGAAAAATTTCTGGCCACTTTCGCCATTCAGCGACTGCGTGCCGAAGACTGGAGCGCCAGCAAACACTCTTGAACCTGCCCCGCCATCACCTGAAGCAAGAGGTTGTGACGCGGTGGAACTCAACCCTCTATATGCTTCAGAGGATGGAGGAGCAGCAAAAGGCCATTCAAGCCTATACATCCACCTATGACATAGGCAAAGGAGGGGGTATGCACCTGACTCAAGCGCAGTGGAGAATGATTTCCGTGTTGTGCAAGGTTCTCCAGCCCTTCGAACTTGCCACACGTGAAGTCAGTTCAGACACTGCCAGCTTGAGTCAGGTCATTCCCCTCATCAGGCTTTTGCAGAAGCAGCTGGAGAACGTGAAGGAGGAGCTAAGACGGAGCAATTCCGCTCTGCATGTGGGACTTGTGGATGAAGCCCTTCATTCGCTTTGCCAGGATTCCAGGGTGGTCAATCTGTTGAAATCAGACCACTACATTTTGGCCACCGTGCTCGATCCTAGGTTTAAAGCCTATGTGGTGTCTCTCTTTCCGGCCGACACAAGCCTGCAGAGGTGCAAAGACCTGCTGGTGAACACACTGTCAGCTGAAGCGGAATGTGACACGTCAACAGCTCCTTCTTCATTTTCTCCCGCAACTGGGGCTGCCAGGAAAAAACTTAGGTATCCTAAGCAACCCGCTGGCAGTGATGCAGGGCAGGCAGGACCAAGTTTGGACATCTGGTCCGGACTGAAGGACCTGGCAACAATTTCTGACATGTCTTCTGTCACTGCATATGATACTGTCACCATTGACAGAATGGTGGAGGATTACATCGGTGACAGCATCCAAGTAGGCATGTCAGACAGTCCATACCTGTACTGGCAGGAAAAAGAGGCAATTTGGCGGCCCCTGTACAAACTGGAGGTTGCTTCCACAGAATGTGGAGAAGATGATGTTCATCAAAATGAATTATCAGCTCTTCCAGGGAGACCAGCCTCCAGAATGTACAGAGGGACCTGTGGTGGTGGATTCAAGTGGGGACGAGTTAATACTTTGTGAGGATGAGGATGTACACACTGAAGAGGGTGAGGAATCGGTGGATGAGGAGGATGAGGATGACATCTTGCCTCCGTAGAGCCAGTTTGTGCAGGGACAGATTAATTGCCAGCTTGTTTTGTGGGGGCCCAAACGAACCAATCATTTCAGCCACAGTTGTGTGGCAGACCCTGGCGCTGAAATGATTGGTTTGTTAAAGTGTGCATGTCCTGTTTATACAACAAAAGGGTGGGTGGGAGGGCCCAAGGACAATTCCATCTTGCACCTCTTTTTTTTCTTTGCATTATGTACAGTTTGGGGCCTAGTTTTTCAAACTGCCATCCTGTCTGCCACTGCAGTATCACGCCTAGATGGGTCACGTGTTTGTGCCGCTCACTCGTGTCGCTTAGCATAGTCATCCAGCTACCTCGGTGCAACCTTTTGGACATAAAAACACTATTGTGAGGTGATGGAGATAGGGCAGAGTAATGGAGTGAGGGCAGTATGATGCATGAGCAGTGTGATGGAGATAGGGCAGTGTGATGCAGGAGCAGTGTAATGGAGATAGGGCAGTGTGATACAGGAGCAGTGTGATGCAGGAGCAATGTAATGGCGATAGGGCAGTGTGATGCAGGGAGCAGTGTTATGGAGAGAGGGCAGTGGGATGCAGGAGAAGTGTAATGGAGAGAGGACAGTGTGATGCAGGAGCAGTGTAATGGAGAGAGGGCAGTGTTATACAGGGAGCAGTGTAATGAGAGAGGGCAGTGTGATGCAGGGGGCAGTGTGATGGTGAGCAGACAGTGTGATGCAGGGGGCAGTGTGATGGTGAGCAGACAGTGTGATGCAGGGGGCAGTGTGATGGTGAGAAGACAGTGTGATGCAGAGGGCAGTGTAATACAGGGGGCAGTGTAATACAGGGGGCAGTGTGATGGAGAGATGGCAGTGTGATGCAGGGGGCAGTGTGATGCAGGGGTAGTGTGATCGAGAGAGGGCAGTGTGATGCAGGGGGCAGTGTGATGTAGAGAGGGCAGTATGATGCAGGGGGCAGTGTAATACAGGGGGCAGTGTAATACAGGCGGCAGTGTGATGGAGAGAGGGCAGCATGATGGAGAGAGGGCTGTTAAAGGGGCAGTGTAATACAGGGGTCTGTGATGCAGGGGGCAGTGTGATGCAGGGGGCAGTGTGATGCAGGGGGTAGTGTGATGCAGGGGGCAGTGTGATGGAGAGAGGGCAGTGTGATGCAGGGGGCAGTGTGATGCAGGGGGTAGTGTGATGCAGGGGGCAGTGTGATGGAGAGAGGGCAGTGTGATGCAGGGGGCAGTGTGATGGAGAGAGGGCAGTGTGATGTATGGGGCAGTGTGATGCAGGGGGCAGTGTGATGGAGAGAGGGCAGCTGGATGCAGGGGGCAGTGTGATGGAGAGAGGGCAGTGTGATGTATGGGGCAGTGTGATGGAGAGAGGGCAGTGTGATGGAGAGAGGGCTGTGCGATTCAAGGAGCAGTATCATACTGGGGTCTGTGATGCAGGGGGCAGTGTGATGCAGGGGGCAGTGTGATGGAGAGAGGACAGTGTGATTCAGGGGGCAGTGCGATGCCGGGGGCAGTGTGATGGAGAGAGGGCAGTGTGATGCAGGGGGTAGTGTGATGCAGGGGGCAGTGTGATGGAGAGAGGGCAGTGTGATGCAGGGGGCAGTGTGATGGAGAGAGGGCAGTGTGATGTATGGGGCAGTGTGATGCAGGGGGCAGTGTGATGGAGAGAGGGCAGCAGGATGCAGGGGGCAGTGTGATGGAGAGAGGGCAGTGTGATGTATGGGGCAGTGTGATGGAGAGAGGGCAGTGTGATGGAGAGAGGGCTGTGCGATTCAAGGGGCAGTATCATACTGGGGTCTGTGATGCAGGGGGCAGTGTGATGGAGAGAGGACAGTGTGATTCAGGGGGCAGTGCGATGCAGGGGGCAGTGTGATGGAGAGAGGGCAGTGTGATGCACAGGACAGTGTGATTCAGGGGGCAGTGCGATGCAGGGGGCAGTGTGATGGAGAGAGGTCAGTGTGATGCACGGGGCAGTGTGATGTAGGGGGCAGTGTGATGGAGAGAGGGCAGTGTGATGCAGGTGGCAGTGTGATGGAGAGAGGGCAGTGTGATGCAGGCGGCAGTGTGATGGAGAGAGGGCAGTGTGATGCAGGGGGCAGTGTGATGGAGACAGGGGCAGTGTGATGCAGAGGGCAGTGTGATGCAGGGGGCAGTGTGATGCAGGGGGCAGTGTGATGGAGAGAGGGCATTGTGATGCAGGGGGCAGTGTGATGCAGGGGGCAGTGTGATGCAGGGGGCAGTGTGATGGAGAGAGGGCTGTGCGATGCAAGGGGCAGTGTAATACAGGGGTCTGTGATGCAGGGGGCTGTGTGATTCAGGGGGCTGTGTGATGCAGAGAGGGCAGTGTGATGGAAAGAGGGCTGTGCGATGCAAGGGGCAGTGTAATACAGGGGTCTGTGATGCAGGGGGCAGTGTGATGGAGAGAGGGCAGTGTGATGCAGGGGGCAGTGTGATGCAGGGGGCAGTGTGATGGAGTGAGGGCAGTGTGATGCAGGGGGCAGTGTGATGGAGAGAGGGCAGTGTGATGCAGGGGGCAGTGTGATAGAGAGGGGGCAGTATGATGCAGGGGGCAGTGTGATGGATAGAGGGCAGTGTGATGCAGGGGGCAGTGTGATGGAGAGAGGACAGTGTAATGCAGAGAGGGCTGTGCGATGGAAGGGGCAGTGTAATACAGGGGTCTGTGATGCAGGGGGCCGTGTGATGGAGAGAGGGCAGTGTGATGCAGGGGGCAGCGTGATGGAGAGAGGTCAGTATGATGCAGGAGGCAGTGTGATGCAGGGGGCAGTGTGATGGAGAGAGGGCAGTGTGATGCAGGTGGCAGCATGATGCAGGGGGCTGTGTGATGGAGAGAGGACAGCAGGGCCGGACTTGGACTAAAAATAGGCCCTTCCATTAAAAGCACAAGTCAGTATCTGGTTTCTCCCCTTACTATTCTTGACTCAGTGTGATGGAGAGAGGGCAGTGTGATGGATAGAGGGCTGTGCGATTCAAGGGGCAGTGTAATACAGGTGTCTGTGATGCAGGGGGCAGTGTGATGCAGGGGGCAGTGTGATGTAGGGGGCAGTGTGATGGAGAGAGGGCAGTGTGATGCCGGGGGCAGTGTGATGGAGCGAGGTCAGTGTGATGCACGGGGCAGTGTGATGTAGGGGGCAGTGTGATGGAGAGAGAGCAGTGTGATGCAGGGGGCAGTGTGATGGAGAGAGGGCAGTGTGATGCAGGGGCAGTGTGATGGAGAGAGGGCAGTGTGATGGAGAGAGGGCAGTGTGATGCCGGGGGCAGTGTGATGGAGAGAGGTCAGTGTGATGCACGGGGCAGTGTGATGTAGGGGGCAGTGTGATGGAGAGAGTGCAGTGTGATGCAGGGGGCAGTGTGATGGAGAGAGGGCAGTGTGATGCAGGCGGCAGTGTGATGGAGAGAGGGCAGTGTGATGCAGGGGGCAGTGTGATGTTGAGAGGGCAGTGTGATGCAGGGGGCAGTGTGATGCAGGGGGCAGTGTGATGGAGAGAGGGCATTGTGATGCAGGGGGCAGTGTGATGCAGGGGGCAGTGTGATGGAGAGAGGGCTGTGCTATGCAAGGGGCAGTGTAATACAGGGGTCTGTGATGCAGGGGGCAGTGTGATGCAGGGGGCAGTGTGATGCAGGGGGCAGTGTGATGCAGGGGGCAGTGTGATGGAGAGAGGGCAGTGTGATGGAGAGAGGACTGTGCGATGCAAGGGGCAGTGTAATACAGGGGTTTGTGATGCTGGGGGCAGTGTGATGCAGGGGACAGTGTGATGGAGAAAGGGCAGTGTGATGCAGGGGGCAGTGTGATGCAAGGGGCAGTGTGATGGAGAGAGGGCAGTGTGATGCAGGGGGCATTGTGATGGAGAGAGGGCAGTGTGATGCAGGGGGCAGTGTGATGGAGAGAGGGCAGTATGATGCAGGGGGCAGTGTGATGGAGAGAGGGCAGTGTGATGCAGGGGGCAGTGTGATGGAGAGAGGGCAGTGTGATGCACGGGGCAGTGTGATGTAGGGGGCAGTGTGATGGAGAGAGGGCAGTGTATGCAGGGGACAATGTGATGGAGAGAGGGCAGTGTGATGCAGTGGGCAGTGTGATGGAGAGAGGGCATTATGATGCAGGGGGCAGTGTGATGGAGAGAGGGCATTATGATGCAGGGGGCAGTGTGATGGAGAGAGGGCAGTGTGATGCAGGGGGTAGTGTGATGCAGGGGGCAGTGTGATGGAGAGAGGGCAGTGTGATGCAGGGGCAGTGTGATGCAGGGGCAGTGTGATGCAGGGGCAGTGTGATGGAGAGAGGTCAGAGTGATGCAGGGGGCAGTGTGATGGAGAGAGGGCAGTGTGATGCAGGGGGCAGTGTGATGGAGAGACGGCAGTGTGATGCAGAGAGGGCTGTGCGATGGAAGGGGCAGTGTAATACAGGGGTCTGTGATGCAGGGGGCAGTGTGATGGAGAGAGGGCAGTGTTATGCAGGGGGCAGTGTGATGGAGAGATAGCAGTTTGATGCAGGGGGCAGTGTGATGGAGAGATAGCAGTATGATGCAGGGGGCAGTGTGATGCAGGGGGCAGTGTGATGCAGGGGGCAGTGTGATGGAGAGATAGCAGTATGATGCAGGGGGCAGTGTGATGCAGGGGTCAGTGTGATGCAGGGGGCTGTGTGATGGAGAGAGGGCATTATGATGCAGGGGGCAGTGTGATGGAGAGAGGGCATTATGATGCAGGGGGCAGTGTGATGGAGAGAGGGCAGTGTGATGCAGGGGGTAGTGTGATGCAGGGGGCAGTGTGATGGAGAGAGGGCAGTGTGATGCAGGGGCAGTGTGATGCAGGGGCAGTGTGATGCAGGGGCAGTGTGATGGAGAGAGGTCAGAGTGATGCAGGGGGCAGTGTGATGGAGAGAGGGCAGTGTGATGCAGGGGGCAGTGTGATGGAGAGACGGCAGTGTGATGCAGAGAGGGCTGTGCGATGGAAGGGGCAGTGTAATACAGGGGTCTGTGATGCAGGGGGCAGTGTGATGGAGAGAGGGCAGTGTTATGCAGGGGGCAGTGTGATGGAGAGATAGCAGTTTGATGCAGGGGGCAGTGTGATGGAGAGATAGCAGTATGATGCAGGGGGCAGTGTGATGCAGGGGGCAGTGTGATGCAGGGGGCAGTGTGATGGAGAGATAGCAGTATGATGCAGGGGGCAGTGTGATGCAGGGGGCAGTGTGATGCAGGGGGCTGTGTGATGGAGAGAGGGCAGTGTGATGCAGGTTGCATCATGATGCAGGGGGCAGTGTGATGGAGAGAGGGCAGCAGGGCCGGACTTGGTCTAAAAATAGGCCCTGGCATTTAAAGCACAGACTGGCTCACGTCAGTATCTGGCTTCTCCCCTTACTATTCTTGACTCCTCCCACTTCATAGTTTATGCTCTTACAAATATAATAATTATTAGAACAACATACAAGAATACATCATTCTCTGTATTAAAATATACACAACAGAGCAAATCCCGCAGGGAATTCAAACATGTTACATTGGGCCTGATTCAGACCCACTCGCGAGCGGCTGTCCGCTCGCAAGTGGGTCGATGTTCTGGACTGAGCATGCGCACGACGGAGGGAGCTCCGTCGTGCGCATGCGCCAGACGCGACGAGCGAAGGAAAGTCCTTCGCTCGTTGTGTCTGATCAAAGGGGGCGTGCTGTCGATGTTGATTGACAGCACGCCCCCTTTGGTAGGCGTGCCGGGGGCGTGCCTCCCTGACGGGGGCGTTCCCACGGGAACGCCTCCCGTCAGAAGCCGGCCCACTGACATCACTAGTGATGTCAGTGGGAGTGATTTTGGCTCTGATAGAGCCAAAATCACTCCGGAGCTTGCGGTTGAAAACCTCAACCGCAGGCTCCGGCTCGCAGATTCGATGGTCGCGATGGTCACGACCATCGCGGCCATCATAATGCACGCTGGTATAGCCTGTGGGTGGTGACCAACAGCTATACGAGCGTCCAGGAGGACGCTCCATTTTCATGGAGGCCGGCCCTCATTCAGAGCGTGCGCTCTGCTCAGAGCGTACAGCTCTGAATGAGGGCCATAGTCAGATATTTGGTATTTGGTTCGTTCTGTTTGGTAAAACTGGCACTTCATTGGGGCAGGTCACATAAAAAGGAAAGGGAAGCCATTTTACCAATTGACCAAGCCATAGCTTAGCAGTTGTAGAGGATTAGATAGTGGTCACTGTAAGATGTTTTAGGGCAGGGGTTGCTGAACAAAGGGAATGATACATTTGTGCACACCAAAGCAAAGCCATAACTACGCATTTTGTGCCTGTGTACATAAAGAGCATTGGTGACATCATCAACAACTTAATCAAAAAGAGTGCGCATCAAATAAAAGACAGGTGTGGTCTCGGACACCAGCTCTGCCCCTGATACCAGCTCTCCTGCTGACACCAGCTCTCCTCCAGGCCTTCCTCACACAGTTTATTGGTCCTTCCCTCATGTGGCTCCCTCCCTTTCCCCCCAGCTCTTTCCAAATTACCTCTCTTGCGCTCCTCATGCCATCCTTAGAACTCTTCCACCGCTCCCTGCTGTCACTGTCCGCGTGGGTCTGGTCCTCTAACTCCAGTTCTCACAGTTGCATTGCAGCTCTTTCTCTTTACATGGCAGTAGAGACAGACACGCGATGATGT
The DNA here is from genome assembly GCA_031769625.1 of Taudactylus pleione. Taxonomy (NCBI): domain Eukaryota; kingdom Metazoa; phylum Chordata; class Amphibia; order Anura; family Myobatrachidae; genus Taudactylus; species Taudactylus pleione. The sequence continues at coordinate 31,836,035 of JAUIMM010000015.1, read as the reverse complement.
CACTGTGTCATCTCACTCCTGCAGCTGCCGTTCACACAATGAGAGGGGCACTGAGGGAGGTGGGATGCTTGTTACATAGGCATAGCAGAGCACACAGCAGCAGCACCGAATGTGCATTTACAGAGTGCTGGGGCCAGGAACTCTTTTGCCGCCCGGAGCCCCCTTTGGTGGCACTGGCCAGACCAGCCCATCTCGCCATTGGCCTTTCTGGCATTTGCCAGAACTGCCAGATGGGCAGTCCAGCCCTGGAGGGCAGTGTGATGCAGGGGGCAGTATGATGGAGAGAAGGCAGTGTGATGCAGGGGGCAGTGTGATGGATAGAGGTCAGTGTGATGCAGGGGGCAGTGTGATGGAGAGGGCAGTGTGAAGTAGAAAAGTTTTGAAGTTTGATTATGCAATGTCAGTGGTAGTTTCTATTGTTAAGTACCTCTGTTCTAGTGGGCTGAAAGATAGGACATTCCAAGGTTTTCTTGAAGAGGTAGATGCCAAGTGCAGCAGCCTGCTTTCCAGTACGGAAGAGAGGTGGTTGAGTTGAGGACGCATACTCCAGCATTTCATTGTTTTAAAAGAGGAAGTAGCCAATTTATTTGATCAAGTACCAAAATAATTCCCTGAGCTTAATGATTAGTGCTGGAATCATCACCCTTTTCTTCTTTTGTAACATTACTTACAACTAGAGGTGTGCGGGTCCAGATTTTGGACACACACCCGAATTTAGGGGCTCCAAGTAGAACCGGATCAAGGTTCTGTCTGGATCTGTTACCGGTTCAGAACTCGGATTTAAAAACCGAACTCAGGTTTTGGATTCGAATATTTTAGCTGTTTTTATCGATTTTTATAAATTTTGATTGATTTTTATAGATTTTTATACGAAACCAAAACCAAAACACTTGAGGGTGATTCTCTAGTTAAAACACATCTAAACTTCAGGGACTACGGGCTCTATTTATTAACATTATTTTTACTAAAATAAAGTGAAAAAGGGTGTTTTCACACCCTTTTCACATTATTTTAGTTTCACCTGTAGTTATTACAGGGCAATTGGAGTAGAATTAGTATAATTCTACTCCAACCCCCAGTATCACTTATTTTTAGTAAAGCAGATCGCATTTCCCATAATTGTAATGAGAAATGTGATCCGACCACAGTTACTAAAAATAAATTGTAAAAATATATCGGGGAAAGCCCTGTGATAATAACGCCACCTGGAGGTGGCGTTATCCAGGGTCTCCCCCGGTTACCGGACTCCCACTCTGCTCTAACGGGGAGAGCAGAGGCGGGAGCCGGTACCAGTAATCAGCTATGTGGTCTAAGCAGACCGCAAGCTGATTGCTGTAAAAAAAAAGAAAAAAAAAATTAAACATTTTTTTTTTTACTTACCTGACTCCAGGGACCGGTGATCGGGCCTCCGGTGATGGCTCCACTCCGGTCAGCTGGTCTCCCACAGTGCACTGGGGCCCGGTCATCAGGTGATCGGACCCCAGTGCAGTATGGGAGATCACCTGATCGGGAAGCCCGGAGAAGATCACCGGAGGCCAGGAGGATGCAGGTAAGTCTAATGAAGGGAGGGGGGGGTCGCGGGGGGGGAGGGGGGGTCGCGGGGGTCCGCGATCGCGGGGGCCGGGCTTAGCGCCGGGGGGGCGGGGCTTAGCGTCAGTGGGGGGGTTGTAGTAGTGGTCGGTCGGCGCATGCGCGGGCTCTTAGTCGCGGTATTTTTCCCGAAAATACCGCGACTAGAGTGCGGAGGGGATACGCAGGGACAGAGCTTTATTATTTATAGTAAATCCCTGTGATATTGCCTGAATTCGCAATGCGAATTCACTCGGTAATATCACACTACAATCCGCATTCAATATGCGGATTGTAGTAAATAGAGCCCAATATAATAAAGAGTATTACAATGTTTACAGCAGTAAAGGCTTTCAAAATTAAATTGAAACTTTTCAAAAGAAATTGTTGATCTGATTGAAGAATTTGACAGACGGCTCACTTTGAAGAAGTCATTCAGTTGAAGATGATTGAAGATCCCTTTCCAGTCGACTTGCCATTCCAGTTGCAGTTGACAGATTACAGATATAAGTACAGATAAAGCAGTCTGCTGGAGTTCTGGATAGCTCTTTGTGGATTCCAATGGGGACCCCGAGAAGGATGGCGAGCTTATATCCCAAAAAGTTTCAGCTACTGTTCACCAATGCAGTGGGGCCTCGCAAAGGCCCCCAGCAGGATGGCAGGCCTGAGTCCAGATAGATTCAGGCCGCACCAGCCAATGTGGCGGAATCTGGTGGAAGACGCAAATTAAGCAACAATGAATTTCTATAACCGCACCAGGGAGAGATTTGGGCTTTGCCAATCACAGTGCCCTATTTTGAAAAAGTCACCATGCGCGAGCTCATTACAGATTGCCACAGCACAAATTCAAGAGGGCCACGGCAAGCTAATCACAGCAAGCTGCAACATTGCTCTGCATCCTGGCGCTAATTTATATTGAGACAAAGCTCAATAGAAGGATGAAGAGACTGAGGGCCTGATTCAGAGCCGAACGCTCTGACCAGAGCGCTCGCTCTGAATCAGGGCCCTCCTCCCTCAACTTGGAGCGGCCTCATGGACGCTCGCATAGCTGTGGGTTACCACCCACAGCTATAGCGAGCGTCCATGATGATGGTCGCGATGGTCAAGACCATCGCGACCATTGGGCTTGCGATGGAGGCCCTGCGGTAGGGTCTTGCTGCCGCAAGCCCTGGAGTGATTTTGGCTCTATCAGAGCCAAAATCACTCCCACTGACATCACAATCAACATCGACAGCACGCCCCCTTTGGTGCGAGACCCGAAGCGACGGAGAGCCCGTCGCTATCCGAGTCTCGCGCATGCGCACGACGGAGCTCCCTCCGTCGTGCGCGAATGCACAGTGGGGCAACATCCACCCGCTTGCGAGCGTCCTGCGCTCGCGAGTGGGTCTGAATGACCCCCTGAAGCCATTGGCTATCGGCGGCCATTGCAAAAGAGCTTAACCAAGTTGCTACAATGCAGGTAATGATCAAAGAGCTAACATCTGACAGAAGAGGGGTCGGTGAAGATACAGGAAGTCCTGGGGCAGCAGTGGCTTTTGAAAAAGAGCTAAAGCAGGCCACTGAAGACTGCTTGAAGTCCTTAGGTGGTAGGAATTGTCCCGCCTCAGATGAAGACTACTGGAAGCCCTGGTGTAGCAGTGGCCCAGGCATAAGTGCTCAAACAGGCCACTGCTCTGCAGGTGTAGGTCAGTGCACATATGCTGAAGCCCTGTGGAGGTGTGGATTAGCCCACCACTGGTGAAGATAGACAAAAGCCCTGAGGCGTTGGGAAGTGGCCCGCCACATGTGAACACAGTGTGGGTGACCTTGGCTGAACCAGGACTGGTTCAGCTGAATACTCAGGATCAGGTAGGGGTCCCTGTGTTTTGTACTAAATTGTATTCCTGCTGTCGGGCTCTAGACCCATGAGGCAGAAAGGCACTACACCTGGGCACCATATGGTTGGGGCCACAGTAGGCAGACACTAGACCCGAGGCTACAGAAGTCAATAGGACCTATGGAATAGTAAGGCCCCATTGGTTTATAGCACTAGGCCCAATGCTGCAGAAGGCATTAGGCCCTATAGTAATTGTGGAATGGACTCATTGTTATGTGGGCACTAGGCCTGAGCCACTGATGGCACTAGGCCCTGTAGATTTATCCTTATTGCCCATTGTTCAGAGTAAACTGGACCCAGTACTATTGCTGTTATCCCATTGTTAGGGGGCACTAGGCCAAAGCCACTGGGGCACCAAGACCTGAAGGTTTGTTGTTACTATTGGTCTATTGTTAGGCGGGCATTGGGCACTGTAGGCACTAGGTCCTATTGTATAGGTCCAGTGGGAAGGGAAGTTGTGTACCAGCTTGTGTTTATGCCATTGTCTGATGTACCTGCTTGTGCTATAATTTGACTTCAATGGTGAGAACTGCAAAAGTAACCTTAAGTTACCTTTGCGGTTCTCACCATTGAAGTCAATGGTGGGAACCATTCATTGGCTGAGAGATGAAAGGCTCGCCTCTCTCAGCCAATGAAAATTCAGCACCAGGATTTCTATAGTGAAATCCTGTGGCTGATGTTGATCGACAGCTCTCCCCATTTTGTAGGCGGGTCGGGGGGGTGGCTGCACAAACGGAGGCGTTCCCGAAGGAACGCCTGCCGTTTGTGGGCGGCCCTACTGACATCACATGTGATGTCAGTAGTGAACTTCCTGCTCTATCGGAGCAGGAAGTTCACTGGGGCTTGCAGTGGACGAGACCCTACCACAAGGGTCTCGTCGCAAGCCCGATGGTCGTGATAATCACGACCATCGCCAGCCCGCACAAGCTGTGGGTGGTCACCCACAGCTATACGAGCAGCCTGGAGGCTGATTTTTTTTTAAAAAATCCACCCTGATTCAGAGCGAGCGCCTCTGAATCACGACCTAAGTTCGATGGTCTGCATATTTTTAGGTTGTTTTTTTTTCCAAGACCCTGAATGCCTACATGGACAGAAGAGGACATGATCCATGCAGAGGAGGAGGTGAGTATGGAATATTTTTTACAGGTACCCTATGGATTACTACTGCAGAAGAGGATGCGATGGGCTACAGGGATACATAGGTGAGTATGGGCTCTATTTATTAACATTATTTTTACTAAAATAAAGTGAAAAAGGGTGTTTTCACACCCTTTTCACGTTATTTTAGTTTCACCTGTAGTTATTACAGGGCAATTGGAGTAGAATTAGTAAAATTCTACTCCAACCCCTAGTATCACTTATTTTTAGTAAAGCAGATCGCATTTCCCATAATTGTAATGGGAAATGTGATCCGACCATAGTTACTAAAAATAAATTGTAAAAAAATACCGGGGGAAGCCCTGTGATAATAACGCCACCTGGAGGTGGCGTTATCCAGGGTCTCCCCCAGTTACCAGTAGCCGGTACCAGTAATCAGCTATGTGGTCTAAGCAGACCGCAAGCTGATTGCTGTAAAAAAAAGAAAAAAAAATTAAACATTTTGTTTTTTACTTACCTGAATCCAGGGACCGGTGATCGGGCCTCCGGTGATGGCTCCTCTCCGGTCAGCTGGTCTCCCATAGTACACTGGGGCCCGGTCATCAGGTGATCGGGCCCCAGTGCAGTATGGGAGATCACCTGATCGGGAAGCCCGGAGAAGATCACTGGAGGCCAGGAGGTGCAGGTAAGTGTAATGAAGGGAGGGGGGGTCGCGGGGGTCCGCGATAGCGGGGCGGGGCTTAGCGTCGGTGGGGGGGTAGTAGCGGTGGTCGGTCGGCGCATGCGCGGGCTCTTAGTCGCGGTATTTTTTCCGAAAATACCGCGACTAGAGTGCGGATGGGATCCGCAGGGACAGAGCTTTATCGCAAGCTCTGTCCCTGCAAGGGATTTATAGCAAATCCCTGTGATATTGCCTGAATTCACAATGCGAATTCACTCGGTAATATCACACTACAATCCGCATTCAATATGCGGATTGTAGTAAATAGAGCTCCAAGTGAGATAGTAAGTGTGAGTATGCATGTGTGCATGTATGTTATATTAAACTTTTACTGTCACGGTGTGTGTGTTCTGTGTTTTTTAAATATTTATTTTGCTGTGGAACTACAGGTACCAGTAGGCCCATAATGCCCTGCATGCTGGTACTTGTGGTTCTTCAAGTACCAGCATGTGGGGGAGGCTTGCTGGGACCTGTAATTTCACAGCAAAAGACAATATTTTTACTACTGTTAATTGCACCACACTACATAACCAAATCGACACCCACTGGCCGGGGAAGCCAGGGATAGCCCCGGCTATCAGCCTTGGCCTTGGGTGCCCTGGAGAGGGGGCCCCTATATTGGGGGGGGTCTCCAGCTCCCAAGGGATCGGTGGCCTTGGCTGACTAGTGATCAGGGGTAATGCTTTGGCTGGGGGACCCAGTGAAAGGGTTCCCCTGGCTGTGGCATTACCCCTCCCGCCCCCCGCTAGAAAAAGTTTGGTGCTGGTTCTGGAATTTACAGCGGAACCCTACACATTTTTATCCCCTGTATTTCGAGAACCAGAACTGGTTCATTTGTCATTTGTCCCCTGTATTTAGCACAAGCAGTACTGGGTCTCCAAAGCCCGGTGCTGGTTGTGCTTTTGGGGGGGCCGACACCATATTTTTTTCTGTTTTTACACAGGTTTTCATTTTTTTAACACAGAAGCACAGATGGATCTCTCTGATCTGTCCGTCCTTCTGTGTTTATTTTGTTACACACAAATGCATGTATTACGGATCTTTCTGATCCGTGCATGCATCTGTTCATTTGAGTTAGCCAAAACCGAACGCTAAATAGAAAGGAATAATAAGAATGATATTGAATGATTAGACCATCGAACAACATGAACGACAGCAACTCGGCAGCTTAGTAAATTCAGTAACCTGATCGAAAAATGAAACACATGAATATGGACAATGTCATCCGAGATTGATCTTGGATGACATCAAACAGAAATCGACAACTTAGTAAATTTATCCCTAAGTCTTAGTCTGTTATTCTATCTCAACACCCCTTCTCAAAAGATGAAACTTAGGGGCCTATTCATCAAAACTAAAAAATCGATGGAGGTAATTAGGTTTAGAACTCGAAATTACCAGGGTGTAAAGAAACACGTTAGTGAGCCTGCTGTGAGCCTCCACTATTGTGCTGCCACTCATTGAAGGGACCCAGCAAAGGAAGAGTATCCGTCCCACTCACCTTCTCCACTTCAAGCGGAAAAATCAAGCATCATACTACCAATCAAGAGACACCCCCTAACACCGGAGCTCCAACCTTGTATGTGTGACTATCCATGATGATTGTATGGAGATGCCGGTGATCACTACGGGGAGCTAGCCGCAGCGGAGAACGGATCTGGGACTCCCATACATATGCTGCAAGGGTAAGCAGCTCTATATAAATACAGCTACAAGTGGCATCTTTATATATGTGTGTCATCTACTATTCAATGGGCTCATATTGAAGATGTTTAACATATTGTAATCTATATAACAGAGTTGTGCTAGCAATAGCTATGTTTTTTAATAAATTATATTTACTACATACTTGTATTTTTTTGGGCAAATCAGATTGATTTAGCGCAGTTCATACTGTTCTCACATTATGCATGGAGTTCTACCTAACTACCAGAGGAATTCATCATTCCTCCTCTCCATAAGTATCTATTTCGAAAAGCTGTCATTTTTGCGATGACAGCTTTTCAGTAAATAGATACTTTTCCCTCTCTGCAGTAACTTACCGCAGCTGTAATCAGTGCTGCGCACGCGACGTTACATTCACAAAAGCGGCGCATGCGCAGCACTGCCTACAACTGCGGTAATTCTGTGTCCCCCCACAACTCCCCCCTCCCCCTCCTCCTCTCCACTCCCCTCCATGTCCCCCACCTAGCTGACTGCTGCAGCCGCGGACCCCGACCTCCCGTCTGAAGAGGAGGAAACAGTAAAGTAAAAAAAGGAAAAATATATATATTTAAAAAAAAAAAAACTTTACTGTGTTCTGTCGGGAGAACACTTGGAGCAGCAGCCGGAGCCAGAGGAGGGACCAGGGAGCGATGTAGCGAGCCAGAGGAGGACCTGCCCAGCTGAAATCAGATAAGTGTAACCCGCTATACGCCACCTGAGTCAAGACCATCGGGACCATCGGGCTTGCGACGTGGTAGGGTCTCGTGGCCGCAAGCCCCAGAGAGCTTCTGGCTCTAATAGAGCCGGAAGCTCTCCCACTGACATCACTGGTGATGTCAGTGGGGCCACCCACAAACGGCAGGTGTTCGCTTGGGAACGCCTCCGTTAGTGAAGCCACCCTCTGGCCACGCCTACCAAATGGGGTGAGCTGTCAATCATCATCGACAGCTCGCCCCCTTTGGTGCGAGACCCGGAGCGACGGAGCACCCGTCGCTAGCCGGGTCTCGCGTATGCGCACGACGGAGCCGGCTCCGTCGTGTTCATGCCCAGTGGGCAAACATCAACCCAGTTGAGAGCGCTCAGTGCTTGCGACCGGGTCTGAATCAGGCCCATAGACCATACCTGCCAACTATCTGGCTGCTCCTTCAGGGAGCAGCCAGATCGGCAGGACGGGGGGTGGCGTGGCCGGGACAAGGGGGAGTGGCCGGGCGGGTGCCAGGCACTTGTGGGCGTGGCAGGGGTGGGGCCATGTGATCACGTCAGTTTGGCCCCGCCCTCGCTACACAATGCTGATAATATAGGCATTGTGAAGCAGGAGGCGGGGCCAAAATGACGCGAATCGCGTCACCGGGCCCCCCCGCTGTGGGGGTTGCTAAGGTAATTGTGGAGGGAATAGAAGGGGTGGGCGGCAGCTGGGAGGATTTCCTGCCTTCCCGGGAGGTCGGGAGCGGCACTCGATTTTCGGGAGGCTCCCGACCAAATCGGGAGAGTAGGCAAGTATGACATAGACACAAGTACACATAATGGGCTTGATTCAGTGGTGGATGCCTCGGCCAATGCTTTAAGTGTGCGCATGTGTGTGAGTCACACTGGCATGTATCATAATGGTTGCAGCTGGCAGACGCAGAACAAATTTGGATGTAGAGAGATACAATTTTGGTGGGCGTTCCTGGGACGTAACAGGAGTGTGGCTCCTCAGATGCTGATGTGTCATGTAGAGCGACTAGGTCCAAAGACACAGTTGTGAGGCTGATCTCCAGGATCTTTGCTGGGACAGAACTTTATTGTCTCTCCCGACATCAACTTTGATTTAAAGAGCACAAAAATAGTTTGGAGATATACCGCAAAAACAAGAAGCATATTTCAAACAATTGTCACTCTTTCTAGTAAATAGAGCCCATAATATTTTTAACCTACAGTACAGTACTTGCAAAGGATAGTGGAAGTAATAGTGTGGAGCAGGGTGGCTGTAGTGGTGGGAATAAGCGGGCAGGATGGGAAGTGGAAAAAGCTGAACAAAAATCACCTCCACACTCCAGGGTCACCTCAGCTCACTGCAGCCTAATGATCCCGGCTGCCATCCCACTCTCAGCGCTGACAGCCACGGGTGCCACCTTGTCCCACTCCTCCAGCTCCTGACAGGCACAGCTGCACACAGCCCACCTCCCTGCATGGTCCACGTCATCTCCAGCAGCCCCAGGAGATGGGATGGCCCGACCCTGCTCCGGCCATGCCACAGAGAAAGGGGGCTGACGGCGGGTGGCGGAGGCTGAGAGAGGGAGGGTATACTGCAGGTTGATGGTGGAGCCGGGAGCTTCCACTTTGCATTCCATAGAAGAATTCAATTCCCGGAAGCGCGGCAGGCAGTGTCAGCCAGCCCAGCAAAGGGGTTAATAGAGCCGACCCAGCGGGACCTTTCCCATTAGCCCAATTCACCCCTGCCCCTATTCTCCAATAACCAGCACTGGGCTGAACCAGCTAGGGCAGAGGTTCACAACCACGGTCCTCAAAGCACACTAACAGTCCACATTTTAAGGATAGCCATACTTGTGCACAGGTGTCTTAATTAGTACCTCATTTATTTTGATTTAACCATCTGTGCTCAAGCATGGATATCGCTTAAACCTGGACTGTTAGTGTGCCTTGAGGACCGAGGTTGGGAAGCCCTGAGCTAGGGGGATAATGCCATAGCAGGGAGAGACGTAAGGGCAAATGTCCTAAGCTCTGGAAAGTGATTAATTGGAGAGGGATAAACTACCAACCAATCAGTTCCAAACTGTCCTTTTTCAAACACAGCCTGTAACATGACAGTTAGGAGCTGTGAGTGGCTGGTAGTTTTATCACCTTTCAAATTATCACTTTCCAAAGCTTAGTACATCTCCACCATAACGTGGAGCCCCCTGCCATAATATTAACCAGCCTCAAACTGGTCAGCTCTGGGCTAAAATTCCTTGGTACTGTAAGTCAGGACCCCAAAACTAAAATGAAGTTTCCCCTCCAGAGGAGCTACCAGCCCTGGGCTGAAAGTCTGTGGCTATTTCTCTCACCCCTGGGAGTTGGGTGCATAGTTAATGGTAAAAGAATAGTTACTAATATAGTTTGTTACAGGTGAACTACAAATACCAGCAAGCTAGCCCTGGCATGCAGACACTTGTGGAACAATAAGTGCCAGCATGCCCAGACATTAGGGCCCGCTGGCACCTGTAGTCCTACTTGTAATAAGCCTTAACTTACTCAATAACTAAACCCAAAGTGGAATCACAAACTAATTTAATCATAGTTAATGTAATCTAGTGTAAACCTATCCTGTCTGACAAATGCATGTTTTAAGATCACAAAGACGGAATGTTAATCAAAATGCTTATTGAGTAAACAAAGGTGAGAACAAATTGACATACAAAAATATAATTGCAAATAGTTTAAAACATGCTCTAATATTAGCACCAAGGACACAAGGGCTGTCTCTCCAATAGCCCAGTTGCTGCTTAGTGGCATATCTATAATGGATGCAGTGTGTGCGGGGCACACGGGCCCCCGGGTCCAGGGGGGCCCCGCACCGCACACACTGCATCCATTTTAAAAAAAACGTTTTAACTTTTTTTTTTAAACTTACCTGTCCATGGTCCCGCGTCGGGTCTCAGCGCTGCTCAGAACACTGGAAATGGCTGCCATGGCCATTTTCCCGGTGTTCTGCGCATGCGCAGTAGACACTAGAGTGTACCCTGAGTCTACTGCACATGTGCAGAACACCGGAAAATGGCCGCAGCATGCGCAGTAGACTCCGGGCATGCTCTAGTGCCCGGAGTCAACTAAGGCTTCGGTGGCTGGCCAGCCACGTCAGTCGGCTGTCAGCCACCAGGGAGAGAGGAGGTGGCCCCGCAGGGTGAGTACACACGGGGCCCCTCCTCTCTTAAGACGCCCCTGTTGCTGCTGCCAGATAAGTAAGGGTGACTGTTCACGACCTGGAACATAAGTGGATAGAGTAACAGAAAATGTAAGGCTAAAGCAATGGACAGCATGGATTAAATGACAGTTCCACTGTGTATAACTATCAACTATAGTTATATATAGTGGATCTAGCTATCATTAGATATATAGTGGAAGTATCAATAACCCAAACTCAATGGATATCAAAGTACTGTAGCTGTTCAATAAACTTTCTGCATTGTAAATTTAATTTCAGTGGAGTCATTATGGACATTAGGTAGACCAGACTCTGCCTCAATACAGTTATTTCCCCTTGGCAACTATGGGAAGCTACAGTATAATTATTAAGGGAACCTTGCCTTCTATTGCAAGATGTATTTATTCATATACTGCTTAAATATTACATAGTACTATACAGAGAACACAAGACATTCATATTAGTCCCTGGTCCAGTGGAGCTTACAATCAATGGCCCTCATTCAGAGCCGCTCGTTAGCGGCAGTACGCTCGTTCCGAGCGATGTTTGCACATCTGCGCATGCGTACGGTTTTTAGTACGCATGCGCGAACCAGTCAGTGCGGCCGAAAATCGTTGGTACGCTATATAGCGAGTGCCTGCTATTTTGAGTGACAGAATGAGGCGTATGTGGGTGGTAACAGGGGATGGTGCTTGAAAATGGGGAGTGGAGATCCGAACGCAGGCGTGCTTAAAGGTCAAAACGGGCGTTTTATGGGTGTGTATATTTAAAACAGCAGCGTCATTGACCACGTCACTGGGTTATTTTAGAGCCAGAACTGCTCGCAAATTTGTGGTAGCAAACACCAACCACAAGAATAGCGAGCAGTTCATACGCTGGTCGATGTACTCGATTAATCTAATAAATAGCGGACATGACGTAGGATGCGAGCGGCCAGGGGGCGTTTTTAACAAATAAACGAGCGTATGTTTTGCTCGCTCGTTCAGACTTAGAGGTGTGAACAGACTACAATGTGCGTACGGATCATTTGAATAGCCACCCCTTGTTTTTAAACGAACGACCGCAAATAGCGAACGGCTCTGAATGAGGGCCAATATTCCCTACCACACAGACACACATAGGGTTATCATCATCAGAAGCCAAATAACCTTAGAATATGCTGTTTCGGAGGAAACTGGAGCACTTACAAGCAAACAAAGGGAGAACATACAAACTTTACACATATAGAGCTCTATTTAAACTCAAACCAATGTTCCCAGAGCTGTAAGGCAAAAATAGTAATTGTGCCACCGTGCTGCCAAATCATATGTTGTAAACTACAGTACAAAAGGCCATGCTTTCATTATATGGATTATCATTAATCCAGACACAATATTAATTATTAACTTAGATATACTTATATAAATGTGAATAATGGTTTAATAGGTTAGTATTTTTTATTTATTACAAAAATAAAAGAACATGCAAAATTAATCATTTACAAAAGCAATGTTAAAATAATTGTATGTTTATATTAAATGGAAGTTTAATATACACTAAGTAAGGAATGGATACAGTATGGAATCACAATCTATTATATATGACAGTTATTGCTACATCTGGTACTGTATGCAGAACTATTATGCCAATAAGTTCTCTATAGCGTACAGCACAACCAAACTCCTCTGGAAAGAACAGGAGACAGAAAGGGTAGGAGAGGCTGAAAAGATTTATTATCAAAACAATAGGACTGAAAGAGAGAGAGAGAACTGGAAAGAAAATAACAGTATGTAAAGCACAGACAAGTGTGGCTGAAAAAATTTTTTCATTATCACAGACAGCCAAGGTAAAGTGCCTAATATTTGATTAGCTGAAGGACTGGTGGAGCAAAGATATAGATTATAGAAGCTAGAGTTTTAGATGAGGAAGATATGTATTTTAAGCTGTAGATCAACAGAAAAAGAAATGAGTAGAGAGAGAGAATGAGGGAAATATAGTACAAAGTGTAAGTAGAATGAACTGGAAAAAGAAAAGGTACATGTTGAATAGGACTGCTGGATAAGATAAGTATTTAATGCTAATGTTACAGGATCACCAGAGAGGGTTATAGTGAGCCATGTGTGGGGCTGGAGGCATCCGCCCACATAGGGAATTAAAGCCAGGCTTTAGATATCCTAATTGCTGCCTTTTGGAGAGTCCAGGTGTTGTATGATGAGAAGGCAGACCGGTCAGGCTGCCATTGGAGACAGTCTAAGTGGGACTGTGGCAGCCAGAGCCCAGTGAAGCTAACGGACCCCATACATCAGCAATCGATTGTGGCAAGTCTGCAATTTGCAATCAATTGTGTATAAAAATCTGCAATGTATGAGCTTCACAGATAGCAGATTGCAACCAAACAGTGATCGGAATCGTTAAATCAGATTGTCCAACATGTTGGATTTCAAAGATGGATTGGGGCTGTAGATTGCTAGTGTATGGAGATGTTCAGCAGATTTGCAGACCGTTACTGGTAAAATGATGGGCCTTTCAAGATTGGCAGATCTGTGATTGCTGAAATCGATCTGCAAATCACTGAAAAAGATCTGTAATGTATGGGTGCAGATTGCTAGATTGGGAAATCCTAACATCGCTCAATAAATCTTCAAATTGTTCAATTGTGGTTTTCAGATTGCTGATATATGGGGTCCTTAAGCCAAGTCATTGAGGGCCAGGGGGCCTGAAGCTGGCCACACACTAGACCAACTTTCATCCAACCAGCCAACTGGTTGATTGGTTGAAATAAAAATCTGGTAGCATATGGGAGTAAATGATGATCAGCAATTTGCTCCTAAATTATTATTATTATTATTATCATTTATTTATATGGTGCCACAAGTGTTCCGCAGTGCCTTATAAAGTACATAGACAAAAAAGTAACCATTGACTTACAATACAATACAATACAGTACAGGACATGGATAGACATTGCTATATTAGCGACCTTAACACCCGCATAAGCAGCCAAGTGTTAGTTGCCCTATTGGGGAGCAGGAGATATATTAAATTACAGTAGGGAGAAGCACAAGAGGGTAGAGGGCACTGCTCGAAAGAGCTTACATTCTTTAAGGGAGGGGAAGACAAACAGGAGTGACACAGAATGGGGTGGGCGGGGAGAAAGGAAGATGTAGCAGCAAGTTAGGATGAGAGCTGGAAGGCTTTAATGAAGTAGTGGGTCTTAAGAGCTCGTTTGAAAGATTGTAGAGAGGTGAAGAGTCTGATAGGGAGAGGGAGGGAGTTCTAAAGGTGAGGAGCAGCACGGGCAAAATCTTGGAGGCGGGAGTGGGAGGAAGTAATCTGGCATTTAATCCTAAATGCCAGAAACAGATGAAAATGGTCGTTAGACAAGTTTGTTAAATGTTTGATCAAAACAATTAGTTCAAACAACAGTTTTTGTTCATTTTCCGGTGTTTGGGAGCAAATTGCTGATTGTCATTTGCTTTCATACCTTACCAGATTTTCATTCCAACCAATCAACTAGTTGGCTGGTTGGATGTAAGTTGGTCTAGTGTGTGGCCAGCTTAAGTCCAGACCTGTAGGCGGTAGGAAGAACCACAAACCTCTCAGATTGTGTGATGTAAAAGCAGCTAAGCTGCAGGCTAAATAAGTCAGTGTCCATACATGCAGGAGGCAGGGAGGACCACAAGAGAATCTTTGTGTAAAAGCCAGGCCGGAGACTGTGATAGACTCTGCAGAAAGCAGAGAGAGACTTTGGACTTTATTTGCAGACTAGCTGTCCAAGGTTAGTCAGGGGCAAAGAAGTGAGTCAGTACCCGAATGGGGCTAGGCGTTTATTTTTGTTTCCAGATTTATGCTGACAGTAAAGCACATTTCTTTTATTTATAACCTGAATGCTATGTGGGAACCCTGATTCCAACGCCTAACACTGCATCACTGACACTCTACCAAGCTAATTACCCCTGTGTTATCACACTAAACACTTGAAATGATTAAGAATTCACAGTGGTCAGCAGGGCTGTACCAGGGGTGGAAGAACAGAGCCGCTTCCCAGGGTACATGTCCTAGGGCGCAGCATGCTCACTGCTCCGTGTCACAAGTAATCGGCTTAGAGAGCTTCTTCCTGGTCCCGATAGCTATGTGGCATCATGACGACATATATTCAGGGGGTGGGGCTGGCACAGAACAAATTATCGTCCTACTTTAGACATAGTAGTTAGGAATTCTGCCTTACAGCACTGGAGTCTGTGGTTCACCTCCAACCAGGCCCTATCTGTGGAGCTTGCATGCTTTCCTTGTTATTGCATAGGCCCCTGCCCACCATCCAAAAACATAATGGTAGTATTATTGTCGTCTGGCAATAGAATCAAGATTCTTCTGCCAACAGCAGCAGGAGAATGGATCATCAAATGAGTATATGTCTGAGGGTGAGCACAGCAATGGGAGATTTGCATTCTCCTAACTGGGGGCAGAAGGGATTACTGTAATTAAAGAAAATGAGAGGCATTCCTTTTAGCTATTGATTCAAATATCTCATATTAGTTTTAAAAGCAGTCCCATTGCACAGGGCTGTTAATGAACAGTTCTTTAATATCTTACACATTGTATAGATATAGAATAAATCATTCTATTCTAGACAAACCAAATTAGTATAGGCTTTTTCAGACCTCAGATCTTCAAATCTGCATATTTAGTTGATGTGATATACAATATTACTAGACAGTGTACATTAATGTTATAAAAAAAATACTTAATAGCAAATTAAATTCCACTGGTATAGAATGTGAGCTGCAGAAATAAATGTGTATTATTTATCTGATTAAGATTCAGCTGTGCAGAACTTTAGATCACTGAGATATTAATAATTTGCATCCGTAGAGCTGATTCTGTGTGAGCCAGTGTGACTGCAACGTCTGATTATGTGTTTGCTGCTTTATTGTTCTGCTTTTTATCTGTTATACATGCAATCTCAATAATAAATAATGAGGACAGAATCCATGCCAGAGTACAGCTTACTTTAATAAACTCAAGAAAAGTAGATACTGCTATGTTTCACATTTATACAGCTTCAGTAATGCTGGCGGATCCTGGAGAATTATATAAATTCTACAAACTGGCTATTTTACATTCTGAACACCTGATTAGGTGATATAGGGGTCTATGTTATATTATAAGCCTTGTAGAGAGATAAAGTGGACGGAGATAAAGTACCAACTAATCAGCTCCTAACTGTAATTTTTCAAACACAGCCTCTAACATGACAGGATTGGTGGTGGTCTATGTACTAAGCCTCTCCAAGGCTCAGTACATAGACCACATTAACTGGTACAAATAATTTAATGGAAAATCAGATTAATTTGATTAGAAAACCTAATTCATTTTAAAGGGGATTGTCTAGCTAAGTATGTGTTTTAATAACTTTTTCCTTTTACTGCAATCACTGCTCCTGACAATTGTGACCTAACCATAGTTCCCTGGGGGATTTGGATGTGAGTAGCAAGGGTGCTGAGAATTGAGTGGCTGGTACAAAAAAATCAGGTAATGGGCCTGTCTGTGCAGGGCCGTAACTAGGGCAGTGCGACCTATGCCATGACACAGGACACCGCAGGGCAGGGGGCGCTGTTTGGGTCTGTTAATTTTCTGTTTATTATCATTCTGACTTGTACTTTCCTTTTTTTTATCTCCAGCAGTTCCTGGCCTCTCCTATCTCTTCCAAGGCCCTTACCCATGAGGCCATGACCCTTTTTCAGGTGCATGTCTTATGTCCCTATTTGAAAAATGGGGGGGGCAATGCTCTCTGGCACAGGGCACCAAAAAGTCTAGTTACGGCTCTGTGTCTGGGCTCCCAGATATGTCAAAAAAGACAGTCAGGCCCTTTAGATGGTAATACTATGCCACCCTGGATTTGTGTCAGTGCGGCAAGTTCAAACGGGGCCCGCAGTTCACAACATGGCATGGCCATGACTCCATATGTTTTGTCACAATCCCCTTTAGTACCTAGGTCTGAAATTTTTCATGGCGAACCTGGTAAACAGAATTTATCATTAATGTGAAATGCCACCAATTCCATGAGCAAAGTCTCTTGCAGCTTTCTATTGGGTAAACCTGTACACCTGCTAGTGCCTGGATAATTCAACTTTAGTAATGATGTCTTTATTAGTGGTATTCCACAGTTCTACTCACACAAGGTAAATATATAAAGGGTTTTGAAGGACGGCCAATGTGATAGTGGGATCTCTGCATAATTTTATTGTTTATAGTATAAAAGTATGATCATTTTTTATATGCAACAACAATGTCATTTGTCACAACTAGAAATTACAGTCACATTTCATAAATGATTATGTAATTATAATAGCATCACAGCAGGGGTACTTCTGGGAATTTATGGTTGTCTCCGATGTTCCTTTTTATGGGGATACACTTTTAATAGTTGGATGTTGGACATTATGAGTAACAAGGAGCCTGTAGCTGAAAAATACACTTAAAAAATCCCATCAATTTTTTTCCTTTATTGGATAGTACAGTATGGATATACTGTTTCGATTTCTTTGTATAACTACAGTTTATGAAGACTGTTATGCAGCAAGCACCAAAAATGAGCAATTTAAAGGGTTAGCATATTTAATGTAAAAATAGGACATACACTAAGCACAATGAGTACATACTGTACCAATGCAAACAATTGTTTTGTCTTAAAATGAATGAGAGGCCATTCAGTGAAAGTCACTAATATAAGTTTGTGAAAAAAAAGAATACTACAACATTTTTAAATAAAAATTGAACATTTCCAATAAAGGTAAATATACAGAGAGGTTTTCATTTTGGGTAAATACACTTATTTGTACACATAGGAACTGCCCCAGTTTGTGCTACTTTTGCTGGATTGGGTCAGAATGGACATGTGCATCTATCCTACTTTCACTTTATGACAGACCGCTTCATTAATATCAACGTTTACATTAGTCTTCTAATATATTGCTCAGTTTAGCCTTTATGTCACAACTTTATAATGACAGCGAAGGAACATTATATTTATTACTCCAGTGATGTGCGGTCAGGTGAGGCAGGTGAGAAAAGAGCCTTTCCTGTCATACTTGGGTATACTCCAGAGTTTTGACTATAAAAATTACAAGAAAAATGTAAATAAAATATTATAAATATCTGTTTTGTATTATTCTAATAATTTTTATAGTCAAAACTCTGGAGTAAAAAGTGTATGGCAGGTGAGACAGAGGCTTTCCTGTCATACTTAGGTATACTCCAGAGTTTTGACTATAAATATTATAAGAAAAATGTAAAGAAAATATTATAAATATCTGTTTTGTATTATTCTAATCCACAGGTTCTCAAAATCGGTCCTCGGGACCCCAAACAGTGCATGTTTTCCAGGTCTCCTCACAGAATCACAAGTGAAATAATTAGCTCCACCGGGGGATCTTTTAAAATGTGTTAGTGAGTAATGAATGCACCTGTGCACCTGCTGGGTGACCTGGAAAATGTGTCCTGTGTGGGGTCCTGAGGACCAAGTTTGAGAACCACTGTTCTAATCATTTTTATAGTCAAAACTCTGGAGTAAAACGTGTATGGCAGGTGAGGCACTGCGTCCCATGTCTACCTTTTCCGCACATCTCTGTTCAAAACACACCAAATTTCCAGCACTACATACTGCTGCACATTTATATAATGCCCACATGAACCCTCAGGTTCGTATATGTATCTGTAAATCTGCCTCTGATACCAGCAAGTGCCTCCCCAGCCATTTACCTCACCACACCTCACTGTTTATTACATGCCATTTGTATGTCTGAAATTTTTATTCAGTTTGTAAAGCCTAAAAATGTGTTTCCCAAAGTAAAAGACAACCCACAGACGTACAATGTTGGGAGGTATGTTGTAGTATCCATGTTGTCTGCAGGCTATGTCCTCTCTAGAGGCTGACCAATTCTCTGTGGTGGCTGGCTACATCCCTTAAGCATGGGTCCCTGCCATGTCCCAGTCTGACACTGTTTATTACTGCAGTGTCAGTGGCGGATTGGCTTTATGGGACTGTAGAGAGAAAGACTGTTGTCATTTTGTTCTCAGCTGATTTTTAAAAAATTTCACAGAGGAGGGACTTATGTGTGGATGGGGGAATATTTTTCCAACATACAAATGAACCTAGGGCGGCTGGACCTCTTAATCACACTCAGGGGCCTATTCATTAAACCTAAAAATTCTCTGGAGATAATTAGCTTTAGAACTCTCATGGAGTTCTAGCTAATTATAGGTGGAATTCATCATTCCACCTCTCCATAAGTATCTATTCCGAAAAGCTGTCATTTTTGCGATGACAGCTTTTCGGGAAATAGATACTTTTCCCTCTCTACACTACCTTATCGCATCTGGAAACAGTGCTGCGCATGCGCTGTTACATCTGTAAAACTAGCGCATGCGCAGCACTACTGCCTACAGATGCGTTAAGTTTGTGTACCCCCCCGACCCCTCCCCCCTCCGCTCAATTCCCTCCCCTGACTTACCTGTCCGCGCAGCAGCCTCCGGCTCCGTCCTGCTGGTCTGTCATGTGGTTTCCCAGCAGACCACATGACAGATTAGAAAAAAAAAAAACTTTTTTTTTTTTGTCTAAACTTTCTTGTGCTTTGCTGGGGAGCACACATGTCCGACCAGCCTCCGGATCCTGAGGACGGAGCAGAGCGCCGGAGGGACTCGTCGGGGGACCTGCACACGCGGATACAGGTAAGTTTCACCTGCTATTCGCCACCTCACAGTGGCGAATAGTAACTGCATCAAATTCCGAAAATATCTAATTTTCGGAATTTGATGAATACCACAATTTCCACATCCCCATACTAATGTATGGGGAGTGTGGAAATTAACGCAGGGGAACTTAGCAAGGAGATATCTGTGATATCTCCTGTGCTAAGTGGCTACATGAATGCCAAAATAACGTTATTTAAGGAAAATGTCCTTAAAAACGTTATTTTAGTGTTGATGAATAGGCCCCTCAGGCTGGAGGACACTAATGCAAAGCTAGCCAAGCGGTGAAAAGAGCTGACAGAGGGGATTGCAGCAAAAGGGAGTGAGACATGGGTCTGTAACTTGGAGCAGAATAAGTTTTTCAAAACATGTTGCCATACTCTGTAGTATATGTTTTTGATTGGATCTCGATTTAGTGCTGAATCCACAGAAAACCTATTCTGTCAATTCAGGATTTGGCTGAACTGAAAAAAAAACAGGTATCTGTCCACACTTCTGTACTATTACAGTGCAACAAGTTTCAGCATCCCTGATGTCATGTACTGTATTCAAAATACTTAAGCAATTAACTACTGTTAGACGTGTCATTTTTTGACATTGCGACCATTGTTCTCAACCCTGTTTATTATACATTGCAGATGCCATCAGTGTTCAGCTGCTGATAATGCTAAATAGAAAAGCATGTACTGTAGCTAGGAGGATGGTTATCCAGACTCTGTTATAGAAGGTGTTCCTTCTTTCCTTCCTTTCTCCCATGTTGAAAGCAGCATATTAAGATTGCAGTAGGTGTTTGATCCTGATTATATATAAATAAAGATTTCCTGTTTGATTACACTTTCTGCTACTCTTATATACTGCAGTGTATCTGCTAACAGGTTATGGGCCCAGGACTGCAGACAGAAAAGTTATAAAAATCAGAAGAACCTCAGTGAAATAATATTGAGAGCCCAAAGGAAATGGCTGCTGCTACCAATGCTTCAACCAAATTCACAGTGATATGTCTGACCAACCTAAACTAAACAGACATGGAAATTCAAAGAAAAGATGCTGCTGATAAGATAAGGGTTTGTGGAAATGTATACAAGAGGCTAAACCTGACCCAGTCACAAAGAAATGTACTGAGAAAGCCCAGAGTACGATATCTATCAATGAGTATGATGATCAGATTGTGCATATATGTAAAAGTGGGTACACACCTGACAGATATATCTGCAGATCGGGTTGGGGGTTGGGGGCTGGTCCACCTCCCTTCCTGCGGCCTGTAAACCACCCATACACACTTGTCTGCAGACATATCTGTCCATCAGCTGTGCAGCGCAGCCAATATCGATATGTCTGTGAATGACATCATTCACAGATATATTGTCTGTACACACTGGCCGATGGGCAGCAGATATATTAGCCGATCAATTGATCGGCCAATATATCGGCCAGTGTATACCCAGCATAACTGTGACACTGCAAGAGAGAGCTGCATCAGAGAACTAATTTAAGCAATAAGCTGTATTTCATAAGAAAGTTGTATCAGACTGACACTGCTTAAAGCCCAGCACATGCAGGGTTATATAAGATGTACCTTAAAGGTGGTAGAACATTTGTGCTGCATAGGAGAAGAAATAAAGGATTTTTATATAGCAGCCCTGCTACTCAATGATATCCCAGACTCCTATGAGACACTTGTAACAGCACTTGATGTCAGACCAGATGTTGAACTGACTTTAGAGTATGTTAAAGGGAAACTTGCGGATGAATACAATTGAATGATATAGCATTAAAGGTTCAGGAGTGTATTATTTTCTGGTCAGAGACCAGAAACACATGAATGTTTTGTGTGCAAGAAACCTGGTCACTTAAAGATAGATTGCAGAGGCTGAAAAGCCAGAATGAATCAAATAAAGAAACAAGATGCAAAGCAAAATGCAAAGAGTGGTATCAATGCTGGAAAACACTTATAATGCTGGATGTGCTTTCAATACAAACAGGCACAGTGATAAATGCTTGGTGTATTGACTCAGGGGCTACAAGTAATATGACACATGATAAAAATGTCTTTACTCAGATCAAAGTAATTCAGACAGAATAGTCATAGCTAATGGTCATTATATGGACTCACAATGAATAGAATAAGGTTATATTTACAGTCCAGACTCACCAGAAAGATACTTATGAAGAATGTATGTGCCTAATCTTGACACCAATCTGTTGTCTGTGAAAAATCTTACCGAGCAAAGACATTTAACAGTAATAAATGCATTATTACAAATGAAAGGCACTCACTTGCAGATGGAAAAATCACAAATCAACTGTACCAGTTACAGTACATTGTAATGAAGCTGTTAATACAGCTAAGCAGGAGCATGTTAACTATATGTGTGGCACCCAGGGGTTAAAGTGGGCCGGAACAAGGCGACAGAACCAGTTGGCCCACCTCAGCGCTGCACAACAGGGATACTCCATTTGCCGGGCGCCCACTGAGATTTTGTTACCAGCGGGTGCCTCGCTCCTTCCCCCTAGCGCCAGCTGCAGCCGGAGACTGAAGTTCACTGCATAAGGGGCACTACTATTGTGGGCTCTGCATAAGGGGCACTACCACTGTGGGCACTGCAAAAGGTGCACTACCACTGGGGGCAATGTATAAGGGGCACCACTCCAGGGGGCACTGCATAAGGGGCACTACCACTGTGGGAATTTCATAAGGGGCACCACTCATGGGGGCACTCCTTAAGGGGCACTACCACTGTGGGCACTGCATAAGGGACACTGCATAAGGGGCATCACTACTGGCGACATTGCATAAGGGGCACTACCACAACTGGGGGCACTGCATAACAGGCACCACTACTGGGAGCATTGCATAAGGGGCACCACTACAGTGGGCATTGTATAAGGGACTACTAGTACTGTCAGCATTATGTGTATTAGGGGCACTACTACTGTGGGCACTGTGTATAAGGGGCATTAATCTGTGTCATAACATGAATAAGGGACACTACTATGTGGTGTAAGGTGAATCAGGAGCACTATGTGCGGTCTAATGTGGATAAGATTGTGCTACTGTTTGGCGTAATTTAAATTGGGAATACTATTGTGTGACCACGCCTTTTTACTTTTGAGACCATGCCCCCTTTTTGGCGCACGCTAACCCATTATTGAAAAAGCACTGAGGAGATGGGTGAGTTCCTCCACTCTCTAGGACCACTTTAAGCACTGGTGGCCCCATCATCTAGGTCACAGAAATACAAAAGCCATAAGAATACTAGCCCAAGAGCAGCATGCAAATGACATAAAGAGTGGACCCTGCACCCAAGTGATTACATTTTTCAAAAACTAGTAACAACAGATCTAAGATGTGTCTAGGCCTAATTCACACAGATGTATGTGGACCGATTTAGATGGACCAATGAAAAATGTGAGGACAAAATACATATTTTCTTAAGATCATTAAGTATTACTCACAGTTCACAACAAGCCCTTCATCCATATTGCTGCACAGTAATGATGAAGGGCTTAATGAAGGGCCACATTTAGAAAAACGGCGGTTTCTGTGTCAATTAGAAACCACCGGAAATGGATTGACATCTGTTTCCATGTCTAATTGGGAGTATTTATAAAGCGGCGGTGTTGGTGTCTAAACTAAATCCCTCACTTTCTAAATGAGAAACCGCTGTGGCATGTTCTAGTTGGTGGCAGTTTCTATTGAAACAGCTGTGGTTTAAAAGGTATTCAATTGAGATTAATTTCCTGTGGCTTTTCAACACCTGTCAATTCACAGTGTCACTACATGCAACCACCTCCATTAGCCAGTGCAGCAGCCCTGCAATAATTAGGTGGTACAGTAAGTTAAACCTTGTTCATGGAAACAAAACAAAAAAAGTTATTTTTAAACAATATTTAATAAACAATATTTTTACAAGGGAATGGTATCCAAAATGTATAACATAAACCATATAGATTAACAGTGATTTTCGTGTCAGCCCCTTAGCAGGTGCAGAGGAGGCCTTAAACCTATTTGCTGGCAAATGTTGGATTAAGTACTTATAAGTTATTATACTGTGGGTAATAATTACATCTCATTTTTGTGTGGTATTTTTGTGGTAAATAATGGATTAAATGATATTTGGACAGGTATATGGGAGTCTTGTATTAAGGGGATAGGTGTTTTTAAGATTGCAGTTGAGAGTTTCAAGTGTTTTTGTGAAATTTGGAAAAGTGCCTTAAAATGACCACCAATACATCTTATAGTCATTTGTAGGCAGGTCAAAATCATGTAAAGCCTTTGGTTGGTTGGAAAACAATGACTATCATTTTATCAAAGAATACAGTATTACGAATGCTGTAATCAGCCATTTGACACATTTAACAATTACAAAATTCTTTGTTCATGGCCAATAATGCAGGTGTTACCAGTCACAATTAAGATTTAATTAATTTTTCTAACAAAATAATACTTTAAATTAATTTTCAAAATACATTTCTAAGATAATAAGCATGGAATTGTATCCGATCATAATTCAGTTTTTTAATTTTTATTTTTAAATGCAGCACATTTCCAGCCTCCTGCAGAAGTTGATTCTCCACCAACTGCAGAGGAAGAGAAGGAGCAGAAGTTTATTCAAAATCCAACCACAACCTGAGGTGCCAACTCCGTCTATGGAAGCCCCACCCACCATCGATCCCTCCAGCCAGATGGTGCTGTCATTGGTGTACTTTCAGATCATGCAAGTACTGTATAATTTATGGGGCACAAAATGCAACAATTTGACAACATAATACATCTAATTAGAGAAGATATTCATACGCAAGCTCAAAGCAAAGCTGCACGGAACCGGATTGCGGCTGCAATGAAGGCGATGATTCATATGGGCTCTTCAATTGATAATGTAAATAATTCTGTGGAACTGCTGCATCAACACCATCCTCAGCCATGTAGGTTGTAGCGGCATTAGTACTGAACTAGTCATGCTATATTAAAAATATGGAAGAACTAATTTAGTAAATGTTTAAACATGATTAGTTTAGAATGCTATTGTTAGAAAAGTTAAAAATGATGTTTGGTCAATAAAACAACATTTATAATTTATTTCAAACACATTTTTTTAAAATCCAATTAAGAAAAACAGCAACATTATACAGCTTGAGTCTTCCGTATCCAAATGCTTGGGACCAGCGTTATTTTGGATATCGGAGTATTCCGTATTTTGGAATATTTGCATTCCATAATGAAATATCTTGAGAATGGGACCCAAATCTAAACACAGGATGCATTTATGTGTTATATACACCTTATACACACAGCCTGCAGATCATTTTATACAATATTTTCATTAATTTTATGTTTCAAACAAAGTTTGTGTAAATACATGAAATTCATATATGTTTCATATACACGCAGCCTGAAGTTAATTTTATAACAAAGAAAAAATTAACCAAGCGCTAATATGTCAAAAAGGTCAAATAAAAGTGCAGCAGTGAAGATAAAAGGTGATTGTCAACCTCATCAGAGAACAAGAAATTATAAATTTCACTGCGCTCTAATATTTATGCTGGGACACAGGCAGTAGTATGTATTATATAAATAAGTGTTTTATTTCACCTTGAACATACATATAAAAATTAGTCATATATTGTAGCAAAAATAGAAATAAATCATAAATAAATTTAGATTAAGGAGTTGATCAGGATCTAAAAGAGCTGAATATTTAGATACAAATTGCAATGACACTATTAAAACTGGATACACTTCAATACAAAAAAGGAATAATGGACAATATTGCATAAAAGAATAAGCACAAATTGCCTACATGTAAGGAGAAAGCAAAAAAATCAGAAATTATAGTATAAGGACATCATTCAATTTGTGAATGAGAATGGGGGTCCAGTACTGTCCCTGCATGTAATTCCAGTCCTGTAGATGGAAAATAAATGGGCAAAGTACCTTTACATGGATTCAGGGGAACCGGAGAATGTTGAACTCACAATGAGATGTTTGCAAATAAACGGGACTCCTGTCTCCGTTCTGGCCGTTGAATGTATAGCAGCGGTCAAGCTTGTCAGACCGCAAATGTGGCGGCTCCACATGTGGGCTGAACTTCGTATTGGTGTGTCAGACGAAGTAGCTGGAAAACTCACCAACGAGTGCCTCCCGTCTCCGGCTTGTTGAGACCTGGATCGGGACACAGTCAGGGCGGTTAGCCGGTGGAGTGAGGAAATCCCTGTGTGCCGGCTCTACAGCAGAGCACGTCTCTGTCACCACAGCAGCCTCTTCAAGTGGAATCTCAAGCCAAGAATAATAGCGGTCAGCCGGTGCATATGTAGGCAATTATGAAGATGGTAAAATAATGTCCAGAAATTGATCCAAGAGAACAGCAATGCGTTTCGGCTACACTAGCCTTTTTAAAGCTAAAATGTTCTCCCATTATAAATTTGCTGTATAAATAGCAGTAGGTTTTTAATCATTGGATAATTGCTTAATTAGTTTTAGCCAGTTTTTTAACTCCTTATGAACTGATCCCATATATAGCAAGTGGATCATATGGTAATTATAAATGCAATCGTACCATAAAAACAAAAAGATCAAAACATCAAATGACACTAATAGCTAAATATTAATACTCATTAATACAACATTAGTATATGACAATTACTTAATATATACACACAAACATAGCCTTATGTCCCAGCAAAAAAAACCATGACAAATAAATCGAATAAAAACTAAAATTAATTTTCATAAAAGTATAATTATTATATAAATTAATAATAATATCAATAATAATAATAATAATCTTGGATAAAAATAATCAATATAGAAATATTAATAAATCCATATAAAATTAAATTATGAATCCAATAACGATAACTAAATCTTAGACCTTTTTAAATAAATTAGATATAATATATTACACATAAAGAGCCCAAATGAGCCATGATCAGTCCGTCAGCACATAAAACATGCAAACACATACACATATATATGCACGAATGCATATATACACTGATATACATACACATATACACATACATATACACATACATATACATAAATATATACATGCATATATATATATATACACATATGAAAGTATAATAAATCAGATAAAAAAGAGAAAGGGGGGGATGCAAGGTAGGACATGGCCGCTCCATCGACCAGACAGTACATATGGAATCGGCGACAGCCCACCCAGCAACCCAAAATAAAATTCTACTCATAAAAATCTAATGCCTCATTAAGTCCACCTGGAGATAAGGATTGTAATCTAAAAATCCACTTAGATTCTGCTTCACATAACTTTTTGAACCTGTCGCCACCCTGTAATGTTATTTTGATGATCTCTAGCCCCACAACTCTTAAACATTCTGGATTACTATGATGAAATTCAGAAAAATGTCTGGGAACACTATGTCCCTCCAGACACTTCAAGATATTTAATCTGTGCTCACTAAAGCGCTCCTTTAGAGTACGTGTGGTGCGACCAACGTACTGTAGGGGACAGTTAAAGCTCAGCACATATATAACATAGGAAGATTCGCAATTAATAAAACTATTGATGTCAAAGGTATCCCCAGATGTCACCGATATTATTTGTTTACATTTATTTACAATATGTTTACAAGTAAGGCATCTCGTATGGTTACAAGAATAACAACCTTTAGGTTTTTGTAATAACCAACTATTAGTTGCCTCTGTTTTTATTGAATTATTCCTAAAAGTACTTGGGGCTAGAAAGCTCTTTAGATTTATGTTCTTTTTAAATACTATAGTTGGTTTTAGTGCAATGTTTTCTGAAAGAATTGGATCACAATGTAAGATTTTATAGTTCTTATTAAGAATAGTACTTATCCATCTAGATTTATTATTAAATTGAGAAATAAATAATAGAGATGTATCTATATTCTTTGTTTTTCTTTTCAGTTCATTATTTGATTTAGAAATATTGGTCTTTTTATCGGACTCTCTATTCTGTCCTGATTTTAAATTATGTATTCTTTCTGCATGGACCGTTGCATCCTCCAATAGACCCAAAGGGTAACCTCTATCCAAGAGGTTATCTCTGAGTATTGGCATGAAAATCAAAATCAGCATCCTGGGTACAGTTGCGTCTGATTCTACCCATTTGGCTTCTTGGGATATTTTGGACCCAAGGGCGATAGTGTCCACATCTATAATGCAAGAATGAACTACAATCTACCTTCTTAGTATACAGGGTAGAGACAATTTTACCATCAGCAACAGATAATGTGACATCAAGAAAATTAATTGATTCGTGACTAAAATGTGAAGTGAATTTTAAGTTCATATTGTTAGTGTTCAAAAAATCAGTGAAAAGAGTGGCTGACAAATTATCCCCATCCCAAATGAAAAAGAAATCATCTATATAACAGCCATAGAACACCAGACTCACCCCGGCTGGGCCACCCCAGATGTAAAGATCTTTCAAACACGCCCATATAAATGTTGGCGAAGCTTGGGGCGAATCTGGTGCCCATGGCCGTTCCGGGAATTTGTAAAAAGTGGGTGGAGTCAAAAATAAAATTATTGTGCGTTAAAATAAACCAAATACAATCTAGTAAAAAGTCACGCTGTTACACAGAGGTACCTCCACCACTGTCTAATGTCTGCCTAACCGCAGACAAACCTGCCTCATGTGGAATGTTAGTATATAATGCCTGGACATCGAGGGTGAAAAATCCATATACAGGATGCCAGGCAATATCTTTCAATTTTTCTAGAAGATCAAGGGTATCACGAATATGGGACCTCTGTGAAACAACGTGACTCTGTTGTGTATTTGAGGACAATAGTTTTCTTTTCATGGAAGTGGTCTACTTGGCAATGAGTCAAACAATTCCAAATTCAAAGATAAGCATGCAAATTGATTCACCTTCAGAATTGTAGGTATCTCTGGTTATAACACTGCATGTAAATCCAGTAACGCAAAGCAAACAATTTTCACTGAACTTTCCCTATTTCACTTATACAGTTTCATACAAGTGAGAACACATAGGTTTATTGCAGTATATAATTAATAGAGATGTGCATGGACCCCTATATATTGGTTATAAGTCATCTTCAGGTTTTGGTTTTGCCAAAACCCCCCTTGAGTGTTTTGGTTTGGTTCTGGATTTCTTAAAATTCAATAAAAAAATCAATAAAAAAAATCAATAAAAAATTGCTAAAACAGCTAAAATCGTGTAATTTGGACCTGCTTACATGCAATCTAAAGCCCAAGTTCGGTTTTTAAATCCGAGTTCCAGACTGACTGCAGACCCGATCTGGGACATGGTTCAACTCAGAACCCCAAAGTGATTCTGAACTGGGACTCAATTCGACTCAGAACCCCTAAGTTTGGGTGTGTTCGTATTTCAGGAAAACCAAACCACACATCTTTATAATCAATGTATTATTTAGCTCAGGTATACAATCATTTGTTCACTATACCTTTAATATGCCATTCTATTATTAATATCTCAAACATGTAATTGTGTGCAGGAACCACTTAGTGACCAATGTAACACTAATTAACAGCACAATGTGACTACTAGAATCTGTATGCTTATAATTAGCTCTCAGAAGCTGGATTGTCTAGATACCTATTAAATTCATAGATTACATATGGCGTATCTGTAGTAGGTGCAGGGCCTAGGTTCCACTCAGGCCCCTGGGGCCAAAGGGGCCCACACAGCACACCCTGCACTCATATTTAGTACTCTCCGGAGTCCCACATCAGTGACGCAGAAAAAATCACCAGGAAAATGGCACAGCTGCAATTTTCTTGCTGGTATCAGGGACTATGTTGCAAGAAGCAGTTTCAGTGACACCGGCAGCTACAGTATGTACCGTTGGACATTCTGAGTAACCATAGGGTTCACCTGGTGACCAATGTCTGCTCGATGCTGCGACTATTTGCGCACAGCAGCAGTTTAGAGCCGGCATTAGCATAAATTTGCAGTTTGTCGCAGCGGCTACTGTCCACCTTTGAATCAGCTTTTAGAGACTTTAATGATGGCGTGTGAAAAAATAAGTCTCAAAATAGAAATGACTATCTGGCCTCCGCGCCCTTTAGCAATAATAATATTCAGAGATATGACATTTGATAAAGGGCATCACAAAGATGTAAATATTGGGACCAGCATACAGAAGCCTTGCAAATAACTGCACATTAATGCCATTGTTGGTATCGAGATTGGGAAAGAAATCCACTCAGACAAATTGAAAAGTCTGTGTTTACAGTATGGATTTTTAGATAAATGTGTTTTGATTTCTTTTATTTGGTAGCTCAGTGCTCCCACAGAGGCTTATGTTCCATAAACATCAGACAGGAATAGCTGGGGATTTATGTCTGAAAAATTGAGTATAAATAACTAATATTAAAAAAAGTTTTGTCCTAAAAAGTGTTTTTTAGATACTGCTCAATAAGAATATAGCAGCTGGAGGTGTACTTGTTAAAGCTTTGAAATAATAAGTATTAAAATGTTAGTTCACCTCATTTTTTGCAAGACACTACTTAATTTGTTTTATGACAATAAAAATACAGTGTATATTTAGTTACTATACTATAAAGGTATAGGAGTTTAATGTTCAAAATGTTGACTCGAGAATGTGAGCACCATCTGAATTTTGGAATCTAGAGTGTTGACAGGGTCACCATGTTGACATTTGACATGTCAACATTCACAATGACAAAACCAATATAATGTCGACATGATCAACATGTCAGAATTATACATGTCGACAGTACTTTTTTACCATAACCCTAAACGCAGAATAACCCTAATGTTCGTATGTTCATAATGTGGACATGCTTGTTGCATGTCGACTTTATGAACATGTCAACATTCGGACTGAATATGTCGACATTCTGAATATCGACATTCTGAACTATTTGACAGTACAGCTGTATGTGAGAAGTTTGATGGATTAGTCCAAAGTGCACCTAGTTTTCAATTGCTGTGCAGATGTAAGATTCCATTTTGTGGGGTGGGGCTATTTAAATCAGATAGAGTGGTGGAGATGGAGCTTTAGCTATGATGTTCCCTGACTAGGAAAGCACAAAGCCCGCCCCTTTTATCCCTGGATAAGGATATAAATCCTCCACACCTTCAGAAAATCCTGGAGATTTGCCCAAGGGGGCAGAGGTGGGGGGATACTAATTACCCAGGCCCAGGCTTGCTGGAGGGGCCCACCCCCATCCCTCTTACCTGTCAGCACTGGAGCTTTAGTTTGCATATATTTGGCACCCAAAATCCTTTAAAAATTTAGGGATAAATATCACAAAGTCAAGCGAACAGTTATATGTGGCTAATTACACATCCCTACTTCACGTGATTAAAAGGGATTTAATACAGTGGGCCCCCCTTTGTATTTCATAGACTGGTCGTGTTAATTAATTCAAGATGAATAGCCTACCTAGGCTATTATATAATTTCCAGATGATCCCAATTGTGGTTCCAGCCTCCTATCTCCATGAAAATCCAGTCTCTGTGCGGCTCATTTATGTGATTTTTTCATATAGCATCTTGGCACACAGTGTAAAGGAGTAAACAATGGGTATTACTTGAAAGCGACTTGGTGAGCAAGTAAATTTCCTTCCTTGCTTTCTTCTCGAACTTGAGACCAGCTCGGGGCCTGATTCAGACCCGCTCGCGAGCGCTCGCAAGCGGGTCGATGTTGCCCAAGTGCGCATGCGCACGACAGAGGCAGCTCCGTCGTGCGCATGCGCGAGACCCGAATAACAATGGCCAAGCCGTCGTTATGGGTCTCGCACCAAAGGAGGCATGCTGTCGATGGTGATTGACAGCATGCCCCCTTTGGTGGGCGTGCCGGGGGCATGGCTGCCCAGACGGAGGCGTTCCCATGGGAACGCCTACCGTCTGGGGCCGGCCCCACTGACATAACTAGTGATGTCAGTGGGAGTGCGTTTGGCTTTGATAGAGCCAAAAGCACTTCAGGGCTTGTGGCAGACGAGACCCTACCTTAGGGTCTCATCACAAGCACGATGGTCGCGATGGTCTTGACCATCGCGACCATCATTTTGGCCACTCGCTATAGCTGTGGGTGGTGCAGTTTTATTCGCTCTCATAGTAAATCTCAGAAAATGAGACAACCCACTTAATTTCAATTTCAATGTAATTATATTCAAAGTTGTAAGGGCTCTATCTCAATTCTGTACTCGCTACTAGCCCCCTCACCTTCTGAGTTTAAGGAATCATGTGAGTTGACCTGGGAGAGAGACCTGGGGATTTGCCTAGAAGACGATGATTAGGCGGACATCAGACAAGGGGTGGCTAAATCCTCCATTAATACCAACTTAAAGGAAAATTATGGAAAAGTGTATTCATGCTGGTATATGGTCTCTGAAAAGCTACATCATATTTTCCCTGGCCTTCGGACCTTAGCGATGCGGAGTTATTGGCTCACAGCAGTGGCAGAAATTAAAGGTAGTCCTTGGGCCCTCCTACCCACTTAGTGGGGTACGACCAGCAAAGTCACAGTACTTGTTTACACAGTGGGCTACGGCCTAAGGAGTCACAGTCTTATTCACATTACACCGCACATAGGGCCTGATTCAGACCCGCTTCCTGCGAGCACCTCTGAATGAGGGCCACAGTCCTTTAGATTACTGGAAGATAAAAAACACAATTTGGAGCCCGTTTGTGTAGCCACCCCCCCGCCCCACCTACAAAACGGGGCGAGCTGTCAATCAACATCGACAGCCGCCCCTTTTGTAGTGAGCTCCGGAGGGAGAGAATTTCTCTCTGGCTCCGGGGCTTGTGCACGTGCAGTGCGGCCGCTGCGCGTGCGCAGGGCGTTAACATCGACCCGGTTGCGAGCACTCAGCGCTTGCGACCGGGTCTGAATGAGGGCCAGTGTCACATGCTGATGTGAACATTGTCATGAAAATAATCCTCCACCATCTTATTGATACTTAGTGTATCATATTGAATCATGGTAGAGGTGTCAATGATTGTTGGCAATTCTTTTAAGTTTGAACATATGTCAAAATAGTGTTTTACTTTGGTGCATTTGTAGTTGACTGATCATTCACACCCCTAGTGCAACTCTTGGAAAAGGTCAGTTTTTCTTCGCAGCAGCATTTGTAGGAGAAAGTGAAGCAAGAGATGTCGTTGTGTCATGTGCATCTGAACTGACAACTTGCTGGCCAGGAGCTCTTGGCACCTCTTAAAATCTGTATCAGTTGGAAAAAAAACATTGCATACAACTTAAACGTGGGATCAACCATGGTTGCCAAAATGTAGTGACTCAATTGCAAGATCTTGACAAGCCTTTGGTCCTGGCATTGCAAATAAAGAAGTTGATCTACAAGTCCAACATACTTAGCGGAATCACTTAGTTTCTTTTCTATAGCTGTTTTTCCAGTAGTTTTATTAACCACTTAACTAACGTGGTCACATGAGATGCGAATGCAGCCAACTGTGCTTCAGCTGACATGGTGCGACCACACCTCCCTGCTGTGTTTTTGTAGAGGAAATCCGTTCTACACATGTTCATAATGTACAGTATCTACTCTGACTCCCCGGAATCTCCTGCGGAACCGGCAATTTCTGACCAGTTTTGCTGGTTTTGTAAGTTAAGTGTAAGGATTCTGGATTTGAACATCTATACACTCCTGCCTATACCTTCTAATATCTTTCCTATAAACCTTTAAGGATGACGCTATTTTGCGTATGCAGTCATACAGTAAATAAAGACTCTAGACTTTGAACCTGTGGTTCCGAAGCACAAAGTATTATTCAAGTAAAAGTACAGTCAGTTGCATGCTATGATCTAAGTACAATTTAGCGTAAAGAAATTATACAGACCCAAGTACAGTTATACATACGCAAGCGCTCTGGACCAGATCCCGGCATCAGCAAGATAACCTCCGTCAATCAGCAATCAGCAAGAAGACTAAAGGAAAGATAGATTACACCCACCTAGGTCAGAGCAAGAGCACAGCCAATTAATAAATGTAGGACTGTCACAATGAGAAGTCCATTTATTTAATATAAAAGATGTTGTGTTACAAAGAAAGTTTACGCATGAGCATACTTTAATTGTTACACATATATTTTGTACACCAACGCTGCCAAATGGGTTGTACGGAGAAATAGATATTTTATAATTAATGTAATAGAGAAATATAATGAGTTACATTTTATTTAAGTGGGGTATCCACAATAAATAGATCTATCACATAAGTCCAGATATCACATGATCCCCTATATGACGCACCCTTAGTGAAAATTGTATGTCACAAGACAAAGGATTTCAACTGTTCACAGACATCACAAATGTCTTGAAAAACATGCTTCCACAATAAGAAAATTACTTAATGTATATATGACACAGGTAACCTGCTGTTAGTTTAGATATAGAGCCAATAGAGTAAAGTTCACATACATTGTACATAAGAGCAATTGCATACCATTAGCTACAAGATAATTCTAAAGCAGGTGCATAGCATATAATCACATCAAGTCTTTGTGTCCACATAGGTGTCTTGTATGTTCTTTACCATATATCTCTCTCAATGATTAAATATGCATGTAACATACATAGAGAGACTGATTGTAAGATACGTCAAGCTAAATGCAAATGCATATTACTGTAAACTTGGCAGCAGGAAATGAGTTGCCTGCTCCAATGTTATGCCCATATGTAGCTAACATAAGTATAAAGCCTCTTGGCTAATACGATACCATCCCCAAGTGGGAGCCCAGAATCCAGTCCATGCGCCGACTGTGCGCCGTCTGTTTGGTTCTCCCGTTCTAATGGTGGATGAAAGAGGACGCGCGTTTCGCCCGGCTGAGGGCTTGTTCACCATTAGAAACTGCTGCCAAGTTTCATATTCCCAAAACTTCTGGGATATCTACCTATCATAGGAGCTATATTTCTCACTTAAGGGACACAGTACTAGGTATTGTATTATGATCTAGTTCCCTGATACATTTTTACACATATATTCACATTTATATATGTGATGTGATATACACATGACACACATAACTGCTGCTTTGTGACCTCACCCCCTTCTTTTTCTGGTCCCCTTTTTAAACTGACAGATCACCTATCATGTATGTATATCAGGAAACTGAAATATTGTGATAAAAAGGGTCCTTTTAAGGCATGTGTGATATTGTACATATCTCTTTACTGTGGATATCCGACTTGGATTTAATTGTGGAGACACAGTAATATGCATTTGCGTTTATCTTGATGTGTCTTACAATCAGTCTCTCTATGTATGTTACATGTATATTTAATCATTTAGAGAAATATATGGTAAAGAACATACAAGACACCTATGTGGACACAAAGACTTGATGTGATTATATGCTATGCACCTGCTTTAGAATTATCTTGTAGCTAATGGTATGCAATTGCTCTTATGTACAATGTATGTGAACTTTACTCTATTGGCTCTATATCTAAACTAACAGCAGGTTACCTGTGTCATATATACATTAAGTAATTTTCTTATTGTGGAAGGATGTTTTTCAAGACATTTGTAATGTCAGTGAACAGTTGAAATCCTTTGTCATGTGACATACAATTTTCACTAAGGGTGCGTCATATAGGGGATCATGTGATATCTGGACTTATGTGATAGATCTATTTATTGTGGATACCCCACTTAAATAAAATGTAACTCATTATATTTCTCTATTACATTAATTATAAAATATCTATTTGTCCGTACAACCCATTTGGCAGCGTTGGTGTACAAAATATATGTGTAACTATTAAAGTATGCTCATGCGTAAACTTTCTTTGGAACACAACATCTTTTATATTAAATAAATGGACTTCTCATTGTGACAGTCCTACATTTATTAATTGGTTGTGCTCTTGCTCTGACCTAGGTGGGGGTAATCTACCTTTCCTCATGGAATCATTACTACAGCCATATATCACTAAAATGCCCAATCTCGTCTGATCTTGGAAGCCAAATGGTGATAGATCTGGTTAGTACTTGGAGGGGAGACCCCCAGGGAATACCAGGTGCCGTAGGCTAAAGAGGAATATATGGGACTCCAATGATGACTGGCAGAGCACTGCAAACCATATTTCTATTTGTTCTACCTAATTTATGGTTAAAACATCTCTAGTACTCTTGACTAACATTTCCATACCCATTGGAATGATGATAAATTGCTAAATATTTCACCAGAGGAGTACCTCAGGATCTTGTAGATCCAATTACATTTTATGACCTTGCTTTTTGTCTTGGGGGATTTTGGTACCTTATATTTTATCAATATATATTTAATAAAAGCTATATTTTAATAGTATTTTCTAAGAGTGCCCCAACAACTAGCCCTACTTTCTTCTTCTTTCTGTGTATGTATTATATTACAATTGCCACAACTATACTTGTCTATATATAGGGATTCCCAATTTGTATGTAAAATAATCACAGTATTCTGGTGTATTGTCTATTCTATTTACTTTTCTCAGGGGCTGTTTTTCTAGTTGTTTTTGGTAGATTATAAAAAACATTGCCATCTGTACTTAGCTTGTGAGTTGTAACTTAAAATGGCGCTGGTCGCAAAATGGCGTCTTGCACATTCTTGTTTCTAAAATGGAGTCTAGCTGCCATTCGCAAGATGGCGTCGCGCACGCTAATTTTTACGCTGATTCCATCTCAGCCACTAATCCATCTTCGACAGTCCACTCTTTGATAGCGAACAACATGCTCTCACATCCTGATGTTAAAATTAATTTTAGGCATACATACGTATATTACTTAATGTTATTAGGGGATGGCACAAGGTGGTTCTTAATCCATCAATAATGTGTCTCTAGGAGGGGACATAAACCTACCATTATACGCACACCGCGGACCTTGGGAGATCATGTGAAAGATGTGGGGATGCACCAGTCCTATAAAGGCAGTCTTGAAGGGAAATTGAGACTTTACATTATCTGAGGTGTTTCAAAAGTAACATTTCAATAATACATTCTATGCACATATAAATATAATACATTAGATGATGGTATTTCCTAGTTCAGGGTTGTAATGCAGTTCTATATTTACCTCAGTATTCATATTGCCATTACTGACCACATCATAATTTCGTTCTTTCGTCTTACTCTATTTTTACATTTTCCACACTTCAACACAATAGGAACATACCGGACACATAGGCCAATTACTATGATGACAATCAGTATAAGGATCAAGAATTTGCCTATGCTGGCGATCACTTCCTGTACCCATTCCCCTAGGCCTGAGAACCATTTCACTGGGTTCAACCATGAGACCCATCCTTCTATTTTCTCCCCTACTTCAGCCACTGAAGCATTATGGTTCTTACGAAACTCCCATTTTAGCTGCAGAATTTCGTCCATCTTTCAGTCTTTCACCTCTTTGGGGGTTGCTGGTATCATTGGTGACATAGGTGCAACACTTCACTCCAAATTGGGTGGCCAAAGTTATGCAATACCCTCCAGTAACAGCAGTTAAATAATTTAACACTAGTCTGTGTTGAACCAGTTCTTTCTTGTATGCTTGCAATTCTCTCCCTGTATACGTGAATGTGTCATCATACATCTCGGTGATATTATCTATTAATTTAGCAAGTTCCTGAATATATCTAAAATTTAATGTACCCCGAGCGATTCTGGTGGGATCCAGTGCGACTAAAACTTGGAAGCCAGTTGTCTCACTAATTAACTGAGTGGCTTTATGCACGTCACCAGGTATCATAATTCGTTTGCCTCTGTGTTCATACTGCATGTGAAGATATGGTGATGGTGTGATTTTATGGATACCGAGCATTTCAACATGTGTGAGGGTCATAACTTCTGGTGCTACTCTTCCCAGGTAACACAAACCTTCGGAACTCGGGGAGAGCCACTTATATGCCTTTCTTCCACATATAAAATATACATTATCGGGGAGAACATAAGGAATAGTATGCATCATTATCATTAAACACATTTCCCTTGCAAACAATCCTATCTCAGGGTCTTCCATCTGGTACATGCAAGTCTCTGGTTGTATTATTTTAGCACAAAAACCATCTGGTACCTTACCAATAATTTCTTTGGTGGAACTCAATGTGTACCGGTACCTAAAATGTTTCCCACTAGATTTAATTGAGCGTAACAGATCATGGTTTATGGACTCATTATCAGCTGTCTGTGAGAAGGTCATCATCTGATTATTCTCCGTCACTTACCAACTCCCGGGTTTATTAGGGTTGGTTATGTTTAAACACAAAAGTGATCTATCTATTTGGAATTGATTGAGTTTGAAATGAGGTGGTTTGGATGAGAGGAATTTTCCATCCAATGTTTTCCCTTTTTGTAATTCTAAAATTTCTGTGATATTCAGCAGAAATGGCACCAACCCTACGTTATGCTGTCCCTGTGGCACATGTGAACACACCCAGCAATCAGTTTGATTTAACACTTTGCCTACCATGCTATGATAATCCTCTAAAGGATGCCCACCCTATTACGGGTTATATTTAGGCTGGCACCGTTGAATACAGTTCTCATCAACTAGGGACCCACAAAGCTCACAAATACAGGAATCTTCAGACGATAAACCTCCACACCGTCCCCGAGTATCCGGAAATAAAGCTCTCTTAACAATAACAGTACTAAGGACCTCATTCAGAGTCGGTCGAAGTGGCCGCATGGTTGTACGGAAAAAGGGGCCGGATATTCAAATGATTCCCTTTCAAGTTGCGTCCCTAAGTTCGGATCGGAGGAAGCGGTCAGAAGACAAAAAAATATGCCCCCTTCTCGTACGCATTGCACGTCATCTCCGGGCATATAAGGATTAATCAAGACCATCGGGAACCATCGGAACTGGTCGTAGAGCTTAAGGTTGACCGTACCCTCTCTTAAGCTCTACGATCATGTCAGTGTAAAAACCTCCCATGTCACATGTGCCATGACGCTACTTTGTTAATTATGCACTCCCATAATCCGTATGCACTCCCATAAAACGCCGTTCGCATAATGAGGCATGCCTGCATTCGGATCTCCACTCCCCCGTTTTCAAGCACCTTCCCCTGTTACCACCCACAAACGCCTCCATTTGTCACTCAAACTACTGACCTGGCTGTGTTCAAGGAGAGAGAAATTTCTGATCGTAGCGGCTAGTTTGCGCACGCGCATTGCGAACTTTACGCATGCGCAGTATAGCGAACATCGGTGGCGTACGACCGTGCGGCCGCAATGACCGACTCTGAATGAGGTCCTGAGATTGGTCAGACACTCCCCTCTTTGGCATTGCACTCCTCCTGACTCCACTCCATCAGCACTGCCATCAGCTCCCATCTCCTCTATCGGTCCTCCATCACAGAAACTGGGTATCCCCAAACAAACCAAGATGACGGGAACTCTGGAAGAAGAATACAAAAATGAACACAGCAGAACAATCCCTTGCTGCGACACTGATCTACAGTTTTCTTTTAGCTCAGGTTTCCACTGTCACCTTTTTAATCCTCCAGGCACAAGCTCGCAATCGACAGGTCCACGTTATCGGCCTTGTCTCCACCTTGTATCTCTACCGGTTGGTTAACCTCCCTGTAGTGAGTGGAATGGATCCACGTATATCTTCCCCGCCCACCCTTTGAGGATGTGGTACTTTGTCAACAACATCAGATACGGACCTTTCCACCGATCAGTCAAATAACCTGAGCTAAAAAAAATTTGGATCATAACAAATTCCCCAGGTTAGACATCATGACAGTTTGCATCAGATATGTTGGAAAATAACATTTTCAATTTCAGTTGTTCTTACTCATCTTCGTGAGACACTGCACAGTAACCTCATTATCATATTTTCACATGAGGCTGCCTGTTAAACAGTATATCAAGGGGGGACAGGTAGACAGATGGTCTGGGATGATCTTGATATTCATAACCATCACCTTACACAGGTTATAGAAGACATTACTTGTGAAATGAGTATCCCTCCTATATTCAATTATTCTAGGGATACTGTATTTGTACACAAATTCCTGCAATTTAAATTCTGTTATCAATATCTACTGCTCTAAATATTGCCTGGGCCCCATTGTTGGACAGTATTCCGAGTATTTCACCTTAGCCTGGCATGGCTGCTGTTTGTCCTTAGCGACCTTGTGTCCTGTGTGTGAGAGATAAAGCACAACAGTTTAATATCATTTAAACATAACCTAAATACAACAATAAATCGTCCACATTTTACATTAGAACAGATCCATTGGCAGGTTGAAAAGATTGTAAACAGTCATATAAGGCCTGGGAGAAGATACTGGGTTTGTCTATGAACCCATGGGACACTCGTGTCCATGTGTAGTGTACACCTCCCCCTAGGTGGGAAAAGAAAAATACTGACAGTCAGGGTGTTAGGGCACAGGGAAGAAAGTAGAACAGAGATTGGGTATCAGTTACATCAATTACCATTACCAGTTTTTCCCTAGTACTTCCGTCAACCTGTCTATCTGTAGACCACAAGTATGACCCGACTCCTAGCGTTGGCTCTCACTCTCCAATAATAGAGCTGTGTTTGCTGTTGCAAGGGTTTAGTGAGGGCGTATAACTGTTCAGGTGAAAGTGTTTGTGTGGGTGCAAGTGTGTCTGCTGGCTGTGATGTTACTGTCATTCCTTCACTCTGGGTCTCTCTCTTCTTTGAGATGTTTTTATCATGTTCTATGGCAGATTCTATGAGGGTATCTATTGTGACTCCCCTCCAGCCAGGCTGTGAGGTCTGAACCCGGGTCTTTAGGTTCTCTTTAAGACCGTCCATGAGTATGGTGACTATCATTCCCCTGTGGTGACTGCTATCTTTAATATCCTCTAACCCAGTGTACTGGGTGATAGCCTGCAGAGCCCGTCACAATAATCTTCTGCAGATTCACTCTCCTTTTGCTTTATGGTGAAAATTTTGTTCCAGTTAACTACTGCTGGAAAATATATACCCAATTGAGTTACAATGCGGGAAATGTTACCTTGATTTACTTGGTCTGTTAAGGGAACGTCACCATCCAATACACAATCCATGATAAATTTTGTCACATCGATATTGCGTGGTAGACAGGCCCTTAACACCACTCGCCAATCTTTATTAGTTGGCTCTTGAGAACTACCCAAATTCCTCAAAAATCTTTGACATTTGGCTAGTTCCTTTTTGGGATCAGGGAAATCATTTATGATGGAATTTAGTTCTGCCCTTGTCCAAGGATAATGCATTACCACTTCCCTCGTGGGCACTACACCGTTCGCATCTGCATTTCCATTCGGAACAGTTATTGTCCGAATGGGATGCAGACCGGCAGTGCTGCTACCTTTGACCTTGTTACCTGGCTGGGGGTTTAATCTGTTGCTGCTACGTATGGTATTAACAACTTCCTCTACGGGTGCAGAGGGTGTTAGCACTTCCCTTGCTGTTACCGATGGAGATGGCGGCACCACTCGTGATTGTGGTGATGCAGCATCTATCATTTGTACAGCACGGGAAATGGCAGACATTACAATAGGCTCATCATTCACATCATGAACATTTTCTTTATGGTTGCTTAAGAGAGGGTACAAATTGCTTGTTACATTTTTATGGGTTTTTTCGATAACTGTACTTGCACCTCTATCCACGCGTGAACTGCTGGCAATACCTTCCGCACCGCTACCTTGCTGCACATGCATGCCATTTTGCGGCTCGCATGCATTGCAATCCAGCGCTGTGGGTGTATTTTCTGGCAATGCATTCGCGACGCTAGTTTGCACATTTTTAAGCCACGCATCCCCTTCATGCTGCCACAATTAAACATTCATAATATTTTACCTTCTTACCTCGAGACCGCATCAGACTGATGTGGTCCCGGACATTATCCAATACATCTTTATCAAAACTACCAATTCTGGGAAACGGTCTAGCACTCTTCATCGTTATCTTAAACCATACATCACAATACCTTATTGCATAAGTACCGTACTTAGGCCCTGATTCAGAGCCGGACGCAAGTGGCTGCTCGTTCGCTACGAGCGATGTTTGCCCACTCAATTCATGTGCTCGCAAAATAGCGAATGCCTGATAATTTGAGTGACAGAAAGAGGCGTATGTGGGTGGTAACAGGGGAAGGTGCTTGAAAACGGGGAGTGGAGATCCGATCGCAGGCGTGCTTAAAGGTCAAAACGGGCGTTTTAAGGGAGTGCATATTTAAAACAGCAGCGTCATTGACAATGTCACTGGGTTATTTTAGAGCCAGAACTGGTCGCAAAATTGTGGTAGCAAAAACCAACCACAAGAATAGCGAGCAGCTCATACCCTGGTCGATGTACTCGATTAATCTAATAAATAGCGGACATGACGTAGGATGCGAGCGGCTAGGGGGTGTAGTTTCCCAAAAAACGACCGCAAGTTTTGTACGCTCGTTCAGACCTAGAGGCGTGAACAGACCGCAAACAGCGAACGGTTCATTTGAATAGCCACCCCTATTTTCTTGACGAGCGAGCGCAAATAGCGTCCGGCTCTGAATCAGGCCCTTAGTATGCATAATACGACGGGCCGATCCAAGCGGCGCCTCCATTAGCAGTACATCATTGTCTAACATCTCTATTGTTTGCGTGGCTCCCATCTTGAGACAACTCCTATGTTTTTCAATAAAGATTTAAACTGGTGAAAGACAGTCAAGATACTTTCACTTACCTGTGGACGCCTTTGAAAAAGGGTGTATCTATCCACCAAACCCTATGAAGGACCTCTAGATGCCTTCACTCACCTATGGTAGGAAGATGCTCCCATACAATAAAATCCCTTTTTGAATACGTTGCAACTATTGATTTCATCCACCCTCTCACCAGCTCAAAATCAAAATCTAGCCAAGATTATGCGGTTCAATTATAATGTTGAAATAAGCCTAACAGATCACAAACATTGATTACTGAACACTATAATCACGCTGGGAGCCGAACCCTAACAAAAATAACAAACCATACACCTGCTCTGTGTAAAAGTAAATGGTATGCTGCTACCGAGTCACTAGGCCACCTTCCTGCGCCTAGCACTTAAGGGTCCTACGATACCCTTAACATTTAGGTCCCGTCTTACACCCTAAACAAACACTCACAGTTACACACTTTTTTCCTGCGCAGAAAAATACACGTTAACCCAGATATTAGCAACAATTGATAATGTAAACTCAATGGCTTTGTTTAAACACCACGTGGCAGCACAACCGAAAAATGCGTATACGCTATTGTGCGACTAGTCGCATACATGATGATGCGACTACCACACAACCGTATGACGTACCCTTAGCTGCGTACGCAAAAGTGCGTCCCTATTGCATGCAAAAATGCGACTTAGCCGCGTGTGCAATACTGCGACACCCCTTTTAGCATAAAATACTATCAACAAAGGAAAACAAACTTTTTCCTTTCTTGTCCCTGGATTCTAATCAGCGTACCTTGACTCACACGATAACAGATAGCGATCTCTCAGCATAGACTGGTTGCAGGGAAAACTGCTATGGCCACTATCCACCCTTTGGTGAGATATCGATAACCGTATTTTATCGTGTGAACAGGTAAGTGACTTCACTATGAGCCCCCAACTAAGGATTCTGGATTTGAACCTCTATACACTCCTGCCTATACCTTCTAATATCCTTCCTATAAACCTCTAAGGATGACGCTATTTTGCGTATGCAGTCATACAGTAAATAAAGACTCTAGACCTTGAACCAAAGCACAAAGTATTATTCAAGTAAAAGTACAGTCAGTTACACGCTATGATCTAAGTACAATTTAGCGCAAAGAAGTTATACAGACCCAAGTACAGTTATACATACGCAAGCGCTCTGGACCAGATCCCGGCATCAGCAAGATAACCTCCGTCAATCAGCAATCAGCAAGAAGACTAGAAACCCAGGGTCAGAGCACACATATTTATACCCCCCAGAAATAGACAACACAATAGAGGAGTTTGTTGCTGATCCCATTGGTTCCCAGTGCGGGTGCATTTGTTACAGGGCATTTAACAGGTTGGTTCAAATGGACACAGAACAGCCTCTAACAGCTTGTTGCCTACTCTATTTCCCCTGCATGCACAAAAATACATTTTGGTTCTTTATGTCTTTACAGTCCATAAGTTGCGAACGCATGTTCCGAGCTTCACACCGTTGATACCGGAAAGCAGTGGATAAAGTGCGGATCAGTATAATATCAAACACGGCTTACTTATCATGTATTAAACCTTAGATACCAAAATAGTCTTTATTTCACAGCATTTGTAATAAATGAATAAAACTTGGATCTTTTACTTTATAGCTATGGAACCTTTTGTGTAAGTGTGCATTATGTATGTATTAGGTATATGGGAAAAGACGCTAGTTAGGTTTATCTGATTTGGGGCAGATGTGCACGCATGCAGCTAATAAACAGTGTTTGCATGCAGGATATTGTGCATTCGCTACTGAGCGTCATGTTAGCAGAGCAACTGTGCGTAATGTGCAGTGTTTATGCGTGAGATTCTATCTATGATGGACTTAACATATATATATATATATATGTGTATATATATATATATATATATATATATATATAGTGACACAGTTAGGTTAGGGGGTCCCTCTCCTGGGTAGAGGACTCCTTCCTTTCACACACAGCAGCTGGAAAACAGTACGCCAGACTGGATGCAAGTACAAGCTGGTCGGCGCCAGTCTTTATTGTACAATGACAGAAACAACATAAAGAAAACATAAACATAAATCCTTGCCCTGTCGGGGCACTAACTTCACAGGTAGTTCCCTCACTACCAGAACCTGGCAGGGCCTAATGCCCTCACCAGCAACAAAAGCACAGCACAACACTTACAGTTAGGTTTTCAAGTGTCTCTGAGCAAACTCCCTGTCTGCTCTCCCAGGTGAGACAATCAGCCCTCAACACACTAGGCTTATATTGGCCACCCTCAGGTGGGAACCCAATCAAGCCTGTTACCAGGCTGCGAGAACCAAAACCTGGAGTGGCCGTGGGTGGAGCCCTCCCTCTCCTCTCACCCACAACCCCCAGGTCCCAAACCGGCTTTTCAAAAAGCCAAGACTCAAGCCTGCTACACTGCAGACTTTCTCCTGGGGGTTTAAAACACAAAAGACAGGAATCTGGGACAAATGTACCTGCCACAGACCACTTTACCAGTGATTCTATCACATATCCCCCCCATTGTTTCGACCTGTGGGGCGGAACAACTGAAGCCCCCAAACAATGAACGCGTGACAATGCGTCTGCATTGGCCAGCTGGCTTCCTGGCCTGTGTTCCACTGAAAATTTAAAAGTTTGTAACGCCAAGAACCATCTCGTAATTCTCGCATTACTGTCCTTATTTTCGGACATCCACTTCAAAGGGGCATGATCAGTGATCAATTTGAACTTTCTTCCAACCAA
This sequence comes from Taudactylus pleione, assembly GCA_031769625.1. Taxonomy (NCBI): domain Eukaryota; kingdom Metazoa; phylum Chordata; class Amphibia; order Anura; family Myobatrachidae; genus Taudactylus; species Taudactylus pleione. The sequence goes on along the minus strand of JAUIMM010000015.1, from coordinate 31,791,049 downwards.
GTAGTACCTGAGAGCCTCTAATGCCCACTTTATGGCCAACGCCTCCTTCTCCACTGTGGCATAGTTTCTCTCATGTACATTCAACTTTCTACTTAGATAGGGTGTTCCTCACCCTCCTTGTTCTGGGACAGGACCGCTCCTATACCTACTTCTGATGCATCGGTTTGTACTATGAATTCCCTTTCAAAATTAGGAGTCATCAGAACTGGTTGGGAACACAACGCTACTTTCAACTCCTGAAAAGCTTTCTCTGCCTCAGGACTCCATTCTACCATGACTTTTTGTTTGCCTTTGGTCAGGTCAGTCAGTGGGACTGCCATGGTGGCAAAGTTGGGTATAAACCTCCTGTAGTACCCCGTAATTCCCAAGAAGACTCTCACCTGCTTCTTATTCAGAGGCCGTGGCCAGTTTTGTATGGCATCAACCTTATTGAGCTGAGGCTTTATCAGGCCTCTGCCAATGGTGTATCCCAGATATTTTACTTCCTCCATGCCTAGACAACACTTTTTTGGGTTGGCTGTCAAACCTGCCTTATAGATGGAGTCCAACACTGCTTGTACCCTGGGTAAGTGAGACTGCCAATCAGGACTATGAACGACCACATCATCCAGATAAGCAGCCGCATACCGTCTATGGGGCCTTAGAATCCTGTCCATCATTCTTTGGAAGGTAGCGGGTGCCCCATGTAGCCCAAAGGGCAACATCTTGTACTGAAACAAGCCCTCTGACGCTGAAAAAGCTGTCTTTTGTTTGGCGCTCTTGGTTAACGGTACTTGCCAATACCCTTTGGTTAGGTCAAGAGTGGTTAAATACCTTGCTGTCCCTAGTCTGTCAATCAATTCATCCACTCTTGGCATCGGGTAGGCATCGAATTTTGAAACACTGTTCAACTTTCGGAAGTCATTGCAGAAACGCACACTCCCGTCGGGCTTTGGAATCAACACAATGGGACTTGACCATTCACTATGTGATTCTTCAATGACCCCTAACTCTAGCATATTTTTAATTTCTTTCGACACCGATTCTCTTTGTGCTTCTGGCAACCTATAGGGCTTTAGATTAACTTTAACCCCTGGGTCAGTGATGATGTCATGTTTAATGTCCGAGGTTTTCCCAGGTACGTCAGAGAACAGCACCCTATTTCTGATCAGAAACTCCTTGACCTCTTGTTGTTGAATTGCCGACAGGGTTTTTGCCACTGTCACTTCGGGAACTAAGGGCCCTGGATTTACTGGAGGGGCTTGGACGGCCGACAGTGCCAATCTATCTTTCCAGGGCTTTAACAGATTTATATGGTATATCTGTTCCGGCTTTCTTTTCCCCGGCTGGTAAACTTTGTAATTGACCTGCCTCACTCTTTCTAAGACTTCAAAGGGCCCTTGCCATTTAGCCAAAAGTTTATTTTCCACAGTGGGAACCAATACTAACACTCTGTCCCCAGGAGCAAAGCTGCGTAACCGGGCATTGCGGTTGTATACCCTCTGCTGGGCCTGTAGAGCCTGTTCCAGGTGCTCTCTCACTATCGGCACTACCGCAGCAATTCTCTCCTGCATTTGAGAAACATACTCAATCACCGTTTTGTAAGGACTAGACTGCCCCTCCCATGTCTCTTTGGCAATGTCTAGTAACCCCCTTGGGTGTCTCCCATACAACAAGTCGAAGGGTTAAAACCCGGTGGAGGACTGGGGAACCTCTCTTATGGCCAACAATAAATACGGCAATAAGTAATCCCAATCCCTACCATCCTTGTCGACCACTTTCCTAAGCATGTGTTTTAACGTCTTGTTAAACCTCTCGACCAGCCCATCGGTTTGGGGGTGATAAACCGAAGTTCATAACTGTTCGATTTTGAACAGGCGGCATAACTCTTTCATGACTTTTGACATAAACGGTGTACCCTGGTCAGTTAGTATCTCCTTAGGTATACCCAGCCTGCTAAAGACATGAACTAGCTCTCTGGCAATGGTCTTGGTTGACGTATTGCGCAACGGGATCGCTTCCGTGTACCTGGTAGCATAATCCATTATGACCAGAATATACTGGTGTCCCCTGGCAGACTTCATTAAGGGTCCAACCAAATCCATCGCTATTCTTTCAAACGGCACCTCTATAATAGGCAATGGAACTAGTGGACCCTTAAAATGTGGCCTGGGAGCATGATACTGACACTCAGGGCAGGATGCGCAAAAGTCAGATACCTCTTTATGAAGCCCGGGCCAGAAAAACCTCTGCATTATTCGCTCAGTGGTTTTCTCTACCCCTAGATGGCCTGCCGTTATATGACCATGGGCCAGATCCAACACTGTTCTTCTGTAGGCTTTGGGAACTATTAGTTGTTCCACAACATCTTCCCCCTTCTTAGTCACCTGATATAACAAATCCTGCCACATTGCCATGTGGGGATAGGACAAAGGACTATCAGGGTCTACAGGTTTACCATCAACTACTTTTACATTCTCCCTGGCTTTTACCATAGTAGGGTCATTCAACTGCTCCACGGCAGACTTCTCTTCTAACCTCTACATCAGGCAGACGATCACCTGGCCCAACAACACTTCCCACCTCAATGGGAGGCACATCAGTTGGCGGGCCACCATCACGCTCCGCATTCTCTAGTTCGCCAACCATAGTAGAGAAAGGGAATAACTCTGACTCAGAAGAAACTCCCTCCTCCACTACATCGACAAATTTCTCAAATGGATCGGGGTTGTTCACCTCTGGAACAAAACGGCTTTCCCACAACTTCCAGAAGTGAGCAAAGTCTCTCCCCAATATTGCATCGTACACCAGACCATGCACCAAACCCACAGAAACTATAGCAGAGCCACATGGTGTCTCGATGTTCACCTCGGCCATAACATAATATCGAGTATCCCCATGTATGCAGGTCACACCAACAGTTTTCCCTGTATACCTCAAGGGGTTCACCAGCTCAGCTTTTATAAGTGTCACCAAGCTACCAGAGTCTAACAGTGCCTCTACTCGGTTGCCATCTACAGTGAGTACACACATGTGCTTATCAGTCTCAGCCTGCCGGTCAGCCGTACAGGCTGTCTGTGCAAAGAAAGACCCCCTGCGGTAGACATGAGCAGTATCACATTGCATAGGTTCAGTTGTAAGTGAACAATTAGTGGCAATATGGCCGAAGCCACCACATCGGAAACACTGAGTCATATTAATGTCTAGTCGTTTACGGGGCAAGAACCTTCCTGGCCTGGCTGGCCTGTCTCCAGGTTCTACACCCTCAGTCTTAGGTACATTCCACCGCCCAGCACCCTTCTCCCCTGGAACAGTCTTACCAGTGTCTGTGGGAGTTCGCCGGTGCGCCATCGGGGCTCGGTGGGGCATACTCATCAGCTCCTCAGCCACCATGTACCTCTCCACCAGCTCGACCAACTGGTCCGTGGACTTAGGGTCTGCATGGCTCACCCACTTGCGCAGAGTCACAGGTAATGATCGCAGGTACCGGTCCATCACAACCCTTTCCACGATCTGTGGTCCCGTCAGCGTCTCGGGCTGTAGCCATTTTGAGGACAGATGGACGAGGTCATGCATCTGTGAACGTGGAGGCTTGTCCCTATGGAACTCCCAGCGGTGGACCCGTTGGGCACAAACAAAGGTGGTGACTCCCAAGCGAGTTAGGATCTCCTGTTTTAGTTTTTTATAGTCCTTGGCATCAGCCAGGCATAAGTCGAAATATGCTTTTTGTCGCTCCCCAGACAAAAAAGGTGCCACCAGACTTGCCCACTGCTCCTTGGGCCAACTCTCCCTTTCGGCCATTCTTTCAAATGCGGCGAGATAGGCCTCCACATCATCGCCCGAAGTCATCTTTTGAAGGAAGTGACTGGCTCGTACGGAGTGAGTGGGGGTGGGAGGACCAGTAGCAACATCTCTGGGCCGGGCGACCAGGTGCTGTACCACCTCTCTTATGGCCTGGCTGTTTTCCGCTAAGGCCTGGCGGGTTTCCTCAATGGAGACCTGTTGAAGTCTGTTAGTCTCCTGCTGAGCTGCTGTAGCTTCCTGCTGAGCCCTGGTAGATTCCTGCTGGGCTGCTGTAGCTTGGAGCAAGGCCTTAATAATGTCCTCCATTTTGTCCTGGGGTGTAGGTTGGAAGCTGAACCTTGCCTCTCTGAGCATTGGCTGACGCCTCCTCTATGGGACTCCAAGGACACAGTGTTATTTCCACACTCACAAATTGGGTGTCTGTCCCTTTAATTTTTAAATGGAAAGTTTTCCTCTTGCTGCAACTTTAGTGTGTGTGGTTGCCCGCATTCTCCACCATATTGTGACACAGTTAGGTTAGGGGGTCCCTCTCCTGGGTAGAGGACTCCTTCCTTTCACACACAGCAGCTGAAAAACAGTACTGGATGGATGCAAGTACAAGCTGGTCGGCGCCAGTCTTTATTGTACAATGACAGAAACAACATAAAGAAAACATAAACATAAATCCTAGCCCTGTCGGGGCACTAACTTCACAGGTAGTTCCCTCACTACCAGAACCTGGCAGGGCCTAATGCCCTCACCAGCAACAAAAGCACAGCACAACACTTACAGTTAGGTTTTCAAGTGTCTCTGAGCAAACTCCCTGTCTGCTCTCCCAGGTGAGACAATCAGCCCTCAACACACTAGGCTTATATTGGCCACCCTCAGGTGGGAACCCAATCAAGCCTGTTACCAGGCTGTGAGAACCAAAACCTGGAGTGGCCGTGGGTGGAGCCCTCCCTCTCCTCTCACCCACAACCCCCAGGTCCCAAACCGGCTTTTCAAAAAGCCAAGACTCAAGCCTGCCACACTGCAGACTTTCTCCTGGGACAGGAATCTGGGACAAATGTACCTGCCACAGACCACTTTACCAGTGATTCTATCACAATATATATATATATATATATATATATACATACATACACATACACTCACATATCTGATTCCTTACTTACAGTTTCAAACTGCAATGCAAATGTTACCCCAGCTGTGAAGCCGGGGCCATTCTGTCTGGGTGTGGGACTAAAACCTGTTTAGGATTCAGACAAATTCCATTGTTTAGATCAATGTCTGGTTTATATTACAATTGCCACAACTATACTTGTCTACATACAGGGATTCCCAATTTGTATGTAAAACACTCACAGTATTCTGGTGTATTTTCTATTCTATTTACTTTTCTCAGGGGCTGTTTTTCTAGTTGTTTTTGGAAGATTATCAAAAACATTGCCATCTGTACTTAGCTTGTGAGTTGTAACTTAAAATGGCGCTGGTCGCAAAATGGCATCTTGCAGATTCTTGTTTCTAAAATGGAGTCTAGCTGCCATTCGCAATATGACGTCACGCATGCTAATTTTTACGCTGATTCCGTCTCAGCCACTAATCCAGCTTCGTCAAGTGTTTAAGGGAATCACCTGACTCGAGCTGGCGGTGAAAGAACTAACTTCATTGGTTACTACTTCAGTGAAGGGGTTAAATTGTTATGAAGTTGTTATGTATTATTTGTATCTTCATTTTACATTTCTGTTAAATGTTCTTGGGCATTAAACACAGGCCCGGCAAAAGAAATTTTGGGGCCTGATACACTGATGATTTGTGGGTCCCCATGTCACATTTCTACCTTAGTTGCAATTACGTGAACATACCCTTACTGTGGTCAGCCTATGCTCACCTCCCATTTCTATCACTCTGGTCGGAAGAAGTCGTAATATTATGATACAACAAAATCTGCACAAGAAAAACATATGCAAATGCGGTGCACGTGCAATAACGAATACAGTTTTTTTATGCAAACAAAAACAGAAATACCCCCTTCTCTACATGACCCCCACAGCGCTACCTTATACACTGAACATATACATGGTGACGCTAACATTATCTGCACACCATAATTGAACCTTCTTACCTCTGTATTTTTTTTATGAATCAGATTAGGTGATAGAAGTGATATGATAATGGTGTAGCCTTGTAATAACAGCAAAAACAAAATATTAATTTACTTCCTACTGTTTCCAATTTTGTTTTGTCCGGAACAATGCCAGATTGTTTTGCTATTGATGTAGAAAATCTCTCTAATGCTTTGAGAGAACAAAGGTCACTGTGCTTTCCCTGGATGGATTGAATTGGCATCTCTATGAGTCTCTGGATGAGTATGAATCAATAAGGTTAAAGAGGGAGGAGGGCCACTGACTGAATCATATATAAGGTTATTAGAGTTACAAGTCTGACCTTTCACATGGCTGCACTTTTCTTGATTGCTCATTTGAAGAGAAAGTGTTGCTGAGGATTAATAAAAAATAAAACTCGCATTCCGTGGAGGCATTTTTCTTTTGCTTCTGGAAGGAAATACATTTGATTGATCTATATACCATATGTGGCATCAATGTTGTAAAGGAAAACTAAAGGACCTCTGTCCATTATTCAGATCGTTGCACTACCTGAATGGCATGCTGCCAATATATTTGAAGGATATTGCTTTGTGGGGAATTTAGAAAATACTAATCTTTATTTATTTATTAACTTTCATGTATATACTATTATGCAGCATTATATGGAAATAGTATTTGATCATCCACATCAGTCCCTGCCCCAGCGTAGCCTATCATCTATATTGCTTACCTTGTGAAGAAGACACACAAACATACTAATTTCATCAGGTGCCACTTCATCTACCAGTATCTTTATGGCGTATGAGATGAAAACAGAGCACCCAGAAGAAACCATACAAACTCCACACAAGTAGTGTCCTGCTCAGAACCCAACAAGTACACCTAAAATATGTCTGAGAAACGGTTAATCAAAGCAAAACCACCTGGTCTGTTAAAAAAAAATACTAGTATTCTCTCCAATATTATATACCTCTTTCACTCTTAAACATCCAGTTCCCACTATGATTTAAAAAGCTGACACACTTCAGGTAATCCATGAGTTATCTCAAATTGCAATAGCAACCTAATGTAATCAGACCTACTGTAAACAAATGTCTAAATATATGTAGTGTTCTAATCAACAAACTTATCTAACACATGAATTTGTTAAGTCACACAGGCAAACCATTAATAAATGGTATCTAATATAGAGATGTACCAAGCCCCCATGTTTTGGTTCTAAATCGTCATCGCGTTTTGATTTTGGCAAAACCACCCTTGAATGTTTTGGTGTTGGATTTCTTTGAAAAATGTCTAAACACAGCTAAAATCATGTAATTTGTGCCTGTTTTTGATCCTACAGTATTATTATTAACATCCATAGCAATAATTTCCAGTCAATTTTGACCACCTCACAGTTCACATATTGTTTACACAGATATTGGCCAAAGGTTGCAGCAAGCTGACTGGCTAGACTAAGCGACAGAGCAGCGGCACAAACACATGGAAGTTGAAAAGAATATAGCACATCTGTGAAACTTAGTGGCAGACAGGATGTCAGTTTAATAAGCCATACGACCGAATGTTTTCAGTAATCAAGAACTAATCACCTAAAAGTAAGAGCCTAGTAGAAGATATAATATATTACCAACACTTCTCCAAAGCTGCTAGTTTAGATGCTGCTAGTAGAAGGGAAATAGTTCAATTTTAAATAAAATTGCTTGGGTCTCCCTCCTTCCCAAAAATCAATAACCAGCCCTGGACCTCTGAGCCTGGCCTGGTATTGGAATATAGAAGATAAAATGGCATGGAATTCCCTCTACTTTACAATAACAAGCACCAGGTTAAACCAGCTGGGGAGATAACACTATAGCAGGGAGACACACAACATGGGGTACCCTGCCATAACATTAACCAGCCCCAAACTGGTTAGCCCAGGAATAGAATCGCTCAGACAGTTGGACCGTCCCCACCAAAAGAAAATGGCATCTTCCAAGGAACAACCAGGGCTTTCCCATGCACCCCCTGGGTTTTGGGTACATGGTTAACTTAATAGTAATTAAATAGTTAATAATATTGTTCTTTACAGGCAGAGTACCACTTTCCACCACTTTCTTTAGCATATTCTTTACAATTTTGTTAAACCTCTCCACTAAACCATCAGTCCTTAGGGGCCTATTCATCATCGGAGGCCATATGATGATCAAGTACTGATCTCGCTGCGAGGGATACAACTCGCAGCGGTGGAAACTTGAAACCTCTGAAAAGCAGCTGTCCCCTTGGTTAGTATTGTAGCTACAGAAGTAGCTGCATTACTTACCTCCTCCCCTTCGGCCCAGCTACGCATGCGTGACCCAAGGTCATACATGCACACAACCGCCGGGGAAGTAGTGAGGAGGCGGAGGAGGGATCCGTTCGGATCCCTCTTTGCATCCCCTGAACTCTTCCCATAGGAAGGAGCGGGGCTACAAGAGCAAGCGCTGTCTGAAAATGGCGCTTGTTCTCATGAGCAAACTCCAAAAACTTTCAGTTTTCGGAGTTTGCTGAATATCAAGGGGTCCTATCAGACCCCTGATGATGAATGGCCCAGTAACTAAAATATGCGGAAACTAATGTTTCCGCATGGTTACTGGGCCATTTATCGATGATGAATAGGCCCCTGAGTGTGATACACAGAGGTCCTGAGTAACTTTAAACAGGTGGCACAACTCTTTCATGATTTTTTTCATAAATGGAGTACCCTCATCAGTTAGGATTTCCTTAGGTATTTCCACTCTGCTAAAGACATGTACTAGTTCCCTAGCAATTGTCTTTGTTGATGTATTGCGTGATGATATTGCTTCCGGGTAACAGGTAGTGTAATACATTACCACCAAACTATGCTGATGACCCCGGGCAGGCTTTATTAGAGGTCCAACCAATTCCATGGGACGCAGCTGTGAAAATATGCTAATGTTTCCAAAGCTTACCTGTGCATAGGGACACCCACTACTACCCTCTCATACAGAGCATAGACATGCCTGCATTTGCCTAACCACCCCTGTTACCTCCGCCAAATGCTGACTACCTGGCACTCACTTTGCGAATGAAATTATGGAAAAACTATTTTTCCATGTTATACATTTCTGAGTTAAGCTGCATACACACGTAAAGATTTTCTGTCCAACCATCCAACTAGTTGATTGGTTGGAATGAAAATCTGGTAATGTATGGGAGTAACTGATGATCATCAATTTGCTCTAAATGCCAGAAAACAGATGAAAATGGTCATTCAGACAATTTTGTTAAATGTTTGATCTAAACAATTTGTTCAAACAACAGTTTTTGTCCATTTTCCGGCGTTTGGGAGCAAATTGCTGATTGTCATTTGCTTTCATACCTTACCAGATTTTCATTCCAACCAATCAACTAGTCGGATGGTTGGACAGAAAATCTTTAGGTGTGTATGCAGCTTTACAGTAAAGGGCTGAAATCTATTGGGTACAGCGTTGCCACCTCTGAAATGTAAAACAAGCAACTGATGAGTAAAAAACAAGCCCAAAACAAGCCTAAACCAATCCAATAAAGCCTGAAAACAAGCCTAAACCAATCCAATAAAGCCCCGTACCAACTTAATGTCGTGGTACGGGGGAGGGGGTAATTTACTGATTTGTAGTGCCCTCACTTACGCCGAGCTGCAATAACCCTAATCAGATTGTAGTGGATTAGCGCATCCCTCCCCCCCTTCATATACCTTATTGTTTATTGGTCATTTTATTAAAATATATATAACGATTTATATTCAAAACAGGGCTTTTCTCTGCACTATGAATAAACCCCATTATGCAAAGTAAAGTGCAGGGCACTTGGTTTAAAATCCCTGCAATGCATCCTTCCCCCTAACCCCACCCTCACTCCCCTGGGAGACCTGTACGTACAATGAATATAAATGAAGGCTGGAGGATGGTGTCCTCACAATGCTCACCATGAATTCCTCTCCTTTTCATGGCTAACAAAACATGTCCTTTATTATGCTAATGAAAGGCTCATGCTTGCTTTGGGGGAAGGGACCTAGAGGGCATATCAAGTTTGAAATTTGACTACTCCGCCCACACCGAAGATTTCATATAGTACAGTAGGCTGCCTCTAACACCACCATTCATCTTTAAAGAATGCTATTAGATAATAAAGAATATTGTTTTACTTCTTTTCCATATTTGCAGTTAGCACTGACTGATAAATTAATTAAAAAAATAATACACTAAAAACTAAGCTGGGCTCAGGCTTGTAGTTGAGTGATAATTTCATACATAGCGGTGCCAACATTTCTGCAAGTGTGCTGCAGAAAATACACATTCAGCATGTAATCAAAAGACACCTCTTTCTGGGTTGAGATTTGTGGTTCAGTGCAGGTTTTATACACCGCTGCTCAGACCCCACTACTAATTTCTAAGACATGCCATCACTGTGTGAGCGCCACACACCACTTTCTACAGTGCTGCAGTGACCAGCACTTACTGATATGTACCGATTAGCGATGTGTTGTACAAACTCCTAGCAGCACAGAAGTGCCGACATTTCCGCAAGTGTACTGCATAAAACGCACAGTCAGTTTGTAATTCAAAGATACCTCTTTCTGGGCTGAGACTTATAGTTAAGTGATGGTTTTATACAGTGCCCTTCAAACCCAACTGTTCATTTCTAAGGCACTGTGGACCTCATTCAGATATGCTTGCAATTGTTGAGGTTTCGCAAGCGGGTCGATGTTAAGGCCCTGCGTACGTGCAGTGGCCACACTACGCGTGCGCATGCCCCGGAGCGAGAGAGAAATTCTCTTGCTCCGGAGCTCACTACAAAAGGGGCGGCTGTCGATGTTGATCGACAGCTTGCCCCGTTTTGTAGGCGTGGCAGGGGCGTGGTTTCACAAACGGAGGCGTTCCTTAAGGAACGCCTGCCGTTTGGTGGGTGGTAACACTGACATCAGCAGTGATGTCAGTGGGGAGCTTCCTGCTCGATCAGAGTAGGAAGCTCCCTGGGGCTTGTGGTTGCCGAGACCCAACCTTAGGGTCTCGTCTTGACCATCGCGACCATCAACCTGGTCAGTTGCTAAAGCTGTGGGTGGTAACCACAGCTTAGCTAGCAACCAGGAGGCCGCACTTCAAAATACAAGCGGCCGCCGACATTCAGAACGAGTGCTCGCATTTTGCGAGCACCTCTGAATGAGGGCCAGTGTGAGTACCGCACATCATTGCAGAACAATGTGCACATACTGGCACTGACTTATCTAAAATGAGGTGTTATCGTGCTGATACGTGTATGTAACATAATATACTTTAATAACGATGGCAGAACACATTTATAAATTGTTTTCCAAAAGTGTACTCAGGACTCGCACACCAAATGATTTAATCCTATATTACACACTCAATTACAGCTCTCGATCCAGGACTATAGCATACGGAATGACAGGTTCAGTCAGCCAATCAGTGGGCGGTACTACAGACATTGCATTGTCTTTTTGTACATATGCACCGTGCAGTTTAGGAAAAGCGACATCTGGTGGATACAAAGTTGTATTACACTATCTGGGTTTTCCAGTGCTTCAGTACGTTATGATGTGACTCAATAAGCCACGGCATAGCGCGACTAGCAGGACGTGCTACATGGCATATGGAGCAAAGATGTAGCAGGACACATCTATATGTATGTTTATATGTTTCATACTAGCATGGTAAATAGTAGCTCTTATGATTTATCAAACTGTATACATCTTTTGTAATTATACAGCTTAATTCTTAGTTCTTGTTACACTATTGGGAGACACTTTTTTCCCCAGTGGCTCAGTGGTTATGCACTGTGGGCTCGATTCAGACCTGCTCACTAGATGCATTCGAACGCAGCCAGCGTATGCAAATCCGACGATCGCATGGCAAGGCATTAGTACGCCCACTATGTCTTAGGGTGCGATTGTGGTGTGTAACTAGATGCCCACTAGCCTGTCTTAAGATGCCCATTAATGCACGTCATCTCCAGGAAGTGTATGCAACAATCGGTAACATTGAGTACCAACGGATGCATACGCAGCACTTGTGGTTGACCATTCCCTACCGCAAGCACTGCGAGCACTTCAGTGTAAAATTCAGCCAAGTGACGTGTACTATGATGCTGCATCTTAATTATGCACGCCTCTGATACAGTGTTAAGATGCTCAGGCACGCCTGCATTCGCACCACCACTCCCCCGTTTCCAGCGACCAGCCCCTGTCACCACCCACAAATGGCGTCTCCTGTCACCCATCCTAGCGAGGTGGCTATGCTCAGCGAGTGTACACTTTGTGATTGCATGGACTGGTTTGTGCACACGCACTGCAATGCGTACGCATGTGGAGAATGCAAACATCGGCTGGCTGCGTGCGAAAGCATCCTAGCGAGCGGGTCTGAATCGGGCCCAGTGTTCCTTGCCTTTCCACGCAATCATTACTAACAACGTACACAATCTCATAAATGCCATAGCAACTATATGTTCCAAATCAAGCATACAGGGCATCAGTGAAAGACGGGCAATGCTGCATCTGCTCTCGTGTCTGTTGCCGGAGTTGCGGCTGCAATAATATACAAATGCTAGAATCAGCCTTCCCCTGGTGTAGATGTTTTCATCTTAATGTACAAGCACTGAGACACCCACTTTCAGCGTCTCTGCACACTGTAATACTGCCGTTATTATTGCCATGTCACCATTGGTGCACCATCAATTGCACCATCGACCAGCTTTAAGGCAGGTGCAGTTTCTCCATCTAACTCTGGCCTCTGTGGCAGCGGCAGAGTGTCTGGGGAACGCAGCCGCTCTCACTGACACGCCTGCAACACTCCCATAACACACCCCTGAGACTAACTTTCTTGCATTCACTTTAGGCCACCTCCCAGGCACCACTTAAGAATGCCCATCACTTTGCCACCCAGTATCTGATACCATCTATACCTAATGCAACTGTATCTTTGTGTGTACACTCTGTGTAATTCAGAATTGCTTGCACTTGCACAGTTGCAATTAATCACTGAACTACCTGAACATCGGCATTGAGTGTGGACTGCGTGCACCTCTGAATTAGGCCAACACTATCACTATCTTTAATGCACATATGCAACTATATATACTACTATTTTACTCCACAGATGCATCAATGTAACTCTATCCTATAGTTAGTACTTATCCATACATGCTATCTCACAAACACAAAACTCTATGGGGTATAGTTACTAAAGTGGAGGTTTTATAAGTGGAGATGTTGCCCATAGCAACCAATCACATTCTACTTAACATTTATCTAGCACTTTCTAGAAGATAATAGCTAGAATCTGATTGGTTGCTATGGGCAACATCTCCACTTCTAAAAACCCGCACTTTAGTAAATGTACCCCCATGTGTCAACTGTTAACATAAATCAGATACTCAGATTATATGTATCTCACAACAAGTGTTATGAACAGTACCACAATTCCTATTAAACTCCATTACACACAACCCCACAAACGCCATTATACTACAATAATTCCTATCATATGCAATGTCTCTAGGGGTGGGCTGTGCCTTCTGTCCCTCCCATCCCCGTCCCTTTATACTTACACTACTCACTCCCAGTCCAAAGTTCTGACTTCCAGGTTATGACCCAGGAGTCCTATTGCACAGACTTCTATATGCAACGCTGTCTATAGATGGCATTG